>CM038677.1:340295150-341495150 GCA_021605205.1 Aegilops longissima
CATGGCTGCGTACGTTTACAAACTGCGAGAAAGCGAGATTGCAGAGTGTGTGCAAGTGTGTAGCGCGGCCGGCCGGGACGATGAAGATGGTGGACACTTAAGCGGGGTATGCAGAGAAGAGGAATAGTCAATTGAAGCAGGTGAAACCCTTCTTTGTTCAAAAAAGTCAATTGAAGCGGGGGATTGACGTATTATCTACGGTTAGAATACTGATATAATTAACCGCAATTATTTGTACCGAGTCACTCTTTCCTAGGGTTGCGCAATTCCCAATGTGATAATTACGCACACGCGTTGGAGCGTCCAAATATGAAGCAAGCATTTTTCATACTCCCTCTGTACCAGTGACCTAGGTGGGGAAAAAGAGAGAACTTGATTTTATTTGCTAATCAATACCATTGCATGCAGAGAATTGACCAATGCATGTTATGCTAAGTAGTATGAAGTCATTGAATGCATACAAGCCCCACGACTCCTATTGGCTGATTTCTTTTTTAAGGGCAAAAAACAGGGAACAGCTTTGGGATTATTTGGTTTTCGTAATGTGACCGGAGTAGGACAGTTAGCAAGCAATACATTGAGCTCTTCTTATTGACGAAGCCAGTAATAATCAAACAAAACCCCTAATCATCATTGCAAATAGCGCATAGAAGATGGCTAATGCGACAACTGCAACTACGCATGCTAGTTCTTTCTTGTCTCTTGCTTTCATCCGTTGCATGTGATTGATTCTTTCTTGCTTCATCGTACTGATTGTACACTCCAGATCAGTTAGTTTCTTCTTCAGCTTTACATTATCTTCTGCGAGCTTGGTGATAACACTCAGAGCCCTGCCATGCCATTCTTCATCCAGCCAGTTAACAAAGGCACAAGCCTCATATCCCTGCCAATGTTAAATAGTATTCAGGATGACCGGTGGCATTAACTCAACTAAAATAATGAACTTAGCACTAACCTCTAATGGGCAACTGAGAAACTGTCTGCCAATGTCGAATCCCTCCATGCATACACGTCGAGCAGGAGCGTGTCCGTGCATGGAACTCAGCTTTTGGTACTTCTCAGTGGCGCAAAACTCGGAGTCGAACTCATGTTGCAGGAGTCTGGAGTCATACCCCGGATCCGGCGGCTGATCGCTTTCCTGGGGGGTGGGGGTAGTTCAGGATGGATTGAGAAGGGAGCTACTTTGGACATGCTAAAAAAGATCGGGATAGATTGGAACCTGACAGGACAATTCGTATCCGTAGTACACCTGCCTTCTGATGACCTTAGGCAAGTGCTCGGCGGTGACAGCCGTCATGGCGGTGCCGCGGAGAGCGGCGATATGAGCAGGAGCAGCCGCAGCGAAACCATCAACACCACTCGTCTACATTGCCCCAATGTCAGCGCCACTTGAGGGAATTGGGGGGCTATCTAGGGATTTGGGGGAAATGGGGAAACTGTGGAGATATGCTAGCAGTCGGGAACTAGTTATTGCACTATGTTGTATACGTCACACGGTTTATACATGTCATTTGTGTTAGGTATTACAAATTCACACGATTTCCGCACCAAACCATGTGAGAAGAAAATGTAGGTAAGACATAGTTGCCTTGACATAACCATATGTGATGTACTACCGTGTACATATGGGGATGCAATAATTGAGTTACAGTAATACTTAGGGTAAACAGTCGCTCTGCGGATACCCTTGAAAAAAATAAAAACAACATCTCTACAGATAGAGATGGCGGGGGCAGCCGAGGCAGTGGCTACCGAATAAGAGGTCAATCCTTGGTCGGTCGCCGGTGGCGGCATCATAGGAGGTCAATCCTTGGTTTGCAGTGGGAGATATGAGGAGCTCAACCATCGAGGTTTGCGGTGGCGTGATTGGAGCACATCCATCACGGTCGATGGCGGGATAGTGGAGCTCGAACTTCAGGCGGTGCCCCACTAAGCTTTGCTCCTCGACCCTATTGTCTCGGCGTGCCGCCGCGTCACACTTCTCTGTCTGCTGGGTGGAGGTCACTGTGCGGCTAATTAATTAAAGTATTATTTTCGTTGAGTGGCTTAATTGAGGTATTCAATTCATAATGGTAGTGCTCTAGTACCCCACGTCTAAATTGAATGGCCATTAATTTTTGTCATCACACGGCTGGCTAACAATATGGAGCGCCCTTAGTAATTATGAAAAACTTGTGATTTATGCACACATCTTTGGACATTAGTTAATCCTTGTATTAATGTTGTTGTTTTGTTTCTAATTACCCCTCGTGTGGTGAAATGGAATGATCTGAATGGACGAAGGCTCGAAGAAGGTCAGATTTTATCAGTGGCATGACGGAGTTCAGCAATTTGGCTGAAAGTAAAAAAGAAGAGAATTGGTAAACATGATTACATCATGTGTCCATGTAGTCATTGTGCCAATACAGAGTCACATGAAGTTGCAGTTGTCAAGTTTCACTTAGTCACTCGAGGAATCATGGATGGATATACACGTTGGGCCAGACATGGTGAAGAGCCGGTCATGGATGAATATACCTAGGGTTGCGACATGCCAAACCCCGATCAGAGTCACAAGGATGTTGAATCTAACATCCGTGCTGAGGTGTCAAGCGAACAATGGAACACCAGAAAGCAAAAAACCCCACTGGAAAACCAAGATAGCGACGCTGAAGATGACGACGTTGATATGCCAGATTTTGCTGCTATGATTGATGATTTCCATGGCCCAAAAAAAGATATGGTTGGGTACAAGGATCTGCCATCCATTGACGCAGACTCCAAGAAAGATTTGTATCCAGGTTGCAAAAAGAAATATTCCAAGTTGAGTGCCACACTAGCGCTTCTCAGATTTGAAGTAGCAAATAGTCTATCAAACAAGGGCTACAAAGAGTTGTTAGCACTGGTGCAAAGACGTCCTATACAAATGGTTTTTACCCCCTTTCCGCGATGGAGTTTTAAACCGTCACCTAGTCAGTGTGTGCGATAGTTGGGGTCCTTCCCACACGACCTAGAAACCATCGGGGATAGGCCCTTCGGTCACACACGCGGGGCAAAATGAGCTTGTGTGTGATCGGGTGAGGCATCGGAGACAATTATACAGGCCCAATCATTTCTGTTCATATGTACATGTTGGGGAACGTAGTAATTTCAAAAATTTTCCTACGATCACGCAAGACCATGGTGATGGCATAGCAACGAGAGGGGAGAGTGTCCGTCCACGCACTCGTGAGACCGAAAGCGAAGCGTTATAACAACGCTGTTGATGTAGTCGTACGTCTTCACGATCCGACCGATCCAAGCACCGAACGTACGGCACCTCCGAGTTCTGCACAAGTTCAGCTCGATGACGATCCCCGGACTCGATCCAGCAAAGTGTCGGGGATGAGTTCCGTCAGCACGACGGCGTGGTGACGATGATGATGCTCCACCGACGCAGGGCTTCGCCTAAGCTCATGACGATATGACTTCTCCGCGCGAGGCTTCGCCTAAGCTCCGCGACAATATGACCAAGTAGAATATGGTGGAGGGGCACCGCACACGCTAAGGAACGATCCGTAGATCAACTTGTGTGTCTGGGGTGCCCCCGCCCCGTATATAAAGGAGCAAGGAGGAGGTGGCCGGCCAAGGGAGGCGCGCAAGGGGGGGAGTCCTACTCCCACCGGAGTAGGACTCCTCCTTTCCTAGTAGGAGTAGGAGAGAAGGAAGGGGAAGAGAAGAAGGGGTGCGGCCCCTCCCTAGTCCACCGGACTAGGCCTTGGGCGCGCGGCCTGCCCTAGGCAGCCCTCTCTCTTTCCCGCAGGGCCCAATAAGGCCCAATACTTCTCCCGGCGAATTCCCGTAACTCTCCGGACTCAAAATACCGAATCATTCGAACCTTTCCAACTCGAATATAGTCGTCCAATATATCGATCTTTACGTCTCGACCATTTCGAGACTCCTCGTCATGTCCCCGATCTTATCCGGGACTCAACTCCTTCGGTACATCAAAATCATAAACTCATAATATAACTGCATCGAAACCTTGCGTGCGGACCCTACGGGTTCGAGAACTATGTAGACATGACCTAGAACTATTCTTGGTCAATAACCAATAGCGGAACCTGGATGCCCATATTGGTTCCTACATATTCTACTGAAGATCTTTATCGGTCAAACCGCATAACGACATCGTTGTTCCTTTTGTCATCGGTATGTTACTTACCCGAGATTCGATCGTCGGTATCCAATACCTATTTCAATCTCGTTACGGTAAGTCTCTTTACTCGTTCCGTAATACATCATCTCACAACTAACTCATTAGTTGTAATGCTTGCAAGGCTTAAGTGATGTGTATCACCGAGAAGGCCTAGAGATACCTCTCCGACAATCGGAGTGACAAAACCTAATCTCAAATACGCCAACCCAACAAGTACCTTTGGAGACACCTGTAGTACTCCTTTATAATCACCCGATTCGTTGTGACGCTTGGTAGTACCCAAAGTGTTCCTCCGGTAAACGGGAGTTGCATAATCTCATAGTTACAGGAACATGTATGGGTCATGAAGAAAGCATAAGCAACATACTAAACGATCAAGTGCTAAGCTAACGAAATGGGTCATGTCAATCACATCATTCTCCTAATGATGTGATCCCATTAATCAAATGACAACACATGTCTATGGTTAGGAAACATAACCATCTTGATTAATGAGCTAGTCTAGTAGAGGCATACTAGTGACTATCTGCTTGTCTATGTATTCACATATGTATTATGTTTCCGGTTAATACAATTCTAGCATGAATAATAAACATTTATCATGATATAAGGAAATAATTAATAACTTTATTATTGCCTCTAGGGCATATTTCCTTGATCTCCCACTTGCACTAGAGTCAATAATCTAGTTCACATCCCATGTGATTTAACATCAATAGTTCACATCTATATGTGGTTAACACCCATAGTTCACATCGACATGTGACCAACACCCAAAGGGTTTACTAGAGTCAGTAATCTAGTTCACATCGCTGTGTGATTAACACCCAAAGAGTACTAAGGTGTGATCATGTTTTGCTTGTGAGATAATTTTAGTCAACGGTCTCAGAATATTCGAGCCGTAAGTATTTTGCAAATATCTATGTCTACAATGCTCGCACGGAGCTACTCTAGCTAATTGCTCCCACTTTCAATATGTATCCAGATTGAGACTCGAGTCATCTAGATTAGTGTTAAAACTTGCATCGACGTAACCTTTTACGACGAACCTTTTTCACTTCCATAATCGAGAAACATATCCTTATTCTACTAAGGATAATTTTGACCGCTGTCCATTGATCTACTCCTAGATCTCTATTGCACTCCTTGCCAATCTTAGTGGTAGGGTATGCAATAGATCCGTACACAACATGACATACTTTATAGAACCTATGGCTGATGCATAGGGAATGACTTTTATTCTCTTTCTATCTTCTCATCGTGGTCGGGTTTTGAGTCTTACTCAATCTCACACCTTGTAGCACAGGCAAGAACTCTTTCTTTGACTGTTCCATTTTGAACTACTTCAAAATCTTGTCAAGGTATGTATTCATTGAAAAACTTATCAAGCGCCTTGATCTATCTCTATAGATCTTGATGCTCAATATGTAAGCAGCTTCACCGAGGTCCTTCTTTGAAAAACTCCTTTCAAATACTCCTTTATGCTTTGCAGAATAATTCTACATCATTTCCGATCAACAATATGTCATTCACATATACTTATCGAAATGTTGTCGTTCTCCACTCACTTTCTTGTAAATACAGGCTTCACCGCAAGTCTCAGATAAAACTATACGCTTTGATCAACTTATCAAAATGTGTATTCCAACTCGAGATGCTTGCACCAGTCCATAGATGGATCATTGGAGCTTACACATTTTGTTAGCACCTTTAGGATTGACAAAACCTTCGGTTGCATCATATACAACTCTTCTTTAAGAAAACCATTAAGGAATGCAGTTTTGACATTCATTTGCCAGATTTCATAAAATGTGGCAATTGCTAACATGATTCGGACAGACATAAGCATCGCTACTGAGTTGAGTAAATCTCATTGTAGTCAACACCTTGAACTTGTCGAAAACCTTTCTGCGACAAGTCGAGCTTTGTAGATAGTAATACTACTATCAGCATTTGTCTTCCTCTTGAAAATCCATTTATATAATATGGCTTGCCGATCATCGGCAACTCCATCAAAGTCCACACTTTGTTCTCATATATGGATCCCATCTCAGATTTCATGGTCTCAAACCATTTCGCTGAATCTGGGCTCATCATCGCTTCCTCATAGTTCGTAGGTTCATCATGGTCTAGTAACATGACTTCTAGAATAAGATTACCGTACCACTCAGTGCGGATCTTACTATGGAAGACCCACGAGGTTTGGTAGCAACTTGATCTGAAGTTTCATGATCATCATCATTAACTTCCTCACTAATTGGTGTAGGAATCACCGAACTGATTCCTGTGATGAACTACTTTCCAATAAGGGAGAAGGTACAATTACCTCATCAAGTTCTACTTTCCTCCCACTCACTTCTTTCGAGAGAAACTTCTTCTCTAGAAAGGATCCATCTTAGCAACAAATATCTTGCTTTCGGATCTGTGATAGAAGGTGTACCCAATAGTTACCTTTGGGTATTCTATGAAGACGATTCTCCGATTTGGGTTCGAGCTTATCGTGAAAACTTTTCACATAAGCATCACAACTCCAAACTTTAAGAAACGACAGCCTAGGTTTATCGCTAAACCATAGTTCATACGGTGTCATCTCAACAGATTTAGATGGTGCCCTATTAAACGTGAATGCAGCTGTCTCTAATGCATAACCCCAAAACGATAGTGGTAAATCGGTAAGATACATCATAGATCGCACCATATCAAAATAAAGTACGGTTACGACGTTCGGACACACCATAACGTTGTGGTGTTCCAGGTGGCGTGAGCTGTGAAACTATTCCACATTGTTTTTATTGAAGACCAAACTCGTAACTCAAATATTCATCTCCACGATCAGATCGCAGAAACTTTATTTTCTTGTTGCGATGATTTTCCACTTCACTCTGAATTCTTTGAACCTTTCAACTATTTCAGACTTATGTTTCATCAAGTAGATATACCCATATCTACTCAAATCATCTTGTGAAGGTCAGAAAAATAACGATACTTGCCACGAGCATCAACACTCATTGGATCGCATACATCGGTATATATGTGTTATTTCCAACAAGTCAAGAGCTTGTTCCATTGTTCCGAGAACGGAGTTTTAGTCATCTTGCCCAAAAGGCACGGTTCGCAAGCATCAAATGATTCATAACCAAGTGATTCCAAAATCCATCCTTATGGAGTTTCTTCATGCGCTTTATACCGATATGACCTAAACGGCGGTGCCACAAATAAGTTGCACTATCATTATTAACTTTGCATCTTTTGGCATCAATATTATGAATATGCGATCACTACGATCGAGATCCAATAAACTATTTTCATTGGGTGTATGACCATCGAAGGTTTTATTCACTTAAATAGAACAACAATTATTCTTCGACTTTAAATGAATATTCCGTTTTGCAATAAACATGATCAAATCATATTTCATGCTCAACGCAAACACCAAATAACATTTATTTAGGTTTAACACTAATCCCGAAAGTATAGGGAGCGTGCGATGATGATCATATCAATCTTGGAACTACTTCCAACACTCATCGTCACTTCCCTTCAACTAGTTTCGCTTCATTCTGCAACTCCTGTTTGAGTTACTACTCTTAGCAACCGAACCAAGATCAAATACCGAGGGTTGCTACGAACACTAGTAAAATACACATCAATAATTTGTATATCAAATATACCTTTGTTCACTTTGCCATCCTTCTTATCCGCCAAATACTTGGGGTAGTTCTGCTTCGGTGGACCATTTCCTATGCAAAGTAAGTACTCAGTCTCGTGCTTAGGTCTAGACTTGGGCTTCTTCACTCGAGCAACAACTTGCTTGCCGCTCCTTTGAAGTTCCCTTCTTCCCTTTGCCATTTTCCTTGAGACTAGTGGTCTTGTCAACCATCAACACTTGATGTTTTTCTTGATTTCTACATCGCGAAGAGCTCGAGAATCTTTTTCGTCATCCCTTGCATACTATAGTTCATCACGAAGTTCTACTAACTTAGTGATGGTGACTAGAGAATTCTGTCAATCACTATCTTATCTGGAAGATTAACTCCCACTTGATTCAAGCGATTGAAGTACTCGCATAATCTGAGCACATGCTCACTAGTTGAGCGATTCTCCTCCATCTTTTAGCTATAGAACTTGTTGGAGATTTCATATCTCTCAACTCGGTATTTGCTTGAAATATTAACTTCAATTCCTGGAACATCTCATATGGTCCATGACGCTCAAAACGCCTTTGAAGTCCCGATTCTAAGCCGCTTAAGCATGGTGCACTAAACTATCAAGTAGTCATCATATTGAGCTAGCCAAACGCTCATAACGCCGCATCCGCTCCCGCAATAGGTCCGTCACCTAGCGGTGCATCAAGGACATAATTCTTCAGTGCAGCAATGAGGATAAACCTCAGATCACGGATCTAATCCGCAATATTGCTACTAACATTTTTTCAATACAATATTCTCTAGGAATACATATAAAAACACAGGGAAGCAACAACGCGAGCTATTGATCTACAACATAATTTGCAAAATACTACCAGGACTAAGTTCATGATAAATTAAATTTTAATTAATCATATTAAAAACCTCCCACTTAGACAGACATCTCTCTAGTCATCTAAGTGATTACGTGATCCAAATCAACTAAACCATGTCCGATCATCACGTGAGATGGAGTAGTTTCAATGGTGAACATCACTATGTTGATCATATCTACTATATGATTCACGCCGACCTTTCGGTCTCCGTGTTCGAGGCCATATCTGTTATATGCTATGCTCGTCAAGTTTAACTCGAGTATTCGCGTGTGCAACTGTTTTGCACCGTTGTAGATGGACGAGAACTTATCACACCCGATCATCACGTGGTGTCCGGGTACTACGAACTTTGGCAACGGTGCATACTCGTGGAGAACACTTCTTGATAATTTTAGTGAGAGATCATCTTATAATGCTACCGTCAATCAAAGCAAGATAAGATGCATAAAGGATAAACATCACATGCAATCAATATAAGTGATATGATATGGTCATCATCATCTTGTGCTTGTGATCTCCATCGCCAAGCACCGCCATGATCACCATCGCCACCGCACGACACCTTGATCTCCATCGTAGCATCGTTGTCGCCTCGCCAACTATTGCTTCTACGACTATCGCTACGCTTAGTGATAAAGTAAAGCAATTACATGGCTTTTGCATTTCATACAATAAGCGACAACCATATGGCTCCTGCCGATTGCCGATAACTCGGTTACAAAACATGATCATCTCATACAATAAAATATAGCATCACGCCTTGACCACATCACATCACAACATGCCCCGCAAAAACAAGTTAGACGCCCTCTACTTTGTTGTTGCAAGTTTTACGTGGCTGCTACGGGCTGAGCAAGAACCGTTTTACCTCGCATCAAAACCACAACGATATTTGTCAAATAGACTCCGCTTTAACCTTCTCAAGGACCGGCGAGCCACACTCGATTCAACTAAAGTAGAGAGACAGACACCGCCGGTCACCTTTAAGCAACGAGTGCTCGGGCGGTGAAACCAGTCTCGCGTAAGCGCACGCGTAATGTCGGTCCGGCCGCTTCATCTCACAATACCGCTGAACCAAAGTATGACATGCTGGTAGGCAGTATGACTTGTATCGTCCACAACTCACTTGTGTTCTACTCGTGCACATGACATCAACGCATAAAACCAGGCTCGATACCATTGTTGGGGAACGAGTAATTTCAAAAATTTCCTACGATCACGCAAGACCATGGTGATGGCATAGCAACGAGAGGGAGAGGTCCGCCCACGCACTCGTGAGACCGAAAGCGAAGCGCTATAACAACGCTGTTGATGTAGTCGACGCCTTCACGATCCGACCGATCCAAGCACCGAACGACGGCACCTCCGAGTTCTCGCACACGCTCAGCTCGATGACGATCCCGGACTCGATCCAGCAAAGTGTCGGGATGAGTTCTCACAACCTGACGGCAGGACGATGATGATGCTCCACCGACGCAGGGCTTCGCCTAAGCTCCGCGACGATATGACTTCTCCGGCGCAGGGCTTCGCTAAGCTCCGCGACGATATGACCAAGTAGAATATGGTGGAGGGGGCACCGCACACGGCTAAGGAACGATCCGTAGATCAACTTGTGTGTCTGGGGTGCCCCCGCCTCAGATATAAAGGAGCAAGGAGGAGGTGGCCGGCCAAGGGAGGAGGCGACAGGGGGAGTCCTACTCCCACCGGAGTAGGACTCTCCTTTCCTAGTAGGAGTAGGAGAGAAGGAAGGGAAGAGAAGAAGAGTGCGGCCCTCCCTAGTCCAATTCGGACTAGGCCTTGGGCGCGCGGCCTGCCCTAGGCAGCCCTCTCTCTTTCCCGCAGGCCCAATAAGGCCCAATACTTCTCCCGGCGAATTCCCGTAACTCTCCCAGACTCGAAAATACCGAATCATTCGAACCTTTCCAACTCCGAATATAGTCGTCCAATATATCGATCTTTACGTCTCGACCATTTCGAGACTCCTCGTCATGTCCCCGATCTTATCCGGGACTCAACTCCTTCGGTACATCAAAACTCATAAACTCATAATATAACATCGCCATCGAAACCTTAGCGTGCGGACCCTACGGGTTCGAGAACTATGTAGACATGACCTAGAACTATTCTTGGTCAATAACCAATAGCGGAACCTGGATGCCCATATTGGTTCCTACATATTCTACGAAGATCTTTATCGGTCAAACCGCATAACGACATACGTTGTTCCTTTTGTCATCGGTATGTTACTTACCCGAGATTCGATCATCGGTATCCAATACCTATTTCAATCTCGTTACCGGTAAGTCTCTTTACTCGTTCCGTAATACATCATCTCACAACTAACTCATTAGTTGTAATGCTTGCAAGGCTTAAGTGATGTGTATCACCGAGAAGGCCTAGAGATACCTCTCCGACAATCGGAGTGACAAAACCTAATCTCGAAATACGCCAACCCAACAAGTACCTTTGGAGACACCTGTAGTACTCCTTTATAATCACCCGATTCGCTGTGACGCTTGGTAGTACCAAAAGTGTTCCTCCGTAAACGGAGTTGCATAATCTCATAGTTACGTGAACATGTATGGGTCATGAAGAAAGCATAAGCAACATACTAAACGATCAAGTGCTAAGCTAACGAAATGGGTCATGTCAATCACATCATTCTCCTAATGATGTGATCCCATTAATCAAATGACAACACATGTCTATGGTTAGGAAACATAACCATCTTCGATTAATGAGCTAGTCTAGTAGAGGCATACTAGTGACTATCTGTTTGTCTATGTATTCACATATGTATTATGTTTCCGGTTAATACAATTCTAGCATGAATAATAAACATTTATCATGATATAAGGAAATAATTAATAACTTTATTATTGCCTCTAGGGCATATTTCCTTCAGTACATCCCACACGGTGAATCCCAGGAAAACATTTCCGTCTGTATGTATTTCACACACAATATTTTATGTGGAAACGTTTGTGCAAGGTGGCCTAACGCAAACAGTTCTCTGGCGGAAGCCATGTGTGATTGTTAATTGATCCAACACGCCTACCTTTTAGAAACCGTGTGGGTTGTTTGAGTTAATCACCCATGGTGTTGTCAGAGAAACCGTCTGGAATAGAAAACCCCAATAAGCAGGGTAATTGGCCTATTATTGATAACCCATGTAGTAATCAAATTGACATTTCTTATAAAACACAACATATATTTCATATCCATATAATGGCAACCAAGATTTCGTAATTGAATTACATCAGATAGCTTCAGCACTCAGCTACACCATATAGGGATATAGCTAGCTACGCCATTACACAATAGCACCAAGTTTCACATGCAACATTGAAAACCTTTGGAAAGTAGCATCATACACGGTAAATAGACAGATGAATCTCATCTTGGAAACTATAGAAGTGGAAGGTGAATATTGAGCCTTCAGTTATGTTGAATGTCCTTGCAACTTTAGGCCAGTGGCTATGGATAATTGCCCGCCCAACGTTCATCCTCTTGAGGAAGACTTCTATATTATACCGTGGGTGTTGAATGAATACCTTCCTCGCCTCTTGACCATGCAGGTGTTTTGAGAGGTAATCATCGGTGAACTGCTTTGGAAAGTACTGAAAACGAAGATATGCATAAATCACTGTTATAAATTTTGAAACGGCACAAGGGAAAAAACAAGGTAAAAGAGTTAGTACCATCCTATAGTTGACTGATGTCTTCTTCATTGTGCAAACAAAGATCTGGTTGTTTTTCATCGCAAGTTTCTTTATCCTAACAATCTTTCGGAGTTTCTTGACTTGACTGATATTCATGGACATCTCATTTCTCCATATGCAAAATGGGTCGAACAGTGGGTCTAAGCCTCTGACAGCAGGACCTACACGTGCAAGACCAAATTGTGAGAAACCTAAATATTTGAATGATTCCTACAACTACACAATAATGTGCTATTAGCGAAAGGACCATGCATGAGCAAACCTCGATGGTAAACCATAGTGCCTCCCATTGTTTCCCTGCGACACATATAAGGAAGATCTTGATCAGGTTAACCGAGAGTTGCCATAGTATCAGTAGAATATGTTAATGAAAAATAAACAAATTGCAGATCCAATAGACTAGCTTGAGACACATGGAAAAGCCAGTTAACCTAACCAAGCATGCTAAACAACTTGGAAATAGAGCAATTATATATGTATCTCGTGTATTGAGGACAGCCAAATTCGATTTATTTCTCACATGCATAACAATACAAAATTGTACCCACAACCAATGAAAATCAAATTGCAGAATTGAACCAAACAGTTAACTGGACGACAAAACAAATGAACCAAAATAGTTAACTGAGCACGACATTGCAGAATTCAACATACACTATAAGATAAGACATATAACAAAACCAAGAATGCTTGAGAACTACTATGGAATGTAGCAATTATTGGACCAAATTGTTAACTGAACATTACATTTCAGAACATCAGATTGCATATTAACATTACAGAGGAAAAATCACTAGAAGGCACCGTGGCCTCGATAAAACAACATGAACTATATTTTAAAGTAGACAACCGCGTGACGGTGTCAACGGTGGCCTCGAAGACGAGGTGCCACTCCAAGATCTGGTGGTCGGCACGTGTGGCAGCCATTTGCTTCTCCGCTGCCAGATGCTACTGAGCTCCACGCTATACTACATGCAAAATGGCGGTGGGCAGCGCTTAATTGGAGGACGGGGTGGTGATTTGGGTGGAAGGTGTCGCTCCATCGGTCGGGGCATGTGGGATGGGGATGGAGGATGGTGTGGGTGGGGTGTCAATTACCTGACCATTTCGACGAGGCCGCGTAGCAATAAGAAGGGTTGCCGACGAGGAGGCGGCGCTGCAAGAAGAAGGGTCACCGGCGAGGCGACGACGCTACCAGTAAGCAGCGGTGAAGGTTTGAACTTGGAAAGCAAGGAGGAACAGTGGAAATGTGGCTTTTGGTGGGGAGGGGGACAGGGAGAGTGGCAGAAAAATTTCACTTGGTGCCGCGAGATACTGGCTCGCAAGTGTGGTTCAAGCTCGGGCGGGCGACTTTAGATGACGAAGCTTCCTGCGTAAGCCAGACAAGACGGTGCGTAGAGATATTTTATATCACATCCCACACGATTCTTGCTAGTAAACTGTTTGTGGTATACCTGATTTTTTCATTTTTTTTGAAAGAAAAAATGATGTTACGGAGGGGAATGATGGTGTTTGAATTGCTAGAACATTTATCTGAAATGAACATGCAACTATATGAGTATCGTGTTAAAATTTGGAGTTATTCCGGGTTCATTTGGCCTTTTTATGTATTAATTGAGTTTTTAGGCATTTAATGTGCATAATCAAAATTTGAATTACAAGCACATGCTCCAGTGCACCAAAGTTTGTTGAAAAATCACATGTGTGTCTTTGGGTGAATTTATAGGTCCCATGCAAGAAATGAGAATGAAATTCAAACAATTGGGCATCGTGGCTCGGCCGGAAACATTGAGAAACTTGGTTTTTAAATTCCTATAAATCCAAAACTCGCCTGAAAATCATGAAACTTGGCATGGTGTCATGTCATGGCACTAACATGTTGTGGTAAATTTTTTGGCCGAATTGGGACAAGTTTTCGTATAAGCTTCTTGCAAACCGGAGCTTCTCTCAAGAAGGCTTGTGGTTCCGAGAGGGAACGTGTCACCTTTGTGTGTGAAACGACATACGCTGCCCTCCCCCTCTTGATATTTTACAGAGCCAACATAGAACTATATGAGTGCCATGTTAAAATTTGGAATTATTTGGGGTTTGCTTGGCCTTTTTTATACATTAATCGAGTCTGGGCATTTAATGTGCATAATTAAAATTTGAACTACAAGCACATGCTCTAGTGCACCAAAGTTGGTTGAAAAATTGCATGTGCATCCTTGGGTGAATTTCTTGGTCCCATGCAAGAAATGGGAATGAAATTCAAACATCTAGGCGTCGTAGCTCATCCAGGAACATTGAGAAACTTGGTTTTTAAATTCCTGTAAATCCAGAACTCACCTGGAAATCATGAAACTTGTGTCATGTGATGGCACCAACATGTTGTAGTAAATTTTTTGGCCGAATTGGGACAAGTTTAGGTATAAGCTTCTTGCAAAACGGAGCTTCACTCAAGAAGGCTCGTGGTTCCGAGAGGGAATGTGTCACCTTTGTGTGTGAAACGACATACGCTACCTCCCCCCCTTGATTTTTTTACAGAGGCAACATAGAACTATGATAACCCACAAGTATAGGGGATCGAAATAGTTTTTGACTGTAGAGTATTCAAACCAAATTTATTGATTCAACACAAGGGGAGCCAAAGAATATTCACGAGTATAAATAGTTGTCAATTCAACCGCACCTGAAAGATTTAATATCTGCATCAATGTATTTAGTAGCAAAGTAATATGATAGTAACGGTAACAGTGGCAATACCAACAGTAGCAGTTTGTAGTGATTGTAACAGCAATAGCAATGGAAGGAACTTGGCAAATATCAACATGTGAAAAGCTCGTAGGCATTGGAACGACAATGATAATTGTGTTGGATGATATTCATCATGTAGCAGTCATAACCTAGGGTGACACAGAACTAGCTCCAATTCATCAATGTAATGTAGGCACGTATTTTGTATATAGTCATACGTGCTTATGGAAAAGAACTTGCATGACATCTTTTGTCCTACCCTCCCATGGCAGCGGGGTCCTAATGGAAACTAAGGGATATTAAGGCCTCTTTTCAATAGAGAACCAGAACAAAGCATTAACACTTCGTAAATACATGAACTCCTTAAACTACGGTAATCACCAGAAAGAATCCCAATTATTGCACCTTGGGATATGCAGATCATAACTCGTAATAGGTGTCTGATGGCTCGTGTCCGCATCTGTATTTTCCCTGAAGATGAAGGGATGATGCAACACAACTACGGTAGGTATTTCCCTTAGTGATGAGAACAAGGTTATCGAACCAGTAGGAGAACCAAGCAACACTATGTAAACGGTACCTACACACAAAGAACAAATACTTGCAACCCGACGCGTAAGAGGGGTTGTCAATCCTTCCCGGGTAAAATGTAGATTGGTTTGTAGTAGATTGGATAAATAGATATCGCGGAAACGTGAAATAAAATAAATAACAAAAAATTGCAGCAAGGTATTTTTGGGTTTTTGGAATAATATATCTGGAAATAAAAGTGGCAAATAATAGACCGGAAAGCAAATATTATAAAGAATAGACCCGGGGGCAGTAAATTTCACTTGTGGCTTCTCTCGAGAAAATAGCATGCGACGGGTAAACAAATTACTGTTGGGCAATTGATAGAACTTCAAATAATTATGATGATATCTAGGCAATGATCATTATATAGGCATCATGTCCAAGATTAGTAGACCGACTCTTGCTTGCATATACTACTATTACTCCACACATCGACCGCTATCCAGCATGCATCTAGTGTATTAAGTTCATGGAAAAAGGGAGTAATGCAATAAGAACAAGGACATGATGTAGACAAGATCTATTCATGTAGGAATAGACCCCATCTTGTTATCTTAATGGCAACGATCAATACGTGTCTTGCTACCCCTTCTTTCAGTGGGAAAGAACACCGCACGACCGAACCCATCACAAAGCACCACTTCCCATGGCAGGAAAAATTGTTCTAGTCGGCCTAACTAAACCAAAGATTCAAAGAAGAAATATGAGGCTATAAGTAATCATGCATATAAGAGATCAAAACTCAAATAACTTTCATGGATAAGATAGATCTGATCATAAACTCAAAGTTCATCGAATCCCAACAAACACACCGCAAAAAGAGTTACATCAAATAGATCTCCAAGAGACCATTGTATTGAGAATCAAGAGAGAGAGAGAGAGAGAGAGAGAGAGAGAGAGAGAGAGAGAGAGAGAGAGAGAAGCCATCTAGCTAATGCCTACGGACCCGTAGGTCTACAATGAACTACTCACGCATCATCGGAGAGGCACCAATGAGGATGATGAACCCCTCAGTGATGGTGTCTAGATTGGATCTGGTGGTTCTGGAACTTGCGGTGGCTGGAATTGTGTTTCATCGACTCCCCTAGGGTTTTTGGATTTCGGGGTATTTTTAGAGCAAAGAGGCGGTGCGGGAGGGTTGTGCTCCCCCTCTGGTATTTCTTTAGCCCAACAGGTGTCTTCTGGTCCAAAAAAATCTCCAAGAAGTTTCACTGCGTTTGGAATCGGTTTGGTATTGATTTTCTGCAAAGCAAAAAAAACAAGAAAAAAACAGCAACTGACACTGGGCACTATGTCAATAGGTTAGTCCCAAAAAATGATATAAACTTGCTATAAAATGATTGTAAAACATCCAAGAATGATAATATAACAGCATGGAACAAGCAAAAATTATAGAGACGTTGGAGACATATCAGTGTCTACAACTTGCAAGACAGGATCAAGAACACACATATATTCATGAAATCATAATAGGTTCAAATATAAAATCATGGCACTCGGGCCCTAGTGACAAGAATTAAGCATAGCAAAGTCATAGGAACATCAATCTCGGAACATAGTGGATACTAGGGATCAAACCCTAAAAAACTAACTTGATTACATGATAAATCTCATCCAACCCATCATCGTCCAGCAAGCCTATGATGGAATTACTCACGCACGACGGCGAGCATCATGAAATTGGTGATGGAGGAAGGTTGATGATGACAACATCGACGGGTTCCACCCTCCGGTGCCCCGAACGGACTCCATATCAGCCCTCCCGATGAAGAACAGAAGGTGGCGGCGGCTCCATATCGTAAAACGTGATGAATCCTTCTCTCAGATTTCTTTCTCCGTGAATAGGTATATATGGAGTTGGAGTTAGGGTTGTTGATGGTCCAGGGTGCCCACAAGCAGGGGGCGTGCCCTGGGGGGTAGGCGCGCTCCTGGGTGGCCCCCCTGTAGTATCTTTTTCTGCCAGTATGTTTTATATATTCCAGAAATACTCTCCATAAAATTTCAGGTCAATCCGAGAACTTTTATTTCTGCACAAAAATAATACCACGACAATTCTGCTGAAAACAACGTTAGTCCGGGTTAGTTCCATTCAAATCATGCAAATTAGAGTCCAAAACAAGGACAACAGAGTTTGGAAAAGTAGATACGATGGAGACGTATCAACTCCCCCAACCTTAACCCATATCTTGTCCTCAAGCAATTCAGTTGACAAATTGAAAGTGACAAAGAAAAACTTTTACAAACTCTGTTTGATCTTGTTGTTACAAATATGTCTAGCCAATGCTCAGGTTTTCAGCAAAGATTACGAACTAACCATATTCAGAATAACATTTAGGTCTGACATTTACTCATATCAATGGCATAATCAACTAGCAAGCAATAATAAGATATCTTGGATGACCACACTTATTCAAAGCAATCATGATACACTATGATAAAATGGTATCTCGCTAGCCCTTTACGAGACCGCAAAACATATATGCAGAGCACCCTTGAAGATCAAGGACTGACTGGACATTGTAATTCATGGCAAAAGAGATCCAGTCATAGTCATACTCAACATCAATTAAAAACAAAGCATATAAGTGACAATAGTGCTCTCCAGCTGGTGCTTTAATGAGAAGATGATGACTCAACAATAAAAATAAATAGATAGGCCCTTTGCAGAGGTGCCAGAGCTCGAAGCTTTTAAAACATAAATGAATATAATTTTGAGAGGCATGCTTTCATTGTCAACATAACAACCAAGAGATCTCACTATCTTCCATGCTAGACACATTGTAGGCGGTTCCCAAATAGAATGGTAAAGTTTTTACTCCCCCTCCACCAACAAACACACTACACGGCTAGCCGAATCCACGGGTATGGTCCATACCAACAACAGTCCCGGGGGAGTTTCATTTCATTATTATATTTTGATTTGATTTTTATTATGGAACCAGGCATCCCAATTACCAACCACTTTCTCGTGAATGACAAGTGAATAAACACTCATCGTGAGAATAACCCACCTAGCATGGAAGATACTGACAGCCCTCAGTCGCTACATGAGCAATTCAGGCATACTAAACAGATTATTATTTGAAGGTTTAGAGTATGGCACATGCAAATTTACTTGGAACCTCACGTAAATACCTCATATAGGTAAGTATGGTGGACTCATATATATGGAACAACTTTGGGTTGAAGGAAGTGGATGCACGAGCATCATTCCAGCTTAGTACAAGTGAAGGCTAGCAAAAAGATTGAGGAGCGACCGACTAGAGAGCGACAACGGTCATAAACATGCATTGAGATTAATCAACATTGAATGCAAGCATGAGTAGGATATAAATCACCATGAACATAAATATCGTGGAGGCTATGTTGTTTTTGATTCAACTACATGCGTGAACATGTGCAAGTCAAGTCACTTGAATAATTCAGAAGAGGATACCATCCTATCATACTACATCATAACCATTTTAAATGCATGTTGGCACACAAGATAAACCATTATCCACTCCTAGCTAAATAAGCATGGCATGAGTAACTATAATCCCTAATTATCATTGCAAACATGTTTCATCCATAATGGGCCAAATCAGGAACGATGAGTTAATCATATTTACAAAAACAAAATAGGTCGAGTTCATACCAACTTTTCTTCATCGCAATCATTTCATCAAATATCTTCATTATTGCCTTTCACTTGCACGATCGAACGATGTGAATAATAATAAGAGTGCACATGTCATGGACTAAGCTGGAATCTGCAAACATTTATTCAAAGGAGAAGACAAGGTAATATGGGCTGTTTGTTAGATAAACATTAATGCATATGAGAGCCACTCAGCATTTTCATCATGGTATTCTTCTTGCGACCCAAAGAAAAGAAAAGAATTTCAAAGAAACACACTGAAGTATTTTTCGAGTTTTTGTTTTTCTTAAGAAAGTAGAACAGAAATGAGAAAAACTATTTACACTGGAAAGTTCCCAACAAGCAAAAGAAGAATCAGAAATCTTTTTGGGTTTTCTTTTAGTACTACAACTAATTAAACTAGAAAGAAAACTAAAAAGAAGCAAGAGATATTTTTAGATTTTGTCAAAGTTTTTCGAACACACAAGAAGAAAGCAAGAAAACTAACACGGATTATACAATGAAAAAGGATGAACACCGACAACTAGAATGAATGTGTGAAGATGAATGTAATGTCAGTGAGAAATATGTACTCCCTCAAGCTTAGGCTTTTGTCCTGAGTTGGTCTATGGTCACGGCTGGCCTGGCGGATACCCAAAGTCGTAGTTGGGGTTGTACTGAGTTGCGGCCGCTACCGCTTGGAGGCCTGCCTCATGGAGGCGAGCGGTCTCCCTTGCTCTCTCATACTCCTCAATCTCATCTCTGGTTATGAAGTATCTTCGTTTTACCTGTAAGTCAACGAAAGCAGGAGCGGGAAGCGTAATATGGAAGATGCATTCCCTGTCAAAGATTAGTTTGTACTGGAGGGGCCGTTCGCCCCTCTCAAGAAATTGGAAACCTTCCATAGCATCATAATAAAGGTAAACGGGTGGTAACTGAATATCATTTTCTCTTATAAGTACCCTGAGATAATTAGCTAAACGAGTGGCATAAATTCCACCAAAGTAATCTCCCTCTAAAGCATTATGATGCAACCGCCTTGCAACAATATAGCCCCCAAGTTATATATGTTTATCACCCATTACTGCACTCTTGAGGACACTTAAATCAGGAGAGCAAAGGTGGCTATGGTTATGTTTACCATTAATGCATCTACCTATAAAGAGAGCAAAATAATGTAAAGCGGGAAGTGAATGCTCCCTATCATAGCTTGTGTTATAGTTCTAGTTTGTCCCTTAGTGATGCTAGACAGGAAATCAACAAAATCAGATTTACGAGGTTCAATATAAGTACCCCATTGCAGAGTTTTGCATGCTTCATTAAAATCTTCATGGTCCATGCGAAATGATTTATCATAGAGATCAAATAAAATAGAATGTGTATTGCGCTGGCCTGAATACTCAAATCTCCGCACAAAGGAATCAGTAAGGTTGTAGTATTGCACGCACTTATCTGACACGAAGTCCGTATGGCCGGCATTGTGCACATACATATCCAATTCTTCGTTGAAACATGCGCGAGTCATGAAGTGATTTGACGGCCATTCACATGGTCGCACTAGGGCTTCTCGTGGTGGTTCAAGATCCGGCTCACGTATCGGGAGCCTTGGGGCTTTCTTGTTTGAGGAACCACCTTGGAACATTTTCCTAAACATTTTCTCCCACTGAAAATTTCTGAATTTTTTAGTGACTCAAAATAAAAGTCAACCAAACTCAACAAAATTGATAGCAACTACTCCCACAAGTGCCTATAGGCCATCACTGGTGCGCGTTGGTCCTAAACAAACGGTTTAAAACCCCTTTCCGCGATGGCATTTGGAACCGTCGCCAAGTGAGTGTGTGCGATAGGGTGTCCTTCCCCACACGACCCAGAAATCGTCGGGGATAGGCCCTTATGGGACCCAGGTTGGGGCCGTGTGCGATTGGGCGAGGCATCAAAACCCAATCATTTCCGTAGGTATGTACATCCCACATGGTGAATCCCAGAAATCATTTCCATAGGTATGTACATCCCACACAGTGAATCCCAGAAATCATTTCCATAGGTATGTACATCCCACACGGTGAATCCCAGAAAAACATTTCCGTTCATATGTATATCACACACAGTCAATCCAAGGAATACGTTTCTGTTCTTATGTACATCCCACACAATCAATCCAGGGAAAACGTTTCCGTTCGGATGTACATCCCACACGGTTTTATGTATACGCTCATGTGTGAAAGGTGTAACTATCACACACGCTCTGCCTTGGTTAACTGTTTGCTTTCATTAACTACATACCACACGATTTGATGTAGAAAAGTGTGTTTCATTGGGCTATCCATCGCAAGCGCTTTTACTGCTAGAACCGTTTGCAAAGGTCCATGACCATCTGTTCTATTTTTATTTTTGCTTGTAATTTATTATTCTAATTGGAAATTTTGAAATACGAAACGTGCAATTCAAATTCTCAACACAATGGTTCAACAACGAATCCATAAATAAAATTGCCAGTACAATACGTTCAGTAATTACAGGATTAGGCAGCAATTAACTATGATGAACCGCAATATTTAAAGGCGATAAAGGTGAAGAGACAAGTGTAAATCATTTTGACTACCAATGGTGTTGAAGAAGCGGAATGCCCATAATGTGCCTTCCTGCATGCCATAGGCACGAACCACTTTTGTCCAACCCCTTGTGACGATTGCCCGCCCATCCTTCACCGCCTTCAGGAATACTTCTAGAGCATTATCATGGTGGCATGAATTATATACTTTAACCTTAGTTGCCTCCACTCCGGTCATGTAGTTTTCAAGGTAATCATCAGTAAATAGCTTCGGAAACCACTGAAAAGAGAAAAATATCAGATACTGAGGTCTAATAGAGTAACTTGTTGTGGGCAGGGGAAAAAGGCAACACATTATGTACCATCCTAAAGTTCACTGTTGTCTTCGACAAAGTGTAAATAAAGAGCTTAATTCCAATCACCCGTTTCTTTCGCCTAACAATCTTTCTTAGTTTCCTCACTTGACGCTTGTTCATGAATATCTCATTGCCCCATACGCAAAAGGAATCGAAGCATGGATCAGTACCCCTCATATATGTACATACAAGCAACTAGTAAATGTTAAAAACTAAACTGAGATTGCACAAATGATGTAAAATATAACTACCTATGTTCCTAAGTACAAGTTTTTTTTGAGATTTCAATTTGAACTACATACAGATGTATATAGAAATAGATATAGTTTAGATTAGAATCTAGATTCACCCATTTCGCTCATTATGTAGTCTATATTGGAATCTCTAAAAATACTTATATTTAGGAATAGATGGTGTATAAGACATGGGATGCAGCTAACCTCGACGGCAAACAACAGCATCACCCATTGTAGCCAATGTAAGTACATGGAAAGCCAATGTTAACTACAACAGGTTAACATCCACCAAAAATAGCAAATGGTAATAAAACGCAGCATCATCTTGATATCTTCATTTCAAAGAGTAGCACGGTAGCAAAGGGACGGATTAAAAAATGGATACAACTGTTAGTTGCAACAAGCTTAACAACATCCTAATTCATGTTTTGTAAGTTTGTAGCAAAATGGATACAACTGTTAATTACAACAGGCTTAATGGCCATTGAAACCGGTACTGATAAAAATGCAATTGGCAGAGTTAAACATCACAGGGAAGGTGCTGCCAGAGCAGATAATGGCCCAATTGTCTATAAAAAGGTGGGGAAAATAGCTCAAACGTGTTAGGCATGTTTACTACAACATGCTTAATACATCGACAATACAAAACATAGCAATTAATTACAACTGGTATTGGTAATATTGAACTGGTGGGTACATACTTGGTAAGTCCTGAGAGGTAGTTGCTGGGGCACTTCGTCTTGACCAGAGCCCGCCCAAGGTCAGCGGCGGCAGAGGCGAGATGTTCCTCCGGGTCAAAGCGTGGATCAGTGCCACTAACATGTGTACCTACAGGCAACCAGTAAATGGTAGAAGTTAAACTGCAATTGCACAAATGATGTGAAATACTGTAAGACATATAATGCAGCTAACCTTGATGGCAAACAACAGCATCGACCGTTATGACCCTGCCTAAGTACATGGACAAGCATGTTAAGTACAACAGGGTTAGCATCCACCAAAAATAGCAAATGGGGCAGCATCTCTAGTATATCTTCATTGCGGAGAGTAGCATGGTAGCAAATGGACAGATAAAAAATGGATACAACTGTTAATTGCAACAGGCTTAACAACATCCTAAGTCAAGTTTTGTAAGTTTGTAGCCATTGAAATGCAACTGTTGAAAAATGGATTCAACTGTTAATTGCAACAGGCTTAACAGACATTGAAACCGGTACTGGTAAAAATGCAATTGGCATAGTTAAACATCACAAGGCAGGTGCTGCCAGAGCAGAGAATGGCCCAGATGTCTATAAAAAGGTAGGGATAGTAGCAAAACGTGTTAGGCACGTTTACTAGAACATGCTTAATACATCGACCGTACAGAACATAGCCATTAATTGCAACTGGTATTGGTAACATTGAACTGGTGAGTGCATACTTGGTAAGTCCCGAGAGGTAGTTGTTGGGGCACTTCATCTTGTCCAGAGCTCGCTCAAAGTCAGCGAAAGCGGAGGCGAGCTGTTCCTCTGGGTGGAAGCGTGGATCAGTGCCACTGACATGTGTGCCTACAGGCAACCAGTAAATGGGTAGAAGTTAAACTGCAATTGCACAAATTATGTGAAATATTGTAAGACATTGGATGCAGCTCACCTCGATGGAAAACAAAAGCATCGGCCATTATGACCCTGCGTAAGTACATGGACAGGCATGTTAAGTGCAATAGGGTTAGAATCCACTAATAATAGCAAATCGACAACATCGCTAGTGATATACTGAGTCATGTATTGTAAGTTTGTTGCTGGTATTGGTGAAATTGAGCTGGACACGGTAATATTTGAACATCACACAGTGTGTAGTACTGAAATAAACAAGGCAAGAACATGCTTAATACATCAACCACACAAATCATAGCCGTTGCAAGTGGTATTGGTAAGATTTAGCTGGTCGATCTTACCGTTAAGTCCTGGGGGTAGTCATTTGGGGACTTCATCTCGGGCGAGCACGCACCATGTCGGCGGAGGCGAGGTGTTCCTCTGGGTCAACACGCATAGCGGCCGTCGCGCCATGGACCGCCATCAGCTCCTGGCGGGGGGAGATTTGGAGGCATGAGGATGTTTCGCAGGCGCCATTTAAGCAATCAGGCCGGGGACGTGATAGAGATCGGTAGGTTACCTGACTGGATCCGAGCAGAAAGTAGATGTGGTTGAAGTTGTGGTTGCGGCGGCGGTGGTTTGAGATGCCGGTAGGGGGAGGCGCGAGGGAGGGGGGATAATGAGGGGAAGGGGATGTGGTTGGAGGAATAAATTCCGAAATCGCGCGCCTAATGAAAATTTCGGTGCGAAATTTGAAACTTGGGCGGGGGGAACCCACAACATAGACGAAGCGCGTAAAATACTCGTGTGCGAGAAAAAATAAAAATTGGCAGATCCCGTCTCCAAAAAATGTACACGTGTACTTGATTGTTTTTCGGTCAATGGTATGCCTGGTTTATTAGGAAATATCACACAGGTAACTGACTAATGGGTCATTAATGCAAAAAACGCAGATGGGTACGACATAGAAACCGTGTGTTTTGTGATCTTCTAATGATTAACGCAAAAAAACGCACATGGGCACACATGCTAATCAACGCTCAAAGTCCTCAAAGGATGCTCTTACCGACATTGTACGTTAATACTACAAACTTAAAGTACTACTGGTAATTTGCTCTAATACTACAAACTCAAACTACTTCTCACATGCTGCCATCAGGGCATGCTGGCCAAACGCCGGCGTTCTCCTTCCCGGCCTTGTAGGTGGCAGCCCACCGTGCTTCGATCTCCGCCAAGCTCTCCTCACCACGGCGTGCGGCCTCTTCTTTCTTACGTCGGCGGGACTCTCTTTTCTTGACTGCTTTCTGCCTTTTCCGCTCCTTCTGTGCGGCTTTGGCCGCCTCTAGATCCACCACCCATTCGGCCATGGCAGCCTCAAAGTCCGCCCATGTAACTGTTTGGCCGCTGACGGCGATGAACTCGGCGCGGCGAGATGCCATCGCTTCCTTACCGTGTGTGCTGTCGCGGACGGCGAGGAACGCGGCGCGGTGGGATGCCATCGCTTCCTTACCAGTTACTGTGCTCCGCGGTGCCATGGACGACGCCTGGAGAGAGCTCTGGGATGGAGGGGCCGGGCAGTCGTACTGTGCGGTGGTATTCAAGAGCTCAACCACAAATGACAACAAAATTTTGGCTTCCCTTACAATTTTGCTCGTTCATTATCGCACACGGTTCATCTTCGTCGCTTCCGGAAACAGTGTCCGCTGAGCCTATTGTGTGTTGCGTTAAGATTAGCCAGAACCCCGGCCACGCGCATCGCGCGTGTGCACCGTTGGATGTGCCGGATCGAATGGCAATCCACGTCCCTCACATCACACCCGTGCACCTGTAGCTGGATTGGATTTATATATGTGCTAAATGCCTAGAAAATGCACATAATCCCCTAAATATGGTAAATGAGCCCGAAAAAATGCCCAATTTGAACACGGTGATTTGCAGGGTGTATGTTCGTCGTAGAAAAAAACTCAAGGGCAAAGAACGAATAAAATTTGGATTCCCCTTCAATCTTGAGGATTTCCCTTTCGAAAGCATGGAACTTCCTCGGTGATGGTTCAATTTATGTAGGGCTTGCATGACAACATAAGCCAAACCTTCTCAATTTTTTACCAAGGCATGGTGAGGTCATACCAAGGCACCAGGCGTCATGTTTTTTAAGCATTTATTTCATTTTTTATTGTTGAAAACCCAACAAACAGACATTAGTGGTTGACTATTGCCACATATTTCATCGAAATATCTGTCCATTCCTTGTAAAAGGCATGAGAATTTACTAAATGGCACGAGCATGGTTTTCTAGGCCGTTCTTGTGGACCCTTTCATGCATCGATTGTTTGAACTTGAATTATGCGCATTAATGCCTAGGAAATGCACATAATCCCCTAAATATGGCAAATAAACCCGGAAAAGTGCCAAATTTGAACATGGTGATTTGCAGGTTGTATGTTCATTATAGAAAAAAATTGTCGATAAAGGACAAAGGAAAATTGGACCCCCCCCTTCAATCTTGGTGATTTCCCCCTTGAAACCATGAAACTTCCTCGGTGATGGTTCGATTTATGAAAGGCGCGCATCACGACATAAGGAAAACATTCTCCAATTTTTACCAGGGCATGGTGAGGCCATACCATGGCACCAAGCGTCATGTTTTCCAACCATGTGTTTCATTTTTTGTATAGTTGTTAACCGAGTAAACGACGCGTTTATGGTTGACTATTGCCACATATTTCCTTGAAATATCTGCCCATTCCTTGTAAAACGCATGAGAATGTGCTAAATAACACGAGCATGGTTTTCCAGACCGTTCTTGTGCACCTTTTCATGCACCGATTGTTCGAATTTGAATTATGTCCATTAATGCCTAGAAAATGCACATAATAGCCTAAATATTGTAAATGAGCCCGGGAAAATGTCAAATTTGAACACGTTGCATTTGAGGCGGTATGTTGATCGTTGGAAAAAAACTAATGGCAAACTAGGACGGAAATTAGGATTCCCCTTCAATCTTGGGGATTTTCCCTCTCGAAAGCATGGAACTTCCTCGGTGATGGTTCGATTTATGAAGGGCGTGCATGACGACATAAGCCAAACCTTCTCAAATTTTTACCAGGGCATGGTGAGGTCATACCAGGGCACAATGCGAGGCGTCATGTTTTTTAAGAATTTATTTCATTTTTTCTATAGTTTAAAACCCAACAAACAAACATTTGTGGTTGACTATTGACACACATTTAATCGAAATATCTGTCCATTCCTTGTAAAAGGCATGCGAATTTACTAAATGGCACGAGCATGGTTTTCTAGGCTGTTCTTGTGGACCCTTTCATGCATCGATTGTTTGAACTTGAATTATGCACATTAATGCCTAGGAAATGCACATAATCCCCTAAATATGGCAAATGAAACCGAAAAAGTGCCAAAATTGAACACGGTGATTTGCAGGTTGTATGCTCATCATACAAAAGAACTCGTGGACAAAGGACAAAGGAAATTTGGACCCCCCTTCAATCTTGGTGATTTCCCCCTCGAAACCATGAAACTTCCTCAGATGATGGTTCATTTTATGAAAGGAGCGCCTCATGACATAAGGAAAACATTCTCCAATTTTTACCAGGGGCATGGCGAGGCCATACCATGGCACCACTCCAGGCGTCATGTTTTACAACCATGTGTTTCATTTTTTGTATAGTACGAGCATGGTTTTCTAGACCGTTCTTGTGCACCTTTTCATGCACCGATTGTTCGAATTTGAATTATGTGCATAATTAATGCCTAGAAAATGCACACAATCCCCTAAATATGGTAAATGAGTTCGGAAAAATGTCAAATTTGAACACGTTTCATTTGAGGCGGTATGTTGATCGTTGGAAATAAAATGAAAGACAAACTAGGACGGAAATTTGGATTCCCCTTCAATCTTGGTGATTTCCCTCTCGAATGCATTGAACTTCCTTGATGATGGTTCGATTTATGAAGGGCGTGCATGACGACATAAATCAAACCTTCTCAGCTTTTAACCAGGGCACGGTGAGGCTATACCATGGCACCATGCCAACAGTCATGTTTTTCAAGCACATATTTCATTGTTCTATAGTTGATAACCCAGTAAATGACGCGTTGTGGTTGACTCCATTGAAATCTCTGCCCATTCCTTGTAAAAGGCTTGAGAAATGACTAAATACCATGAGTATGGTTTTTCCTGACCGTTCTTGTGCACCCTTTCATGCACCAATTGTTTGAATTTGAATTGCGTGCATTAACGCCTACAAAATGCACATAATCCCCTAAATATTGTAAATGAACCTGGAAAAGTGTCGAATTTGAACACGGTGATTAGCAGGGTTTATGTTCATCGTAAAAAAACTCATGGATGAAAGACAAAAGAAATTTGGATTCCCATTCAATCTCGCTGATTTACTATCGCACACGGTTCATCTTCGTCGCCTCTGCGAACCGTGTGTGTTCACTCACACATGCAAAAGGAAAAGAAAACCCTCGCCCACTTTGTCCCCACTCACTCGACGCGGACTCCTCCGCAACTTTGCACCCTAAGCTCAACGGCTGTTGGCGGTGGCCGTAGGTCGAGCTCCAAACGACACCGGATTTCGCCTCCACCGCTTTCCGCCGCCTATCTGCACCGACATTCTAGAATCTGGTCGATTGGGGTTTTCTGCGGGATTGGGCCGTGAATTTTTGTCATGGATAGTCAACTTAATTAGCGAAATATTCACTCATCTCTTATCGTAGTCCGTCCATCGTTGTTAATCAACTGGGGGAATTCACCGTGGAATCATTTTTGTTCTAGCTGACTCGTGGGTGTTCATTCATGTGTGCACAGTGAGGGAGCCCTGGACTAAGGGGTCCTCGGGCGTCCGGCCTATTAGCCATGGGCCGGACTGATGGGCTATGAAAACATGAAGACCGAAGGCTGCACCCGTGTCCGGATGGGACTCTCCTTGGCGTGGAAGGCAAGCTTGGCGGCCGGATATGTAGATTCCTTTCTTTGTAACCGACCTTGTGTAACCCTAGATCCTCCCTGTGTCTATATAAACCGGAGGACTTAGTCCAGAAGAGGGGAGAGACTCATTACCATAGTCATACAGGCTAGACTTCTAGGGTTTAGCTATTACGATCTCGTGGTAGATCAACTCTTGTAATACTCATATTCATCAAGATCAATCAAGCAGGAAGTAGGGTATTACCTCCATAGAGAGGGCCCAACACAGGTAAACATCGTGTCCCTGTCTCCTATTACCATCGACCTTAGACGCACAGTTCGGGACCCCCTACCCGAGATCCGCCGGTTTTGACACCGACATTGGTGCTTTCATTGAGAGTTCCACTGTGCCGTCCCCAAAATTTTCGATGGCCCCTTCAATCGTTAACAACAACGCTGTCCAAGGAGAAACCTTCCTCCCCGGACAGATCTTCGTGTTCGGCGGCTTTGCACTGCGGGCCAACTCGTTTGGCCACCTGGAGCAGATCGATAGCTACGCCTCTGGCCATCAAGTCAGATTCGGGAGCTTGAATTATGTAGCGGACGTCCGTGGAGATTTGATCTTCGCCGGATTTGAGACCGCGGCAGCCGCTCTCGGTCACCTTGACGAACATGACCTAAATCTGCCGTCATACCGTATCCAGGAGACAACTCATGTGACCACTCCGGCCTTAGATACAGAGCACACTGCGGCATCCAAGGATTGGAGGTTCAACCCCACCACGGAGGCCACAGATTCTCCGGCATTGGAGCCGCACATAGACTTAACCTCACGCAATAATCATGTCATCAGAACTCCGGACTCTTCTCCATGTATAAGTTCCGAACCATGTGGTTCCGCGGATGCCGAACTTGATCGCTTATCGATCTTCGAGTTCAGCGCCGCAGATATCTTCCAGCACTCACCCATGGGCGATGTGCTGAATTCATTAAAAAACTTGTCCTTGGCGGGGGACTCACAGCCGAACTATGTACGGTTAGAACTAGGGGCTGATGATGGGGAATTTTGCTTCCCACCCGCCACCCACTCCATAGCCACTGTCGAGGACTTAACCGACATGCTTGATTATGGCTCCGAAGACATCGTCAGTACGAAGGATGATGCCGACGAGGAGCCGGGCCAAAGCCCGCCATTCCTTGGGTGATGGACGGCCACTTCTTCCTACGATGTATACATGGTGGATACGCCTAAAGTAACTAACAACGATGGCAAAGAGAATCCAGTTGAAGACAAACCACCTGAGACAAAGCTCAGTCGCCGGCGTCAGCGGCACCGCTCTAAGTCACATCATACAAAAGACAACAACACTAGCACCGGAGAAAACAATACTCCGGACGATGCCGAAGACAATGAAGACCCTGTTGGAGCAACCTCTGAACAGGATGAACAGGCCATACACGAAGACTCGGAGGACAGTAACTATCTTCCGCTCTCTGAGGAAGAGGAAAGCCTCAGCAACGAGGATTTTATCGTGCCCGAGGAACCTCTTGAGCAGGAGCGCTTCAAACGCCGGCTAATAGCAACTGCAAGAAGCCTGCAAAAAAAAAAGCAGCTGCAGCTTCAAGCGGACCAAGATCTGCTCAATGATAGATGGACCGAAGTCTTGGCCACCGAAGAATACGGCCTTGGTGGCCCAGCCAAAAGCTACCCGAAGAGTAGATTGCTACCTCAGTTCGATGACGAGGCACTGGAGCTCGTACCATCATCGCACAATGCGGCGGGCCGACCACAACTTGGTCCGGATAAAGTGGCAACTCAAGCCGAACACCAGACCGCCCCACCTCGCTGTAAAGGCAAGAATAAAGCAGCTCGGGGTTGTACATACAACCTTCGACAGGACTTGGATTGTAGAGCAGGACACGCAAGATCGGTCTACGGATCGCGAGGACGTGTCGCGGCACACGATGACAGTTATCTATTCAGACGTAACAAACTTAGCCACGCCCGGGCAGAAAACCGCAAATGGACTCCATCGGAGGTACACCGCAGTGTGGCCCAGCATACAGGCGCTGCACATCCTCTTTGCTTCACAGACGAAGTAATGGAGCATGAATTCCCAGACGGCTTCAAACCCATGAATATCGAATCATAGACGGAACAACGGATCCCGCGGTATGGATTGAGGACTTCCTCCTCCATATCCACATGGCGCGCGGAGATGACCTTCATGCCATCAAATACCTACCACTAAAACTCAAAGGACCAGCTCGGTACTGGTTGAACAGTCTGCCTGAGAATTCTATTAACAACTGGGAAGATTTGGAAGATTCCTTTCGCGACAACTTCCAAGGAACATATGTCCGGCCACCGTACGTCGATGACTTAAGTCACATTGTCCAGCAGACCGGAGAGTCAGCCAGGAAGCTCTGGACTAGGTTTTTAATAAAAAAGAACCAAATCGCCGACTGTCCGGACACGGAAGCCCTCGTGGCCTTCAAACACAGTGTCCAGGATGAATGGCTTGCACGCCACCTCGGTCAAGAAGGTCCTAAATCCATGACTGCCCTTACTGCTCTAGTGACTCGCTTTTGCGCGGGAGAAGACAGTTGGCTCGCTCATAGAAGCAACAACGCCAACGACCCGGGTACTTCTGAAGTCCGAGACGGCAATGGCAAACCATGACGAAGCAAACACAACAGTCGTGATGATAATGAAAGATCACGCGACACATCGGTCAACGCCGGATTCAGCAATTCCAAACCCGGTCAACGGTAAAAGCCACTCAAGGCGAACCGAGACGGACCATCCAACCTAGACAGGATATTGGACCGACCCTGCCAGATTCATGGCCACCCCGATAAACCAGCTAATCATGCCAATAGAAACTGTTGGGTCTTCAAGCAGGCCGGCAAGCTCAATGCCGAACACACGGAGAGGAGGCCGCCAGGCGATAGGGACGACAGAGAGGTTCACCAACCAAACACAGGGGTTCAGGAGCAATTTCCTCCCGAGGATTGATCAACCCTGGAGCGGAAGTAGCAGTTCGGCTTCCGCCGCCCACCTCATATACATGCAAAATTTGTACCGCGCATACATCACTACGCACTCAAGATACCATGGGCATTGGCGAAAGCACAATACGGACAAGCCTGCAAGCATTCCAGTAACATTTTTTATCTACTTTCTTTTTACTTCTTTCTTCATTATCTCTTAAAAATAGGTGACGCAAAGGACAAGCATCTAAACCGAATCCATCGGAGTTCGGATCCGTACACTCACCTAAGGGGCCACCTCCGTCAAGGATTCCCCTTGCCGAGGACAGGCGACGCAGACGTGCGACAGGAGGTCCAAAATAACTTTTTGTAGACCGCACTCTTTATTTCGAGCCTGTAATATGCCTTTTTCCTCCGCCTTCGACCCCGGGCATGTCAAATAGCCGGGGTTGAGGTCTTTATATATATAAAGTAATTATTGGCAAATCGCTCAGGTCCCAGTAAACATTATACGAAGTAATCATCTGTGTCTTTTCGCCAATGAATATGGCTCCTATGGTTGTCTCACAGATATACCTTGGCATAACCTGCCAGCGGCTCGGTATGGGAACAAATGAGTTGCCAACAAAGTCCGAACAGCTTTTCAGCGTACTTCGGCGTCGCGAGTTCTGCCTTATATGCATCAGCTCTGAATCATGTCTTGGGTCAATGGTTGGGTTGCCCGGCTCCTGTGCTTGCTACCTTACGTTCCGTTCTATCGGCTAGGGTAATAAAGGGAGAACTACTGCGATTGTGCTTCCGGTTCATCTGGTCAAGCACCTCAGTAGAGAAAGCCGAAAACCAACTGTCATGATGTTGCGGGAGCTGGTCAACCACTTGATGACTTATCGGAATCTGTCGTGATTCCCTCCGTGTCACACGAAGGACCTTTTTTTAGGTCATATATGTAACGCACCAAATTGGAATAAGCCGTACGCATACCAGGGGCTATATCGTAGTCCCCCCTATAAAACTCCTATGGCTAAGTGAAAGTGTTAACGCCCTTAGTCTGGTTGCCTGGTTCGCTGCATTATCACCTCCTTCACGGACCAAGACGTTTGGTCAAGAGTGATCAAATGCTTTTCCAAACACCCCCGTACTCCCTACGAGGGGGCTGAAGCCGACGACTGGAAAACTTCCAGATTATATTAAAACGGCCGCACAGGAGGAGCACAAGCTTTCGAGAAAAATATAAAAATAGATTAACTATAAAATTGTCTTTTACAATTCTCATACACCTCACTCGAACATTATGTCTTTCGAGCATTGACCCTCTATCAAGCGGGCAGCCTCTAGGATGTCTTCAAAATAATGCTCCGGTCGTAACGGTCCTTGCCTTTGGGTGGACTCTTCGCCGCAACATCGATGGCCTTCATCGTCCCCCGGAATGTCTTGACACGGCAAAGGCCATTCGTGCACCCTCAATGCACGCAGACCGCTTCACAGCGTCGATACGTGGCACCGCATCAACGAGCCGCCGCACCAAGCCAAAGTAGCTATTCGGAACAGGCTCAGTCGGCGACAGCCGGATTATGACGTTCTTCATAGTAGTGCCGAATATCCTATGAAGCTCGACCCATTGAGACATCTGTTCATTCAGCAGCAGAGGCCGCGTCAACGCACATAATTGTGACTAGAAAAGCTTCTCCATTGCATACCCCTCTCGCGCTTGATAAAACTGCGCCGCATCGGAAGAACTCTTCGGCAAGTCTAGAAACTCGTCCGGGGAACTCCACACTTGGTTAAGCTGAGCATAGTTCAGATCGCCGAACTTAGCCTGTAGCAAAAAGGGCTTACCAGCCGCAATCTCCCCAGCTTGCCGGATCTCCTCACGGACTGCTCTGGATTCAGATCGCGCTTCTCTCGCCTCTCGTAAGGCCTTGTCAAGTTCAGCCATTTTGGCTTCACTTTCCTTCTCAAGAAGTTCACAGCGGCTAGAAGCATTTTTTAATTCGAGCGCCATCGTGGATATCTTCTCCTCTTCTTGGCGTCGAGCAGCTTGTTCGGCTTTTAACTCAGCCGATGCCTTCTCAGCAGCAGCATTACTAAACCAGGCCCGCTCCTTGGCCCAGGCCAGCTTTGCCCGAAGAATTTCAGCGGCGGCAGCACCATCTGCAGTCATGCATATACCAATATATAACCTCCAGCGTCATACTTATATAACAAAAATGTATGTGAAGGACTGCCCCAAATACACACCCTGCGAATCGTCCAGGCGCATATTGATTAACGCAATTTCATCCCCTGCCACATCAAGCTTCCGCTGCAGCTCGGCAATATCCATAGTCTGGGAAGTAGCCAGGGGAAGCAGCCTGTGTCTCAGTTAATCAGAGTAGTCCTTGAGTATTTCTTCTTGATCCTCCGTTCGCCTCCCATGTGGAGCTAACCCGAGTCTCAGGGACTACTACCTATACACAAGTGCATCTTTGCAAATAAAATATAGTTGAAAACATTATATTACAAACCTCGAAGCCTCTTAGCAGGCTCATGAAGGCTTCATTCAATCCTCTCTTCGCGGACAGAATCTTCTCAACCACCCTACCCATCAAGGTACGTTGTTCCTCCGAGACAGATGCTTTTCGCAGCATATCCCGCTATGTATCCGGTGTCGCCGGGTCTCCGGAAGCCGCGCTGGGAGCACGACCATCCATTGAAGGAACCCGTTCACTCGTCTCCAGAATCATTGTTGGCTGAAAACCAAACAATCCGATGCCTTCATTATTGGCCCCCAAATCCCGAACGATTGGAGATCCACCTTCGGGTACTGCCTCCTTCATCCCCTGCACCGCTTGTTGATCAAGAATAACCCTCCGAGATGACACTTGGTCGCCCATTTTATTGGGCGAGGAGGTCGGGAGGCGTTTAAGCTTCCATCATCTCTGGGAGGAGATCTCCCGAAGAAGAGGAGTGCCCAGAAGAACTCTGTGCCGGACTGTAAAAATACACAGGCACGTTGTGTATCACTTCGGTAACAGGAATGAAGCGGGACGCTATTAAAGTACCCCGGATTCACTTACGGTTTGGTTCAGGGCTTGTCCTCATGACGGAGCTGTTCACTGGCATCACCTTGCAATCCCGAGCCGCTCGACGGTGGCATCTTGCCTCTCTTAGGAGACCGCCCCTCCCAACCTTCGGAGGCGGTCCTTTTCCTCCTGAATGGAGAAGGGATACATGCTTCTCTTTCACCTTCGTCTTCGCGCGAGGAAATATCGATCTCTCCGGACTCAGTATCTGATTTACCTCCGGAACAAAGGTCATCCTAGGTCTTCTCACTCTCCAGCTTGCCCTCCCCTGCCGGTATCTAGTACGGTGCCGGTGCCAGTATTCGTGTTAACACGGAGTCTGCTGAGTCTTCGGGAAGAGGAGCCGGACACCTAATCCGTTCCGCTTTCTTTATCTAGCCCTGGAAAAGGATGGTTTGCTCGGTATCTTATCACAGGATATCTGATTATGAGGTGTTCAGCAGATGAGTACTTACCTGGGTGCCCGAATGGTTATAGTCTAGGCCAGTATCTTCGGTGGTGTCCGGCCATTGTTTTCGTCTCCCGAAGAATAATTCCCACATTCCTTCGTGCGTAGTGTCGAATAAGTTTTGAAGATTCTGCGGCCCTTCTGGGTTAAATCCCACAGGCGGAGGGGCCGTCACTGGCACGGCAGGGTCCGGCGGACTAAGATTACCTGAATAACGTTGGCGATATTGATATCCTTTTCAATGAGGCTTCGGATGCGGCTTTGCAGAGTCCGCACCTCGTCAACTGATCCCCAGTCTAACCCCTTGTTAATCCATGATGTAAGCTGAATTGGGGGGTTGGATCGAAACGCAGGCGCAGCTGCCCACTTGAAACCACGGGGCTCGGTGATATAGAACCACTCCTTCTGCCATAAGTCAGAAGATTCTTTGAAGGATCCTTTTAGCCAAATTGCGCTCGTAAGCTTGCTCACTAAGGAACCACCGCACTCCGCCTGCTCCCCCTCTATCACTTGCGGTTTCACATTGAAGGTCTTGAGCCACAAGCCGAAGTGTGGAGGAGTTCGAAGGAAGGCTTTACACGTGACGATAAGCACTGAGATGAGGAGAACAGAGTTCGGGGCGAGATCGTGAAAATCAAGTCCATAATAGAACATGAGCCCCTGGACGAAGGGATTAAGGGCGAACCCTAACCCTCGGAGGAAGTGGGAAACGAACACGACCCTCTCGCCGGATCTAGGGGTAGGAATAACCTGCCCTTCCGTAGCAAGCCGATGGAGGATTTCCGCGGTCAGATATCTTGCCGCATGAAGCTTCACGATATCCTCCTCTGTGACAGAAGAAGCCGCCCACCGGCCTTGACGGCTGTGTCTGGACATGACTGAGGCTCGTGGAGATTGAAACTTGGGTGTTTGATCTCGGGGTAGTAAGGGTTGAGGAAGAAGCAAGCATGGAGAAGAAAGATGGGTCTGTACCCCTTTATAAAGGTTGTGAATATCAAATGCCTCCTCCCGGGCCTTAAACCTTGCCTATTCCCAAGGAGTTGTACCCTAAGGACGGTTGGGTTACCCACGTCCGTGTTGATAAAAGAATCCCTTAATAAGGGGACATGATCTCTGCTTGGATAAGGCGTGTCAATGACAACCATGTTTCGGAATGTGGGGCCGCAGGCGAAATAACGGTCCGAAATTATGACCGGGCAGGCGTGATGTCACGTTCTAAAAAGTCGTCAATGGATTGGACCCATGGAATATTATGTTCTCTTTGCGGTTGTGTGCGGTGAGTGTTACAGGTCCGAATACAATCATCACGTCCGGAGACTATCTTGGAGTTCAGAAAGAAGGGAACCCGCCTTGCAATGCCGAAGATAAATCTGCGTGCCGGACTCCTCGTCATTGAAACCAGGTTCAGGGGCTACTGAGGGAGTCCTGGACTAAGGGGTCCTCGGGCATCCGGCCTGTTAGCCATGGGCCGGACCGATGGGATGTGAAGATACAGAGAAGAATGCACCCGTGTCCGGATGGGACTCTCCTTGGCGTGGAAGGCAAGCTTGGCAACGAGATCGGTATTTGGTGTCCTCGGGCGTGGGTAAGTAAGGTCGCTGACGCCTTATGTAGAACCCATCGATGAACTGTGCATCTAAGGTCGATGGTAACAGGAGACAAGGGGCGCGATGTTTACCCAGGTTCAGGCCCTCTCCATGGAGGTAATACCCTACTTCCTGCTTGATTGATCTTGATGAATATGAGTATTACAAGAGTTGATCTACCACGAGATCATAATTGCTAAACCCTAGAAGTCTAGCCTGTATGACTATGGTAATGAGTCTCTCCTCTTCCGGACTAAGTCCTCCGGTTTATATAGACACTGGGAGGATCTAGGGTTACACAAGGTCGGTTACAAAGAAAGGAATCTACATATCCGGTCGCCAAGCTTGCCTTCCACGCCAAGGAGAGTCCCATCCAGACACGGGTGCAGTCTTCGGTCTTCATGTCGTCACAACCCATCAGTCCGGCCCATGGCTAATAGGCCGGACTCCCGAGGACCCCTTAGTCCAGGACTCCCTCAGTAGCCCCCGAACCAGGCTTCAATGACGAGGTGTTCGGCGCGCAGATTGTCTTCGGCATTGCAAGGCGGGTTCCTCCTCTGACGACTTCCAATTCATGTATTCGGCTTATAATTCAATGCCACACCCCTCGGCTTTTGTGCATCTATGTCTTCAGCTTCCACACGTCGGGCGAATGCGGACGGTCAGGGTATATTTTGCAAATAACACCCCGAGCATGCAAGGAAGAGCGTCTATTTAAAGGGATTGGATCTCAGACCCATACGGCACCACGCGGAGAAAATCCACAGAGATAGCTAGGAAAGGCCATTCCAACATGGCTAGCATCCCCCGCTCCTCCTCCCTTTCTGGCCCAGAGCAAGGCGAGTGGGAGAGGTGTTCAGTATCTCATGGCCAGCTGGAGAAGCTGCAAACGCAGGGGTTTCTCCCTCCTGCAGATCTGGTCCCTGTTCGGGCAGGGTTGGCTTCCTTCAACGACAAGACCCAGGCGGAGGATTTTCCTAATCCATCCGCAGGGGAAGGAGTGTGCTTCCTCCCCTATCTGCTGTGGGGCGTGGGATTTCCCATTCACCCATTCTTCCGAGGGCTTCTGGAGTATTATGGCCTCCAGCCGCACAATTTTACCCCAGCCTCCATCCTGCACATTGCAGGTTATGTCGCTTTATGCGAACTATTTCTGGGTTGTGAGGCCCATTTTGATCTGTGGAGAATGTTGTTTTGCCTTGTCCCGTGTAACCATGAGGGATCAATATTCGAAGTGGGCGGGGCCGAAGTATGGCGTACTACTGAGATCGGATACCTATCCGGCACACCGGAGAAAGCTTCCGAAGAGTGGTCCTCTGAGTGTTTCTACATAGATGACGCCGTACTTCCAGATCAAGTCCGGAGAGGTCTCCCCAAGTTTGCGAGTGTTCCTCCGAAGAAGCGCCACAGCTGGCGCCCTCGAAGCCCCGAGGAGGAAGATAGTGCGGAAGTTCGCCAACTCCTGAGCAAGATCAAGACGCTTGCCCAGTCCGGGTATACGATAGTCAAAGTGATGGTGACCTCCATAGTACGGGGAGTTCAGCCACTCCAATCTGAGGACTTCCCATGTGGAATTACAATGGGAAGATGGCGCCTCCGCTGCGGTAGGAAGGTCCAGACACCCCGCCGCCCTAGCCAAAATATTGGCCGAACTGTTCAAGGGTGAGGAAGAGGAGTTCCTGCGCATCACGCACAGAGAAGGATATTCCATGTACAATCCTCCTACCTGGGTGAGCTCCCAACTTTTTGCTCCACTCATTCCTCTCCCTAAGCTTTATTAACCCGTCCATTTATAACAGCACTGGCGAAAGACTTTCGAGGGGCTTTACAGCCCCGGCCCGCAGCCCGAGGGCCACAATTGGGACCTTGGCCCCGGATTCGAAGAGGATCCGGATATATTTGTGGTGCTAGAGAATGGCGTGTTTTACTATGCGAGCTATGACGGCATCGAAGTGGCCATCATCACCGATTACCCTGGTCTTCTCCCCGCTTCAAACGTAAGTAGTCAGGAGACATCTTCCCTGAAAAGATTCCCTCTTTTCGCCTCACCCAGCGCACTGTCTCGTGCTTCGAAGGGGAGGCATTCGACATACCGTGCTACTCCAGGAGCGACTCTAAAGAGAGCGGCTCCCACACCGGGCAAGCCTTCGAAGAGGAAGGCAGGCGAAGACCAGGTCGGGCCCTCGTTAAAGAGGTATGGGTTTGCAAATATGTTTTTTAATAGTCGGATCCAACTGTGACTTTCATGTTCATCCCGTATCAGGAAAAGAGTCCGTAGGACTATGTCTGGGGGTCCCGGCAGTAATACTCCCAGCAGCCAGGATCCAACCCCAGCCGAGGGGGTGGGGGCCGATATGGGAGTGACGCTGGACTGTCCTTTGGCCGAGGGCTCGGAAAATATGTCCGTCACCAACTCAGAAGTGAAGAGCACCATGAATCATCGGCGCTGGAGGGCCATTTTACGAGACCCCTACTGTTCGAAAGAGGCGTTTGATGCCTTCAGCTCGGCTGACGCATACATCTGAGCTGCTTGAGATGGGCTTAGCAGAGCCACAAAGCAGCATTTAATGGATGTGCGGGTAAGATTTATTTTGTCCGAAAAGGATAAGCACGTGCTAGTAGCCCCCGAGACTGAAAGCAGTTGGCACAAGTGATTTAAGGATCGATGTATAACCAGGTTCTAACGGAGAGGAACAACCTGCTAGCTCAAGAGCTGGAGCAGTGTCGGAAACAGCTAAATGCTTCTACCGCCGAACTAAAAGAGTCCAAGAAGGCATCTTCTGGTAAGGTTTCCCTCCATCGAGGAATATCAATTATACAGTAGCTGTGCTAATACTATTGCTTATCTCGTAATAGGATCATCAGGTCAATTGGAAGAGAAGTTGAAAACCGCTCAAGCGAGAGAGAAAGAGGCGAAAAGACTACACGCCACAGGCGAGCGTATCCTGGTCCGAGTCAGAGAGGAGAAAAACAAACTCCAAGATTCAAACACCAAACTGGGCGAAGAACTGAGATATGTACGAGCCCAGCTAGCCGACTCCGTGAAGGAGAACAAAAGGCCGCGAGGCGGCATATTCAGTACGTGGCTAAACTGACCTTATAACGGTTTGGAGATAAAAGTAGCTGATATAGCTGTGATTGCAGGTATGTTGACGGGCCGTCTCGAAGAGGAGGTGTCCGGATCATCAAGTGATCTCCTACAAGGGCTGTCGCAGTTGCACGAGCAAGCTCGGCAGGCAATGCGGAGTGTAGCCAAGGCCTTATGGCCATCCGACTCCCCTCCAGGGAGTATCACTACAAAAAAGACACATCCGTGACATTTTGGGCCGAATGAAAACCTTTTTTGTCCTACTTATGACACTTCTATGACGATAATTGTGACAAAACACGGTATCATCATAGATGTGGTGGGGTCCTACTTCTGTGACAAAAAATCATGACAGAAAATGGGCTTTTCGTCCTTGGCGGGCCGGAGACGCAGCTGCATAACATTCTTTGGGCCGTTCATGACGGAAAAAACCATGGTAGAAGCAAGGTAGTCAGAGTCGGGATTCGGAGTAGGACCGATTATCCTCAGACAGAATCAAGTCGTAAGGTCGATTCGTGGAATCGATTATTCTACTAGATTTACTCAGATAAGATATTTTGTATGCACACAAGAAATTTATATGGCTTCTATAGAGTTTTGACACTAAATAAGGAGCAAAGAACATACACATAAATGCTAGTTGTATTCCACTTATTTTTATGGCTAACCTACCATCTATCTCGCATGTATGGAACATATATGAGACGGAAATATATAGAACATTTAATCCTTCAATGCACGAAATTTACTTAGGTTCTTTTAAGAGTGCGTGAATAGTCGATCACTTGTCTATCTAACCTGTAGTGCTGAACCTTGAAGGGTCTTTCTCTCCTTCACGGATCAATCTTGAAACATCCTTCTTTTCACGCCAATTCCATCTGTCGACAAGCCTGATCCTAAATTTCGATCTAGGGTTTCTGAGAGCTAGATCAAAGGTGTCAGTTGCTGAGTGTTTGGGCTTGGGAGGGGTATAAAGGTCCATGAGGTATATGAAAAGGGATTTGGATGATGGCATACTATTCTGCTACAACTAAACAAACGACTTAGATAAATTAGTAGAATTGGACATAGTCCATAGCATAGTCGGGATTGTACAATTTTGTACAGGATTATATGATTTGGATCGCGACTCAACATGGATTCTACCTGATCCGGATTCATAGTGGGATTTGGATCGACATGCTTCCGTAGGGTCGTGAAGTCGTAGGATTCTAGTAGTCGGGCCGGGATTCTGACTACCTTGGGTAGAAGCGAGGGCGCGGAAAATATCGGGGAGTCCCCGGTTACGGTGGGTGGTCTGGGGCCGAGCGATGCGCGTTTCTCTCGTACGTACGTCCGTGTGTGCGAGGCGTTGGGCTCTAACTGAACTCGAGCGAGGCGTTGGGCTCTAATCAACCCGGCGATTGCTGCGAGCTACGTTCTCGAACCCGAGCGATCGATCGATGGCTGTTAATCGAACCCGATCGGCGATTCGCCGCTATCTGCTGCTAATCGAAGCCGATCGATGCTGCCTCTGGATGAGCAAAGGCGTTCTTTGAGGGGGGTTTGGATGAACAGTTCGGTAGGGGTGGATGAACAGACCCGTGGCGTTGCCTCTAGATGAACGATGGCGTTCTTTGGGGGTTTGGATGAACAGTTCGGTGGGGGTGGATGCACAGGACCACGATCGTTCGAGCGGTTGGGGCTGGATGAACAGGACCCGTGGAGGCGGGATGAACAGGACCACCCGTGGAGAGCGGGATGAGCGAGACGGTGGAGGGATGGATGAACAGTAGCCCATGGAGGGGTGGTTGAGCAGAGCCCGTGGAGAGGGCTGGTTGAGCGATGAGCTGTGGAGTAGCGGTGAAGGCTGGATGAGCAGGAGCCCGTGGATGAGCAATCGCAGTGGAGGCCGGAGGAGGTCGACGGTGGATGAATAGTAGCCCGTGGAGGCTGGAGGGGGTCGACGGTGGAGATGAACAGTATCCCGTGGAGTCCCATTTTGCGGTACGCCACACCCCTCCCGATGAACATGACCCCCATTTCGACCGTAGCGCTCCAACACAAGTCCGTTTCGTCCATTTTGCGGTACGCCACACCCCTCCCGATCAACAGGACCCCCGTTTCGACCGTAGGAGGTCTGTTTCCGCCGTTTTGCGATACGTCAGACCCCTCTCGATGAATAGTATCCCGTTTCGAACGTGGCCAGTCGAACACAATGCCATTTCCTCCGTTCTGTGGTATGCCAGGCCTCGTTTCCATCGGTTGTTCCGTCCAAGCCCTCCCGATGAACACGATGACGCATTCCGTTCCGACCCAACCGGTTGGCTCCCCATGAACACGACGACGACGCTGTTTCTCCGTTTCGAACAAGCCATGTACACGAGCCCTGGCTGTACGTATGCGCGAGTAGGCTTTCGAGACCCTGCCCGTATGTACGTACGTGGCCGTATTTTCTTTCTTGCACACTGGCCGTTGTACGTATGTGTACATGCTACGTCGCGCGCCCTACTACGACACGTCGCGCCGCCTCTACATCGACCAAGATATACGCATACGTTCGCGACCGAATGACAATGCTACGTACACTTCACCAGGTGGGTCCCGACTATCGAGCACTTCCTTGCTGCGAAGATGTAGCTGGTGGGTCCCAGCAATCGGGCGAATCGTTTTTTTTGCCCAGACGCACTTCCTTGCGTGCGAAGATGTAGCTGGTGGGTCCCAGCAGTCAGGGCTAAATGTTTTTTTTGCGAAATACGGTGGCCCGTCCGGTGGGTCCCTGCTGTCAGGTGGAGGACTAATTATTTTGCGCGTAATAAGGAGGCACTTCCTTGCGGCCGTGGACCCAGCTGTCAGCCTCTCCACGTACAGTCCATGTCCAATGGAAGACGTTCCTTCACCACGTTGACCACGCCGCGCCGAGAGCACCAGGGCGGTGGACGACGGCGAGGCCTAGGAAGGGGACGACGCAGAGCCGGGGAAGACGCGGAAGTGGATGCCCACACATAGAGGAGTATGAGGGTTCACTGGTTCGCTGCGGTGTGAGGCTGCTGTCGCCGCAGAATAACAGGGGGTGTGGGTGAGTAGAGGGATGGCCTGGCCAGCGGTGGGAATAGTAGGGGGGGCGAGGCCTCCGCTGCAGCACAGCCGACCAGGGGAGGTAGGAGCATGCGGCACGACCGGCGTTGCTTTGTGCAGCTGGAGCAACAAGACCAGAGGTTGAAGAAGCACTACGGCCGTTGGATGGACATCGTACGGTCACTGGAGCTAGAATCGTTCATATTGACTAAGTTGACAAAGCACTCCGTCCCCGTCAACTTAGTAGGCCCACAAGTCAGCCTCCCACCAAGGTGGGTCCCAACCAGCAGGGGGAGTATTCATTTTTTTGTGCGTAATAAGGAGGCACTTCCGGTGGGTCCGAGCTGGCAGCGGGGGGAATGTTTTTTCGCATAATACGGTGACCCGTACGGCGGGTCCCAGCAGTCACGGGGAAACGTTTTTTTGCGAAATACAGTGGCCCGTCCGGTGGGTCCCTGCTGTCAGGTGGAGGAATCATTATTTTCTGCATAATAAGGAGGCACTTCCTTGCTGCCGTCGTGGACCCAGCTGTTAGCAGCTCCACATACAGTCCGCGTCTGATGGAAGCCGTTCCTTGACCACGTTGACCACGCCGCGCCGAGAGCACCAGGGCGGTGGATGACGGCGAGGCATAGAAGGGGACGACGCGAATCCGGGGAAGACGCGGCAGTGGAAGCCCGCGCGGAGAGGAGTACGAGGGTTCATTGGTTCGGCTGCGGTGTGAGGCTGCGATCGCCATGAATAACAGGGGTGTGGGTGAGTAGAGGATGGCCTGCCAGCGGTGGGAGTAGTAGGGGCGGTGAGGCCTCCAGGCATCACAGCCGCCACGGAGGCGGAGCAGCAGCACGACCAAAGCCTTGCTTTGGGCAGCTGGAGCAAGAAGACGAGAGGTTGGAGAAGCACTACGGCCGTTGGATGGACATCGTACGGTCACTGCAGCTAGAATCGTTTATATTGGCTAAGTTGACAAAGCCCTTGGTACGCGTCAACTTAGTAGGCCCACAGGTCAGCCTGCGAAAAGGTGCGCCCCAGATGTCAGGGGGAGGAATCATTTTTTGGGCGGCTGAAGCAAGAATATCCGAGATTGAAGAAGAAGCACCACATCCGTTGGATGGACATCCAACGGCCACAGCTGCCAGAACGGTGTGTTGTTGTCAAAGCCTCGCATACACGTCAACTTAGTTTTTTTAAGGGGACGCGTCAACTTAGAAGGCCCACAAGTGTGTGGCAGAGAACATATATCCCATTTGCGATTTGTAAGAATGTACAACCCATCTTTTAATTCCAATGGAATTTACTACAACTCATTTACAGTTTGTTAAAAGTACAGCCCATTTTCTAGCTAGGACAAGATTAATAATTTCAACCAACCGCTCAAAACAGAATTCAAAAAAAATTCCCACATTTTTATGGGATCCAAAATATTTTTATCTGAAATTTCTAGTCAGATTAAATATAATTTCAAAATAAAGTTGTATTACGTTAAAATCCAACGAAATATTGCGCGCGCAACAAGTAATGAAATTAAATTTTCAAATTCCAATAATAATATATTTTTTAAACTAATTACGCGTTTGGTGCATCTTTTTATAGTTACTGCCCAGTTATTATAATTACATCCCATTTATTATTTCTTAAAGTCCATTTTCTTGTTAAGCCTAATGCATACCTCCTAGGAAAGTTTGCAGCCCAGCGGGGCGGAGAATAACAAGTTGACCCGGATATTGTGTACAATTGTCGGCCCTGTTGCATTGCCGATGTTGAAAAAAAAGGCATGTGTAGTACAATACAACCTAATATGGCTACTCAGCCCACATTCGGCGACGCCGGAAAGGCCCAAACAAGGCTTCTGTACAACCTTTTGAAGTCACTGAGCTCAATTAATAACTTAAGAAAAAAGTTAGATTACAGTGGAACCTAATTAAAAGCTGCCATGAGCAAAGAAATAATTCAACTAGTCCCACTTGTGCGTGTGTGTGTGTGTGAGAGAGAGAGACCCATCGGTCGATGCTTGTAAATACATCTTTCAGCCATATGCATTGTTGATGCTTAGTAAAAACTTATATAGTTGACACAATCATATAGAACATCATAGCACACTTAATTTGCATACAAAAATTTCACGCAGGCGGCACAATCAGGATGGAAGCAGTGGATCGCTACGGGTAGGGCTATGTTGAAACCAACGAACTCGTACATAACGGTTCATCTTCTTTATCAATGACAGGGAAATTTCTTGAATGCTGTGCAAAGAAAACAGACATACAACACAATAAGTTCTGCTAGCACATTAAGTTGACGTACAACCCTTTCTAAAAAAAGTTCAGGTACAAAATTAGAACACGTCACAATCAAATGTACTGGCACATCAGTGCTTCACACCCATAGCTCGGATTTAACTAGTACTCCCTCCGTCCCAAAATTCTTGTCTTAGATTTATCTAGATACGGATGTATCTAACACTAAAATGTGAATAGATACATCCGTATGTAGACAAATCTAAGACAAGAATTTTGGGACAGAGGGAGTATCTGACAAGATTCAGTTGTTACCTCAAATTAGAGCACATCCAGGCAGCTAGCCCTGCCTCTTCTCCCAAAGAAGCAGTGCCTCCGCCACGCGATGGAGTGGGCCCTGTGCCATCCATCGTTCCGAGCAACACGGGGAAAGTATGACGTTGACTCCTGTAATGGACGTCGTCGACGGACCCTGGCACCAGCGGCGGCGGCAGGACTTCGATTGTTGGATTGACCACTTCTTCGACATGCACCAACACTCGATACAGGTACATCCCTAACGTGGTCCGCGGCGGCCTTGGTGGCGACTAATAGTACAACCTCAGTTCCTGCACCGGTATCTCAACACCAATCACCTTCGGTATGGTGGACGGCTTCTTCATCCATGCCATAACCGTCAGAGCCCAGCTGTCCGGAGGAACAAACATACTTACGAGCTCACCTCCAAGGTCGTTGATAAGCTCATTCATGGACTCGCTGTTCCAAGCTCATCGAGGCATGCCGTGGAAGGTAAGCTTTGTTAAAAACTCAAGCTTAGAGGGCACCGAGCCCCATCCTGGGTGCCACCGATCAAAGCTCCCCAGTGCGCCATCGCAGAACAAACGCCGGGAAGTTTCGAACACACGACTGCAGTCGAAAGTTGTCCAGAACCTGACGAAGAAATCAGCCGGTGGCGGACAGACTTCGACGAGCAAGTCACGTATTTGGATGTTGTGCGCAATGCCAAGAGCTTTGACAAGGTCGTTCGGCGAGACGGGAGGCCGGTCACCGTTGATGGTTACCATCAGCACTTTGCCGGCAAGCTGGTCGTCAAGCGCCGCCATGCCATTTGGAGCGACAACCGCAGCGATCGAAGGCGGGACGGACCTCGGGATCTCGCTCGGAGACCCGTGTTGACCGCGACTTGATAGTGAGCTTGAGTACAGAGAGTCAGGAGGGGGATTTGGGGAATGGAGTAGGAATCGAGATTCGAGAGATGGGGAGGGCGGAGATTGGGGATGAAAAGGTAGCTTGAATTTCAACACGCGCCAATATGCTCTCGGCGCAAGCACACGAAAAACACCGGTGGCGCCCACATGTCGGCCTAAGAGTCCTTATTCTTTCTTTTTGGAGAGCCCAACCTTTTTTAGGATCTTTTGAGCCCGGCCGAGAGTCATAATTGACTGTTTGGCTTGCGTTACTCTGGGCCCATATTCAACGACACCTCACCGCCCAAACAAGTGTACATCATCGAAAAGACACTGAGCTCAAATTATATAACTTGAAAAAGGAGATACACTCGAACATTTGGAGAATGGTGATGCCCTCATTTAGCCCACCAGTAGTTCGAGACAATAAACAGTTCGAAACAACGATATGTACAACATTCAAACACTGACTAGTGACTACTACTGACATAAACAACAAGACAAGATAGTTCATAAGAAGTCTTTCTACACCACAAAACGCACCCATCTGCAGTGCTCAGACTCTTGTGATCCAGACGAGAATGACATTCTAAACAGAGCCAACTATTACATAGTAAGAGTGACATAGACGAGGATGACCAAATGACAAGGAATATGCATAACAAAAGAAAGAACTACCCATCCAGAACAAGCAGCAAAGACAACAAAGTCATTCGAAGAGATGATCCAACACCATTATAATTTGCAGCCCCGCTTCAGCAGCCAATGATCCGGAGACACCAGTACTCCACCCTTTTGACGCAACAGCCCAATTACCTATCAACCTGAAGGTTTGAACCACATCACTGCCTGTCGTAATTGAGACGTCCAAGGATCAAAGTTAATCTGGATGCCTTTGTCATTCTCACCTTCTTTTGGCTGCAGGCTATATCGTTGACAATCAGGGGAGTTTGCTCCCGGACTCCTAGGGCTCGCCGTGTAGACACTGTTTTCCATAGCAAACAGAGCCTCTCTGCCATCAAGGTCCTTGCCAACGGTGATCTCCTGGTCATGCATGTTATGGAATCATGTTCTGTCCTCACAAACAAATTCTTCAAGGTAACTAACAGACCATGCATTGTTATATACTCGTGTTCTGTGGGCAAATTTTTGTGAGGATATTATTCTAGCCATTGATTCTTTGAAGGGCGAATATAGGTATGTACACAGGGTAAGCATTACAGATTTCACTACTTCCAAATATAGAGTTCTCCATATGCACATTTACTTCCCTAATGTATGGTTAGATGAAACCAACAGTGTGGTGCATGTTTCTACATCATGAAAATGAGGAAACTAACATGGCCATTGATACACACTCATATTTAGTAGTAGTATATAGATTACTGTAAAATAAGGAGAATATCCATATATTCCTAACCGTTTGATTATTCAGGGGTACAAATTAGCTGTAATGACATGATCACAATCGCATGAATTAACTCATTCCAAATACGGCTGATTTACGGCGTCTCTAATACATTGCCATAGTTCTACTCAAATTCTGCTCAAACAGGGATATGCGAATCATCACAAAAAGTTCAAACAGTGTCATGGCGTCATCATTAACATGAGAAGGAAACAATTTACACGCGCCGTCCCAGCAATACGTGGTGTCATCTGCTTTGTCGATCGCGTAGATGATGCCATTGTGTTCAATAGCATCACATAAGTGTGTATCAGCTTTGACGACGATCCACTGCGAGCTGAGTTGTCTCCATCTAAAGAAGGCACCGGCGTAAAGATAGGCGACTCCCTTGTCGAACAAGGCAATTAGCTTGAAGTCTGCGTAATCCGCATGTCGTGTGGGAACTTGGCAGGTTACAATCTTCTGCAAAACAAGGTCCGTCCAACTGACGCGGTAATCTAGATGACTAGGACCGCGATGGTAATACTCTATATAATCCAACGGAGCAAGGATAATCTCATGGGAGGTCTGGAAGTTCACGAGCACCAACTTTTTACCGTCTTCTCTGACAGCAGCCATCCAGTGGGAGTTCATGCCGACCTAGTACATACCTGCCAAGAAGTTTCGGGCGATGGTGATCGGATCGAAGTCGAGGGAAATGATGTACGGCGACCCACTACATACCTGCAAAGAAGTTTCGGCTAATGGAGATCGGATTGAAGTCGAGGGGCATCATGTACGCCTCCATATCATGGTGAGCCAATCTCGCAAAATCAGATAGCAGCAAGCAGGGTGTCTTGAAAAGCTCAGGCCTCGCTTCAACGATGGTCGTGTGCATGCCCCTCGAGCATGCAACCAGCCACAGGGCGCTCAACATATCCATACACGAACAACAGAGGTCGAGGACGTCACTAGGGAGATAGCTCCAATCGCGGCTCATATGGATCCTGCGCGGTTCGCGTTCGGCCATAGTGGAGTTTGGAAGGTGGGGTTTTGCGGGGGCTTGATTTACGGGGGAGAAGGTTGTCGGTGCTGGAGCGGCTAGCGAGGGAATAGCGGTATTGAGGGAGGCGAGCGAGGCGAGGGTATCTTGGCACAAGGAGATAATGAAGAGTGACCTCGGGATCTCCGTGAGACGGAGATGGAGATGGAGTGGTGCTAGGGAGAGGGATATGAGGCGAGGCATGCTATACAACGGCGGTGGCAAAGGATCAGACAAAGGCACAAGGTGAGGCTGACTTTGGTAACCCTGACATGCCGCTGGACTGGTGTCACCTCGGTAGCAGGTCTTGTCACTTCACCGTGAGGATCGGATGAATAATAGTATTTTGACCATCAAGTGTACCACGGTTGTACTACTACTACTAGTAGGAGTAGTAGGAACATGAGTACACTCCGTGCTAGCATGAGTACCCTCCATGCCCCGCATTCACAGCATTAATTAGCGTACGCATGAGCAGCTGCAGCCCGACTCCAGCCAATAAACTGCAGCATGCAAGTGGGCCACTCTGTGCGCGTGGGAGAGAGAAAAGGCAACCGAAGAAGAAGAAGAAGAAGAAGAAGAAGAAGAAGAAGAAGAAGAAGAAGAAGAAGAAGAAGAAGAAGAAGAAGAAGAAGAAGAAGAAGAAGAAGAAGAAGAAGAAGAAGAAGAAGAAGAAGAAGAAGATGAAGATGAAGAAGAGAAGGAGAAGGAGAAGGAGAAGGAGAAGGAGAAGGAGAAGGAGAAGGAGAAGGAGAAGGAGAAGGAGAAGGAGAAGGAGAAGGAGAAGGAGAAGGAGAAGGAGAAGGAGAAGGAGAAGGAGAAGGAGAAGGAGAAGGAGAAGGAGAAGGAGAAGGAGAAGGAGAAGGAGAAGGAGAAGGAGAAGGAGAAGGAGAAGGAGAAGGAGAAGGAGAAGGAGAAGGAGAAGGAGAAGGAGAAGGAGAAGGAGAAGGAGAAGGAGAAGGAGAAGGAGAAGGAGAAGGAGAAGGAAGGAGAAGGAGAAGGAGAAGGAGAAGGAGAAGGAGAAGGAGAAGGAGAAGGAGAAGGAGAAGGAGAAGGAGAAGGAGAAGGAGAAGGAGAAGGAGAAGGAGAAGGAGAAGGAGAAGGAGAAGGAGAAGGAGAAGGAGAAGGAGAAGGAGAAGGAGAAGGAGAAGGAGAAGGAGAAGGAGAAGGAGAAGGAGAAGGAGAAGGAGAAGGAGAAGGAGAAGGAGAAGGAGAAGGAGAAGGAGAAGGAGAAGGAGAAGGAGAAGGAGAAGGAGAAGGAGAAGGAGAAGGAGAAGGAGAAGGAGAAGGAGAAGGAGAAGGAGAAGGAGAAGGAGAAGGAGAAGGAGAAGGAGAAGGAGAAGGAGAAGGAGAAGGAGAAGGAGAAGGAGAAGGAGAAGGAGAAGGAGAAGGAGAAGGAGAAGGAGAAGGAGAAGGAGAAGGAGAAGGAGAAGGAGAAGGAGAAGGAGAAGGAGAAGGAGAAGGAGAAGGAGAAGGAGAAGGAGAAGGAGAAGGAGGAAGGAGAAGGAGAAGGAGAAGGAGAAGGAGGAGAAGGAGAAGGAGAAGGAGAAGGAGAAGGAGAAGGAGAAGGAGAAGGAGAAGGAGAAGGAGAAGGAGCAAAAGGGAATAGGAGCAGCAGCAAGGGGATTCAGAGACGAGGGAAGGAGGAGCAGCAGCAGTGGCATGAGAGGAGCAGCAGAGAGAGTTGAGGAAAGGATCAGCAGTAGGGGAGCAGCGAGTAGCAGAGACACAGCAAGAGGAGGAGCGGTTCAGCAGCAGTAGTAGGGACAAGGAGAAGAAGGAAGATGCAGTAGCAGAGTTTGGGGTAAGAAGGGAGCAGCAGCAGTTGAGGAAGGCGAGGGGAAGAAGAGAAGCAGCAGGACGAAGCAAGAGGGAGGAGCAGCAACAACAGAGAGGGAGGAGTGGAAGTGGTGGATGGCGTGCTCGCGCGGGACACCAGATGGGCAGTCTGGTGGGTCGCGCCACATGCGGCGGTGGCTGGAGATGGTGGATGGATGGCGCGAAATGATGGTGGGGGTGCTGGTGGCGCTGGTGGTGCAGGGTGATGGTGTTGTGGTGGATGGAGATGGGTGATGAGGCAGGAGGCGCACCACCACGCCGGCCTGACCGTGGCGGCGGTCGGAGGTGGAGAAGGAGGGTGAGGGAAAGAGAGCGATGCCAGGCCCGATGGGGAATGGAGGCGTGCTAGGGATTTTGATCCCCTCACGGCTGATCTGGACATTTTCACATTGACCCTCCTGCTTTCTTCTTTCTTCACAAGAAGATCCCTTCTCTTCTTTAGCTAGCCCCTGGTAACTTCTTTTCTTCTCGCTCGGGTCCTTGACTCCATCACTTGATCATTTGTAGTAGAAGGATTTTGTGCCTTGTCGCACTTTTCCGCAAAATAAACAAATGACTAGTCAACAATCTTTTTTTATGATTTTCATTCAATTATTCTATATTTAAAACAAGAATTGATGGTCAGAACTCAACAAATGGTATATTTGTATGCCAAAATTATGTATAAGAAATGTGCTTATCAAACGGCCAGTAGTGCTCGGATTTGCCATCTTTGTACCGTCGGATTGGCTTCATCCAATGACCAACTTTCAAAGTTATTCACACACTATATAGGGGGTATAGATATAATGTATGGCGGAGCCCTAGTCGGAGATCTTTCACGTTTGGAGGGGATCCTACGGGGAGAACACGACGAACGAGCGGAAGAACACAAGGAAAAACACACAAGAGAAACACTAAACCGACAAGTCTCGATCACACAAGGGCTAGATCACCGAACACATAAGGTAGCACAAGATTCAAAATCAACAAAGGAAAGATACACGTAGCCGTTATTCTCCGTGAGGAGGTCTTGATGGGGGTCCACCCTAGAAGGGGGTCTTGAATCCTCTTGGAAGGATCTTCTCCGAGGAGGGGCGATCTCCGAGGAGAAGGTAACCAAGTGGATGAGCAAAGCTCTCACACAAATATGAGCTAATACTTTGCTAACCCTAACTAGGAGGAGGAGGAGGAGGTCTATTTATAGTCTTAGTGCAAATGGGGGCGAAGTGAAGGGGTACAAGGGCTCCAGCCCGCGGGCGCGATCACTCAGGGGCCAGACGTCCGGAAGGCGTCGGACGTCCGGACGTCCGGCAGGGCTCGGACGTCCGTAGATTCGGCTCGGACTCGGGTGCGTCGGTCGTCCAGAGAGGGCCGGTCGTCCGGGGCTTCGGGAAGGCCTGGACGTCAGTGGATCGTCGGGCGTCCGTAGATTCGGCTCTGGTACGGGTCGTCCGGTGGCTTCGGTCTTCCGTGAGTTTCCATTCGGGTGCCCAGCTGCCGGACGTCCGGAGGGCGTCGGTCGTCTGTGGCCTGGGAGTCGTCGGACGTCCGAACTTGGTCAGTCGTCCGACGCCTGTAGCTTAAGTAGCTTTTCTTCTCCATCACGCTTGGGGTCCTCGTCGTCTTGGCTCTTGCAAGTAGCTGTTCCTTGGCTCGTTCTCAAGTACCTGATTACACATAGAATTTCCGAATGAGGTAGTGGCCATGTCTCATGATTAGGAAGAGGGAGTTCGGAGAGGAGCGAGTTCACCTTATCTTCAATAGCTTTAGCTCGAGCTCGAGTCATGGGTCCACGTGGTGTTGAGGAAGATGTAGGTGCGTCCATGGGGATGAGTGAGGGATGCTCCGCATCAAGATATAGATGTGTCGACCCGTTGCAATGGATCCAAAGTATATCTGTTTAGTGGAGTGCACTCTAAACACATTATCTATTTATTTTTCTCTAACCTTTCATAGCCATGCAACCAAGCCACATAAGCTTCATGGGTGCCCCCCACATCATATTATTCATACTATGTTGACAGAAAAAAAATATAAATCACCCAAAACAAGATCTTCCTGTTTTTTGTTCCTACGATGCTGTGCCGTGCACGTACCTACTAGTTGTATAGTGGTAGTACTAATTGTATAGTACAAACTTGGTACTAGTAGGAGCAGAGTACTACGGAATGCTCCTACTCTATCAATGAGCCCCATCTGACACCAAATTTCTTGGCTTCCGTGCTACAGCTAGATCTTCCCCTCGTTTCAGGTTTTCAACCTGGTGGCGTGCGGGGTGCGGTTTGCCAATAGTCGGTTTGCTCAACGGCGGTCCCACATGAAAGTGAAAATGCTAGGCAACACGCCTTCCCTAAGCTATGTGTCGTGTCGGACGAGCCGTGGAGTACTCCCGATTCCCGGGCGTGTGTGGGGGGAGTGCGACGCGAACACGACAGACCTTTTCCTTTTACTAGAAATGTGCCCGTGCGTTGCGACGGATCCAAAGTTGTAGAATAGTAGTACTTGTTCATAAACTTGAAAGAAATCACTCTTGTTTTCATATACTCCTAATATATTACTCCCTCCGTTCCCAAATATTTGACTTTTTAGAGATTTCAAATGGACTATCACATACGGATTATATAGACATATTTTGAAGTGTAGATTCACTCATTTTGCTCTGTATGTAGTCACTTATTGAAAAATCTCTAGAAATACAAATATTTAGAAGTGGACTGTAAGTGCTACTCCCTCCGTCCAGGTCAATAAGTCATCTTTGGTTGTGCACCGTGACCAAGAAGGAGGGAAGACTTATACACCTAGACGGAGGGAGTATTACTATTACTTATGTACGTGCAAATGCACGTTTTAACATTAAGATGCAGTTTTTGTAAAAGTAGAAAAACAGCACTAGTCAAGCTTGTGAAATGATTCAGTGCAAAACAAATGCAAAAATGCTCGTTTGATTGTTTACTTTTAGCTTCCTTCTCTGTGGTTATTTCTCTGTCGTACTTTGTACGGAGTATCTCACTGGTTGGAAAGGCATGCAAATTCCCAAACTGCTTCCTACACCTCAGATCAAATTTTTGCCTAACAAGTTGTGCCGTGCAATTGGAATTCCAACTTGAGTACTACTACTAGTAGGAGTACCAGGGGCCAGTTCTTTTTGGCTTCTAGATTTGTAATCCCATAACTACTACCTCCGTCCTGGTTTATTGGTCCCCATTGTAATATGTGTCAAATTTTGATCATAAATTTAACTAATGAAATGTTAGTGCATGTCGCATGCACTAACATTTTATTAGTTAAATCTTTGGTCAAAATTTAGCACAAATTACAATGGTGAGGAATAAACCAGGACGGAGGTACTACTAGTAGTAGTTTAGAAGCCCAAATAAATGAGTGAGGCGCCTTAACGTTACTCTCCACTGTGACTAGTCTTATGGGAAAAGCTGGGGAAGCCGCCAAAAGAACTGGCCCTAGGAGTAGTAGCTAGGGATACTAGGAGTAGTAGCTAGGGATCGAGTGTGTGAGATGAACCGGAGAAAGTAAATGCAGAGAGATGAAATGCAAAAAAGACGGAGGGATGTGATGGTTGCTTGTCCGTTTATTTTACCAGGCCACTTATTAATGGGAGTGGTTGGGTTTTGTGATATGACAACTTTACTGCCGCGCCACGAGCGGGGTGAGAGGTGAGACTCCCGTGCAGCGCCGCCCTCTACACTAGTACTACTACATCGGTCTGGTTTATCCCCCATTGAATTTTACTGAAGATTTAACTGACAAAATGTTAGTGCATGTCAACAAAAACAATATCATTGGGTTCGTATTTGAACATAGTTTTCAATGATATAATTTTAGGTGACATGCATCATCATTTATCGTACTATATATAATGTTTGTTCAATTTTTGGTCGTACTAATCTATAGTAAGGTGCCCATGCGTTGCACGGAAGAGTGAAATGCATTGATCGGGGAGTTGTTTATTTTGACAAAGGATGTGGGGGTCATCTCATGTGTAACGGGTATCGATAGGTTTGTTCGGATATTATTTCATCTCTAGAGCTCACAAACATCCGGGTGAAATAGATAAAACAGTATCTTTTGCAAACAAAAGCGTTCAACTGTTCAACCTGCATCCAAAACTTGTGAAGAAATAACTCTTATTGTGCTTTGCAGGAAATGATCTTCAAGAATTAGTTTTTGAATATCCATTGTTATACATGTTGGCTACAGATGACATGGCACTTTCTTATAGTCAACAGTTGGCTATACTATTTAAGTATTAACCATGCCCTTATACACCTAGATGGAGGGATTAAATCAGGATGACTTGGAAGGGGGCAGAGGATATGTAAGAAATGGATCATCGTAAGTCTTTCACCAGTACTATAGTAAAAATTCATACATGGAAGATTCTAGACTAAACCATAAATGGATACACTTTTATTCATGCGCGATACTCCAATATAGCAAGATCATGCATGGAAGTCTCCACATGCTTAGACAACAGATTACATTGAGCGAAGACTAATGATCAACATTTAACTTGAAAATGCAGATGTCCAGGTGAACCTCCTTGGAGTCCCCGTGCACATTGTTGGAGTTCAAATAACACCATGGGTTTTCCATGCCCACATCAGCGGGAAGGTCCCAGCTCAGCAGAGTCCAAGTATGCTTGGCGTAGCCAGTGTCGCCGCCCACGTACCTCCGAGGGGTAGTAATAGTGAGCAACCACGCATACATTGGCCTCGTGTCAACGTTAGTGTCAGCGGCGTCGTCCCTGACATACACTACAGAGATGTGGCGGCGGCCTGCGCGGGCCTCGCCGGTGGCCACGATCAAGAGGAAGACGCTGCCGTCCTCCTCCGAGACTAGCAGGCGGCGCTGATCCTCCAGCGACTCCGGCATGATGAACGGGTAGCACGTCTCGTACTTTATTTTCTTCGCCAAGGGCCAGTAGTGATTGCCGCACGCCTGCGTCAGGTGATGCACGATGTCAGCCGACGAGCCCCAAAACGGCACCGACACTCATAGCAGTAGACGAAGGGCTCCTTGGGGGCATCGACCAGGCCGTCCATGAAACGGGAGTGGCTGTAGGGGACGTTCCGCCAGTTGAATATATGAGCAAGTTACTACGAGATTTAGTCCGAATAAGCACAAAATAAATCATGATGGCCATAACATAGATTAAACTAATCATGCGGACTAGCATAGTAGATGAACAGATCGAATCTAGGACACAGACTAGAAACATGAATTCTACCATGATTTTGAACAGGAAGGACAGAAACACATACGGTGCAACAGGAGCAGCACCATTGGCGTTGAGGTTGTCGCCCATGTCGTTGAGGAAGAGGTTGCTGAGGTCGGGGAAGAAGTCGTCGTCGGTGAAGTCATCACTGCTAGCAGTCGCGAGAGTGCACTCCCCAAATTTCAACAACGCCCGCCGAATGGAGCGCATGAGGGAGTGGCTGTAGGGGACGTTGCAGCCGCCGAATGGAGCGCAGGAGTAGCCCACGAAGCAGTAGATGGTGCTCCTCCCTAGTCTCTATTATTATCTCTATCTCTACTACTCTTCTTTGTTTTTTATAATATACTAGTTGTAGTTGTCAAATTGAATAGTACTGCGCCGTCCACTGCACGCCCGGCTGAACACGCCTCCTCACCTCCATCAAACCCCTCCGTTAAACCCGCATGCAAACCGAGAAACCTACTCCGGCCACACGTCTGTTCATGAGCGGGCCGGAATTAAACGCAACACCAGCCGATCTCCTCCCGTCCGCCCTCGGTTTAAACGAGGCTAGACGCCGACCAAGCTCCTACCTCCGCCCTCTATTTACAAGAGGCCAGACAGACAGCGGGCAAGAATCGCACCCCTCCGCTGCTCCCCCATCTCTGCCTTCACCAATTTCTCCACTCTTCCGATGGCTTCCGAGGAGCCGTTCTCCAGCATATTACCCGGCTGGGTGGCCCGCCGAGCCCTCCGGATACGGGCGAGGCCGCTCGGACTCGGGTGCGTCGGTCTTCCGGAGAGGGCCGGTCGTCCGGGGCTTCGGGAAGGCCTGGACGTCCGTGGATCGTCGGACGTCCGTGGATCGTCGGACGTCCATAGATTCGGCTCTGGTACGGGTCGTCCGGTGGCTTCGGTCTTCCGTGAGTTTCCATTCGGGTGCCCAGCTGCCGGACGTCCGGAGGGCGTCGGTCGTCCGTGGCTTCGGGAGTCGCTTGACGTCCGGACTTGGTCGGTCGTCCGACGCGTGTAGCTTCAGCAGCTTTTCTTTTCCATCACGCTTGGGGTCCTCATCGTCTTGGCTCTTGCAAGTAGCTGTTCCTTGGCACGTTCTCAAATACCTGATTACACATAGATTTTATGAATGAGGTAGTGGCCATGTCTCATGATTAGGAAGAGGGAGTACGGAGAGGAGCGAGTTCACCTTATCTTCAATAGCTTTAGCTCGAGCTCGAGTCATGGGTCCACGTGCTGTTGAGGAAGATGTAGGTGCATCCATGGGGATGAGTGAGGGATGCTCCGCATCATCTCCCCCCCCCCCTTGAGAGAGATCCGACCTCTGATCAAAAGCTTCATCTCCATGGTATGGTGTGAGGTCCTTGACGTTGAAGATGTCGCTCACATTGTACTTGTCTCGAGGTAGGTCGATCTTGTAGGCGTTGTCATTGTAGCGTGCTAGCACCTTGAAAGGTCCATCGGCTCGAGGAAGAAGCTTGGACTTGCGTTCTTTGGGGAAGCGGTCCTTGCAAAGGTGTAGCCACACTAGATCACCAATGTTGAAGACCATGGGTTGCTTGTTGATGTTGAGCTTGGTCGCTAGTCGTTGTACTTGGCGCTTGATGGTTTGTCTTGTATCCTCATGCATCTTCTTGATGTAGCTTGCCCGTGTACTCGCATCCATGTTGGTGTGCTCTTGTAGAGGAAGAGGTAGAATGTCCAATGGGGACAACGGGTTGAATCTGTAGACGACCTCGAAGGGGGACTTGCCGATAGTCGAATGTGTTGCACGGTTGTAGGCGTACTCGGCGATGGGTAGACATGCTTCCCACTCCTTGATGTTCTTCTTGATCAAGACACGAAGTAGAGTGGATAGTGTGCGGTTCGTCACCTCCGTTTGGCGTCGGTTTGAGGATGGTATGCGGATGAGAACAAGAGCTTGATTCCGAGCTTGGCGCATAGGGTCTTCCAAAAGTAACTCAAGAACTTGACGTCACGATCGGAGACGATTGTCTTTGGTACTCCATGGAGTCGCAAGATTTCCCTATAAAAGAGATTTGCAATGTGTGAAGCATCGTCTATCTTGTTGCAAGGAATGAAATGTGCCATCTTAGAAAATCTATCCACAACAACAAACACAGAATCCTTTCCATTTGGAGTTCTAGGCAAACCAAGTACAAAATCCATGCTAATGTCTTCCCAAGGTTGATAAGGAATAGGAAGAGGCATGTAAAGACCATGAGATTGAGCTTTAGACTTAGCTTTGCGACATGTAGAGCATCGGTTGGTGAAGCGTGAGACGTCACGGAACATCTTGGGCCAAAAGTATTTCTTGGAGAGCATGGCGAATGTCTTGTCGCGTCCAAAGTGTCCCATGAGTCCGCCTCCATGAGCCTCTTGCAAAAGGAGCAAATGAAGAGAAGACTCGGGAATGCATAGTTTGTTAGCTCTCATAAGATAACCATCCTTGATGTAATATTGTTCCCAATAAGTATGCGTGAAACACTTAGCATAAGGAATAACAAAAGATGGGTCGTTAGCATACAAGTCTTTTATGTGCTCAAAGCCAATAACATTCAACTCAAGTTTAGTGACAAGCGTGCATATGCGTGAAAGGGCATCGGCAACTACATTTTCTTTACCCTTAATGTACTTGATCACATAGGGAAAAGATTCAATAAATTCACTCCATTTGGCATGACGCTAGTTCAACTTAGTTTGACCTTTTAAGTACTTAAGCGTTTCATGATCGGTATGGATGACAAACTCATGCGGTCTAAGGTAATGTTCCCAAACATGTAGCACACGCACTAAAGCATACAATTCTTTGTCATAGATGGGATAGTTGTTGAGCACGGATAATTTTTCACTAAAATATGCAATGGCTCGTTTTCTTGCATAAAAACTCCGCCAATTCCGGTACCACTTGCATCACAATGAACCTCAAAAGTTTTGTCAAAATTAGGCAAAGCAAGAATCGGAGCATGAGTAAGCAAAGACTTGAGCTCATCAAAAGCGGTGGATTGCAAAGTTCCCCATACAAAAGGAGTATTCTTCTTACTCAAAGCATGCAAAGGAGCGGCAATTGTGCTAAAATCTTTCACAAAGCGATTTATAAAAACCCGCAAGACCAAGAAAGCTACACACTTGTTGCAAATTGGTGGGTTAGCCAAGTTTTAATTGCTTCAATTTTAGATTCATTAACATGGACACCCTTTGAGGATACAACAAAACCCAAGAAAACCACTTTGTCAACACCAAATGTGCATTTTTTTCATGTTTGCATAAAGACTTTCCTTTCGAAGGGTTTGCAAAACAGTCCTAACATGATCAAGATGCTCTTTCATGGTTTTGCTAAACACAAGAATATCGTCAAAGTAAACCACAACAAAGACTCCAATATAAGGCCGAAGGACATAATGCATGAGACGCACAAAAGTACCGGGAGCTTCCGATAAACCCATAGGCATGACTAACCACTCATATAAACCAAATTTGGTTTTGAAAGCAGTTTTCCATTCATCACCCTCTTGTATGCGGATTTGATAATAGCCACTTTTAAGATCAATTTTAAGAAAAGTTGGCTCCACTAAGTTCATCAAGCATATCATCTAAGCAAGGAATGGGATGCCTATAGCTAACGGTAATAGCATTTATAGGTCTACAATCGAACACAAGCGGAAACTTCCATCGGGCTTAGGCACAAGTATAACGGAACGCACACGTGCTTAGGCTTTCACGATATGACCGTTGTCGATGAGTTGTTGTACTTTCCGCTGAATCTCCTTGGTTTCTTCGGGATTGACTCGGTATGGAGCTTTGTTTGGGAGAGGTGCTCCGGGATGAGGTCGATTCGATGCTCAATGCCTCAAGAGGAGGTAGACCCGAGGTAGCTCATCGGGAAAACATCTTGGAATTCCTGCAAAAGAGATTTAAACACTAAAGGTAGCTCATGAGAGGTGTTAGTTGTTGGCTCTCCATCCTTGCACACAAGGAAAAAGTGCATCACACTAGATGGGTTCTCACACACTTCTCTCATCTCACTTTTGGTGGCAAATAGGATGAGGTTTTTCTCTCTAGGCTAAGGGCGCCAAGTTTGGCTTGTGGCTCTCACTCACTTTTTGGTGGATCACTTTCTCACTCTTGTCTCTATGATGTGTGGCTTGCTTGTCGGCTATCACTTGACTAGGAGACATAGGTCGTAGCACATATTCCTTCCTTTCATCTTGAAGCTATAGTGATTGGTGCTTGGTTGTGGAAGACACCACGGTCGAATTGCCATGGTCGACCAAGAAGGAGGTGGCAAACCGTCATTGGGACCACATCACATTCCAAAGTGTCCTCATATGCACCAATTTTGAAGGAGACTTGGACCGTATTTTCAACTCGTATAGTGCCAGAGTCACTTAGCCATTGAACCTTGTAGGGATTCGGGTGCTTCCTCTTGACCAATTGAAGCTTGGAGCATAGTTCTTCGCTTGCCAAGTTGTGACAACTACCTCCATCGATGATGACCTTGACGGACCTTCCGTTGATGCCGACCTTTGTGTGGAAGATGTGGCATCTTTGGTCGTCTTCTTGTTGATGTTGAAGAGTCAAGACCTTGGAGACAACGAGAGCGGGGCTCGAATCCTCATCACAAAAGACTTGGTCATCTTCATCTTCGTTCACTCGCCGGTGCATGGCCACTTGCTCAAGAGCTTCCATCTCCTCATCCCTCATTGAGTCATAGGTGCCGTCATCGTTGAGGATCTTGGTGCGCTTGTTGGTGCATTCGTAGGACTTGTGGCCTCGGCCGCCGCAAGTGAAACACTTGAAGGAGCTTGTCTTGATGGTCTCATCGGTCGGAGTAGATGACGAAGCACGCGGCTTGAAGTTGCTTGTAGTAGGAGGAGGACGATTTGAAGTTGTCGAATTTTTCTTGTAACTCGACTTGTCGTCGTTGTTTGTAGAAGGTTTGGTTGATGTAGATGTTGGAGGAGGTGTTGAAGCTTGGTAGTTGGAGAAGCCGTAGGTCTTGGACGAGTACTTGGCGTACTTGAAGTCATCTTGCACTTGACGTTCCGCCTTTGTAGCTTGATGCACGAGCTCAATGAGGGTGGAGTATGGTTGGAAGTCGGCGATCTTCTTGATGGGATGATTGAGTCCATTCGAGAAACGTGCCATAGTTTGCTCATCATCTTCCTTCACATTGGCTCGAATCATGGCTATCTCCATTTCCTTGTAGTATTCTTCAACACTCTTTGTTCCTTGCTTGAGGAGTTGGAGTTTCTTGAAGAGGTCGCGGTTGTAGTAGGTTGGCACAAAACGTGCTCTCATGACATCTTTCATTTGAGCCCAAGTGGTGATTGGAGGTTCACCTCTTGCTTGTCGCCTCTCAAGGATTTGTTCCCACCATATGAGCACATAGTCTTGGGACTCAAGTGATGCCATAGTGATCTTCTTCTCTTCCTCATAGTTGTGCAAACGAAATATTTTGTCGACCTTCAATGCCCATGAGAGGTACTCTTCGGGGTCATTGCTTCCATTGAACTTGGGCATGGTGAATTTGAGCTTTCCATAGCGTTTCTCTTCATTGTGTTGTTGGCGATGGTGATGATGACGCCCTTGACGTGGATTGCAATCGTCTTCATGTTGCTCTTGGCGTGGAGGAAGACCATGATCAACTTGCTCTTGTTGAACTTGAGGTTGAGGTGGAGCTTGACGAGCTTGTGGAGGAGCTTGAGGAACTTGACGTTGTACATGGGGTTGGTAGTTCCTCTCTTGGATTTCTTCTCGAAGGGCTTCCTCTTGATTTCGTCGTTCACGATTGCGGTTGGTGATGGATTGACTTGATTCTTGAAGGGTACGTTGCGCCTCAAGAGCTTACGCTTCACGTTGTTGTCGTTGAAGACGTTGCGCCTCGGCGTCTTGTTCTTCTTGGTGTAGACGCGCTCGTTCTTCCTCTTGGTGCCGTAGTCTTTGTCGTTCTTGAACTTGGGCAAAAGCGGCTTGGTTTGATTGAGGACGAGGGACTTGCTCATCGACTTGTTCTAGTGAATGCTTCTCATGTAGCGGGTTGCGAGATGCATGACGGTCTTGACGCGTGGCTCGTCGAAGAGTGTTCGATGTCGGTGTACTTGAGTCATAGAAGGTGTCGTCGGAGTGTCGACTCGAGCGGCTCCGTCTTGAGGATGAAGAAGTGGAATGATGCCGGTACCTCATCAAGGCGCGGATCTCGTCCATTCTTGCATCATTCTCTTGCTTGTGAGCGTCGAACTTGTTGTCGAAGTAGTCTCTTGTACGTTGCTCGGAGATTCGCAAGTCGGTGGCGAGGTTGTCGATGCGGTCGCTCATTGCTTGTTGCTCTTGGTGCAACACTCGTTGTGCACCAAAGAGGTGGCTCTTGGTGACGTATGATGACATGTCATCGTCTTGCTCGAGGAAGAGTGGGTTGGTAGAGGTACTTGGCCTATCCATCATTCCAAGCAAAAATATGTGAGTGGTAGAAGGAGAAGAACTTATACCAATGTACCTTTGACCGATGTTGATGATGAATCAAGTTCACTCAAATGCGGACAATGAAATAGCACTATTGGTACCAATCCTTGTCGGTTCTCACACCTACACAAGTAAAGCTTATGGAGGAGCTCGGTGAGGATAGTGGCACAAAATTTGATGCAATTGTAAGTGAGCGTCAATAATGTTGGAAAAGGTTCACAAATTTGCAAATGCAACAAGTAGACCAAGCAAATAATGGTACACGGAAACACACACGCAATTAGATAAGTGGGATTGTGCAAACCAAAAGTGAGCCAAAATGTGGAATCCACGAAAATGCTCTTGTTGCACAATACTAGAGAGGCGCTAGCACGATTGCACAATAGGCGGATACGGAACTTGTGCACAACCTACTAGGCCAAAATGCAACTATCTCTATCCCACGTATGCTATATGTATGGTATTTCGGTGATATGATCCAAGATGATCCAATATGACAATCTTAATGTAATATGATGCTATGGTTCTTGCTCATAAGCTCTTTGCTTATCTTTCCTCTTTGCTTAAAAGCTTGGGTGGCTCTTTCACTTTTGAGCTCTTTTCTCATGGAAAACTTCACGAACCAAGATAGCAATTGTGTATGCTATGACAACTTTGTGACACACAAATGGATCCCAAGATATGCACCACGGTGGTATGGTATGTATGCTATGGAGTAGGATCACTAATGTGCACAAGTCACGTTGCCGGCAATACTCAATGGCTAGTCTCGATGGGTAAGCTACGCAAAAGTAAGGCCATGTGGGTATCAACACAATTGCAAGGTATGACAAAGATGTCGACGATGTTACCGTCCTTGGTGATGATGTGACCCTTGCGAAGATGAGCCGAGGTGATGATGAAGTCGAACCGTACCTAGATAGCCGAAACACAATAGGACTTGGGAACCACAACTCAAAATCTCAAGGACCAAAATGTGGCAAAATCGTCATAGGATGTATTGGGGAGGATGGTGGTATATGTGGTTTTGGAAGATGTGGTGGAAGGTGGGGTGGTGGTGGTGGTTAAACTGAAGAATTTCAGTTTCGTCAGGGTTTCACGGATGTCCGGTTTTTCCGGTCGCCCGGCCGTCGGAAGTCCGGCAGTGTCCGGTCGTCCGTAAATTTGAATCGGGACAGGGGTTCCAATCGTCCAAAAGGTCGGACGTCCGTGGTCGTGGTCAACGAGGTTGGGCCGGGCGATTTTGAGGTGGAAGAAGATGGTGAGGTCAAAATTGAGTGGATTGATGGATGGAAAAGGGCGGGGAGGATGGGAAAAGCTAGATCCACACGTAGCAACTCAAATCCATGGACCAAATCCAACAAAATCTCAACTCACCAACAAATCACAAAAACAAATTTGGGGCTATTTTTGTGGGGAATTTTTGGATTTAGGACAAAACAACAAAATCAAGCTAGAAAACACGGGTAGGGGCTCCAAAATGTGATCAACGTGGCTCATGATACTAAGATGATGTAGGGCGGAGCCCTAGTCGGAGATCTTTCACGCTTGAGGGATCCTACGGGGAGAACACGACGAACGAGCGGAAGAACACAAGGAAAAACACACAAGAGAAACACTAAACCAACAAGTCTCGATCACACAAGGGCTAGATCACCGAACACATAAGGTAGCACAAGATTCAAAATCAACAAAGGAAAGATACACGAGTAGCCGTTCTTCTCCGTGAGGAGGTCTTGATGGGGGTCCACCCTAGAAGGGGGTCTTGAATCCTCTTGGAAGGATCTTCTCCGAGGAGGCGCGATCTCCGAGGAGAAGGTGACCAAGTGGATGAGCAAAGCTCTCACACAAATATGAGCTAATCCTTTGCAAAACCTAACTAGGAGGAGGAGGAGGTCTATTTATAGTCTTAGTGCAAATGGGGGCGAAGTGAAGGGGTACAAGGGCTCCAGCCATGGCGCGATCACTCGGGGCCGGACGTCCGGAAGGCGCTGGACGTCCGGAGGCTCAGGACGGTCCGGACGTCCGGCAGGCTCGACGTCCGTAGATTCGGCTCGGACTCGGGTGCGTCGGTCGTCCGGGGCTTCGGGAAGGCCCGGACATCCGTGGATCGTCGGACGTCCGTAGATTCGGCTCTGGTACGGGTCGTCCGGTTGTCCGGTGGCTTCGGTCTTCCGTTAGTTTCCATTCGGGTGCCCAGCTGCCGCACGCCCGGAGGGCGTCGGTCGTCCGTGGCCTGGGAGTCGTCGGACGTCCGGACTTGGTCGGTCCTGTAGCTTCAGCAACTTTTCTTCTCCATCACGCTTGGGGTCCTCGTCGTCTTGGCTCTTGCAAGTAGGTGTTCCTTGGCTCGTTCTCAAGTACCTGATTACACATAGAGTTTCCGAATGAGGTAGTGGCCATGTCTCATGATTAGGAAGAGGGAGTTCGGAGAGGAGCGAGTTCACCTTATCTTCAATAGCTTTAGCTCGAGCTCGAGTCATGGGTCCACGTGGTGTTGAGGAAGATGTAGGTGCGTCCATGGGGATGAGTGAGGGATGCTCCGCATCAAGATATAGATGTGCCGACCCGTTGCAATGGATCCAAAGTATATCTGTTTAGTGGAGTGCACTCTAAACACATTATCTATTTATTTTTCTCTAACCTTTCGTAGCCATGCAACCAAGCCACATAAGCTTCATGGGTGCCCCCCACATCATATTATTCATACTATGTTGACAGAAAAAAAAATATCACCCAAAACAAGATCTTCCCGTTTTTTGTTCCTACGATGCTGTGCCGTGCACGTACCTACTAGTTGTATAGTGGTAGTACTAATTGTATAGTACAAACTTGGTACTAGTAGGAGCAGAGTAGTACGGAATGCTCCTACTCTATCAATGAGCCCCATCTGACACCAAATTTCTTGGCTTCCGTGCTACAGCTAGATCTTCCCCTCGTTTCTGTTTTTGAACCTGGTGGCGTGCGGGGTGCGGTTTGCCAATAGTCGGTTTGCTCAACGACGGTCCCACATGAAAGTGAAAATGCTAGGCACGCCATCCCTAAGCTATGTGTCATGCCGGATGAGCCGTGGAGTACTCCCGATTCCCGGGCGTGTGTGTGTGTGGGGGGGGGGGGGGAGTGCGACGCGAACGCGGCAGGCCTTTTCCTTTTACTAGCAATGTGCCCGCGCGTTGCGATGGATCCAAAGTAGTAGAATAGTAGTACTTGTTCACAAACTTGAAAGAAATCACTCTTGTTTTGATATACTCCTAATATATTACTCCCTCCGTTCCTAAATATTTGACTTTTCAGAGATTTCAAATGGACTATCACATACAGATTATATAGACATATTTTGAAGTGTAGATTCACCCATTTTGCTTCGTATGTAGTCACTTATTGAAAAATCTCTAGAAATACAAATATTTAGAAGTGGACTGTAAGTGCTACTCCCTCCATCCAAGTCAATAAGTCATCTTTGGTTGTGCACCGTGACCAACAAGGAGGGAAGACTTATACACCTAGACGGAGGGAGTACTACTATTACTTATGTACGTGCAAATGCACGTTTTAACATTAAGATGCAGTTTTTGTAAAAGTAGAAAAACAACACTAGTCAAGCTTATGAAACGATTCAATGCAAAACAAATGCAAAAATGCTCGTTTGATTTTTTACTTTTAGCTTCCTTCTTTGTGGTTATTTCTCCGTCAGTACTTTGTACGGAGTATCTCACCGTTGGAAAGGCATGCAAATTCCCAAACTGCTTCCTACACCTCAGATCGAATTTTTGCCTAACAAGTTGTGACGCAATTGAATTCCAACTTGAGTACTACTACTAGTAGGAGTACCAGGGCAGTTCTTTTAGGCTTCTAGATTTGTAATCCCATATACTATATCCGTCCCGGTTTATTGGTCCCCATTGTAATCTGTGTCAAATTTTGATCATAAATTTAACTAATGAAATGTTAGTGCATGTCACATGCACTAACATTTTATCAGTTAAAGCTTTGGTCAAAATTTAGCACAAATTACAATGGTGAGGAATAAACCAGGACGGAGGTACTACTTGTAGTAGTTTACAAGCCCAAATAAATGAGTGAGGCGCCTTAATGTTACTCTCCACTGTGATAAGTCTTATGGGAAAAGCTGGGAAGCCGCCAAAAGAACTGGCCCTAGGAGTAGTAGCTAGGATACTAGGAGTAGTAGCTAGGATCGAAAAGTAGATAAACCGAGAAAGTAAATGTAGAGAGATGAAATGCAAAAAGACGGAGGGATGTGATGGTTGCTTGTCCGCTTATTTTACCAGTGCCACTTATTACCGGGAGTGGTTGGGTTTTGTGATATGACGACTTTATCACAAGGCCACGAGCGGGTGAGAGGTGAGACTCCGTGCAGCACCGCCTCTACACTAGTACTACTACATCGGTCTGGTTTATCCCCATTGAATTTGATCAAGATTTAATCGACAAAATATTAGTGCATGTCAACAAAACAATATCATTGGGTTCAGATTTGAACATAGTTTTCAATGATATAATTTTAGGTGACATGCATCATCATTTATCGTACTATATATAATGTTTGTTCAATTTTGGTCGTACTAATCTATAGTAAGGTGCCCATGCGTTGCGGAAGAGTGAAATGCATTGATCGGGAGTTGTTTATTTTGACAAAGGATGTGGGGTCATCTCATGTGTAACGGGTATCGATAGGTTTGTTCGGATATTATTTCATCTCTAGAGCTCACAAACATCCGGTGAAATAGATAAAACAGTATCTTTTGCAAACAAAAGCGTTCAACTGTTCAACCTGCATCCAAAACTTGTGAAGAAATAACTCTTATTGTGCTTTGCAGGAAATGATCTTCAAGAATTAGTTTTTGAATATCCATTGTTATACATGTTGGCTACAGATGACATGGCACTTTCTTATAGTCAACAGCTGGCTATACTATTTAAGTATTAACCATGCCCTTATACACCTAGATGGAGGGATTAAATCAGGATGACTTGGAAGGGGGCAGAGGATATGTAAGAAATGGATCATCGTAAGTCTTTCACCAGTACTATAGTAAAAATTCATACATGGAAGATTCTAGACTAAACCATAAATGGATACACTTTTATTCATGCGCGATACTCCAATATAGCAAGATCATGCATGGAAGTCTCCACATGCTTAGACAACAGATTACATTGAGCGAAGACTAATGATCAACATTTAACTTGAAAATGCAGATGTCCAGGCGAACCTCCTTGGAGTCCCCGTGCACATTGTTGGAGTTCAAATAACACCATGGGTTTTCCATGCCCACATCAGCGGGAAGGTCCCAGCTCAGCAGAGTCCAAGTATGCTTGGCGTAGCCAGTGTCGCCGCCCACGTACCTCCGAGGGGTAGTGATAGTGAGCAAGCAGCGTACATCGGCCTCGTGTCAACATCAGCGTCAGCGTCGTCGTCCCTGACACACATTACAGAGATGTGGCGGCGGCCTGCGCGGGCCTCGCCGGTGGCCACGATCAAGAGGAAGACGCTGCCGTCCTCCTCCGAGACTAGCAGGCGGCGCTGATCCTCCAGCGATTCCGACATGATGAACGGGTAGCACGTCTCGTACTTTATGTTCTTCGCCAAGGGCCAGTAGTGATTGCTGCACGCCTGCGTCAGGTGATGCACGATGTCCGTCGGCGAGCCCCAAAACGGCACCGACACTCATAGGAGTAGACAAAGGGCTCCTTGGAGGCATCGACCAGGCCGTCCATGAAACGGGAGTGGATGTAGGGGACGTTCCGCCAGTTGAATATATGAGCAAGTTACTATGAGATTTAGTCCGAATAAGCACAAAATAAATCATGACGGCTATAACAGAGATTAAACTAATCATGCGGACTAGCATAGTAGATGAACAGATCAAATCTAGGACACAGACTAGAAACATTAATTCTACCACAATTTCAAACAGGCAGGACAGAAACACATACGGTGCAACGGGAGCAGCACCATTGGCGTTGAGGTTGTCGCCCATGTCGTTGAGGAAGAGGTTGCTGAGGTCGGGGAAGAAGTGGTCGTCAGTGAAGTCATCGCTGCTAGCAGTCGCGAGAGTGCGCTCCCCAAATTTCAACAACGCCCATCGAATGGAGCGCATGAGTGAGTGGCTGTAGGGGATGTTGCAGCCGCTGAATGGAGCGCAGGAGTAGCCCACGAAGCAGTAGATGGTGCTCCTCCCTAGTCTCTATTGTTATCTCTATCTCTACTACTCTTCTTTGTTTTTTATAATATACTAGTTGTAGTTGTCAAATTGAATAGTATTGCTTGGCCCATCGCACGCCCGGCTGAACACGCCTCGCCCCATCAAACCCCTCCGTTAAACCCGCATGCAAACCGAGAAACCTACTCCGGCCACACGTCTGTTCAGGAGCGGCCCGGAATTAAACGCAACACCGGCCGAGCTCCTCCCATCCGCCCTCGGTTTAAACGAGGCTAGACGCCGGCCAAGATGCTACCGTCCGCCCTCTATTTACACGAGGCCAGACAGACAGCGGGCAAGAATCGCACCCCTCCGCTGCTCCCCCATCTCTGCCTTCACCAATTTCTCCACTCTTCTGATGGCTTCCGAGGAGCCGTTCTCTGGCATATTACCCAGCTGGGTGGCCCGCCGAGCCCTCCAGATACGGGCGAGGCCGCTCGGTGCTTCACCAACCTCGCTTGGCCCGACGGAGCCAGTTGCCTCCCCAAGCAGGCGCGTGGTTCCGCAACTCGCCGCTCCAGTTCAGCTCGATGAGGAGTGGCGAGTTGCTCCACGCCGGCACGACGGCGAGCACACCGGTATAGGCGTCATCGCTGCCGGTCGTGCTTGCGCCCTCCGTGCTGTGGCAGCACCATGCGTGCGAGATGAAGCCGGTGCGTGGACAGCGGCGAGTCGGTGGCCAGCTTCTCCGTGTCCGCCGCCATCATCGAGGAGAAGTAGAACACGGAGGCCGCCGCCACTGGGTCCCATGAAGGCCATCCGAGGCGCATTTATCGCGCATTCGTGTGGTTTCTTTGCTTCTTCGTCTCTTCCAAGGACCTTCGTCGACCCCGCAAAGTGTCTGCCGGACATGAGGAAGACAAAGGGATCCGTGGGCGGCCATTTAGATTATGTACTCCCTCTCTAGCTGGCGGGAATTTTTGTTCTAAGTATGGATAAATTGTATGTATCTATAACTAAAATAAGTCTAGATACATCCTTTTCTAGGACAAGTATTTCTGGATGGAGGGAGTATTAATTATACCAAGATAGCCGGATTGGAACCGCTTAGTTCATGTAAATGTAATGAAATCCATCATGTTTATATGAAGATCCGACTTTTTTATACGAAATCCTTCATGCTTATATGAAATCAGTCCGTGTTTGCACGAATTTCATCTGGTTGGTTAGAGTTGTGAAAATGTATGCCATTGGCGTTTGATGTCGTCCTCCGCGGAAGGAAATGGGAGGAAATTTGCTGGCTACCGTTGGAGATGCTCTTATTCTGGAAATAATAGAGTGACATCCAATCCATTTGAGTTAATTGCGTGTATGATTGTCCCTCTGTAAAAAGTTAATTGCATGTATAGTGTATACGTGACTTGCAGGGTGGCTACAGCTTCGTACAGAAAGTTAAAAAGAAACAAGTCCATCCTTAATCTTGTATTCTAAGTACTCTGTGGGTTCCACTATCAGTACAGTACCGAAAGAAGTATATATTAGATAAGTAATATATAATATAAAAATCGAAAGTTAAAGACAGAATTCGAACTCATGTCATCACTTTGCGAGCATCCGGCGCTAACCAGTCCAGCACATTTTTGTTGTAGATCATGCTGCTGATATATCTCCATGTCTATTCTTATACTCCATCCGTTTCTAAATATTTGTCTTTTTCAGATTTCAAATGGACTACCACATACGGATGTGTATGTAGACATATTTTAGAGTGTAGATTCACTCATTTTGCTCCATATGTAGTCACTTGTTGAAATCCCTAAAAAGACAAATATTTAGGAACAGAGGGAGTAGAAAACAGAGTTGGTGATGATGGTGTGCGTGCCATCCTGCAATATAGGCCGTCGGATTTATATCTAACGGATAGGAAGAAAACTATGGCAATTTTGCAAAAATTACCCACACCCTCTCCACGCTCGCAAATCGGCCTTTCCTCGCTCATCCTTTTCTCTCACAAGATAAACTACTCATACAAATGCATCTTGATTTTCCGTGCAACGCACGGGCATCTAGCTAGTTTCTTTTAAAATAGTTACTGCGATAATTGGGTTGAAGTGATATATTTTATGTCTGCCCCGAATGATTTCGGATTCACTAGTAGTAACAAAGAAAAGGTTGCCTTGTTAATTAACAGAAAACAGAGTGAAAACTATCACATGAGGCCGGTAAAAACGAGGCACACTGGGTTCAGCGTCATCGTCACTATAGCTGTGCACGCGCGAGAAGTCTACATATCGAGGGGGCTACTAAGCGAGGCACATAGACACAATGTTCGAGAGAGAACCAATTGACAGATTACGATCAGATTGAGTTGTCACCCTTCTATTGTCATTGTTGGGGTGGGGGGGGGGAGGAGAGAAAGACGACGAGAGGTGTGCTGTAGGCACAGAGGCACAACTAGCGAGCGTGTGTGTATGTGTGTGTGTGTGTGTTTGAAAGAGGAGTAGATAGATTACTATCAAGATCGAGGTGCCGCCCTACTCCTTCGGTGTCGGGTAGTGTGTGTGCGTGTGCGTGTGTGTGTGTGTGTTTAGAGAGAAGCCAGTCGATAGATTAGTATCAAGATCGAGGCGTCACCCTACTCCTTCGGTGTTGGGAAGTGTATGTGTGTGGTTGTGTGGGTGTGTGTGTGTTTGGGGGGCAAAGTGACACTTACATATCCCTACTCTTATAAAAACAGAGTTGGTGATGATGGTGTTCCTGCCATCCTGCAATATAGGCCATCTGATTTATACCATTTAATAGGAAGGAAACTGTGGCAATTTTGCAAAAGATACCCACACCCCTCTCCGCATTTGCAAATAAGGCATTCCTCATTCATCCTTTTCTCCCACAAGATAAACTACTCATACAAATGCATCTTGATGTTCGTGCAACGATGGGCATCTTGCTAGTAGGGAGAAGGAGTTTGTGTGACACATATCTAGCTATATTAAGGGATAGGTAGATAGCATTTGTGCGAGGCATACTTAAAGCATCACGAAGATAAACAAAATTGTGTGCATGCAAGTGCCGGAGAAAATGAAGCGAGAAACAATGTGTTGGGGAGAGAGAGCGAGAGAGAGAGAGAGAGAGAGAGAGAGAGAGAGAGAGCGAAATCTCAAAACAAAAGGTGCTCTATTGGAATCCCATTGTATGTATTCATATGGTTCCGGAACTCGAGTTAACCTTAGGCATATGTGTGAGAGACATTATTATACTTTGAGACATTAGTGGCTGTGGGTGGGCGGAATTAAAGGGGTGGGCGTGTTCGATAGAGAGAGAGTGTGTGTTTCTGTGTGAGAGACTTGTAGGACGGGGTAGAAAGGCGAATTCTAACCTTGACGGAGGGAGAGAAATACACGAAGTGCGCATGTGTGATTCCGATGACCACAGGGAAATGAGATATGTATGCATGTGAGAGAGATTGCACAATTCATTCACGTAACACTATCTAGCGATCGTGGACGTGCATCGCTTGAACATAAATCAATATCTACTTCGTATCGTGGCCAAAGCTACAATATTGATTCAATGCTATAAAGATTGGACACTCACATATCACATTTTTTCTATTTAAATAAACCTTTTCAGTTGTGCATGCCAAAGTTACAGTGATGTTTCTTCAAACAACCAATGTAGCTATCATGTACATGCACCATTGCTACTCTTACATTCGAAATCACTAGTCTTGGATGATTTGTTCTATTATGAAGTAATATATATAACATTCATAAATGAATTCAACGGGTACGCAATTTATGAAATGGAGGCCATGTAATCATATGAGGTAACACTTATAGTAGCAGACTTCTTTTTGTGCGCCTCTACACTAACACATCAATGCATTATGTTTAAAGTAAATAACCAATTGCACTAAATTATCTATTTACACGAGAAATACATACGCTGAGTGTTTGTTCCCTTTTTTTTGTGAACGCACCACTACACCCGTACGATTGGCCGCGCCCGTGTGAACGTCGAAGTTATCGGCGATCATCCCGCTTTATTGTCTTTTTTTCGGGGTGGACACACCAGTTATTAATCACGACGCGTGCCTCGTGTACACACAGCCTCAATGACCTTCCCGCTAGCACGGTCCGTAATTAGTTGAAACTGGATATGAACGATCCATGGGCGCAAAATCTCCGCCTCCTTCTAAAATTTCCGCCACCTTAGTCTTTAGCATGCGAAATTCCCTTTGTCCTTGGTGCACGGAGACCAACAGTTACAATACCGCCTCATCTACATAATAGGTCGGGCTGCTTTGGTAACTTCCAGTTCACCCCACTACACGGCACCCCATTTCCTCCCCCCCCGCAAAAAACGACTAACTCCACAAAGACCAGAGCATCTCACATCACGCCGTCTGCATTTCATCGGCCTTTCTCCCTCCCCTCTCAAACCCTAGATCGCTCATCCACCGCGCATTGCAGAGCCCATTCACTTCCAGTGGGCCCACCTCGCGGATCTGCTTCTGCGGCCGCATCTACCCCTCCCACCTCCCCTAGAAACAAGTAGTCTGCTCATCCACCACTGTACCACAGCCCATTCAGTGCCGGCCTTGTCCACGACGCCGGATCTGCTTCACCAGTACTCTCGCCAACCGCAGTGCATCTAGAGCGGCTCATTCGTACTCCCCACCAGAGAAGCTTCGTCCACACACCCCTAGAGCCGCCCCACCGACGCCCCCGTCGACGGCCTCTGGTCCTCTTCGCCGACACCTTCCTCAACCCTATCGGAGCCGCTTCGCCGACAACATCGTCAACCCCACCGGAGTAGCTTCACCTATACCATTTTCAAACCTACCGGGGCCGCTTTGCCAACTCACAAGTCCACGGCCTCAGATCCGCTTCCTCGCACCCTCATCCAACCTACCGGAGCAGCTTCTGACGCCCCGTCCACGGCCGCAGATCCGCATCATTGATACCATCCTTAACCCAACCACCGAAGCAGCTTCACCTACGCCCTCGTCCACGGCCACAGATCCGCTTCGCCCACACCGTAGTCCACCCTACCGGAGCCGCTCCACAAACACCCTACTCGACGGATCTAGATCTCCTTACCGGACCCCGACAGCCAGCGCAGCGTCATCCCCCTTGACGTTTCTAACCTGATTCCCACCGTCTGGCAAGATGCCAAGCACTCGCCACGGCCTAGGTACTTGTCACCTTTAAACCCGTCCAGCATCACCTGCCCGATGTACTTCAAATATACTAACAGGTCGCTTTTACCTATTATGTGAAGGAAATATGCCCTAGAGGCAATAATAATGTTATTATTTATTTCCTTATATCATGATAAATGTTTATTATTCATGCTAGAATTGTATTAACCGGAAACATAATACATGTGTGAATACATAAACCTACAGAGTGTCACTAGTATGCCTCTACTTGACTAGCTCGTTAATCAAAGATGGTTATGTTTCCTAACCATGAACAAGGAGTTGTTATTTGATTAACGGATCACATCATTGGTTGAATGATCTGATTGACATGACCCATTCCATTAGCATAGCACCTGATCGTATAGTTTGTTGCTAGTGCTTTTCTTCATGACTTATACATGTTCCTATGACTATGAGATTATGCAACTCCCGTTTGCCCGAGGAACACTTTGGGTGCTACCAAACGTCACAACGTGGCGGGTGATTATAAAGGTACATTACAGGTGTCTCCGAAGGTACATGTTGGGTTGGCATATTTCGAGATTAGGATTTGTCACTCCGATTGTCGGAGAGGTATCTCTGGCCCTCTCGGTAATGCACATCACATAAGCCTTGCAAGCATTGCAACTAAATGTGTTAGTTGTGAGATGATGTATTACGGAACGAGAAAAGAGACTTGCCAAGAACGAGATTGAACTAGGTATTGGATACCGACGATCGAATCTCGGGCAAGTAACATACCGATGACAAAGGGAACAACGTATGTTGTTATGCGGTCGACCGATAAAGATCTTCGTAGAATATGTAGGAGCCAATATGGGCATCCAGGTCCCGCTATTGGTTATTGACCGAGAGGTGTCTCGGTCATGTCTACATAGTTCTCGAACCCGTAGGGTCCGCACGCTTAACGCTTCGATGATGCTTATTATGAGTTTATATGATATTGATGTACCAAGGTTGTTCGAGTCCCGGATGAGATCACGGACATGACGAGGAGTCTCAAATGGTCGAGACATAAAGATTGATATATTGGAAGCCTATGTTTGACTCGGAATCACTCCGGTGAAATTGGGAATTTTACCGAGTACCGAGGGGTTACTGGAACCCCGGGGTCAATGGGCCATGATGGGCCTTAGTGGGAAAGAGAAAAGGGGCCATAGTGCTGGTCAGACCTTCCCCCTTCCCTAGTCCTATTAGGACTAGGAGAAGGGCGCCTCTCTCTCCCTTCCCACTTGGGAAACCTAGTTGGACTAGGATTTGGGGGAATCCTACTCTAGTAGGAGTAGGACACCCCGGCGCACCTCTCCTTGGCCGGCCAGCCCTCCCTTCCCTCCTTTATATACAAAGGGGGGCACCCCATGACACACAAGTTGATCATTGAGATCGCTCCTTAGCCGTGTCGGTGCCCCTTCCACCAAACTACACCTCGAATATACCGCTATGGAGCTTAGGCGAAGCCCTGCGCCGGTGGAACATCATCATCGCCACCACGCCGTCGGTCGACGAAACTCTCCTCAACACTCGGCTGGATCGGAGTTCGAGGGACGCCATCGAGCTGAACGTGTGCAGAACTCGGAGGTGCCGTGACGCTCGGTACTTGGATCGGTTGGATCGGGAAGAAGTACGACTACTTCCTCTACGCTATGCCAACGCTTCCGCTGTTGGTCTCACGAGGGCGTGAGACAACACTCTCATCTCGCTGCTATGCATCACCATGATCTTGCGTGATCGTAGGAAAATTTTTGAAATTACTACGCCCCCAACAAAGGGTATCGAGCCTGGTTTTATGCGTTGATGTCATGTGCACGAGTAGAACACAAGTGAGTTGTGGACGATACAAGTCATACTGCCTACCAAAGATGTCATACTTTGGTTCAGCGGTATTGTGAGATGAAGCGGCCCGACCGACATTACGCGACGCTTACGCGAGACTGGTTTCACCGCCCGAGCACTCGTTGCTTAAAGGTGACCGGCGGTGTCTGCTCTCTCACTTTAGTTGAATCGAGTGTGGCTACGCCCGGTCCTTGAGAAGGTTAAACGGAGTCTATTTGACGAAGTATCGCTGTGGTTTTGATGCGAGGTAAGAACGGTTCTTGCTCAGCCCGTAGCAGCCACGTAAAATTTGCAACAACAAAGTAGAGGACGCCTAACTTGTTTTTGCAGGGCATGTTGTGATGTGATATGGTCAAGACATGATGCTGAATTTTATTGTATGAGATGATCATGTTTTGTAATCGGTTATCGGCAATCGGCAGGAGCCATATGGTTGTCGCTTATTGTATGCAATGCAATCGCCTGTAATGCTTTACTTTATCACTAAGCGGTAGCGATAGTCGAGAAGCATAAGATTGGCGAGACGACAACGATGCTACGATGGAGATCAAGGTGTCGCGCCCGGTGACGATGGTGATCATGACGGTGCTTCGAGATGGAGATCACAAGCACAAGATGATGATGGCCATATCATATCACTTATATTGATTGCATGTGATGTTAATCCTTTATGCATCTTATTTTGCTTTGATTGACGGTAGCATTATAAGATGATCCTTACTAAATTATCAAGAAGTGTTCTCCCGAGTATGCACCGCTATGAAAGTTCTTCGTCTTTGAGACACCACGTGATGATCGGGTGTGATAGGCTCTACGCTCAAATACAACGGTGCAAAACAGTTGCACACGCAGAATACTCAGGTTATACTTGACGAGCTATGCATATAAGATATGACCTCGAACACGGAGACCGAAGGTCGAGCGTGAATCATATAGTAGATATGATCAACATATTGATGTTCACCATTGAAACTACTCCATCACACGTGATGATCGGTCATGGTGTAGTTGATATGGATCACGCAATCACTTAGAGAATTGGAGGATATTTTTCTAAGTGGGAGTTCTTAAGTAATATGATTAATTGAACTTAAATTTATCATGAACTTAGTACCGATAGTATCTTGCTTGTCTATGATGTGTAGATAGATGGCTCGTCTTGTTGTTCCGTTGAATTTTAATGCGTTCCTTGAGAAAGCAAAGTTGAAAGATGATGGCAGCAATTACACGGACTGGGTCCGAATTTGAGGATTATCCTTATTGCTGCACAGAAGAATTACGCCCCGAAACACCGTTAGGTGCCAGGCCTGGTGTGCAAGGGCTGCGCCGAAGTTGTGAACGTCCGCAAAGCAAAGTGATGACTACTCTATAGTTCAAGTGTGCCATGCTTTACGGCTTAGAACCGGGACTTCAACGTCGTTTTGAACACCATGGAGCATATGAGATGTTCCAGAGTTGAAGTTAATATTCCAAGCGAATGCCCGGATTGAGAGATATGAAGTCTCCAATAAGTTCTATAGCTGTAAGATGGAGGAGAACGGTTACACAAGGAGCATATACTCGTAATGTCCGGATATAACAATCACTTGATTCAACTGGAGTTAATCTTCCGGATGATTGCGCCATTGATGAATTCTCCAATCATCGCCACCAAGCTACAAGAGCTTCGTGATGAACTATAATATGCAAGGGATGACCAAAACAATGCCCGAGCTCTTCGCGATGCTTCGAAAGCATGGAGGTAGAAATCAAAAGGAGCATCAAGTGTTGATGGTTAACAAAACCACTAGTTTCAAGAAAAGGGCAAAGGAAAGAAAAGGAAACTTCAAAAGAGCGGCAAGCAAGTTGTCGATCAAGAGAAGAAACCCAAGTCTGGTCCTAAGCACTAAACCGAGTGCTTCTATTGCAAGCAGGCTGGTCATCGAAGCGGAACTGCCCCAAGTATTTGGCGGATAAGAAGGATGGCAAGGTTAACAAAGGTATATGTGATATACATGTTATTGATGTGTACCTTACTAATACTCGCAGAGCACTGGTATTTGATACTGGTTACATTGCTAATATTTGCAACTCAAACAGGGCTACGGATTGCGAAGATTGGCTAAGGACGAGGTGACAATGCGCGGGAAATGGTTCCAAAGTCGATGTGATCGCAATGGCACGCTACCTCTACATCTACCTTCGGATTAGTATTAGACCTAAATAATTGTTATTTAGTACCAGCGTTGAGCATGAACATTATATCTGGATCTTGTTTGATGCGAGACGGTTATTCATTTAAATCGAGAATAATGGTTGTTCTATTTATATGAATAATATCTTTTATGGTCATGCACCATTGAAGAATGGTTTGTTTTACTTAATCTTGATAGTAGTGATACACATATTCATAATGTTGAAACCAAAAGATGCAGAGTTGATAATGATGGTGCAACTTATTTGTGGCAATCGCCGCTTAGGTCATATCGTGTAAAGCGCATGAAGAAACTCCATACCGATGGACTTTTGGAGTCACTTGATTATGAATCACTTGGCACTTATGAACCGTGCCTTATGGGCAAGATGACTAAAACACCGCTTCTCCGGAACTATGGAGAGAGCAACAGATTTATTGGAAATCATACATACCGATGTATGTGGTCCAATGAATGTTGAGGCTCGTGGCGGATATCGTTATTTTCTCACCTTCACAGATGATTTGAGCAGATATGGGTATATCTACTTAATGAAACACAAGTCTGAAACATTTGAAAAGTTCAAAGAATTTCAGAGTGAAGTGGAAAATCATCGTAACAAGAAAATAAAGTTTCTACGATCTGATCGTGGAGGAGAATATTTGAGTTACGAGTTTGGCCTACATTTGAAACAATGCGAATAGTTTCAAGAACTTACGCCACCGAACACCACAACGTAATGGTGTGTCCGAACGTCGAATCGTATTTTATTAGATATGGTGCGATCTATGATGTCTCTTACTGATTTACCGCTATCATTTTGGGGTTATGCTTTAGAGACGGCTGCATTCACTTTAAATAGGGCACCATCTAAACTGCTGAGACGACACCTTATGAACTATGGTTTGGCAAGAAACCAAAGTTGTCGTTTTTGAAAGTTTGGGGCTGCGATGCTTATGTGAAAAAGCTTCAACCTGATAAGCTCGAACCCAAATCGAGAAATGTGTCTTCATAGGATACCCAAAGGAGACAGTTGGGTACACCTTCTATCACAGATCCGAAGGCAAGATTTTTGTTGCTAAATTCGAAATTTTTGGAGAAAGAGTTTCTCACGAAAGAAGTGAGTGGGAGGAAAGTAGAACTTGATGAGATAATCTGTATCTACTCCCTTATTGAGAATAGTACATCACGAAAACAGTTTACGTGACACCTACACCAAATAGGAGGAAGCTAATGATGATGATCATGAAACTTCAGATCAAGTTTCTACTGAACTTCAGAGATCAACCAGAGCAAGATCCGCACTAGAGTGGTACGGTAATCCTATTTTGGAAGTCATGTTATCGAACATGATGAACCTACGAACTATGAAGAAGCGATGGTGAGCCCAGATTCCACAAAATGGCTTGAGGCCATGAAATCTGAGATGGGATCCATGTATGAGAACAAAGTGTGGACTTTGGTTGACTTGCCCGATGATCGGCAAGCAATTGAGAATAAATGGATCTTCAAGAAGAAGACCGACGATGATGGTAATGTTATCGTTTATAAAGCTCGACTTGTTGCAAAAGGTTTTCGACAAGTTCAAGGGATTGACTACGATGAGACCTTCTCACCAGAAGCGATGCTTAAGTCCGTCCGAATCATGTTAGCAATTGCCGATTTTATGATTATGAAATTTGGCAAATGGATGTTAAAACTGCATTCTGAATGGATTTCGGAAGAAGAGTTGTATATGATGCAACCAGAAGGTTTTGTCGATCCAAAGGAGCTAACAAAGTGTGCAAGCTCCAATGATCCATTTATGGACTGGTGCAAGCCTCTCGGAGTTGGAATAAACGCTTTGATAGTGTGATCAAAGCATTTGGTTTTATATGACTTTTGGAGAAGCCTCAGATTTACAAGAAAGTGAGTGGGAGCTCAGAGCATTTCGATATTATATGTGGATGACATATTATTGATCGGAAATGATATAGAATTTCTGGATAGCATAAAGGGATACTTGAATAAGAGTTTTTCATGAAAGACCTCGTGAAGCTGCTTACATATTGGGCATTAAGATCTATAGAGATAGATCAAGACGCTTAATAGGACTTTCACAAAGCACATACCTTGATAAAGTTTTGAAAAGTTCAAATGGATCGTGCAAAGAAAGGGTTCTTGCCGGTATTACAAGGTGTGAAGTTGAGTAAGACTCAATGCCCCACCACCGCAGAAGATAGAGAGAAATGAAAGATGTTCCTATGCTTCAGCCATAGGCTCTATCATGTATGCAATGCTGTGTACCAGACCTGATGTGTGCCTTGTCAGTAAGTTTAGCGGTGCAGTACCAAAGTAATCCAGAGTGGATCATCGACAGCGGTCAAGAACATCCTTAAGTACTTGAGAAGAACTAAGGATATGTTTCTCATTTATGGCGGTGACAAAGAGCTCGTCAGAACGGTTACGCCGACGCAAGCTTTGACACTGATCCGGACGATTCTAAATCGCAAACCGGATACGATTTACATTAAACGGTGGAGCTGTCGGTTGGTGCAGTTCCAAACAAAGCGCCGCTATGGATCTACATGTGAAGTTGAGTACATAGCTGCTTCGGAAGCAGCTAATGAAGGAGTCTCGATGAAGGAGTTCATAACCGATCTAGGTGTTGTACCTAGTGTATCGGGTCCAATGAAAATCTTTTGTGACAATATCGTGCAATTGCCTTGGCAAAGGAATCCAGATTTCACAAGAGAACCAAGCACATCAAAAGACGCTTCAACTCCATCCGGATTTGGTCCGTGGGAGACATAGAGATATGCAAGATACATACGGATCTGAATGTTGCGCACCGCTGACTAAGCCTCTTCCACGAGCAAAACATGATCAGCACCAAGACTCCATGGGTGTTAGAATCATTATCGTAATCTAGATTATTGACTCTAGTGCAAGTGGGAGATCAAGGAAATATGCCCTAGAGGCAATAATAATGTTATTATTTATTTCCTTATATCATGATAAATGTTTATTATTCATGCTAGAATTGTATTAACCGAAACATAATACATGTGTGAATACATAAACCTACAGAGTGTCACTAGTATGCCTCTACTTGACTAGCTCGTTAATCAAAGATGGTTATGTTTCCTAACCATGAACAAGGAGTTGTTATTTGATTAACGGGATCACATCATTGGTTGAATGATCTGATTGACATGACCCATTCCATTAGCATAGCACCTGATCGTATAGTTTGTTGCTAGTGCTTTTCTTCATGACTTATACATGTTCCTATGACTATGAGATTATGCAACTCCGCTTGCCCGAGGAACACTTTGGGTGCTACCAAACGTCACAACGTGAATCGGGTGATTATAAAGGTACATTACAGGTGTCTCCAAGGTACATGTTGGGTTGGCATATTTCGAGATTAGGATTTGTCACTCCGATTGTCGGAGAGGTATCTCTGGCCCTCTCGGTAATGCACATCACATAAGCCTTGCAAGCATTGCAACTAAATGTGTTAGTTGTGAGATGATGTATTACGGAACGAGAAAAGAGACTTGCCAAGAACGAGATTGAACTAGGTATTGGATACCGACGATCGAATCTCGCAAGTAACATACCGATGACAAAGGGAACAACGATGTTGTTATGCGGTCTGACCGATAAAGATCTTCGAGAATATGTAGGAGCCAATATGGGCATCCAGGTCCCGCTATTGGTTATTGACCGAGAGGTGTCTCGGTCATGTCTACATAGTTCTCGAACCCGTAGGGTCCGCACGCTTAACGCTTCGATGATGCTTATTATGAGTTTATATGATATTGATGTACCAAGGTTGTTCGAGTCCCGGATGAGATCACGGACATGACGAGGAGTCTCAAATGGTCGAGACATAAAGATTGATATATTGGAAGCCTATGTTTGACTCGGAATCACTCCGGTGAAATTGGGAATTTTACCGAGTACCGAGGGTTACTGGAACCCCGGGGGTCAATGGGCCATGATGGGCCTTAGTGGGAAAGAGAAAGGGGCCATAGTGCTGGTCAGACCTTCCCCCTTCCCTAGTCCTATTAGGACTAGGAGAAGGGGCCCTCTCTCTCCCTTCCCACTTGGGGAAACCTAGTTGGACTAGGATTTGGGGGAATCCTACTCCTAGTAGGAGTAGGACACCCTGGCGCACCTCTCCTTGGCCGGCCAGCCCCTCCCTTCCTCCTTTATATACAGGGCAGGGGCACCCCATGACACACAAGTTGATCATTGAGATCGTTCCTTAGCCGTGTGCGGTGCCCCTTCCACCAAACTACACCTCGAATATACCGCTATGGAGCTTAGGCGAAGCCTGCGCCGGTGGAACATCATCATCGCCACCACGCCGTCGTCTTGTCGAAAACTCTCCTCAACACTCGGCTGGATCGGAGTTCGAGGGACGCCATCGAGCTGAACGTGTGCAGAACTCGGAGGTGCCGACGCTCGGTACTTGGATCGGTTGGATCGGGAAGAAGTACGACTACTTCCTCTACGCTATGTCAACGCTTCGCTGCTGGTCTACGAGGGCGTGAGACAACACTCTCATCTCGTTGCTATGCATCACCATGATCTTGCGTGATCGTAGGAAATTTTTGAAATTACTACGCTCCCCAACATTATGCACCGGCAAAAACTACAAGGATGATGTTTCTTTTGGATCTAACAGCTTGGCCAACCAAGATCCTGGACCGATGCATTGCTATGATCTTGTAAGCGTGTCTCTCTCTCTTGTATTGTTCTCAGGCTCGCCATGCTTTTGCTAGGATTTTCACCAAGAATCCCTTGGTGCGTATAATGATTTCTACTACTAGCTGCTAAATTAGATATGTAGATGTCATACATGATACTACCTCGTACCTCCGTTCCTGAATATAAGTCTTTCTAGAGATTCCAATATAGGCTACATACGGAGCAAAATGAGTGAATCTACACTCGAAAATGCATCTATATACATCTGTATGTGGTCCATACCGGAATCTCTAAATAGACATATATTTAGGAATAGAGGCAGTACATTACACAAAATCGTAGGTGGCATGTAGGAATTCCAGTACACTACATTAGGCTCCCTTAGAGTGCCTGCTAGTGCAGCACACAGAGTCATGGCTAGTTTATGCTACGCACATAATCATTAATTGGTGGTTTAAATATGCACAAGGGATATGCAATGTATTATCATGTAGAGACGTCTAAAATTAGCCGTGCCAAATTGCAGATTGGGTTACACAATGAAAAAGTACAAGATGTATGTGGCAATTCATGGAACATCGCAAAAAAAGGAGATCCAGCGGTGAGCCTATACAGTGTGCTATGGTACGTCACTCCTCCATTACAATCATCGTGACATGTTATTTGTATGTCAGTTCTATTGGCCAAGTTTCTTAGGGACAGTCATTACGAGTTATCCTAAGAAAATAAGCACCTGTGAATATAAGCTCCATGTAATAAGCCAATCAGTTCTTTTCATTGCATTTTCAGCTTATCTTTGGTATGATAAGTGAAAAGTCTAGATTGCATTATATTTTTTCATTTTGCTGCCCATATGAAAATTAATTTGACTTCCAAACATCACAAATTGAACCCAGTGCAGTAATTAATATGATAGGAAAATAGACCATCAATATTTGCTCAAAATGCAAATACAAAGATACCATCTACTTGGCACAATCTACTTTGGTCAATGTTTTCCATAGAGATCCATTGCCTAATCTAAACAAAAACGCATGACCCACATTTAAATGAAGAACAATTATTTATTGAAATTCGATGGTCCAAGTGGCTGGTTATTATCATATAGCAGCACCACCTGAAAGCATCATATAGCAGTAGCAGCAGTGTGCAATTCATCATATACCAGCAGCAGCTCATAGCAATTCATCATATAGCAGCAGCAGGAGCAGCTCATAGCAATTCATCATATAGCAGCAGCAGGAGCATCTCATAGCAATTCATCATGTAGCAGCAGCAGGAGCAGCTCATAGCAATTCATCATATGGCATCAATAGGAGTAGCTCATAGCAATTCATCATACAGCAGCAGGAGCAGCTTATAGCAACTCATTATATAGCAGCAGCAGCTCATAGCAATTCATCATATAGCAGCAGCAACTCATAGCAATTCATCATATAGCAGCAGCAGCTCATAGCAATTCATCATATAGCACAACAGGAGCAGCTCATAGCAATGCATCATATAGCAGCAGCAGAAGCAACTCGTAGCAATTCATCGTATAGTGGATCAGAATGAAAATTTGGCAAAAAATCAGAGGAGATCCTCACCTTGTTGGATGAGATCATCCTTCAACAACACCTCAAGGCCACGGCCTGGGAGGTGGGGAGGGGGAATAAGGTGCCTTCTGCCGCAGTGTGGCATCAGCCGTAGTTGTGCAGCGCCTGCCGGAGTAGTGCGTTGGACGAACCACAGTGGAGCAACTGCTGGAGACCATGAGAATGAGGGGCGGCACCAGAGGGAGGAGCAGCCAGGGAGATTTCCCCCTACCCGCCGGCCAAGTAGCCTAGCTAGACAGAGCATCATCGAGGACCAGGCCAGATGGGACCAGTGGCGACGGCTTGCTGGAGGAACCCTAGTGTTGCAGGTAGGGGATCGAGGTAGAGGGAAAGGGGAGAGGAGATGCAAGCGGGTAGGGCAATGAACGCTTGCGTGTTTGTTTTTAATTGAGGGTGAGGTGTGACGCGGGCGTCACCAGTTGCATTTTGAGTGTAATATAGGCAGACAACATAGTCATTTCACTATTCCCCTTCCCTTCAATTTTTAGTGAGGTTCTACCCAGAACACCCCCCTCCAAAGCGAAATTAGTTAAGCCCAAGCCCATAACTCAAAAATGACTTCTTTACATATTTTATGGCTTATTTTGACAATAAGCCCTGAAAAGACGGATTAGAACTGGCCCTTAACCTGCAATTCAGTTGTGCGTGCAATGATGAATCACTCCTTCCTGCTATAGTGTACATTTAGGCATCATCATACATGGCATAACCTAATACATGTGCATTCCATTGTAGAATCTGGAATATGCAATGTTTATGTTAGTTCATACGTTGCACATGATGTTTAAATGCCCCTTAAATCTGGTCAGTCAAGTGATGGTCTTTAAGCCTCCTTCTTTGCTTGTTTTCTTGATATGTAAGATTTGCTTACACATCTGTTCAATTGCTTGTTTGCATCAGCCAGCCATACTAGGACTGTTTGCTTTGATTACTTGCCGTTCTTGACCTAACACTCTAACAGAGCTTGTCAACGATTTAATCACTAAGGGCTGCTGTAGTGGGGCCTTTTCTAACTCATAGGTGACATAAAGGTTTGGCTATACACTATAGTAGGCTCTCCAAGAGTACCCGGAGGTCCAGTTCGAAGGTATGCCTAGTTTTTACATAGTGCACACATAGTAAATGCTCATTTCATTGTGTGCAAGTGCAAGAGATGCGGCATGTTTCATTATGTGGTGTTGTTTTGTTATAATCTCATCCTTTTGTGTTCACAGACTGGAAAGTATGCATATTTATCTTCCAAGGAGATGAGTAACTAGTTTGTGACACCTTGCAGAGTGGGTGCAATGAAGATAAGATTGAGGAGTTCGAAGTACAAGATGTTAGGAAGGAGCCTTGCAAGAGAAGTAGGAGCTGCGTGAGCCTCTTCAACCTGTTAAGGTAAGTCACTGTATCCAACTCAACAGTTCAATTCCTTGTTTGTTTTAGGCATAATTAATTTGCTCTTTTCAATTGCTTTATTTGTCCCCAGTTAATGAGATGCCCAAAGAATGATGCCTGATGTTGGGTACTTGTATAACTATTAGTTGACATAATTAAAGGCCTTACCATTTAATTACTCTATCGAAGTGTGCCTGAAGCTTTGAAGTCTATTAACCAACTATTATTGAATGAGGCTCACAATCTAGTTTATACTAGGCTAATGATTGCATAGTTTTGCTTGCTGTAGTCTGTTTGTATGAAATCGTCTGATGTTCATTATGCTCCCTAAGACTTTAATTTAGCTACAGAATGGCCAACTGCTTGCTTACTTCTACGCAACGTGCTGTCTAAATTTGTAAGTTGTATGTGTTTTGGATTGGGCCCCAACATCATGCTCCTCTGGTGAGCTAAGAGAGATTTCTGTATGCAGGCTGCACAGATTACCTTTTTTATAATTTTTGAAATATCACCTGCTTATGCTTCATGACGTGTAACATTATTGTTAGTCCTGTTTTGCCATGTACAAAATAGTCTGTCTTGCTCGCTTCACTGTTGTAACTATATTTTTGCCCTAGTCATGTGTACTTACAGAAACATTTCAGGATGAAGTGACATCAACACAAAGATCTGCGAGCTGTGCGGCATGGCCGTTACCGAATGATTATGGATTGGAATTGGAATGTGCTGATGTTGGGTGGTAGGTGCGACATATGCCAACGGGTGGCTAAGCATAGTGGGAGCCAATAAGATGTCGCCGGTGCCTGGAAACGGGATGCGGCGAAGACATGCACGCCGGTGAATCTTACCCAGCTTCGGGGCTCTCTGTGGTGATAACACCCCTACTGCTGCTTTGTGGGGTCTCCGCATGATCACTAGATGAACAAGTTGATACAAGAGGCTCCTTGAGCTGTTCGGCGAGAGGAAGAAGAAGGGCACTGCTAGCTCTCCTCTTCTCTCTATGTGGTGTCTAAAACTCTAAGAGATCAACCCTTTGCATGGGTGCCCTGGGGGTTTATATAGGTCTACCTCCCGGGGGTACAATGGTAATCCGGCTAGGTGTGGGCCCTAGCCGTCAGCGTCTTCGTCCGCCGGCTTCTCCGCCGGCCGCTGGGGCCCGCCGGCTGGTGGGTCCCGCCGGCTGCCGGCTTCCTGGTTGACAAGCTGGCCCCACCGTTGAGGGCCTTGTCGGGGGCTGGTTACTGTTGCCTCAATCTTGATGACGAGGGCTTTGTCGGGGTAAGCATGGCTACAGTGCTGCCGCCTTGGTGGCGATCACTGTAGCCTCACCTTGTCTTGTCTCCTTAATGAGGCGCTTCCTTCGAGGGAAGGAACAAGCCGGCTATGGGAAGCCGGCCATATCTCAGGCCGACTGGGGGAGGCCGAGCCGCCTTCGGGCATCTCTCTGACCGGAGGGCCCCGCTGGCGGCGGGTAGTATTGACAGCCTGTCATGGGTGACGTCATGGTCAACATGGCAACAAAGTATACGCCGACGGGTATGGCAGCCCCAGACGGGCGCGACTGCAGCCACGCCGCCCCGGGATGCGGGGTGGCAGGCTTCACCGTAGCCACGCCTGCCTCATCACCGTTATGTGGGTGCAGATTCTGAGGGTGCGGCCTTGGCCGCCTGCGGGGTGGCCGGCTCCTTGGAGTCGGCCTTCTCGTGGCCGGCTATGCGGAGTCGGCCCTCTGGTAGCCGACTCCTTGGAAGCCGGCCCTCTCATGGCTTTCTTTTATGGGTCTTGGGGCCAGGCCGCCTCCTGACAGCCGGCCTGGATGACAGCCGGCTGGGGGAAGGCGGCCCAGCGTCTTGGATTATAGATGGCTTGATTGGCTTGTAATTTTTTTCAGAAGCCCCAGGGGGAGCCGGCTAGGCTACCCGTGGTCATTTACTCCGACAGAGTCCCCGGCTGGTTGGGCTTCGAGGTCAAAGGAGGACGAGAAGCTCGATCGCTTCCTATCCCAGGAAGCCGCAGCTAGGAGCCGGCCTTGAATGGGTGCGCCGTCTTCGGGAAGCTCCGCAGTTAGAAGGAGGGAAAGCGAGCCGGCCTGCGCGCCACGTGGCCAAAAAGGCCTGCCAGCCCACGTGCGCGACGGGACGTCACCGCAGGCCCGGGCCTACCAAGCCTATGCCTCGGCCCACGCAGGATCCTCTCGCGCCCAAGTGGACTGCCTGCCTTCCCAAGCGGGTTTCAAAGACGCCTTTAGGGCGCCATAATTGTGGGACGTGGGGAGGGGCGCGATTAATCCCACGCCCCCATGCTCGCCTCCTCGGCTCCGCCGCCCGAGCCTATAAGTAGGGGGAGGAGGGGGAGCGGCAGAGGCTCGCACGCTCGTCCTCGCTCCTCTCCTTTCTCTACTTCCTTCTTTACTCTTCCGCGCCGCAGCGCACTCACCACCGCGCCATTCCGCCACGAACCATCTTGGCTCGCCGCGGTTCCTTCGTCGCGTGGCCGTGCTCTCCGCCGCCGCGGCTCTTTTCTTCCACTCACTCCCATGGCGCTGTCGAGCTCGTGGGACGGCTCCAATGTCCATGAAGATCACATCGATTGGCTCCGCTGGACGCAGCGGTTGCCGGGCGAGGACCTCGTGAAGACCCGCCTCGCGCCGGAGGCGGAGATTTCGCCGGCGCCGGAGGAGGGCGAACGGGTCATCTTCCGCCAGATCGCCGCGCTGCCTCGCCTGCCGGGCGAGCGGGTTCTTCCGCTCTTTCCTCGACTTCTACAATCTCCACCGCATCACCTCACCCCAACACGGTGATGCTGCTATCTTCCTTCGCCCCCCATGCGAGGGTTTTCGAGTCCTTCCCACTGGAGCTCTATGGGAGTTCTTCCAAGGTAAGCTCGGCCTTTGCCTCCACGGGCGCGTGCCTGCGCGCGCGCTTCATCGCCAAGCGGAGGACGACCGACAACAACCCTTTTTCCGCCTATCCCGCTGATCCAGCCGGTGAAGCTTTGGCAGCAACGATTTACATGAAGAACGCCGCCGCAAGGCGACTACCTCAATCTACCGGCTTACGAGCCGCCCGCCGCCGCGAGGCCACCGCCTTGGTCCTTCCGAGCCCGGTCGCCACCTTGGCCGAACGCCAGAATCCGGCCCGGTGATGGTCCAATCGGAGGGCCTGGTGGGGGCCGACTTGGTGGCCGCCTTCGTGGAGTGCCGGGTGCTTCCGCTCCAAAGCCGGCCGCACATGATCTGCCAAATGAGCGGCCGCTTCGACCCGTGCCGGCTGAGCACCAGCGAGATGCCTCGTGATGAGGTATTTTATATGGTGAATTATATCTCCAACTGCAAACTCACGGAAGAGTGGCAGTATGGCAAGACGCCGTACTCTCGGGCTGATCCTCCACACGTGGTGAGTTTTTCCTTATTTTCTTCTTCTTTTGATGCCGGGTTCGCGATCTCCGACTCTTGACTAGTCGGCTTTGTCTTTGAGCAGAGCTCTCTTCTTAGACCGATGCCCGGGCCGCAGGGCCGGAGCGCCAGTTTACGGCCGACCGCACCGTGGACGACCCCAACGACCCGGATCTGGGGGCGGCCGCCATGGACGACGCCGTAGTCGCAAGCGGCGGAGAGGCAGGCGGCCCCGACCTTATGGCCGGCTTCGGGGACTGGCCGGAGGATGACGAAGCCGAGGCCATCCCACGCCGCCAGCCGGCGGCCGATCGCCAAGGCACGGGACCTTCTGCCGCGCCAACTGCTCGGGGTGGCGCGCAAAAGCGTCGGGCCGTGCCGGGTCTCTTCGGCAGCCGGCCGAAGAAACCCAAGAGCTCCACGATGGCGACCAAGCGAGACGAGGCGGCCGCGAAGGCGGCCCGCTTCCGCAAGGTGGTGAAGCAGCCACAAGTGGTCTCGGCGTAAGTGTTGGGCGTCTTGTACCTTTGTTGTCTTTTTTGGTTGAGGCTCATCTAAGCCGTCTTCTTGGTTTGTTTGAACAGGGCGCCGCTTTCCCTTGAGCGGGTTGACGCCGCCTCCATAGTCGGACCGGCGGGAGGGTCTTCGAGCTCCCGCCGAGTGGACCCCCGCGCCGACCTCATGGAGGCGACGGAGCGGAACGCGCGGGAGGCTCGGGAGGAGCGGGAAGCGGCGGAGCGGAGGGCCGTCCAGGAGGCGGCGGAGACGTCGACCGAGGCGCAAGCCAACACGGCGGCCAAGGCCCAGGCGGAAGCCGCGGCCGCGGAGACGGAGGCGGAGGCTTTGCACAATCAACCTCAGCAGCTCGTCATTCCCCTTCGCGCCGTGGCTCCCGATATCCCCGTGCCTCCATTGGAGGAAGCCGACCGTGACCAGCCGGTGATGGAGAGGAGGGAGGACGATGTGACGATCCTGGGGGAGGCGCCACAGTCAGCGCCGACTGGAACGGGCCAAGGCGGCCGACCTGCTGCGGCACCTGGGCAGCCGACCGGGGGTGAGTCGGCAGCAGGGGCGGATCTCGTGGTGCAGTCAGCGCCTCGCCGGCGCGTGGGAGAGGCGTCCTCGGCACCGGAGCCGCAAGGAGCTGCGGGCGCCAGCTCGACGGCACAGGACCAGGAGGCCGCCCGCGCCAGCACGTTCGAGTGGATGCCCAGCGGCGGGACGGCCGAGCTGAACGTGGCGGCACAGGAGGTCCGACGCCGGCTTCAGGCTCAGGCCGGCTTGCTGCAACGGTACACCCAGGAGTTCCTTGCTACGCGCGCGATCGTCCGTGTGAATCTTCTAGCCTTGATCGATTTCTTTTTTGATTTCTTCCGTGGGGGCGCGTCTGCGCACCCACTGGGTGTAGTCCCTGAGTTTCGAGTCGGCTGTTGCGCAGGCGGCTTGAAACTTCTTAGCAGGCTTTGATAGCAATCTTGTTCTTATACTCATTCCATCTGATTTTCAGGAGTATCACAATCTTCAGCAGTCAGCTTTCAACTCCTGTGCCCGTGAGCTGAGCTGTAAGGCCGCCGACCGATTTAATAGCCGGAGGAGAACTTTGTTTTTCTATCTCAAGTGGGGCGCCACACTCCACCGGGTGTAGTCCCCGAGATTCAGGCCGGCTGCTGAGCAGCCGGGTAGGATCTTCCCTGACGACTTTTCCCTTACTGTTTTTTTCATTTTTCTCCATGCTTGCAGGAGCTAATGCTGACTTGAGGGGGCAGCTAGGCGAGGTACAGACCTCCCTTCATGCCAAGGAGGCCGAGATCGTCGCCTTGGCCCAGGAACGCGACCGCCTGGCCAAGAGGATGGCCGACCAGGAGGAGATCCACAAGGCGGCCCTGAAGAAGGCACAGGACAACGAGGCCGCCCTTAAGGCCGAGTTCGAGTACGAGGCGGCGGGCTGGGCTGAAGCAAGGCAAGCGCTGAGCGAGGGCTATGGGCGGGTGGAGGATCTGATCGATGGTAGGCCGCCTTCCTCTTTTCAATCCTTTGTTTGCTCCTTGCACTTTTGTTCATCTTCTGATTTTTGTGCTGTTTCCTTGTTCTTCACGCAGATTACTTCCCCGGCTGCTCCGTCGCCACCAGCCAAGCCATCGAGGCCCACCGTGAGACGCGCCGGCAAGCAGGGGTTGCGATCGCGCCAGACGACAGCCGGACGCTCGAGGAGTAGCTCTTAGCGATCCAGGCCCGGCTGCAGCCGGCTCACCGCATGCTCCGCCGGCTTCAGCGTGCCGGGGCGCAAGTGTTGGCCGCTCTCTGGCTCGACGAGGTGATCTCGCACCCCACCGGACTGCCGACTGGGTTGAGGTTGCGGTTGGCCGCCGAGGCTCGGAAGGTCTCCGCTGCTCGGTCTCGGCGCCGGGCGGCGCTGGAGTTCGTCCGGCCTGGTATCTCGGGCTAAGCTCGCGCCACCGAGCACTTGGAGGCAGAGGTCGACGAGGAGCTGGTGGCGGTGCGGCCGCTATCATCCAGCGCGCTTCGGCTATCGCCGAGTACACCGACACTAGCGTTTTGCTCCGAGGTGAACGACAGCCGAGTCGCCAGCCGGAGGAATGGTTCGGCTGAACCCGACGGAAGGCGAGGACTCAAGGAGGAGATTGCTTCCAAGTGATGAAGCCAAGACGAAGAGGAGGAGGGCGGCGAAGACGCCGCCAGATGGCGGCGACCAGCCAGCTTCACCGATCGTGCCTCCAAAGAACAGGCGCGCGCGCGGCCGCCGCCAGGGGTGAAGATCAGGCCGAGACTCGCCACCGGCCACCTCCAGCCAAGATCGCCGCCTCCCGCCGACCTGCCCGACTCGCCTGCTCTGCTATTTGATCTGCCGCCTCGCTTCGCTATTGCTCTTGAACAAATTTTATTAACTTTATGTAGTTCCACCCACCGGGGTGTATTCGACTATGTTGAATGCCGGCCTTCAAGGCTTTTGTGTAAATATAATTATGCATATGTTTGGCTTCCATTCGAGTTTGCTTTTATCCTTAGGTTGTTTCTTTGCCGCCTTCCCTTGATTAGCCGCCTTCCCACCAACAACCGCCTGGCAATTGTGGTCGGGAGGAACTTGGCTATTTGTGGAAGGCAAGTACTTGAGCTTTGTTGGATTGTGGCAGGGTTGAATGGTAAGCCGCCGCCGGTTATTCGGGTAGCCGGTCGGCGATGGGAGGAAGCCGCTTTTGTTATATACGCTCGTTAGTCCTTAGTCGCTGCTGTGGGCATCCTTTCCTCGCTTTTGACTCTTGCCACCGGACAATGGTTCTTCGAGCTGCGGCTTTTGACAAGAGAGGGCTTGGATGCCGCACACTACTTGTCCGACCGCAGGTGGAACTTTATATATAACTCATATGGCCCCCCGGCCGACTAGTCGAACCCGTGCCGGACAAGGAAAAAGTGTAATGACAAAATCATAAGCATGATACTCATCATTCATAGATAAAAGGTGGCAGTCCCCGAGTACCCCTCGGGGGGCCCATTGTCTCATACTTAGTACAAAAGGTAGCGTGATACATACTGCATTTTAACTGTAAAATCTTCGGAGGAGGTTGGCGTTCCATGGTCGTTCCGACTCCTTGCCGGAGTCGTCTCTCTTTCGTGCCTTTGGCTTCTGTGCGTCAATTAGGTAGTAGGAGTCATTTCCCAATGCTCTGCTGATGACAAAGGGGCCTTCCCAAGGGGCCGAGAGCTTGTGCTGGCCGGCTGTTCGCTGGATCAGCCGGAGCACAAGGTTGTCCTCTTGAAAGGATCTTGGCTTGACCTTCCGGCTATGGTAGCTGCGCAAACCCTACTGGTAGATGGCAGACCGGCTGAGGGCTAACAGCCGGCTTTCTTCCAGTAGGTCGACACCGTCTTCTCGTGCTTCTTTGGCCTCTCGCCTGCGGTACATGGTCACCGAGGCGCAGTCGAACTCGATGTCGGTTGGGATGACAGCCTCGGCGCCATATACAAGGAAGAAAGGGGTGAAGCCGTTGACTTGTTTGGGGTAGTGCGCAGACTTCAGAGGACGGCCGGCAGCTCGTCGAGCCAACAACCGCCGAAGGCCCAAATGCACGCACTACCGGGCTTGATGCCGAAAGGATGAGGCCGTCGCTCGCTTCAACTTGGCCGCTTGATCATGGGTGGGCAACGGATGCTAGGTCCAGCCGGATACCCTGCGTCGCGCAGAAACGTACCAATGCTCCCTTGGCAAAATTCGTGCCATTGTCAGTGATGATGCTGTGTGGCACACCGTACCGAGTTATAATGTCTGCGATGAATGTCATGGCAGTCGTCCCGTTCAGCTTCTTAATCGGCTTTGCTTCGATCCACTTGGTAAATTTATCCACGGCGACAAGCAAGTGTGTCATGCCGCCGCGCGCCGTCTTGAGTGGGCCCACCATGTCCAGTCCCCAAATGGCAAATGGCCAGGTGAGGGCAATGGTCTTGAGTTCTAAAGCCGGCAGGTGTTGCTTGGAGCTGAAGACTTGGCAGCCTTTGCAGTGTTTGACCAACTCCTTGGCATCGTCCAAGGCAGTCGGCCAAAAGAATCCATGGCGGAAGGCTTTGGCAACGAGGGATCTTGAGGCTGCGTGGTGGCCGCATTCTCCTTGGTGAATGTCTTTGAGGATTGGCATGCCCCTCTCTGGCTCGACGCAGATCGAAGACTCCAAAGGACACCGCGTCGACGAGCTCTCTCGCTGGCAATTGTATATGCTCCGCTCGGCGTTGACTTGTCTTGCCGCGATCTCGCCACCGGCGCGCTTCGCTTACCGTGAAGTTGAGGATGGGCTGAGCCCATGATGGAGCTGCGGACTTCTTCTATAGACAACACGGCTATCGCAACCGTATGGTGGGCTGGGTGGTGAAGAGTGGGGCTGGCCGCCACTGTGGTGTCGGCAGTCCTCGGCCGATTATCGTAGTCCCCGGCCGGTTTTGAAGTCCCCGGCCGGTGTGACTATGGCCGCCGCTGGCTCCCCAAGCAGGATCCGCCGCGCTGGGGTTAGGCGGCACGAAGATGGAGTCGGATTCGAGACGGCTTGATAGACGGCTTGAGGAGGCGCGAGAGAGATGCCGCTGGTATAGCTTGTCGGGTTGAGCCTATTCGCGCTGTGGCATCCGCTGTTCGTTGTCGGCCCGTGGCACGGGAGGAACTCGCATCCTTCAAGTACCCGCTGATTTGCTGAACGAGGAAGCGGTAGGTCGCTATGTTTGCGCCCTTGGCGCCCTAGTCGCCAGATGACTAGCTGACCACCAAACCGAAGTCGCCATAGCATGTGATCCGCGGATGCCGAGCTCTTTGGCTAGCCGGAGTCCGTATGAGCGCCAGATTCGCCACGTTGTTGGAGGCGCAAAGTGAATCTGCAGCGGTATCTGAGTTTGTCGCTTTGGGAGAGGTGAGGATGATGCCGCTCCCAAGCCGCGGCGCATCTTGGACCCGCCGGCGCATCCGCCAACGAAAGTGGAGTCGAGTCGGCGCAGGTACTGGTCTCGCCCACGACGGGGAAGTCAGCCAATGCTTGGGATTTGATGGCGTGCGAGGCTAAGATCATGTAGGGAGCCACTCAATGGCCTATTTGCCACCCGCCGGATGCGCCCCGGCCGTTTATGATCCCGGCGAGCGGGCGGTGTGCATACGACCGTGATGGAGTGTTTTGAAAGTAGGGCTTCACTTTGGCGGCGGCACACGCCATAGATAATCTTCGCAATGCGGGTAGTTCGCTTCGAGGTGGACAAGATTTCGCTTAAATAGTAGACCGCCTCGATCGCTGAGCTCGCCTTCTTCGGGCGCCGACCACGATGACGGCGCGACCACCCGGCCGGTGGCGGTAATGTAAAGGAGCATGGGCTCTTTCACCGGTGCCGCCAAGACAGCGGCGGGCAAGCATCTTCTTCAGCTCGTGAAAGGCTTGGTCGGTTTGGTCGCTCCACTCGGTGAGTGGTTTTCATGAGTCGGTAGAGGGGAGAGCCTTTTCTTCTAGCCGCCGATGAAGCGGTTTAGGGAGGCCAGTACCCGTAAACTTCTCGGACGCCTCGCAACTTGGTGGGAATTCCATTCTCTCAAAGGCTTTGATCTTCACCGGGTTGCATTCAATGCCGGTTCGAGACTAGGAAGGCCGGGAGCCTGGCGGGCCGCACCAACACGCATTTCTCGGGTTGAGCTTGATCTGAAACCGGCGCTGGTTCTCAAATGTTTCCTTGAGGTCTTCCAACAAAGTGTTGTGCTTCTCCGTCTTCACCACGATATTGTCTACATAGACGTGGGCATTTCTGCCGAGTTGCATGAGGAGGCATTTCTGCATGCAACGCTGAAAAGTGGCACCGACATTTCTCAAGCCGAATGTCATAGTCAGGTAACAGAAAGCTCCGAATGGCGTGATGAAGGCGGTCTTCAGGCGCTCGGCCGGGTCCAACTTTATCTGGTGGTAGCCTGAGTAGGCATCCAAGAAACTCAGCAGCTCGCATCCGGCTGTGGAGTCTATCACTTGATCAATCCTGGGCAAGGCGAAGGGATCTTTGGGGCAGGCTTTGTTGAGGCTTGTGTAATCTATACACATGCGCCACTTGTTATTTTTCTTCAGCACGAGGACCGGGTTGGCGAGCCACTCCGGAAAGAAGACCTCCATGATGAAGCCGACCGCCAAGAGCCGGGCTATCTCTTCTCCTACGATCCTTCTCTTCTCCTTTGACAGTTGGCGGAGGGGCTGCATGACCGGCTTGGCATCTGCTCGGACGTGTAGCTTGTGCTCGGCGAATTCCTTCGGAACACCCGGCATGTCCTTGGGGGACCATGCGAAGATGTCCCAATTCTCACGGAGGAAATCGACGAGCTCGCCTTCCCATTTGCTGTCCAGGTTTGCCCCAATGACGGCAAACCTTTCCGGGTGCTCTGGGTCCAGATGTATCTTCTTTGTTTCCTTGGCCGGCTGGAAAGAACCTTGGGCACCACACTCTTTGGGGTCGGGGGACAGGGCAGGCTGCTTGCCGCCATGTCCACGACTCGTCCAACATCTTCTTCTCTTCGGCGATCACGAGGACTCGCCAGCCGGTCATGGCTGCAGCGCACTCGAGGATTTCTTGTAATCGCCGGTTATGGTGATGATGCCCTTGGTACTCGCATCTTCATCTTGAGGTAGGCATAGTGGGTATTTGCCATGAACTTGGCCAGCGAGGCCGCCAAGCAAAGGCATTGTAGGGGCTCTCTAGGTCCACCACTTCAAACCAGATTGCTTCTCGGAAGTGATCCTTGTCTCCGAAGAGAACATCTATCTTGATCTTGCCGATCGGTGAATGTAACAGGCCGGGTACAATGCCATGGAACACGGTCCGCTTGGCATGAGGTGCTTGGCCTTGATGTTCAACTTCTCCATGGTGTCTCGCACAGGATGTTGATGCTGCTCCCGCCGCCTATCAAGACGCTGGAGAATCGGGCAGCAAGCCTGTCTGCTGTTAGGGTTGCCTCCGTAACCAATGCATAAGAGCCTGGGGACGGCATCACCTCGGGTGGTCGGCCCGCCTCCACCTGATAGGCCTCTCGACTAATGCATGTACTGGGTTGTTGGAGGCGCACGCGCTGACTTCTTGGTGTTGCCACGCCGGGCGCGCCCGGTCTTCGGGCTGGCTCGTGAAGACGATGTAGGCGGCATGCTCGTTAGGGAACTCGTCTTGGACGGTCCCGACTGCTGGTCGAGCGGCCGGCTGTTGGGGAGCCGGATGCGGCACCAGCCCTTCGCCTTTGGTGATTCGGGTGAGCCAGTGGCACTTCCGGGTCGTATGGTTGGACGGCTTCGCGCCGCTGTGGAACTTGCATGGGGCGTCGAGGGCCTGCTCGTAGGAGAAAGCCGGCTGCCAAGTCGGCCTACCGCCCTTCGGCTTCTTGGGCGCGGGCCGCCCTTCGGGTTGCTTGTCTTCGACGGTGGCCACTTGACGGCTAGCGGGAGGCAGCATCGGGCCTTTGCGCTTGTTGTCGTGCTGGTACGGACATCGGCTAGAGTCGCCAGCCGGCGTTTTGGGAGCCGGGTTGAGCACCTTCCCGGAGGCGTCTACCCGGAGCTCGGTCTTCATCGAGGAGTCGGCGGTGGCGTATTTGTTTGCTATAACTAATAGCTCGTCGAGAGTAGCCGGCTCGTCATAGAGAAGCTTGTGCTTGAGGAGGGTGCCTTCTCGGCACCCGGTGGTGAAGTACTCTATGGCCTGGACCTCGTGCACCCCCTCACAGGAGTTGCGGAGCTCGGCCAGACGCGTGAGGTAGTCGCGAGTCGACTCACTCGGTCCTTGTACGCACAAGGAGAGTTGCCTGGGCTTGGGAGCCCGCTTGTAAGCGCTGGTGAAGGCGGATGAAGGCTTCGTGAAGTCTAGCCACCGTTGATGCTGTACGGCTTGAGGCTGTTGAGCCAGTTCGCGCCGCGCCTCAAGCATGAGGGGCACATATTTCACGCATAACGCTGTCGCTGCCGCTTGCTATGATGATCGCGGTCGAGTAGTCGATCAGCCAATCCTCCGGCTTCACAGAGTCATTATACTTAGGCGATTCTTGAGCGAGAACGCTTTGGGGAAGGGCTCGTCATGATGCGGGGCCGGCAAGGCGGCCCGACATCGTCTTCTTCTTCCAACGCCTGGGATCGCGCCAGGCGGTCGATCCGGTGGCGGGCGTCGTTTTTGCCGACTCCTTCGCGGCGGCCTAGTCGGCCGCTGAGAGTTGGATGGGTGACAGGCGGCGGGGTAGGATATCTTTCTCCGCAAGGTGGAGGAGGGGGCGGGTTGCCTCGGTGCTCCACAGCTCGGGGACGGCCTTCAGCGTCGCGCTCGATGGAGATCCGCGTTCGGCTGCGGCTGGCAGCCGGCTCCTTTTCTCGCCGTGCGCGGGTGTTGCCCGCAATCGGCGCAGGCGGACGCTGCGCCGCGTTTCGGCGCTGGGAGGGCTTTCGCGCGCGGTGTCGTCTTCTTGCCGCTCCGCGCCGCTACCGATTAGTTGCTGGATGCGCCTAGCCATGTAGGGAAGCTCGTCGGGCCCTAGCCCGTTCAGCTCTTCTATGGCCGCCTGGGCGACGCGCAGGTTCTCGAGGGGCGTGGCGTAGACGGGGCGGTCCACCCCCAGCATGTCGGCGATGGCTGCGCTGCTTTTCTTGACAATGCCGAGTCGGCTCGGCCCTTCGGGAGGCGGCGTGCTGAAGGTGGCGCGGTCGACTTCGCGCTGGTGGGCCTCGGTGAGGCGTCTCATGGAGGCTATCCTCCGGCCCTCTGCGTGGAGGGCAAGGCGGCGTGCCTCCAGCGCCTCGACGTCAGCCGGCAGAGGGGCAGGCAGGTCGGCGCGCCGCTGGTGGCGTCGTGGGCGTTCGCCGAGGGGCCGCCGGATCGATGACCATCACCGGTGATGGCGCTGCCACAAATTCGGCTTGGGGAGCGGGTCGTCAAGATGACGACGCTGGTGGGGAAGGCGTCGAGCGATGCCGTGTCGGAGTCGACAAGCATTGGGTCGGTGGAGCCAACCGACTCCAAGTCCGCAGCAGGCTCGCTGGAGACGTGGAGGTGGTCAAGGAGGCTGACGAGGTGGCTCTCGAGGCAGCCGGTGCCAGCGTCGGATGCAGGCTCGTCGGAGATGCGAGCCTCGCCAAGAAGGTCGGCGAGGCAGCTCGCCACAAGAAGCGCCGCCGACGCCTTGCAGCCTGTCAGGCAAGCGCCATCGGGGCGTGCTGGCTGGCTACGCCAGCTGGGAGGAAGAGGGTTCCCGTCTAGAACAGGTCTCCGGACGACGGTGCACCTGGCCCCACGGTGGGCGCCAAATGTCGGGTGGTAGGTGTGACATATGCCAACGGGTGGCTAATCATAGTGGGAGCCAATAAGATGTCGCCGGTGCCTGGAAACGGTATGAGGCGAAGACATGCACGCCGACGAATCTTACCCAGCCTCGGGGCTCTCCATGGAGATAACACCCCATCGCTGCTCATGGGTCTCCGTGATGATCACTAGATAAACAAGTTGATACAAGAGGCTCCTTGAGCTGTTCGGCGAGAGGAACAAGAAGGGCACGGCTAGCTCTCCTCTTCTCTCTATGTGGTGTCTAAAACTCTAAGAGATCAACCCTTTGCATGGGTGCCCTGGGGGGTTTATATAGGTCTACTCCCCGGGGGTACAATGGTAATCCAGCTAGGTGTGGGCCCTAGCCATCAGTGTGTTCGTCCGCCGGCTTCTCCGCCGGCCACTGGGGCCCGCCGGCTGGTGGGTCCCGCCGGCTGCCGGCTTCCCGGTCGACAAGCTGGCCCCACCGTTGAGGGCCTTGTCGGGGGCTGGTTACTGTTGCCTCAATCTTGATGACGAGGGGTTTGTCGAGGTAAGCATGGCTACAGTGCCGCCGCCTTGGCGGCGATCACCGTAGCCTCACCTCGCCTTGTCTCCCCACGAGGCGCTTCTTCGAGGGAAGGAACAAGTTGGCATGGAAGCCGCCATATCTCAGCCGACCGGGGAGGCCGAGCCGCTTCGGCATCTCTCCGACCGAGGGGCCCGCCGCCGCGAGTAGTAATCGATGTGACGTCGTGGGTGACGCTATGGTCAACATGGCAACAAGAATGCTGCGCGGACGGGTGATGATAGCCCCAGGCGGCGCGACCGTAGCCACGCTGCCCCGGATGCGGGGTGGCAGGCTTCATTGTAGCCACGCCTGCCTCATCACCGCTATGTGGGTGCAGATTTCGAGGGTGCGGCCTTGGCCGCCAGGTGGCTGCCCTTGAGTCGGCCTTCGTCGGCCGGCCTACGCGAGTCGGCCCTCCGTAGCCGGCTCCTTGGAAGCCGCCCTCTCGTGGCTTTCTTCTATGGGTCTTAGGGCCAGCCGCCTCGACAGCCGGCTCGATGACACCGGTCGGGGAAGGCGGCCCAGCGTCTTGGATGTTGGATGGCTTGATTGGCTTGTAATTTTTTTCAGAAGCCCCAGGAGGAGCCGGCTAGGCTACCCGTGGTCATTTACTCCGACAGCTGATGTTCTCGAGCATCAACTAGAGGTGGCAAGACAACGTGTACATGATTCTGAACGTACAATCAACAAGTTGAGACTGGACATGCAGGAGTCAAAAAAAATGAAACAAGACACTGAGGTAACAACGAAGGAATTGGAGATTTTGCAGACTGAAATTTCTACTATCTAAATCCGGCCAATCCTATTTTCTGAAGAGATTATAGTTCAAATGGTAAGTTATGTTGATGCGCGTCCATGATGTATGAGTTGTATTTGCCCAGTGTATGTAATTTGCTGTTTGTGTATGCTTTATTATCACTGGTGCCAAACCATAATGCCCAGTGGGTATAATCGGCTATAATTTCTTTATTATGTAGTGTAGGATTATTCTATGTTTCTATGCCTTAGTCTCTTTATTGTATAGTGTATGTTTTTTAGAGGTGATAGTATAGAGTAGGATAATTCTTTGAATATGCTATATCGTTCAAACGGGGGCCAACTCGCCCAAACATTGTAGTGACCATGGCCCTCCACAGGCCGTACGTTCCATGGGCCATCTATCGGACGGACAATCCTTGGCCTTCTGTGGCCGTCGAATTCGTGGGCCTTCTATGGGCTGTCGGATCCGTGGGCCTTCTATCGGCTGTCGGATCCATATGCCTTCCATGGGCCAGCGGATCCATGGGCCTTCCATGGGACGTCAGGTCAACGGGCCTTCTGTGGGCCGTCGGGTCAATGGGCCTTCTACGGGCCGTCTCATCTATGGGCCTTGTATGGGCCGTATAAGGGGCCGTAAACGGGCTAGAGTGGAAATCGTACGTTTTATGGGCTGACCATAACGGGCCGTTAAACGACCGTATTTGATGATGCTATGAAAATGGCCCAACAGATTAACGGGCCATAAATGGGCCGACTGTATCCATGGGAAGAATTTGGCCCACAAGCAGAAAAGGTCTATAATGGGCCGTAAGTAAATGAATGCTGGAAATGAGCCCAAGAATAAATGGGCCCTGAGAAGGCCGAAAGATAATGGGTATAAAGTGATACACTGTTCATCACGGGCCAGTTTTACCATGGGCCGTTAACGGGCCGAGGGTTACTAAGGGCCTCAGATGGGCCAAAAGACGTCATGGGTCATACATGGGCTGGAAGTTAAAACGGGCTGGAATTATATTGGATAGCCCAGATGACGCTACTAGGCCTAATTCAGATAGGCCATAAACGGGCCCTGGGTTAGCGGGCTGTAAATGGGCTATATGTGAGCATGCCATGAACAGGCTTGCCATGGGCCGCCCTGCCACTTTTGACCAAGTCAAACGGGCTGGCCTTTTCACAGGAATGGGCCTCTGTTGGGCCGTGCCACGTGTCGACGTATCATAGGCGCTTTGGGTCCAATGAGTGGATGACATCTGTCCCAACGGTGAGCCGACACGTGTTTCCTCCAGCCAATGATGATTTTACACATGGAAAATCCCCATTGGTCGGGGCTGTTAACGGGTTATCAGATCCAAAACTGGACCCGATAGCTTAACGGCCTTCCGTTACGGTGGATGCCACGTGTCGGTCACCCTTGACGAAAGCACTTCTGTGACGGGCGATTTATCGTCATGGAAGTGGACACTTCCGTGATGATTATTTTGGTAATGTCATGGAACACTTCTACGACAACATAGGTATTACTATCTTGATTCTGTCATAAATTTGTCATGGATGTACATGCATGACAAAAAACGTGACCTACTGTGACAAACATGTATCATCACGGAAGTGTATTTTTTTTTGTATATGGAGAAGCTTGTAGAGCTGTTCAAGGGAGCGCGGCGGTGTATCCGACTATGGAAGATATCGGCTTGCCGAGAGGGTGCGCGAGAGGCCTGGGCCATGGTAAAAACACGATATACCAAGCTGGATCCGAATCACATGGCCCGGGTCGGACCGCTAGGGTCAAATGGGAAAGAAATTCCCGTTAGTTTAGTATATAACCAAGTAGAAGTAGCCGCCAAGTATTCCCAAAAGGATTGTAAGTTAGATAGCCTGCTGGACGGCATAGAGGAGGAAGTTTTTGAGTCCAAGTGACTATGTACTTTCCTTTGCATATGTAGCTCTAGCTGAAAAACGATTGTCATGGTAGACCTTTTCGCTTCAACCTCTCGACCCGAAGGTGCGGAGTGTTTCAATACCGAACGCCAAGTAGACCGGGTATGCATGGAAACCAAAGCGTAGGGTCATAGTTGCTAGAATGCATAATTATCGGCTAGTTATGTTATATTACATTAAGAGTGTAAGAAACATCTTCTAGAGAGAATAATTCCGTTAAGGGTTCCTTTCCCTGGGTGTGCATGCATCGATGTGCATGTTCGAACTATGATGAATAAATCACAATGTGTACAACTTCTGGGGGTTCACGATGGGACGAATGCAAAAACATCTTTAGTTCACCGACCGAATATTCCCTTAAGAACGCTAGCTTTTGGCTTCACCTTGTCTGAGGTACACATCCGGATGACCCGGCAGTAACAATTGTAGAGGTGCTCCCTTTATGCCCTAGCCGAACTAACGGGAACATAGGGCATAAGCACTGGAGCCAGGCAACCCAGCTTGGCCAAAACTTAAGTCATATCGATGCATATAATGGCGAAGAAAAGGTACATATGGTAGAAAACGCATATGTGAGGAGCTTGATGCTCAGAAAATAACAATAGCAAGCTTCTGTCCAAGAAGCCACCAGGTATAATAGACGTACATACTTCAAGACATATGCGTCGGGGGTGTACGGTCTAACCGCACAAAAGCTTTTAAAGCTAAAAATAAAAACAAAAAGGGTGAGAAAAATGGAAACAATAGGGGGAAGGAGACGAACAAAGATTTTCGCGCTAGGCATAGAATCTTCGGGGTCTGGCCGCGTTCCAAGGGTTCGGCTCTAATCGATTGTCTGACGCATCACGTAGGCGGTACGCCCCTCTGGTGAGAACTCCGTCCATGATGAAGGGACCCTCCCACTTGGGCTTGAGTTTGTCCTTTTTCTTCTCCGGCAGGCGCAGAACGAGTTCGCCGACGTTGTAAGTTTTGGCCCGCACCTCTCTGCTTTGATACCTGCGAGCCTGTTGTTGATAAAATGCGGAACGGGCTTTTGCGACATCGTGCTCCTCCTCCAGGGCATCTAAGCTGTCCTGCCGATCGAGCTCAGCCTCTCTCTCTTTGTACATGCGCACTCGAGGTGAGTCGTGAATAATGTCGCAGGGTAATACTGCCTCTGCGCCGTACACCATGAAGAAAGGTGTCAATTCGGTAGTGTGATTGGGCGTGGTCCGCAGCCCCCATAGTACGGAGTTGAGCTCCTCAACCTAGTGCTTGTCTGACTCTTTCATGGACCGCACTAGTCTAGGCTTAATGCCGCTCATAATAAGACCATTGGCTCTTTCGACTTGATCGTTTTGTTTGTGGATGATATACAGAGGCGTAATCGATCTTGATGCCCAGATTAGCGCACCAGGTTTTCACTTCATCGGCGGTGAAGTTGGAGCCGTTATCAGTGATGATGCTGTGCGGAACACCGTAACGGTGTACAACGCCGGATATAAAGTCCATTACTAGCCCGGACTCGGTCGTTTTAACTAGTTTAGCCTCTATCCACTTGGTGAATTTGTCCACCATGACTAGCAAATATTTTTTCTTATGGCTTCCTCCATTAAGGGGTCCAACCATATCCAGTCCCCAGACCGCAAAAGGCCAAGTGATGGGGATTGTTTGTAGGGCGGTGGGGGGCATATGGCTTTGGTTGGCGAAGAGTTGGCATCCGACGTAATGTTGGACAAGGTCCTGTGCATCCGCTCGGGCTGTCGGCCAATAGAATCCTGCACGGAAGGCCTTGATAACAAGGGCCCGAGCTGCGGCGTGGTGCCCGCAGAGACCGGCATGAATCTCAGCCAGTAGCTGTCGCCCTCCTCCTTGGAGATACATCTTTGAAGGACTCCGGTAGCGCTTTTCTTATAGAGCTCTCCGTCGTGAACCTTGTAGGCCTTTGAACACCGGACAATGCGGCGGGCCTCATTCTGGTCCTCAGGAAGCTCCTTCCTGGTAAGGTAGACCAGGGAGGGTTCGGTCAAGGGGGCAATGACTGCCATGATGAGATGCGCCGACGGTGTTATTTCGGTGGCTGAGCCTCCGATGATGTCGGTGTTTTCGAAATCTGGGGTTATCTCCGGATCCGGACTAGAGTTGCTGTTTTCCCCCTGCCACACCACGGATGGCTTAAAGAGCCTCTGCAGAAAGATATTAGGCGGGACGGGGTCGCGCTTAGCGCCGATACGAGCAAGAACGTCCGCCGCTTGATTACTCTCTCGAGCCAGATGATGGAACTCGAGCCCCTCGAACCGAGCCGACATTTTTATGACAACATTACGATAAGCTGCCATCTTCGGATCTTTGGCATCGAAGTCTCCATTTATTTGAGATATTGCGAGGTTTGAGTTCCCGCGCACTTCCAGGCGTCGTATGCCCATGGAGACAGCCATCCGGAGACCGTGCAATAAGGCCTCGTATTCGGCTGCGTTGTTGGAGTCTGTGTATAGTATTTGGAGTACGTACTGAACAACGTCTCCAGTAGGGGACGTTAAAACGACGCCCGCTCCTAGCCCTGCGAGCGTTTGGGGGCAATCGAAGTACATAACCCAATTGGAATATGTGCCGTACTCTTTAGGGAGTTCGGCCTCTGTCCATTCGGCGACGAAGTCAGCCAGTACTTGGGATTTGATAGCTCGACTTGGTTTGTATGTAATATCTAATGGAAGGAGCTCAATGGCCCATTTGACAATCTGGCCCGTGGCATCGCGGTTGTTTATTATGTCATTGAGTGGTACTTCGGAAGCCACCATAATCGAGCACTCCTAGAAGTAGCGACGGAGCTTTCGGGATGCCATGAAGACCACGTATGCTATATTTTGATAATGGGGGTACCGGGATTTGCATGGTGTGAGGACAGTGGATACGCAATATACTGGCTTCTGAAGCAGGAATTTGTGTCCGTCCTATTCTCATTCGACGACGAGCACGGCGTTCACCACTTGATGTGTTACCGATATGTATAATAACATTGGTTCAACGATGTTTGGCGTGGCCAGGATTGGGTTGCTCGCAAGAAGGGTTTTTATTTCCTCCAGTACGGCTGTTGCCGCGTCAAATCCACTGGTGATTGGTTCGCCGTAGAAGGCGATAGAGTGGCAGTGCCTTTTCTCCCAATCTGGAGATAAAGCGGCTTAGAGTTGCCATGCAACCCGCGAGTTTTTGGACTTGTTTAAGGTCTGTTGGCGTAGCCAATTGTGACAGAGCTCGGATTTTGGCAGGATTTGCTTCAATTCCTCTGTTGGAAACGATGAAGCCCAACAGTTTCCCAGCGGGGACGCCGAAAACGCACTTTTCCGGATTGAGCTTAATGTCATATGCGTGGAGGTTGTCGAATGTGAGACGTAAATCGTCTATTAGTGTCTCGACGTGCCTGGTTTTGATGAAAACATCGTCGACATAAGCTTCAACTGTCTTGCCGATCTGTTTCTCCAGGCATGTTTGGATCAAGCGTTGGTATGTGGCGCCGGCGTTCTTAAGCCCGAAGGGCATGATGTTGAAGCAGAATGGCCCATATGGGGTAATGAATGCTGTTGCAGCTTGATCGGACTCAATCATTTTGATTTGATGGTATCCAGAGTATGCATCAAGGATACGCAGTGAGTCGTGTCCTGCGGTAGCATCGATGATTTGATCGATGCGGGGGAGAGGGAAGGGATCCTTAGGGCAAGCCTTGTTGAGGTCTTTGAAATCGAGGCACATGCGCCAGGATTTGTCCTTCTTTGGTAGCATCACCAAGTTTACCAGCCAGTCCGTATGTTTTATTTATCTAATGAATCCGGCCTCAATTAGCTTTGCTAACTCCTCCCCCATGGCTTGCCGTTTGGGTTCGGAAAAGTGCCGCAGTGCTTGTCTGACTGGTTTATATCCCTTTAATATATTGAGACTATGCTCAGCCAGTTTACGTGGGATTCCAGGCATATCAGAACAGTGCTAGGTGAATATATCCCAGTTTTCGCGAAGGAAATCCCGTAGAGCGGCGTCGACCGTTGGGTCTAGTTGTGCTCCAATGGATGCTGACTTCTTGGGGTCCCTTGGGTGGACCTGGAATTTGACTATTTCTTCTGCCGGCTTGAAGGAGGTGGATTTGGGTCTTTTGTCTAAGATCACATCATCCTTATCCACCGTAGAGCGCAGTGCGGTTAATTCTTCGGCCACGAGGGCTTCAGATAATGCCTCAAGGTCCAGGGATGCGGTTTTGTTTTTGGCATGGAGTGCTATGTCCGGATCGCTAAAAAGAGTGATTATGTCGTTTGGCCCGGGCATTTTGAGCTTCATATACCCGTAATGGGGTATAGCTTGGAAGCGTGTAAAAGTGTCCCGCCCCAACAGGGTGTGGTATCTGCTGCTGAAAGGAGCCACTTGGAAGGTGATCTCTTCAGACCGATAATTCTGCGGCGTGCCGAATACCACGTCAAGTGTGATTTTTCCCGCACACCGCGCCTCCCAACTAGGAATGATTCCTTGGAAGGTCGTGCTGCTTTGCTTGATGCGGCTCCTGTCTATTTCCATTTTGTGGAGTGTATCCTCATAGATGCGGTTTAGTCCGCTGCCGCCGTCCATGAGGACCTTGGTGAGTCTAAAGTTGTCCACGATGGGACTGAGAACTAATGCGGCTGGCGCTCGGACTGTCTTGTATTTCGGTTCATCACCGGCATTAAAGGTTATAGCCGTGTCGTTCCAAGGGTTTATCACGGTGATTTGGTAGACTTCGGCGAGGTCGCGGAGTGCCCTTTTGCGCTTACTGTTTGAAGTTAATGTCTCGAAGACCGTCAATACTCTGGGGTCGTTGTCTTCTGGAGAGTGTTGCTCTGGGGCGTTTTTAGTAAGAATGTCCTCGCCACTCTTGGCTACCTATAGGAGTATCCAGCATGCTCTAAGGCTGTGGGTTGGTATGGTGTCCGGTGTTGTGTGTATTTTGCATGGGCCATCGAGCCATCCCTCCAGAATGGTTCCATGCCGCGTAATGGGTTTATGTTTCTTGGCTATTAGACTGGGCGTGTCACGAGGATGTGCCCTTTTCGCCTGGACCAGCGGTTGAGTTGGGACCGATGGCTCCCAACAAGCTGCCTGATCTTTCCATGCGCTTTCCATTGCGCTGTACTTCTGTACGATAGTTTCCAAGTCAGCGAAGTGTAGTATACGGCAGCGATTAATGGCGTTGAGGATTCCTTCGTTCGTGCAATTGTTGTAGAACGCAAATATCGCGTCCTCGTCGCGGCAATCTTTAACCTTGTCCTTGACAAGGAGGAATCTGGCCCAGAAGTGGTGGACCGTTTCCTGAGACTGCTGTTGTATGCTCATGAGAGAGCTTATGTCTGGGTGGGTGGGTGGAATTGGATTTGGACCCTGACCCGGTCGATGATCCAGAGTCTGAAGGTTTTTCAGACTCAACAGTCCGGGCTCCGGAGTATTTTCTGGTTGCCTGCGCCCGCCGTCCGATTCTATGTTCGGAAGGCCGGTCACCTCCTTTTGCTGGTGCGTGTCCGGCTCTGCGGGCTCGGCTACCCGGACATAGTCCGTCTTCAGTATAAGGGAAGAGTCGCCGTCTTTCTCCTCGACTACCGCTATCTGGTGGGTGACCGGTGGAGATTTGATTTCTCTTTGGTCGGGTTTAAGCCCGATCCGATCGTAATCTGTGGCGATTCCTAGGGCGGCGATGCGATCAAGGAGCTCGTTTAAAGACGAAAAATCCGCCGGATCCATATGTTTGGAGTGTTTGGGGTCGATACGAAGGGGATTTTCGATGGCCCGAGAGGTCATCGTGGGCTTGGCGGCCGAATGGGCGGTCATGGTAAAGCCGCCCAGCCGGAGGGTTTGGCCTGGGGCCAGCTCTCCTCCGGCAGTGATATTGTCTTTAAGGAAGAGGCGAGTCATCGATCCTGTTGTCGACGACACAATGAAACTCTCAATGAAAGCACTAATGTCGGTGTCAAAACCGGCGGATCTCGGGTAGGGGGTCCCGAACTGTGCGTCTAAGGTCGATGGTAACAGGAGACAGGGGACACGATGTTTACCCAGGTTCAGGCCCTCTCTATGGAGGTAATACCCTACTTCCTGCTTGATTGATCTTGATGAATATGAGTATTACAGAGTTGATCTACCACGAGATCGTAATAGCTAAACCCTAGAAGTCTAGCCTTTATAACTATGGTAATGAGTCTCTCCTCTTCCGGACTAAGTCCTCCGGTTTATATAGACACCGGGAGGATCTAGGGTTACACAAGGTCAGTTACAAAGAAAGGAATCAACATATCCGGTCGCCAAGATTGCCTTCCACGCCAAGGAGAGTCCCATCCGGACACGGGTGCAGTCTTCGGTCTTCATGTCTTCACAGCCCATCAGTCCGGCCCTTGGCTAATAGGCCGGACGCCCGAGGACCCCTTAGTCCAGGACTCCCTCAATGGCAACTGGCTCCGTCGGGCGAGGGGAGGGAGGTGGATCAGCGAGCTGCATAGCTCGTATCCGCGGGCTCGGCGGGCCACCCAGTCGGCTTGGATGCGGGATAACTACTCTTCATAAGCCATTGTAAGAGTGGACAAAATGGTGTAGGAGGAGATAGGGGAGCAGCGGAGGGGTGCGATTCTTGGGCGGCGTTTGGCCTCGTTTAAATAGGAGATTAAATAGACGGCAGACGAGAGGAGCTCGGCTGACGTTGCATTTAATGCCGGCCCGGTCATGAACGGACCTGTGTCCAGAGTGGGTTTCTCGGCTTCCACACGGGTTTCATGGAGGCGTTTGAATGCGGCAAGGAGGTGTGTTCAGCCAGGCGTGCATCAAGTGGCGCCCTCGACTCTGACGTACGACACCACGCCGTTCTTCCACTGACGTGTGGGCTCTTTGGGTACATGGCCTGCATGTCAGTGACCCAACGCAGGCGGCGCACGGCAGAGGAACTTTTGGTGGGCCAGGGCGGTCAGAAGCGGGCATTTCATTGAGTGTGACGTCATCTATTTCGTCTAGATATGCCTACTATATAATGTAAGAGAATTTTAAAATTTTCATATATACGTTGATAGCTCGTTCGATACGTTGTGATTCATAAAGACCGGTGCAAACATCAATGTTCTGCTTATCACAGACAAGATTGATTAAACCTTGCAAAAAAAGATAAGATTATTAATACCCGTAACAATCCATGTCCTTAACAAAGGGTGCATGCACGTATAGGTTGAGAGTGTATCTTGGATCGTGTGCGGTGTCGCCGGTGTGCATGCAGGCGTGCGAGTGTTGTGTGCGTGCATGTGTACGTTTCAGTGTTGCATGCATGTGTGCGTACGTGCGTGTGTTCGTGAGTGCATGTGTACGTGTTATTGTTGCACGCCTGCATGCGTGCGTGTGTTCATTATGTGTACGTGTCAGTGTTGCACGCCTGCATGCGTGCGTGTGTTCGTGCGAGTGTTGCGTGCGTGCATGTGTACAAGCGGGGTGAGGCTACACGTCAGTCAACTAACTTTTTCATCTCTGGTAAGTAGATTTTCCAGCCGTTGGATACGAAATCAAGGGCCTGCAGTTTATCTTCAACCTCCACCCCCTGAGCCACCAGCCATCGCCGGCCGAACCGCCGGCCGCCGCCGCCAGAGCCGCCGGCCAGCAGCCATGCCATGCCGCCCGCCCCTAAAACCACTCCCCACCACCGTCCGCCGCCCCGACCATCCCTCTAGCCCCCCCCGACGCCGAGCTTTTTCTCTGGCGATCCCCACGCCACCGCCCAATCACCGTGGCCCCCACCGCCGGTGACCGCCAACCAGAGGTCTCACGACTTAGAATCCCCACCGACCACTAATTTATTACCATTTTTGTCCTTCATATACGCGCTGATGCGTGGGCCCTATGATAATGTGCGCTGCTCAATGTGGACCGTTTGACTTGTCAATTGATCGTGTCATCAACATATTACGGAGCTGTAGGGTGAGCCAGTGACCGTATGATCACCCTAAAATGTATTTTATTAACACGGTACAGACTCAAACTACCATTTCTATCTTTCATATACGCGCTGACAGGTGGGCCCCACGGTTACGCGCCCCGATGGTGCAACACTAGTTGCGCCACGTGGAATGTTTGACTGGTCAATTGATTGTGTCATCAACCAAATATAGAGTTGGACGGGTGAGCCAGTACCACCATCGCAGGTGCTTGCTCTAACTTCGCAGTGTGATATGTGGTTGCATGTTGCATACGGTGTCTAGTTTGTAATGCTTCTAATTAGGGAAAATTACATCTGCTTAGTTTACACATTATACCTGCGAATATGACATGCCTTCCTATTTTTTGTACACACTACATCTATGTGTTAACCATGTTCTTACATGAAACTACCTCTCTTCTGTATCCTGCATCAATCACTTATGATGAGACACCTTTATTCGTTTCATATTGCATATTATTTCTAGCCTGTTGCGATGTATTGCTTCTAATTTGGTCAAATACATTTGTTAGGCCACCGTTTTAATTTGGCAGAGTGATATTGGTTTCATCTTTCATATGGTTTCTAGCTTGCATTGCTTCAAACTAGTTCAAACACCTTGCGCTTAGTTTACACTTTATACATCATACATGTCAATATGTCATGCCGTCCTGTTTTTCATACATATTCCATCCTCCCATCATGCGGCTGTCTTACATGAAAGTAGTGCTCGTCAGTATCATGCATCAATGAGTTCTAAAGAGCAAATTTTATTCCTTTTTCCTGTGGGTTTGACTTGAAGGCAAAATCAAAAAAGAGGAAGGAAAAGAGTATGAAAGGCGATGATGGTGGTCCTCTGCAGCAACGTAAACGGAGCATCTGTACGGATTCTCCTTGTACTGCTAGTGCATTACAAGTTCCAAGTCTCTGCTCCCCTACTCCACCATCCAAGGTGTTGCATATGGTGTCTAGCTTGTATTGCTCTTAATTAGTGTAAACTGCATCTTCTTAGCTTACACATGATACGTATGAATATGACACGCTTTCCTGTTTTTGGTACATACTATATCTTTCTATCACACCATGTTCTTACATGAAACTACTCTTCTTGTGTATCCTGCGTCAATCACATATGATTGGACACCTTTAAGTTGGCAGTGTGATATGTGTTTGCGTCTTGAATATCATTTCTAGCATGTAGTGCTTCTAGTTTGATGAACGCCACCTATGACGGGACAATTTTAACTTGGCAGAGTGATATTGATTGCACCTTCCATATGGTGTCTAGCTTGCAGTGCTTCTAATTTGTTGAAGTGCCTTCTGCATAGTTACCACATCATAGGTGTGAATATGTCAAGCCGTCCAATTTTTCGTGCATATTCCATCCTCGTATCATGACTTTGCCTTTCATCGGAGTAGTGTTCGTCAGTATCTTGCATGAATGAGTTCTGAAGAGCGAATTTTATTCCTTTTTCTTGTCCTGACCTCACAATCCAAAATCAATAAAGCGGAAGGAAATTGGTAAGGCATTGGATGATGGTGGTCCTTTCGAGCAACTGAAACGGAGGGTCTCTACATATTCTACTCCTCCATCCTCCCAACAAGATTCGCAAGACAACGCAAGGCTAGACAGTCAATGTAGCTGTGTAGACGATGAGCACATCTCCCCTACTCCACCATCACAGGTGCTTGCTCTAACTTGGCACTATTATATGTGGTTGCATGTTGCGTATGATGTCTAGCTTGTATTGCTTCTAACTTTGTTGAATTACATTGGCTTACTTTACACATAATGCCTGTGAATATGACACATGTTTCTGTTTCTAGAACATACTATATCTGATCACACCATGTTCTTACATCAGACTACTGTTCTTGCATATCCCGCATCAGTTATTTATGATAAGGCACCTTTAAGTCGCCACTGTGATATTGGTTGAGTCTTGCACATGATTTCTAGCATGTACTACTTCTAATTTCTGAAACGCTAGATAGTTTGAACTTGATAGAGTGATATTGGTTGCACCTTTCATATGGTGTCTAGCTTGCAGTGCTTCTAATTTGTTGAAATGCTTTCTGCTTAGTTACCACATCATAGGTGTGAATATGTCACACCGTCCTATTTTTCGTACATATTCCATCCTTGTATCATGTGTTTGCCTTTCATCCGAGTAGTGTTCGTCAGTATCATGCATGGATGAGTGCTGAAGAGCGAATTTTATTCCCTTTTCTTATCGGTTTGACTTCACAATGCAAAATTAATACAACTGAAGGAAATTAGTCCGGCAGTGGATGATGGTGGTCCTTTGGAGCAACTTGAACAAAGGGTCTCTACAGATTCTACTCCGCCATCCTACCAACAAGATTCGCAAGACAACACAAGGCTGGACAGTCAACGTAGCTGTGTAGATGATGAGCACATCTCCCCTACTCCACCATCACAGGTGCTTGCTCTAACTTGACACTATTATATGTGGTTGCATGTTGCGTATGATATCTAGCTTGTATTGTTCTAACTTTGTTGAATTGCATCTGCTTACTTTACGCATAATGCCTGTGAATATGACACCTGCTCCTGTTTCTAGAACATACGTGTAGATGATGAGCACATCTCCCCTATTCCACCATCACATGTGCTTGCTCTAACTTGGAACTGTTATATGTGGTTGCGTGTTCCATATGATGTCTAGTTTGTATTGCTTCTGATTTTGTTGAATTGCATCTGCGTAACTTACAACTTATACCTGCAACGATCACTTACCCATAAGACACATTTAACTTGGGAGTGTGATGTAGGTTGCATCTTGCATTGTCTTCTAGCTTGTACTGCTTCTAATTTCTTGAAATGGCACTTACGACGAGACACTTCTTACCTGATAGAGTGATATTGGTTGCATGTTCGTATGGTGCCTAGCTTTCATTTCTTCTAATTTTGTTGAAATGCCTTCTGCTTACTGTTTTTCATACATATTCCCTCCTCCTATCGTACGTCTGAATATGCAATGATGTCTTATTTTTGTATATATTCCATCCTCCCATCCCGCGCTTTCATTACATCAAAGTAGTGTTCGTCTGTATCATGCATCAACCAGTTATGCAGAGCTAATTTTATTCATCTTCTTTTGGTTTTGACTTCATAAGGCAATATCAGAAAATAGGAAGGAAAAGAGTAAGTTAGGGGATGTTGGTGGTCCTCTGGACCGACGCAAACAGAGACTCTCTAGATTTGCCACTGCTACTGCTAATGAAGTTGAAGTCCCAAGTCTACATGATGAGTTCATCTCCCGTACTTCACCATCGCAGGTGCTTACTCTAAGTTGACAGTGTGATAATTGGTTTCATGTTGCATATGTTGTCTAGCCTGTATTTCTTCTATTTTGATTAAATTGCACATGCTGAGTTTATACGTTATACATGTGCATATGACATGCCTTTCTGTGTCTAGAATACATTGCATCTATCAATCATACCATGTTCTTACATCAAAGTACTGCTGTTGTGTATCCCGCATCAGTCACTCATGATTGGACGCTTTTAACATGGAAGTTTGATAGTGGTTGCATCTTGCATTGATTTCTATGTTGTAATGCTTCTAATTTTTTGAAATGCCACTTGTGACAAGACACTTTTGACTAGGCAAAGTGATATTGGTTGCATCTTTCATATGGTGTCTAGCTTGCATTACTTCTATTTTCTTGAAAATCCTTCTGATTAGTTTACACATCGTAGCTGTCAATATGTCACACCGTCCTGTTTTTTTAACATATTCCATCCTCATACGGTTGTCTTACATCAAAGTATTGCTTGTCAGTATCATGCATCAATGAGTTCTGAAGAGCGATTTTATTCTTTTGTGTTGTGGGTATGCCTTGACATGGCAAAGTCAAAAAAGAGCAAGGAAAAGAATATAGTAGGGAATGGTGTTACTCGTCGGGTGAAATGGAAAAGGATCTGCCCTCGAGATTCTGCTGGTACTTATAGTGCAGTAGAAGGTCCAAGTCCACCGGCTAAATCTACAAACCCAGTATCACCTGCTCCACCAGCTGCAGCATCCGCTTCAACTGTACCAACATCTCAATGAGTTACTCGTTCGTTTGCTCTGGAACTGGCCAGTTCCCAAGCTGCATTCACACCTAACACTAGTGCCGAAGCACTGCTGACACAGCAGGGCTTGGCAAGATTAGATGAACCTCATGAGCATCAACACCAAGACGGCACCTGACCGAGTAAAGTTGTAGTTGCATGCTCCTTTATATGTACTCTCATAGTTTGATGTGCACTAACACTTTCCATATTCGTTGTTGAACTAGCACCACGGAGTAAGCGGAAACAAACATCAGGGATAATGCTTGACAGATTAACAAAATCTAAAGGAGGAAGAATGGAGATCCATTTTGAGGCAGGTTTAAAAAGGCCATGTGATGCAACAGAGTCAGCCAAGTTAGTATCAGAGGCAACCATTGCCGTTAGGTGTCATGCACGTATCCTCCCAACATGGATCCAGTACAGGAATGAGAAAGACAATACCTAGTTTAACACCTTCATTGACCATTTATCCGTAAGTAATGTTATTCATCGCAATTTGTAATATTGTCTTGCTCTGTGCCATACTTTCTAGCTTCCTCCTAATAAGACTCACATTCTTTTTTCAAGAGATGAGGTTCAAGTTGGATCCGAAAGATGATGCAACTAAACAAGCATGCACTCATGTTTTTCATCCGCTCATGACAATGTCGGTACCACCTTAGAAAATCTCACTTTGAAGGCAAGGCTAACAATCAAATCGCCCAAACATCTCCAGTGGAATATATTACAGATGAAGACTGGAAATCCCTTATTAAACACTGGTATGATCCAAAGTATCAGGTAGGGTATATGTATTTGATCATACCACATACTGAACTTGTATTTATGTATGTGCCTTACAAGTGTATCTTCTTCTAGGCTAACTGTTTGAAGAACAAGACCAACCGTTCTAAAGTGAAATTCCAACAGACAATAGGATCTCGTAGCTATATTGCACACTGCGAGGCTCTTGTAAATAGCTGCTACTTCCTTCTTTTTTCTGTGCCATATTATCGTATCTATATTGACCAAATACAGAGGAAAAACTGTGCGGACCAAAAAGAACCTGAACCAAATGCAGTGCAAATCTTCAAGGATTGCCACACCAGCAAGATGAAGGGCATGAGCACACTAGTTCAGGCCGCTGTTGTAAGTCCTTCCTCCTCCTGCCTTTGAACTGATTGGTACTGTGATGTGTTCATTTAACTGCTTGGTTTGCAACCAATGTCAGTTACTCTATTCACTTTTATACATGGTTGTCTTAACGTATCATTTCACCTTACATGGTTTAAAAGAGATGAAGGATATTCTTTTGGTATTGATCTGTAATCTAGTTGTGATGTTCACGTGCGCACACAATGATAGGATGGCCTGTTTGTTTTATATCTGTTTGCCCATGATATGAATGATGTCATACTATGTTCATCCTACTTTAAACCATGTCTCTTTATCCTTAGATGTCAATGAATGTGAGGAAATAGACAATACAGTAGGCATGCTACATGGACATATGTTCCGAAAGTGATTTTATTATGTAGTTGGCACTACAATACATGCTAATGTATTACAGTAGTTCACCAAAATAAGTTATGTATAAACGTGAAACCTACTTTGTTTGTTTTTATCTCATTAGTAACTTATCTGGTACACTAATCTACAAGTTCAAACTTTCAGCAAGCTATGGAACAAATGATTGAACAACCACAACCACCTGAAGGTGACGAGGCTACCACGGGCACAATATCACCTCTTGCTGCAGTGCGTCAGTATCTCTCCACTAATAGTGCAAAAAGCACCTTCCTGCGTAATTTTGGGTTGGTTGTCAAGGTAACCTCGTCCAAATCGCCTACTGAACAAAATCTTCTGGCTAGACAGAGTGATATATCTGTGCTCCAGACACAAGTCCAATCCCTAATGGACGTTTTGTCGGAAACAAAAATAGTGGTTGAAATGTCGTGAAGATATGAATGGTTTTGAAACCAGAATATCAGACATTTGCTTTGTTGTTCAAGAGCAATGGCGGAAAAAAGGGGAAGATCGTGCTACTCCATCAGATTCTACGGCCTGAAACATAAGCATTCAGGTCAAATGATGTGTGCTTCTATACATCTGATGGTGCTTCTATCTGCAAGGACTGTAAACTTTATGCCAACATGCCTTTTGTTGTATGGTTGGAATTTATTTTGTTGTGATACAACATTTATGATGCTGCCAAAGGCTGCAGTAATTACAACGCTATTTTTGTATAGTGTAGGTTTATCTTAGTAATGTATTCGGCCGAAAGCTTCGTAGGAGCCCAACATGCCAACATTCGTCGGGCCCATTCCAATTGGGCTAAAAACGATTCTGGGCCGAAATTTGCATGTAGCCCACTAAAAATACCTGGGCCTAAATCATCATAAGCTTTCATATTTTTCTGGTAGGCATGTGTCCATAGTGGGCCTTTAACAGGCCTAAATATAATTTGGGCCGTCAGTAATAATAGGCCGTTTACATGAGTAAATATCTTGAGCCCATAAAAAACATGGGCCTTTAATAGGCCGAAAGTAAGATTGGGCCCTGACTGTGCCAAATAACCCACTGGTCTCAGCAGGCTGAAATGGTGGCCCATTTACAATGCGAATCGTCCACAGGCCGAAATTCAGGCGGGTCGTAAATGCGCCGACCTACTACACGGGCCTTTAACAGGCCGGAAGTTCCGTCGGGCATGATTAGTTTCATTTTTATATGGGCCGTTAGTAGGCCCGATGTGGCGTTGGGCAACATATGGCCCATGGATTTCGTCCGACGTTAACAGGCCGAAAGTCGCAACAGGCTGAAAGTGGCCCAGATCTGTAGCGGGCCTCTAACAGGCCGAATGTCAGACATGGCCGAATATGACCCATATCCTTCACAGTCGTTTATGGGCTGAAATTTTCAATGTCCTTTAAATGGGCCCAAATGAAGCAGGACCTTTAACAGGCCGGCAACACACCGGGCCGTAATTCGGCCCAAATTCTTAGCAGACTGTTAACGGGCCAGAAGTGACCATGGGCCACGATGATGACAAGTTTAGGACGGGCTGTTGACGGGCCCATTTGACACTAGCCGTACGGGCCTTAACTGAGAATGTTTGGCCTTTAGCTGGGCCAACCCATTATGGTCTGCAAAATCTTGTGGGCCATTAGCTGGGCCGGCCCATTATGTCCTGCTAAATCTTGAGGGCCATTAGTTGGGCCGTCCCATTTGGCCCGCTAAATTTTGTGGGCCTTTAGTTGGGCTGGCCCATTTAATCTCTATGGGCCACTTTTGGGCCGGTCCATGTGTCAACGTATCATAGGCGCATCTCGCCCATTGGATGAGTGACACATGTCCCAACGGTGAGGAAACACGTGTTTCCTCCGGCCAATGAGTATTTTACACGTGGAAAATCCCCATTGGTCTGGGCTGTTAACGGGTTATCGGATCCAAAACCGGACCCGATAGCTCAACTTCGTTCCGTTACGATGGATGCCACGTGTCGGTCACCCTTGAAGAAAGCACTTCTATGACACGCGATTTATCGTCATGGAAGTGGACACTTCCGTGATGATAATTTTGGTAATGTCATGGAACACTTCTATGATAGCACAGGTATGACTATCTTGATTCTGTCATAAAACTATCATGGATGTACATACATGACAGAAAACGTGAGCTACTATGACAAACATGTATCATCACGGAGGTGTATTTTTTTGTAGTGCTACCTCTTCCTCCTCATAAGTCTTTCTTGTTCGTCCGTCCTTGCCATGGTCGGTGTACAGAGCTCAAGGTCGAGAACTACTCGTAACAAGGGAGCGGCAACCAAGGCCGCGAAAAAAAAGATAGGGCTCGCCGCCTGGCAGAGACCTTGAAAGATCTCGCATGGGAAAGCGAGGACTCCCAGGAGCGCCCTAGCCGCGGAGGCGAACATGTCGAGCTGGCGGCGCTGGAGTCGTTATCCCTCGACGACATGCCCGATAAGCACAATAAGCAGGAGGAGTTCATCGACGACTTGGTGGAGCTGCTGAAGGAGAGCCTCAACGACATGCCCGCTGAGCTCGATGAACAGGGGGAGTTGACCGCCGGCTTCGTGATGCTGCTGAAGAAGAGCATTGCCTCAGATAAGAAGGCGACCGGCAAAATCCTGCAACTTTAGGAGGACAAGGCGAAGCTCCGCCACGAGCTCGACCTGCTGAAGGAGGAGAACGTCGGCTGGAAGAACCTGCATGATAAGAGTAGTTCCTCGATGAATATGCTGTAGGCCCTTGTCATGGAATGGAAGGAGGAGTTGGCGAAGCTCCGCATCGAGCAGCCGACTACTGTCAAGGTACGTAATGCGGCCGTGGAACAGATGATGAAGGCTCACGTCAAGAAATCCCGCATCATGGGCATAATGAAGAAGATGGCGGAGGAGATGCGCATGGAGATGGAGGTCATGGAGGCGATGAAGAAGAGAGCAGCGCCCCAGACTTGTTTGTGCGTCTTCTTTCTTTTTTTTGGGGGGTGGGGTAATCTTCCTTCTTCTTTTGCTCTTGTGTTCTTCTTTTGCTTTGGGTGTTTCGCCGCACGTGTCACGTTCTCTGTGAGGCATGAATAGTACAATGCTAACGATGAGCGGCGTCGTGGGATCGATGACTAGAGAATTAGATCATTTTCATCGCCATATCGCACTCGGGTGCCCTGTTTCGTGCTCCTCCGTCGTACTAGTACTCCAGCGGAAAACTTGAGTATACCTCACGGTTCTTTGCTCCTCCTCAGGCCAGCAGTAACATTTATACGAGCAGTCAAATCACAAGGCCCCGCCTTCTAGTAGTAATGAACCGTCAAATCACAAGGGCCCTCACCTCTCGTGAAACCGACCAAGCGAGACGGCCCCGCCCTCTAGCCTTTTCAATGTATACTTTTGTTTTGTATAGTAGTAGTATTTATGGATTGCACCATGGAGCAAAACTAACAAGATGAAATTAAAGAAAAAAGGTGGTACATATAGAGAGCGCTCTTCGCCAAATTATGCATATAGTACTATTAAAAAAACTAGTACGTGCTTAGACGGGGTGCTAAATTCTATTAAAGAAATTAGCATACCTATTTAATTCTTGGGTTTTTATTATTTAGGCCACTAGTTGTGTCTCACTACTCAGGCCCTTCCCAGTGCTCCACAGTGGATAGGTGCTAAGCATGCCACGTTAGTGAAAAAATGGCATGACACAACATTTAAGGAGGAGAGAGAGCACTTTGGTGACCCCAGGAACAACCAATGCAAAGTGTGAGAACCCAGGCAAACCACTTAAATGAAAAAATTGACCAATGCATGAAAGACTTTAGGTGCTAACTAATTAAATAAAGTGTGCTTAACAACAAGTTAAGCATCTATGCATTGGGGAGTTGAGTTGTTAAGGTATTTATTGTACTTAGCACCTCGTCTAAGCACCTTTGCATTGGAAGAGGTCTCACTTTTTCCATTATAAGTTACAACTACTCAAAAATGCATCGATCCGTGAGATGCTTGCTCAAAAATGCAATTAAATATCTCAAAAATGCCATCGTTCCGTTAGATGTTTGCTCAAAATGCCATTAGACATTGTTATTTCACGTCAAACTCGTTGACCATGTTACATGAAAAAAATAAGCCTAGACCCACATGTTGATTATCTCTATCTCACAATGATAAGTGTGGCCCCGCTTGTCAGGTGTAACCAAGTGAATAATTTTACAGGAAAATAAGAACGCTATTGGGATCAAGTAGGCCCCACACTTTATTGTACTGTAGTGAGATTGAGGGAGAGCTGGCATGTTGGTCCATAGGTATTTATGTCATTATAACATGGCAAAAGAGATTTGAGTCACAATAATGGTGCCCAGCACAACACGCCCCTAAAATAAAACTAATCACCCTGAAATTATTTGACAACTAAACTGCTGGCTATATGATGTTGGTCATATATATTGTACGTATATAATGTGAAGAAACAAGTGGTAGTACTACCAACTACAAGATGAACTATAGGAAATACTAGTATGTACATACTGAAGAGTTAAAGTAACGAGAAGGAACATAACATAGTTCTACTGGGGGCTCAGCACAACACACCCCTCAAATAAAACTAAGCACCCTGGAATTAAACTAAGCAACGAATCCGGTAGACACTGCAATACAACCACCATGAGCAACGACACTGCCACCTTACTCGGATTCCTCGTCCACGTGCTCGACTTCGTCCTTGTCTCTCTTCCTCTTGGCCGATACTTCTTTTTTTGAACCACACACTTGGCTCTCGCTCTTCATCCAACCCTTGTAGATATTGAAACAAAGGTAGGCATCCAATGCGGTGTAATGGATGTGGTCTCTATCTAGTACATTCCACTGCCATGCAAGATGAAACTTGGGCGGAGGTTTTGTCAGTTTACCGTACGAAGGATCAACCATGGTTGCTGCTAGGGTCAACATTGGAGGCTGACGCGAGGACACGAGCACATTCCTCTGGAGGTCGAAGGGATGGCCTATAACGAGGCCTATCCAACCCAGGACTTCTTCTTTGTTTGGGAAGTCTACAGAAACGAATTTGACTTTGCCGCCCGTGAGGAAGTTCTTAAAATCCTCGCACTCAACATCGGCATGGCATATGTGGTAGACCAAGCACAAGTTATGCATGCAAACCTGGATCACGGCATTTAGATTCTTCTCTTTTCCCAGGACCGTGATGTACTCAACATCTAGCTCAGCGACCGACTCATTACCCTTTGACTTTTCGAACATGCGTCTGAAGAGAGCAAGGCATCCTTTCACCATCATGGAAGAACGGGTATCGATGACATCGAACTCATCGTCGGTGATGGTTTTAACCTTGTACTCACCGCCGATCATGGACATTTGGGACGCCATGGATTTGGGAGGAAGGTTAGGATTAGTGGAACTGCTGTAATGTGAAAGGACGGGACGACTAGGAGCGAACTGACATAATGTTAAAGGACGGTCGGGGACGAGTAGGAGAGAACTGCTAGTGGTTTTCCGATTGTAAAAATGCTGAGTGGGGCATGCGAACGGCAGGGTAGCGGCTTGCCCGGTGGATAAATGGATTCATGCCAGTACTATGGGCGCCCAATTAGATGTCATGTCTACTAGACGCCCAATTAAATGGCTTCATGCATCTGCGTGTTCGCACGTCAAGCGTCGGGAAAATTACAGGTGATACGAAGCATTCCTTGCTCCCATGATACAGGCTTCTGAGAGTCCTTGGATCTGAGATTGAACGATTGCATGGCATGATTCTAGTCCTATGGGTGAATATCCTATCCTGGAGGGTTATTCTGCAAATTTTCAGCAACTTAGCATGCGACCATTCAATCTCAGATCCAAGGGCTGTCAGTAGCCCGTATCATGGTCGCACCTACCACGACCGTCGCCTCGCTCGCGCAGCCGTGCCCTTGGATATTTCAGACGGCTATAAATGAGCATTTTTTGCCTACTTCGCATGCATGAAACTAATTCCTCCGTCCAGGTGCGTTAGGCTATCTGATGTTGGCATGTCATACATAGTCATCACTTAGTCACTCATACAACAAGGTGAGCTATGAGGTTGGCTATAAGAGTATTTTTTTTTACTTATCTCTATCTCTTTCTTCGTACTCCCTTTGTTTCAATTTACATGTCCTGCGCGTATACTTAGGTTGTCAATTTTATCACCATAATATAAATTATATAACACAAAAATACATCGTTTGGAAATAGAACAACTGAAGTTTATAATGTATGTTTTTTTGTAATATATGACTTCTACTACCTCCTTTCTGGTTTATAGGGCTCAATTCAAAAATCTCACCAACCAAGGTAGATGGTGAGTGGTGAAACAATTTTTGTAGTTTGCAAAACGACTCAATTAATGCGCTTGTTTTCTTCAAAAAATTGTGTTTACCGATGCATTAATTGCAATGCATGCATGCATAAAGTACATGCATTCGTCAATTTTCTCTTAATACTTGCATGCAATGATTTATTGCACCTTGAAATCTGAACATGTGATGGGGAACAACCATATTGAGACTTATAAAATGGGAAAACTAAAATTTTGAGATAAGCCCTATAAACCGGAAAGGAGGGAGTATTAGGTTAGTCAAATTGACGACCTAGGGGTACGCGCATGCCTTGTAAACTGAGAAAGAGGAAGTAGTATTTATTTGATTTGCCAAAAGGAGTAAGGAGTATAGTACTTGGCACCTGTGTACCATGGAGGTGGTCAGGAATCGGGAGACTCACGCCGGTGGTAGTGCCGCAGTTAAAGTGATAATGGCAAGTCAAATCACAGGGCCTGATACGTCTCCAATGTATCTATAAATTTTTTATTGTTCCATGCTATTATATTATCTGTTTTGGATGTTTTATATGCATTAATATGCTATTTTATATGATTTTTGGGACTAACCTATTAACCTAGAGCCCAGTGCCACTTTCTGTTTTTCCCCTTGTTTTAGAGTTTCACAGAAAAGGAATACCAAACGGAGTCCAAAAGGCATAAAACTTTAGCTATGATTTTTCTTGGACCAGAAGACCCCCAGGAGACTTGGAGTACAACTTAGGGAAGCTTCGAGGTGGCCACAAGGGTGGAGGGCGCGCGCAGGGGGGTGGGGCGCGCCCCCGAACCTTGTGGGCCCCTCAAAGCTCTCCTGACCTAATTCTTCCTCCTATATATACTCTTATGCCCCAAAAACATCCACGGGAGCCACGAAACCACTTTTCCACTGCCGCAACCTTCTGTACCCGTGAGATCTCATCTTGGGGCCTTTTCCGGCATCCTGCCGGAGGGGGAATCAATCACGGACGGCTTCTACATCAACACCATTGCCTCTCCGATGATGCGTGCTTAGCTTACTTCAGACCTACAGGTCCATAGCTAGTAGCTAGATGGCTTCTTCACTCTCTTTGATTCTCAATACAAAGTTCTCCTTGATGTTCTTGGAGATCTATTCGATGTAATACTCTTTTGCGGTGTGTTTGCCGAGATCCAATAAATATTGGATTTATGATCAAGTTTATCTATGAATATTATTTGAATCTCCTCTGAATTCTTATATGCATGATTTCATATCTTTGCAAGTCTCTTCGAACTATCGATTTGGTTTGGCCAACTAGATTGGTTTTTCTTGAAATGGGAGAAGTGCTTAGATTTTGTAGTGACCCATCCTCAGACGGTCAAGTCTCTGTTCTTAAGTGCCATCCCTGGATCAGTATGCTGACACACATAGTACTCGAGGATTTATAACAGAGGTAAATCACATGTATAAAGTAACGTAAATACTATTACCTCAATCCATATAGCGGAAGTAACAACAAGATTGTGGATTCCCATCAACACCAACGACAAAGTTGAGTGTAGAAATCATAACCCTAACGTATCACTTACTCGTCGTAAGAATCCTGCAACATGAGACGTTGCAGCCATGTAGATCAGTACATTGAATGTAGTAGCAAATTCACACCATAGGATAATGATGAATAGTAGCTATCACTATATGCATATCTGGCTGGTGGAGGCTCTAAGTTTAATGTTTTGCATAAAGCCAATTCTTTCCTACAACAAAGGAATATATTTTATTTAACTACAAAGTTTGTTGAAAACATTGAGAATGGTAACCCCATCTTAATCCCAAATTAACAGTCACCCCACAAATTATTAATTAAAATAGAGTGATGAGATCAAATCAATAATTCAAGAACCAGATACTCAAGATATCCATAACCGGGGACACAGCTAATCATGATTAGTTTGTACACTCTGCAGAGGATTGCGCACTTTTCCCCACAAGACTCGATCTCCTCCGTGTATTTCTCGCACTACATGATGTTTGACAAATGGATGACCGAGACACAGTCTTTCAGAAGCATTAACTCTTTCGACGGGTAAACCGTACCACCCACATCCCCTACATCTGCTAGTATACCACTGAAAGAGGTCACGCAACATACTCAACTATGCCAGAGCCCATAATTGCTTGTGGCTGCACACAGAAGTTTCTAGCATGAATAATCTTATGATCCCTTTGAGCCTAGGTGGCGAACCATAGGATGATCACACTGATGCCCCGGGATCTCCTTGGACAACATTGGATTCCTCATGTGTCCGGGCAATCCACTGGTATATCCAGGGTGCCCCAAACCAATCCACCCAGATGTGTATTAAAGTAGCCACCTTAAGTTAAACCTTAGTTAACAATAGTCTGTCACAACTTCCATGAATTCTCTCAAAAACCAATCCACGTGTACGAGCATAGCATAGCAGTATAAGCATAACGTAGTAGTAACTCCCAAGGTTTGCAATAAAGGACAATAGTTTCTACCTCATCAACTACTTCCCAAAACCCACATGTTAACAAATCCTAACCATGCAATGTTCGAGGGTTGAAACTAATGCATAAAAACTGGGTAATGAAGGGACTTGCCTTGTACTGTTGATGAAGAAGAAAATAAGAAGAAGAGGAAAAAGGAGAAGAGGAAGAAGAAGAAGAAGAAGAAGAAGAAGAAGAAGAAGAAGAAGAAGAAGAAGAAGAAGAAGAAGAAGAAGAAGAAGAAGAAGAAGAAGAAGAAGAAGAAGAAGAAGAAGAAGAAGAAGAAGAAGAAGAAGAAGAAGAAGAAGAAGAAGAAGAAGAAGAAGAAAAGGAAAAAAGGAGGAAAAAAAGAAGAAGAAGAAGAAGAAGAAGAAGAAGAAGAAGAAGAAGAAGAAGAAGAAGAAGAAGAAGAAGAAGAAGAAGAAGAAGAAGAACAAGAAGAAGAAGAAGAAGAAGAAGAAGAAAAGACACCCTTACACCCCGACACCCTGACCCCGACACCCCGACCCCGACACCCTGACACCCCGACACCCTGACACCACAACCCGACCCACACCCCGACCCCCACCCCGACACCCTAACACCACGACCCCGACACGCCACCCCGACCCCGACCCCTGACCCCGACACCCTGACACCACACCCCGACCCCTTCCCCGATACCCCAACACCCCGGCCCCGAAACAACACCCCGACCCCGACACGACACCAGACACCAGAGGCTGACGGGGTCATATATTTGTGAATTATGAGTTAGGTCATATATTTTTCGATTTTGTTATGAAAAACATCATATATAATTGTGTTGATCGGGTAGGTTTAAATGTGCAGTTGTTTCGTCGCTGCGAGGTTTGGTGTTCGACGACCTCCCCGTGCGTTTGACGAGCTCTGCCCCTTCGTTCGTGGGTGAGCACAAATGACATGTCCTCCTCCCCCCTTAATTATTTGCTCTGTTCTGGTGTTCGTGCCGATGAAACTTGCTAGCTAGCTATATATGTGTCTTCAATCATCAGTATGCGTAACCAATATGCGTCTCCTGTTCAAAAGGGTTGTAGTTATAAATATGCATGCATTTGCATATTTATAACCGTGATTCTTTCGTATTCTCCAATGCTATCCATGGACAATCTGAGTATGTGTAGATTGGGTTCGTTTTCCCATATGCTTTGCTCCGGGTCCGACGCATAAATTTCGTCAGGGCCTCCCCTGTTGTTCTCCGGGTACACATTCTCTCTGTTTATTGCAGAGACGTGTATCAGGAGAACATCGGGGAGGTGCTACCGAAATTTTGCATCAGATCCAGAGCATAGCATGGGAAAATGAACCCAATCTACACATACTCGGGTGTGATTAGAACCTAACATTACCTATTAGAGTGTAGGTTGCATGGACGTAATAAAATTGACAAACTAGATCAACTAATGAATATATACATGCAATTAATATATATATATATATATATATATATATATATATATATATATATATATATATATATATTTGTTGTGTGTCCAAGACATCTGAAAGTCAAGATGAGTGATCGTGCGTGGATGTACACCGGTCACACTGGTTAGAACAAATGGAGCACTGAATGGTTCACAAAACCAAGGGGTTTGTGCAAGCCGCATTTGCAAATGGCCATAAGAAAACCTGGTGCCCCTGTTTCCGGTGCGACAATTGGGAAAAGAGGACAGAGGCTGAGATGGGCAAACACCTGCAGAAGAGTGGTTTTACGCCCGATTATACGGTGTGGACATTTCATGGTGAGTCTTCCCAACGTGACTGAGCTGAGGTGGTTCATCGTCACACCGACGAGCATGGTACCGGGATGGAAATCATGGTGCAAGACTTGGATGATGCTCGGGATTCGGACGAGGAGATGGAGGAATCTGCAAAGGCCATCAATGAAACTTTGGAGTCTTCAAAACGTCCGCTCCACGAGCACACCGAGCTTTGTTAGTTGGATGCCATCTCACAAGTAATGGCTCTCAAGGCTCAGTTCAACTTGGGCAAAGAATGCTAGGATGCAATGATGATAGTATTTGGACGCTTTCTACCCAAAGGCCATGTAATGCCTGCAAACCTGTACCAGTCCGACAAAATCCTCCGTGCACTGAAGATGCCGTATGAGAAGATACATGCCTGTGAGAAAGGATGTGCCTTATTTAGACTTGACTATGCGGACTTGAACCATTGTCCCATTTGCAAGTCTTCCAGGTATATTGCGGTAGACAACGGTATGGGTGAGAAGACGCAGACCAAAATCCCCATTAGTGTTTTTTGGTATATGCCAATCGTACCAAGACTTCAACATCTTTTCATGGTCGAAGAGACGGCCAGATAGATGAGATGGCAAAAAACAGGCAAAAGAACCGAACTAGATGCAGATGGGAATCTGATGATGGTACACACATCGGATGGTGTTGCGTGGAAGAAGTTTGATGAATTACATGATGACAAAGCGGCAGATCCGAGGCATCCTCGAGTCGGCATCAGCACAGATGGGTTTAGTTTGTTTGGTCTGATGGCAGCCCAATACATTGTTGGCCCGTATTTGTCTTTCCACTCGTTCTCCCCCCGGACAGATGATGCAAAGAAAGAACACTTTCCTGACGTTGATAATTCCAGGGCCCAACTATCCGGGGAAAAATATGAATGTGTACATGTAGCCGCTTAAGGATGAATTGCAAGAAGCCTGGGATAATGGGTTCAAGACATACGAAGCCTATAGCAAACGGAACTTCATAATGCATGTCTGGTACATGTACTCGACGCATGACTTGCCGGCGTATGCGCTATTCGTTGGCTGGTGTGTGCATGGAAGGTTCCCGTGCCCCACATGCAAGGGAGCTCTTGAGTTTTGTTGGCTTCAGGCGGTCGCATGTTTTCTTGCTTCGACATGCATAGACAGTTCCTGGATCCTCGCCATAAGTTCAGGAAAGACAAGAAGAACTTCATCAGAGGTAGAGTTGTCAAAACTCGCACCACCTGCATTGACAGCCAATGACCTGGATCGCTTAAACGCCTCGAGCCAGATCCAGAGCGTCCAGGGTACTTCAAGGGGTATAATTCTAAACACGCCTGGACTCACAAGACATGCTTATGGGATCTGCCTTACTTCAAAGACCTCCTTTGCCCACACAACATCGACGTGATGCACACTAAGAAGAATATCGCCGAGGCTCTTTTTGGTACATTGTTCGGCATAGATGCAAAGTCAAAGGATAATAGTAAGGCTAGAGTCGATCTGGAGGTGCTATGTGATAGGCCGTTACAAAACATGAAAGAACCGAAAGGAAAGCAGAACTAGACAAAGCCAAAGGCATGGTTCAATCTTGGAAGGCTAGCTATGAGGGAAATTATCTTGTGGGTGAAAATGCAGTTGATGTTCCCCGATGGGTATGCAGCGAATCTAAAGAAGGGAGCGAGTCTTGATAAATTGAAGATATTTGGTCTCAAGAGTCATGATTGGCACATATGGATTGAGCGGGTAATGACGATGATGTTGCGTGGCTTCATCCCTGAGGATGAACGGCTAGTACTGGCAGAACTCAGCTATTTCTTCCATGTTCTTTGTGCAAAAGAACTATTGCCTGGCATGCTAGACGAAATGGAAGAGTTGGCGCCGGTGTTGATCTGCAATTTAGAGAAGATCTTTCCACCGAGCTTCTTTAATCCAATGCAGCATTTGATTTTGCATCTCTCGACCGAGGCAAGATTGGGGCGTGCAACATCGTTGGTGCTACCCAACTAAGAGGATGCAGAAGACGCTTCGAGAAAAATGTAAAAATAAACGTAGAATTGAAGCATCGATGGCTGAGGCATTCATCACTGAGGAGGCGGCAAACTTCGTGATAGCACACTACGAAGCCAGAAATCATCATTTGCATAATCCGAAGCCTCTGTACAATGCTGACGACCCTAAAAATGGTGGATCCAACCTCACCCTATTCAAAGGGAATCTCGCACCAGCCAGTGGTTCGAAACCAGTATCTTTGGATAACGAAGAATGGCGGACCATTTCGTTGTACATCTTCAACAACCTGACAGAAGTGCGGCCGTACATCGAGTAAGTTATCGGTACATTGTTTCGCAACCTTTGAACTGCTCTTATTACTGGACATTTCATAAAATCGATACATCGCCATATTCTCGTATGGAGCGGTGATCCAAAAGGATTCCGTCGAAGAGTATGAGCTTCTCGCAAAGCAAGGAGGCGGCTATCCCGATTTCATCACTTGTTTCGAACAAACGGTAATTTCTATTAGACCATTTCATTTCATTCGCTAATTTGTGCCTAATGCAACAATCCTTTCATATTAAACTTGTAGGCTAATTCAGAGTCTATGGACGCCGAATTGAGACAAGTCGCTAATGGTTTTGACTATAAGGTCCGTTCATTTGACAAATTCGACATCAACGGGTATCACTTTCGTACCTATGGCAAAGAGCTATATATGGCCGACCGAAAGTCTACAAATTGTTGTGTATCTGCTATCGGCGAAGGAGGTACCGAGTATTATGGGAGAGTTGAAGCAATTTATGAACTTTTATTCTATGGTGAAAACCCACCGAATGTCGTAGTCTTCAAATCTTATTGGTTTCAGCCGAAGGAGACTAGAAAGAGTCATGAACATATAGGGCTAGTTGAAATCAAACAAAGCACCCATTTAGATGTTCCCGATGTCTATATTACGGCTCAACAGGCGACCCAAGTATTCAATCTACTGTGGGCCTGCCAAACTAATCCAAATCTGAAAGGTTGGGATGTCGTTTATGAAGTGCCGCCACGTGCTAGACTATCTCCCCCAAAGGAAGAGGATTATGATCCTCACATTAACCTAGACACATATGAAGGAGAATTCTTCCAAGAGACACGTCTTTCGAAAAAAAATGTTTCAAGAACCGCTATACTTCACCCCAAAACATTGAAGTAGACAGCGACAGTGAATCCGGCATCAACCCAGAGGAGGAACAAGAAGAGGTTACTGCTGCGGACCGATTACGTCAAGGTGGCCTTCCACATGTTGATACCGCTGATCCCTATGAGCACGTCATTGATGATAGTGATGATGATGATTATGCATTTATGGATGATAGTGATCGAGATTATTAGTAGTTCGTGTCAGGTATTCAATTTTTTTATGTTGTACTTGATGATGATACACTTAAGTGATATACATATTATTATTCATGTCGGTATTTTTTTATGTTGTAGTAATTTCGTTTACTCTTTGTCATGGCAGGTGTTGAAAGATGGTGGGCGCTGGTCCGAAGCGCTCCGAGGCCCCTTCTTCGTCGGCGCGTGGTGGGAGGTCTTCCATTCCACACGCACCTCTCCGCCAAGTGTTGCTGGACAGTATGGCGACACTTCCGGGACCTTCTTCGTCGACCACGGTGCCCAGCAGGGGACGAGGTAAGGTTGGGAAGAAGAGAGGAGTTGGAGCACATGGTCGCGGGAGAGGAGGTAGGGTGACTGCTTGGGTGCCTTCCTTGCCGCCACCACCAGCTGTTTCACCCGAGCACGTGACTGCTAGGGTGGACTCGTCCGAGGAGGAGGCTACATGGACTCCGGTCCACGAGCCTCGGGTCCACGGGCCTTCGGCCCATGAGCCTCAGGTCGAAGGGAGTTTGGCCCACGAGACCCCAGAGGAGCACAAGTCTGGACGGGGTACCTAGCCGGATCAACCCGAGGGGCCGAGTGGCTATGCTGATGATGGCGGGGAGCCGACAGATATTGAGGAGGAGGGGGAACCGTCTACCAGCTTGGTTGTACGTGGATCCCATCCGTGCCAGTGACCCGCGAGCATAGGTGGTTGATTTTCCCTGATGGGGAGAGGTAAGTGAATTTAATCTTTTTGTACCTTCTGCATTCACGTTTCTTCAAATATCTAAAGCACTGGCCTTGTCATGCTGTAGGGGTTGGGACCACCATCAGAATGTCTGCCAGCCCAACTTCGTCCTTGGAGTGCTTTGCCGGCAAAACTTCCCGGGGTTTGTCACGTTGCCTGGTGAGGGTCGGCTTCCAGCTTGGATTGAGCTGGGAGCACTACTTGCCTGCCCCGGCCCCACCAGGTGAGATTATTGACTGTGTCTTGTGTGACACGAGGGCAGACGTGGTGATCAGAAAGTTCTGGGTAATTTCTCCTTTACACAATTTAAAATCTTCAACTAGCTAGTTATTAATTATACTAATCAATATTGTCTCATTTGATTGCAGACATTCTACAAGCGTGAGGAGGGATACGAGGAGACGCGGCAAATGTTATCGATAACGTCTGCAAGTGCCTACTACAGAACTTACGACATGAGGCTCGGTTGCAGGCTGTTCGAGACTACTACGCCATGCGTGGTATCAAGAAGACCAAGCCGGCGTGCCGCGAGAAGTTCCTGTCGGTGTTTTGGGAACGGGGGTACCCAGACTTGCCTGCCTGCGGCCTGCGGCGTGCCTCAAGGGGTGGCCCGACACGGCCCATCTTCATCAGCACAAGCTCAAGACCCTCGCGAGGGGCCAAGCCTCGCGGGGCAGATGACAGGAAGCTTCCTCAGGCACGGCCTCGTCAAGCTGGCTCGCGAGGAGGCGGAGAGATCAAGGCGGGGTACCTCACGAGGTGCCCATGACGCAATCCATGATGACCAAGGGTGCCAGGCGGGCGCCACTCGCGAGGTCCTCGTTTACTCTTTGGTGCAAAGGGCAAGCGCAGCGAGCATCAAGCAAAGGCATCCGTTTGATGCAACAAGACCAAGACCGTCGTGAACGGCAGGAAGGAAGTCATCGTGGAGCCCAAGCCGGCGGCACCACCAGAGCCTTTGACAGGCGAGGACCAACTTTAGTCAGGATAAGTGTACTAGATGTTCCCCTTCAAAATGGCCAATTGTTGGCGCCCTTCCCGTTCAATATTTGGGAAGAGGCCCAGGGCCTCTTCCTATAAATAGGACTAGCCACCCACAGGGTAGAGGCAGCTTGAGCTTGATCACATCAAGAGATCAATCGCAGAGAGAGAGAGAGGGCGACTAAACTCCCCCTAGCAGTTCATCGCACCAGCCAAAAACAGACCCTCGCGAGGCTGTTCTTCCTTGTATTGTTCATCATCAGCCCAAGAGGCAATCCACCACAGCACACACTAGAGTAGGGTGTTACACCACAATGGTGGCCCGAACCAGTATAAACCTTGTGTCTCTTGTGTTGTTCCTTTAGTAGTTTACATCCTTGCGAGGCGACGAGGTGCAGGTAGGTAGGGGACGAAATCTCCACGCGCACCCAAGTGTTCGAACCTAGAGGGTCTGCCGGAACCCAAAATCTGACATTTGGCGCGCCAGGTAGGGGTGCGCCGGAATTCATCTTCCGCCGCCCTGTTCTTCGCCGACCATCGCATCCATGTCAGATGCTCGTCGGTCCCGATCCAAGCGCCGAGCCGCTCTAGCTACCCGCGTCGCCCAGACGGCCCCCGTCGGCGGCCGCCCCCGCCGTTCCCTGTCGCTTGCCGTCAACGCCGCCACCGGCCCGACGGGGAGTGAGCAGCAAGCATCTTCCCAACATCCGTCCGTGAGGCAAGACGGCCGTACTGCTACTCCCTCACTCGCCCCAGCTGGTTCTTCATCTCGCGCGCTCCGCGCGCCCATGGAGGCTCGAGCTGCGCTCATCGCGGCAAACGAGCTCCTGCGCTACCGCCCTGTCGACGACTGTCAGGACCTCGATTCCAAGTCACATCGATCTCGCCGGTAACTCCTCATATCACTTTGCGGCCTCACGCACGGTATTCCCACGGGTGTCGCCTTACCATGGCCCGGGACCGTTTGCGCCTTTTGGCTCACGTATATGATAGTGTCGCTAGAATCCATATGACAGAGAACCCAGGCCGACATGACTAGTCATGAACCCAAAGTGGCACTAACTTATAGGGACATGCATACATGAATCAACATCGAGCATGTCGGTCAGCAACGTGCGAATCCGGGCTGTAGCACTGGGCTAACAGGACTCCGGGAACCCGGGCTGTAGCAGGCTAGGCAGGACTCCGGATGTCATTGCGTGACATTTCCCCTAAGGGATAGACACAGGAACGAAGTAAATCACATGTCGGCCAGTCAAGTGTTCCGGAGCTGTAGTGCTGGGCTAGCAGAACTCTGGTGAACCGGGCTGTAGCGGACTACTATGGCTCATGGAAGCACAAGACTACATTTCCCCATAAGAGATGCTACCAAGGATAAACAACTAGGTTGTCGGATCCCACACATACCAAGCATTTCAATCATACACACAATATGCTCGATATGTGTAAATACAACATGGCATCACAACATAACTCTACGACTCAACTATTTATTCTTTAGGCTCCGAGGAGCGAGATATTACAAACATGGGTCTCATGACCCAACATTCAGAGCATACAAATCAAAACACATGCGGAAGCTTAACATGTCTGAGTACAGACATCTACAAATGAAAAAGGCTTAGAAGCCTGACTATCTACCAGATCCTGCCAAGGGCACAAGACCGTAGCTAAGGTAACAAGCTAAACGTCGAAGTCCACAGGGAACTACTAGCAAGACAGATGTCTCTCTGCAAAACATAAAATAGGCAAACGTGAGTACAAATGTACCCAGCAAGACTTACATCAGAACTAGCTACATATGCATCATTATCAACAAAGGGGGTGGTGGAGTTTAACTGCAGCAAGCCAGCTTTGACTCGGTGGCTATCCTGAACTACGACTGCAAGTAACTCTTTTGAGGTGGCGCACACGAGTCCACATATTCACCAATCAATACACCACTATGGATCCAATCCCGTCTTCCTACGAGAACACCATCCATAGCACTCACACTTATCTTGCGAGTTTTAGAGTATCCACTTTCACTTGTCTATGAACTGTACGGGCAACCAAAAGTCCTTTACCGCGGACAAGGCTATTCGAATAGATGATGTTAACCCTGCAGGGGTGTACTTCTTCACACACGCTCTCACCACTTACCGCCGTTTACACGACATGTACTCGGCAAACTTCAAGCCCAACGAGGGTGTCGGCTACGACCTGACTAACCACACAAGTCTCTAGTCCAGGTTTATCGCCTATTCGGGTTCCATCCGCAAGGAGATCCGGCCGGAGTTTCGCTCACAGCCCCAAACGATGTGTGCAGGGTTCCCGAGACACCAAACGGGCGCCCGATACACCGTGCCATGGTGTATCTACCGCATCATAGCCCACCCCTAGGGTCAGCGCTACGCACGGCCTCCAACACATATCCTACAAACACCAGACACTAGTTGCAACTCCTGGACAGAGGGCAAGGGCAGTTAATAAGTCGAGAGGGTCCATTGGTTTCGGGCCCAATGCGTGGTAGTAGCTGTTTCATGGATCACAAACACAGAACTCAGTTCCTAAGGACGGCTTCAATGAGACAACCCACCATGTACTCCTACATGGCCTCTCACCGATACCTTTACTAAATCGTGTTCACACACTTAGCTCTCAACAGTAGGACATGTTCACACACCTCCGATTCATCCCCGATGAATCAGACCTGACACAACTCTAAGCAATAGCAGGCATGAAAAACAAGCATGAATGAGTAGGCACATCAGGGCTCAAACAACTCCTACTCATGCTAGTGGGTTTCATCTATTTACTGTGGCAATGACAGGTCATGCAGAGGAAAGGGGTTCAGCTACCGCAGCAAATAACAGTTGAATCGATGTTGTCCTAATGCAGTAAAAGAGAGCAGGAGCGAGAGAGTGGGATTCTATCGGAATGAAGAGGGGGTTTTGCTTGCCAGCACTTCTGAAGATAGCATTAAGTCTTCATTAGTGTCAACGATCACAACGTCGGTACAACGTCTACCGAGGGGGAACAACACCGGCAAACAGAGAAGAAACACGATGAATGCAATGCACAATATGATGCATGCTATGACATGGCAATATGAATGTTTTTTGGGCTAATGCAAGTTAGAACAGATTGAGATGAGTCCATTTGAACCAAAGATTCAAATGCAAACCCATTTTAAGAGGTCATATTAGTGCATTAACTTGTTTCACCTAAACAGCAAGGTTAAAGTGTTCTAACATGCATGATAATGGTACAGATGGATAGATTGGATTTTTCTGATCATTTTTCATATAGAAATTATTTCATTCTGAGCTACGGTTGATTTTTTATGATTTTTAGAAGTTTAGGCAATTTTCTGGATTTTCCTGCAAGGAATAATTCCAGTAAATAAATTACTGCGTCAGCATTACGTCAGGGTGACGTCAGTGGTCAATCGGGACGGTCCAGGTCAAACCTGACAGTGGGTCCCGCGTGTCAGTGTAATTAGTTTAACTAAATTCAATTAGTACTAATCCTAATTAATTAACAGGGCTGGGCCCCACCTGTCATTGACGCAGGGGGGTCAAACTGGGGCCACCCGTGGTCAAACAGGGTCAGCAGGGTCAACTCGCCGGAGTTTAGCCGACAGCGAGGCCAAACGCGGCGGTGCAGGTGCGGGTTTCACCTACAGGGCACCGTTTGGCTCTATGGGTAGCTGGGAGCGAGCCGCGGCGGGTGGTGCAGGTGGTTGGGCTCGGGGTCGCCGGAAATGGCGCCGACGACGTGTTTGGCGGCGTCCGGAGCTCGGGCGAGCTCGGGCTCGTCGCTAGGAGGCATGGAGAAATGCATGGAGTGGTGCTGCGGCCTCCTGGGGGTGCGGTGAGGCTAACAGGCAGGGTGGCTAGGCCGTTGCATGGCCGGAGTCTCGTCGGCGGCGCGTGCGGTTGAGCTTCGTGCGGTCGTTATGGTGCTCGAGAGAGGGGATGGAGAGGATGGGGAGGTAGCTAGGCTCACGGTGGTCACGGCGGGGCAGATGGCGAGGTCGTGGACGAGCTGCTGCAGCGGTGACGACGAAAGGGATCTCCCGCGATGGTCGGTGAAGACAGGGTCGATGGAGGCGGTGCAGAGCGTGCGAGCGCTCGGGGCTCGGCTAGCTCGACGGAGCGGACGACGGCGGGGCTCGCGGACACGGTGGAGTGGCGCGAGGACGACGGTGGCCGCGGCTACGGCGGCGGTGCGGCGGCAGCTGCTTCGGCCATGGCGGGAAAGGGCGAGAGAGAGGACAGGGGGAGAGAATGAGATGTCCAGGGGCGCGGGCGCAGCACCGAGGAGGCCCTTCGAGGCGTCGTGCTGGCGCGGGCGATGCAGGCAGGCAGGGAGATGGCGTGGCGAGCTCGGCGACGTCGCGGTGTCCCTCCTCTGCCTACTGGCAGAGGTGGGTGGTGACTGGCATGGGCCAGGTGGGCCGGCCCAGTGCAGGTAAGTGGCCACTGGCCTTTCTCTCTCTCTCCTTTTTGTCATTTTAATTGTTTTTCTAATTTTCTGTAACTGTGGGGCTTTATTAAAAATACTTAGGCATCTTTAAAAATCCTGAAAATAATCAGGGGCTCTGTTTAGATTATTTCCAACAGCCCACACTTATTTTCAGAATTATTTGGGCATTTAGAATATTTTATAGCATTTATATGCCCAAATGCAAATAGTAATGATTTAATCCAATGACCTTATGTGTCCTAGGAAAAGGTGAACCCATTTTGTCAGAGGTACTAACCCAAAGCAAAAAGGGTAGACTTTTTAGAAGGGCATTTCAGGTTCATTGAAAATAATTTTAATAAACCCTAGTTGTTTCCAGGGGGGTGCTGGGGGTTCTGTCATCCCCATTTCAAGTTTCTTTAAATTTAAATATGATGCATGGATGCTTAGGCAGAGTCAGGCAAGGACTAAGCTAGGGCTGTAACAACTCACCCCCACTAAACAAGAATCTCGTCCCGAGATTCAGGACGTGAGGTGAGAAGGAAAAGGGGATGCAAGGCTTAGCACAATCTTCATGATCCAACTGCCCTTCTTAAAGATGTCGACTCCTTGCATCATATTGATCTTGGCATCTTCGCTTTAGAGAGTTTCATCGACACGATGATGACGGAAAGAAACTCTACTAGGATTGATCTTCTTGAAGATCAAGCTATACAAGATCAACTCACGGAATGAGATGTTGAAACATCTCGAGTTGAGACACAAAACACACATCGAGAGGGATGGAAGAACAAACGACGAGGTTTGATTTGGTGGGCAACAATTCCATGCTTGGAAAGAAGGTGGATGGAGTCAGAGTAGCGAGGAGATAATTGCTATGATTCCATAACGGGGCACCTTAGGAAAGGTGACTCGTAGAATTATTCCCTTAAGTGGCAAAATAATTACTTTTGATATAGAGATCATTGAGACTCTTAATACCAGCCTAAGGCAATCACAATTGATCGTTTGGCGGAGTTCAAAGGAATGGCATATCCGGATTCGAATGGATGATGTGGACTACCTTGTTGAAGACAACGCGATGGATGATTTTGCTTATCATCGGAAATGGATGGGACCCATGGTAGGACCACTTTTGAAGATGATCCTAAACAACAATTACTGAGAGGGCAGCCCATGGGAATTGGCGCAATGGCGGTACGAGCTGGGAACAACATGCAACTGTTGGGAATGTTCCAACCATCATGTCTGCCTGAGATTCAGATCCGATTGGTGATAGGATACCTCGGACTCAGCATGTCTGAGAAGAAAGTTTGCAACGCAAATCGACGAGATGACGTCGCGAGATTCTCGGGATATGAACTACGATAGCAAGCTCCAAAACATGAACCGGTTCTGCTATATACATGTGAGCATGTTGTCCAAGACAAGAATGACCACATAGTAGTCTTATAATAAAAATACTATCAAATTCTGGTTGGGAACCATCGTCGAGGATATCAAAGTACTTGCATAAGGCATGCTCTTAAGAAGGAACTTCTTCTCCTTGAACAATTCAATCAGTGACTTGGTGTGCTAGGAATACATATAGAATGAAGGTTGCAAGTCTCAAGACCACAGAATACTTCGCACATATGCATGACTGACGTGGGATGATTCCAGAGGAAGCAAAACAAACCTTTCTCAAATTCACGGCGGCAACTTGCACCTGATGCACATGAACTTGGAGAAAGTCACCTCTTTCACCAAACATATACTTCATGAACGGAACACGAAGGCATTGCTTACAAAGTTTTCAACACTAGGTTGATGTTCAACATGAATCATGGGGGGAGACAAAATGCTGCTGATGGGTTCAACAGCAACTCATCGGAATTTCCATATCACTGGACTTCCACCATCATGTGAACACGGTGATAGCATTGGTCAGACCCAAGAGATATAATGGTGTATGCTCGAGGAAACAACCACGAGTAAGACAACATTACAAATACCATTGGTTCTGGTTTGATTTGATGATAGCCCATACTCAAATCAAAGGTTGGATAAAATGATAGGTCCATTAACTGATCACGAGGGTCAATCGATGAAAATATCAACTTTCTTCAACACACATACAAGATATCCCTTAAAATGAACTAAGTAAGACAAGCTTTCATCTTCCAACTCTCCAAGTTGTTGTTTAGCTTAACCAACTAGCTCAGGGTATCCCACACGGATTCTTGGAGAATGGCTGGTTTAGGGGAAAACCAACTTGATCACGAGCTCAACATAACAGTCAGGGAAAAACCTGGTAATACTTTCGAGAAGATATTCGGAAGATCACGAACCAACGATATGTTACTAAGCTCGAGAACAACCTTGCTTTTCAGGGCAAGATGATATGATCAAAAGAGTGAGGGATTGACACAATCCTAACTTATTGATTGAGGTGTGCACCAGAAATAAGGACTAGGTAGAACGATCAATCTTAGGATGATGATTTAATAACCAACACGCTAAGAATGAGAATATTGTCCATTAACTACCAAGCAATGGAGTTGCTAGCAGTATTGATTTCACACATAACGATTCACTTGTCGGCATTCCGGTTGCGACAACACGGAACCGAGGAATGAATAATGAGGGCGAGAAGTATCACTGTATCAAGAGTTCATAGGGTGGTGTGCAATTCCATGATATTCTTGATATAAAGATAGTAATACTCCAAGGTAGAATAGAGCAAAATCTGGATTGGCATTTTGATCTGCGGAGTACAACTGCTTTGACCCAATCCTGGATATGGATGGGATTCTGGAGTTTGTTTCTCCTAGTCATTCCGGATTAGAATGGCTTGACGGACCACAAGAGTAGTAGTCATCGATGAACGAACGTATAACTACTCCTGACTATCAATTGATAGACGAGGGCCAGAATACAACTAAAGAGAACAACTCAAGGAACATATAACTTTCTGAGTTGTGGATGCATAGATTAGTATGTCGAGCAAAGCTCAACATATTTCTTCCGGAGAACCCATGCGGAGAAGGAAGAACTGATAGAGTCACAACATAGAATCGAGAACTCGACAAGAGCACACTGATTGTGATCTTTCGGTTCAGCGAGGAACATCTGCCATAAGCAGTTCATGGTACTTGGAAGAAGGTAATACCACGAACTTCGAGGATTATCACAAAGGTTACTAATATCCTAAAGGAACTAGCAACACTATCAACATGAAGTAAGTAGGGTGAATCTCGGGATCAAAACCCAAGGAGTATAATACCTACTACTAAGTGGCATCACGGGATGCTTTCGGGAATAAAGGCCAGAATCATCACACTAGGACACAAATCATGGCTAGCTTACTAGATGATCCCCTAAGACACCTAGGGTCATAATAATAACTCCAACATATATGTCGAGGTAGTAGAATACCTCAACTCAGCAATTAGTGTGATTAACCTGGCCCAAAGGAACATCAAAACCAGAGGAAAAGGATTTGCAAGTGCATCAGACTATTTAGAAACCTGGGATGACTACGGCTGTAAATGCTCAAAATGATTTGAGACATCCTACAAAAATGGTGGCACAACCTCTCAACATCATAATATCAAGGTTCTGAGATTAACTAACAACACACGGAAGTAGTAGATACAGAACTGGGGCTTAAATTCTTCAATCCTATAAGTCTCTATCATAGTAACTCGTCATCCTGATAGATAGATGAGAAGGCCTAGTTCTTAATCCCCGTAGAAAAGAAGGGGATGACTCAGATCAGAAGGGCATAAGGTAAAGGAGTAAAAAGAGTCTTACGTTCCATCCCACAATAAATTCCCCTACATAACTAAAGCATTTCTAGACACAACTTCGACCAGTTTGGCTTGGTAATCCTCTGACAGTAATGGCTCGATACCAAAGCTATCAGACCCGATTCCAAGTCACATCGATCTAGCCGGTAACACCTCATGTCACTTTGCGGCCTCACGCACGTATTCCCACGGGTGTCGCCTTACCATGGCCCCGACCGCTTGTGCCTTTTGGCTCACGATATGATAGTGTCGCTAGCATCCATATGACAGAGAACCCGGGCCGACATGACTAGTCGTGAACCCAAAGTGGCACTAACTTATAGGGACATGCATACATGAATCAACATCGAGCATGTCGGTCAACAACGTCTTGAATCGGGGCTGTAGCACTGGCTAACAGACTCGGGAACCCGGCTGTAGCTGGCTAGGCAGACTCGGATGTCACCGCGTGACATTTCCCGAAGGGACGGTACACAGAACGAAGTGAATCACATGCCGCCAGTCAAGTGTTCCGGAGCAGAGTGTTAGGCTAGCAGGACTCCGTGAACCGGCAGAAGGGACTACTATGGCTCATGGAAGCACAAGACTACATTTCCCCATAAGAGAGGCTACCAAGGATAAACAACTAGGTTGTCGGATCCCACACATACCAAGCATTTCAATCATACACACAATATGCTCGATATGTGTAAATACAACATGGCATCACAACATAACTCTACGACTCAACTATTTATTCTTTAGGCTCCGAGGAGCGAGATATTACAAACATGGGTCTCATGACCCAACATTCAGAGCATACAAATCAAAACACATGCGGAAGCTTAACATGTCTGAGTACAGACATCTACAAATGAAAAAGGCTTAGAAGCCTGACTATCTACCAGATCCTGCCGAGGGCACAAGACCGTAGCTGAGGTAACAAGCTAAACGTCGAAGTCCACACGGAACTACTAGCGAGACTGACGTCTCTCTGCAAAACATAAAATAGGCAAACGTGAGTACAAATGTACCCAGCAAGACTTACATCATAACTAGCTACATATGCATCATTATAAACAAAGGGGGTGGTGGAGTTTAACTGCAGCAAGCCAGCTTTGACTCGGTTGCTATCGTGAACTACGACTGCAAGTAACTCTTTTGAGGTGGCGCACACGAGTCCACATATTCACCAATCAATACACCACTATGGATCCGATCCCGTCTTCCTAGAGAACGCCATCCATAGCACTCACGCTTATCTTGCGAGTTTTAGAGTATCCACTTTCACTTGTCTATGAACTGTACGGGCAACCCAGAAGTCCTTTACCGCGGACACGGCTATTCGAATAGATGATGTTAACCCTGTAGGGGTGTACTTCTTCACACACGCTCTCACCACTTACCGCCGTTTACACGACATGTACTCGGCAAACTTCAAGCCCAACGAGGGTGTCGGCTACGACCTGACTAACCACACAAGTCTCTAGTCCAGGTTTATTGCCTATTCGGTTCCATCCGCGAGGAGATCCGCCGAGTTTCGCTCACAGCCCCAAACGATGTGTGCAGGGTTCCCGAGACACCAAACGGGCGCCTGGTACACCGTGCCATGGTGTATCTACCGCATCATAGCCCACCCCTAGGGTCAGCGCTACGCACGGCCTCCAACACATATCCTACAAACACCAGAAACTAGTTGCAACTCCTGGACAGAGGGCAAGGCGGTTAATAAGTCGAGAGGGTCCATTGGTTTCGGGCCCAATGCGTGGTAGTAGCTGTTTCATGGATCACAAACACGTAACTCAGTTCCTAAGGACGTCTTCAATGAGACAACCCACCATGTACTCCTACATGGCCTCTCACCGATACCTTTACCAAATCGTGTTCACACACTTAGCTCTCAACAAGAGGACATGTTCACACACTCCGATTCATCCCCGATGAATCGACCGACACAACTCTAAGCAATAGCAGGCATGACAAACAAGCATGAATGAGTAGGCACATCGTGGCTCAAACAACTCCTACTCATGCTAGTGGGTTTCATCTATTTATTGTGGCAATGACAGGTCATGCAGAGGAAAGGGGTTCAGCTACCGCAACAAATAACAGTTGAATCGATGTTGTCCTAATGCAGTAAAAGAGAGCAGGAGCGAGAGAGTGGGATTCTATCGGAATGAACAAGGGGGTTTTGCTTGCTGCACCAAGATAGCATTAAGTCTTCATTAGTGTCAACGATCACAACGCCGGTACAACGCTCTACGAGGGGAACAACACCGGCAAACAGAGAAGAAACACGATCAATGCAATGCACAATATGATGCATGCTATGACATGGCAATATGAATGTGTTTTGGGCTAATGCAAGTTAGAACAGATTGAGATGAGTCCATTTGAACCAAAGATTCAAATGCAAACCCATTTTAAGAGGTCATATTAGTGCATTAACTTGTTTCACCTAAACAGCAAGGTTAAATTGTTCTAACATGCATGAGAATGGTACAGATGGATAGATTGGATTTTCCTGATCATTTTTCATATATAAATTGTTTCATTCTGAGCTACGGCTGATTTTCTATGATCTTTAGAAGTTTATGCAATTTTTTGGATTTTCCTGTAAGGAATAATTCCAGTAAATAAATTACTACGTCCGCATTACGTCAGGGTGATGTCAGTGGTCAACGGGACGGTCCAGGTCAAACCTGATAGTGGGTCCCGCGTGTCAGTGTAATTAGTTTAACTAAATTCAATTAGTACTAATCCTAATTAATTAACAGGGATGGGCCCCACCTATCATTGACGCAGGGGGTAAAACTGGGCCCACCCGTGGTCAAACAGGGTCAGCGGGGTCAACTCGCCGGCGTTTAGCCGCCGGCGAGGCCAAACGCTGTTGTGCAGGTGCGGGTTTCACGTATAGGGCACCGTTCGGGGCGCCGTTGGGTTCTATGGGTAGCTGGGAGCGAGCCGCGGCGGGTGGTGCAGGTGGTTGGGCTCGGGGTTGCCGGAAATGGCGCCGGCGACGTGTTTGGCGGCGGCCGAAGCTCGGGCGAGCTTGGGCTCGTCGCTAGGAGGCACGAAGAAATGCGTGGAGTGGTGTTGCGGCCTCCTGGGGGTGTGGTGAGGCTAACGGGCAGGGTGGCTAGGTCGTTGCATGGCCGGAGTCTCGTCGGCGGCGCGTGCGGTTGAGCTTCATGCGGTCGCTACGGTGCTCGAGAGAGGGGAAGGAGAGGATGGGGAGGTAGCTAGGCTCATGGTGGTCACGGCGGGGCAGATGGCGGGGTCGGGGACGAGCTGCTGCAGAGGTGACGGTGAAAGGGATCTCCGGCGACGGTCGGTGAAGACGGGGTCGGTGGAGGCGGTGTAGAGCGTGCGAGCGCTCGGGGCTCAGCTAGCTCGACGGAGCGGACGACGGCGGGGCTCGCGGACATGGTGGAGCGGCGCGAGGACGACGGTGGCCGCGGCTATGGCGGCAATCTTGGCGGCAGCTGCTTCGCCATGGCAGAAACGGCAAGAGAGAGGACAGGGGAGAGAATGAGATGTCCAGGCGCTGGTGCAGCACCGAGGAGGTTTTTGAGGCGCTGAATGGCGCGGGCGACGCAGGTAGGCAGGGAGGTGGCATGGCAGGCTCGGCAACGCGTGGTGTCCCTCCTCCGCCATCTTGGCAGAGGTGGTGGTGATCGCACGGGCCAGTGGGCCGCCCAGTCAGTATAAGTGGCCACCGGCTCTCTCTCTCTCTCTCTTTTTGTCATTTTAATTGTTTTTCTAATTTTCTGTAACTGTGGGGCTTTATTTAAAATACTTAGGCATCTTTAAAAATCCTGAAAATAATCAGGGGCTCTGTTTAGATTATTTCCAACAGCCCACACTTATTTTCAGAATTATTTAGGCATTTAGAATATTTTATAGCATTTATATGCCCAAATGCAAATAGTAATGATTTAATCCAATGACCTTATGTGTGCTAGGAAAAGGTGAACCCATTTTGTCACAGGTACTAACCCAAAACAAAAAGGGTAGACTTTTTAGAAGGGCATTTCAGGTTCATTGAAAATAATTTTAATAAACCCTAGTTGTTTCCAGGTGGGGGTGCTGGGGGTTCTGTCATCCCCATTTAAAGTTTCTTTAAATTTAAATATGATGCATGGATGCTTAGGTAGAGTCAGGCAAGGACTAAGCTAGGGCTGTGACAACTACGTCTACGAAGAGTGGCTCGACCGTGTCGCCGAGCTCGTCCGCGCCGCAGGGGGCTCCCCCGCGCCGTCCTTCTCACTCATCGCGCCCGCCTCTTGCTGGCGATGAAGCTCGGGCGCCTCAGCCGTCTCCCCCTCAAAAAGGCGCCTTGGCCCCAAGGCGCGTGGCCCTTGGGCGGAACCCACTCCGTCCGGCGCCAGCGCAGCAAGAGCAGAGCTGCCAAGAGGTCCCTCGCCCCCAAGAAGCTGCCTGAGTGCTCCCTACACCAGCTCGTCACGACCACGCTCCTGCTGCAGCACGCCAAGACCCCGCGCTGCTCCCAGCGGCGGCGCATGGGGACCCGCAAGACCAGGCTCTTCATCACCAAAGGCCTCCGTGGCCACAGCAGGTTGCCGCGCTTTCACCACCAAGCTGCGTAGCGTCGCGTGGCCCGGCAAGTTCAAGCCAGACCTGCCTCCTCCCTACGACGGCACGGCCGACCCTGCGGAGTTCCTCCAGCTCTACGAGCTGGGCATCGAAGCCGCCAATGAGGACGAGAAGGTCATGGCGAATTGGTTTCCCATGGCACTCAAGGACGGAGCCCGCACCTGGCTCCTGAACCTGGCTCCTGGCACGATCTCCTCCTGGGACGAGATGCGCACCCGCTTCATCGCCAACTTCCATGGTACTCGCGACCGACCTCCTGCCGTGAGCGACATGCGCCGCATCAAGCAGCAGCCAGGGGAGACCCTGCAGAAGTACATCCAGCGCTTCAACAACGCCCGCCACAAGATTCCTAAGGTGACCGAGGAGGCCATCATCTCCGGCTTCTCCGACGGTGTGCGTGACGTCAAGATGAAGGAGGAGCTGGCGATGCATGAAGATCTGTGCACTTCCTTGGAGCTGTTCAACTTGGCGAACAAGTGCGCCAGGGCTGAGGAAGGGCGCCTTTCCTTCCTCGAGCTGCCAGCCGCAGACCCAGAAGAGAAGAAGCCCAAGGCCAAGGACGTGAAGCGCAAGGGGGCTGCCGTGCTCGCGGCAGAACCAGACACCAAGCGAGGCAGAGATCAGCCTGAGTCTTCCAAGGGTAGCCGGTACTGTGTGTACCACGACCTCCACACCCACAACACCAACGAATGTCAAGAGCTCCGAGCCATGCGATAAGGGAGGATCGGTTGACGCCCCGACCGCAACGACCGTGGCTACGGCCGAGGAGGAGGAAGAAACGCTGGACGCTAGGAAGACCATGGCCCTCGCCAAGGGTGGCGAGACCGACCTCGCGAGGATCGCTGGCAGGATCAGCCTCGCGAGGGAGGCTGGAGGGATCAGCCTCGCGAGGATCGCCCGCAAGGAAACGCAGGCCTCTCTCCTCTGCCGCCGCAGCCAAGGAGAAACGAGGAACATCATCAGGACGAGGGGGCTGGGGGCTTCCAGGAGCCGCGCGCGATCGCTGGCATCCTGGGCGAAGCTCAAGCCCCAGCCTCTCAACGCATCTTCAAGCAGTTCGCTCGCAAAGTGAATGCAGTCCTCCCCAAGTTCGAAGCCACGCGCCCTCTCAGGTGGTCAGCGTGCGCCATTCATGTTCAGCTCAGCAGATCAGCTCAAGTGTGCAGCCACAGCCGGAGTCCTCCCGATGCTTTGTTCCCCAATCATCAGCAACGTGCAAGTCACCAGGACCCTCATCGACGGCGGAGCAGGGCTCAATGTCCTGTCCGTAGAGACATTCAACAATCTCCAAATGCCTTACAATCAGCTTCAGCCAACCAAGCCTTTCTCTGGAGTCACTGATGGCTCCACGGTTCCGATTGGGCAGGTCCGCCTCCCTGTCACCTTCGTGGCGTGTGACAACTACCGCACCGAGCTCATCGACTTCGATGTCGCCCACATTCGCCTGCCATACAATGCCATCCTCGGGTACCCAGCTCTGGCCAAGTTCATGGCTGTGACTCATCACGGCTACAACGTCCTCAAGATGCCAGGAAGCGGCGGAGTCATCACAGTGCCTTGTGAAGAAAGAGACGCAGTGTGCTCCCTGGAGCGAGCTTTTCAAGCCGCATCACTTGAAGACCCAGATCGCAGGAGCGTAAGGCTCCCCGACACCGCTCCCAAGAAGAAGAAGACATCGCCAGGCCCAACCCCTCAGGAGGCAGGCCCCTCAGGGTCCGCGCCTGTTCAGGGGGCACCTCCTTCTGTTGCATAGGAAGGCGCGCCCGGCGCCCTCCTCAAGCAAGGCTCGGGGGCTCTCTCCTGGAGGTCCACCGACCTTGCTAAGGTCACGAGGGAGGGGCTTGGGCACCACTTGGAGGCATGTGTCAAAGCACGTTTCCCTCAGGAAGGAGTGAGGTAAGGAGGGCCAAACCCTCAGGAGTTCGTCAGCCAGATCATTCAGGAGCTGCAGGAGTCAAGAGTCATGAGTGGCAGCCGCCCACTCCGCCAGAGCTCCCATCCTGGCGAGGATGGTGGGCTACGCGTCTGCATCGACATACCAGGGCCCAACCGAGCCGCCTCCCAGGAACGCTTCTGGCCCTCATGCGTGGGGCGCTGCAAAGGTCCACCCCACAGCTACGTTCGCATGCCTTACGGTTTGCTGAACGCGGCTGCCACGCACCAACGCCTCATGAGGAGCATCCTGGAGGCTCAAGAGGCCAGGCGTTCCGCAGTCCTGGCGGAGATGGAGATGGTCCTCGAGGAGCCACCAGCGCCTCTGGAGCCTCCCGAGGCTCCTAGGCCTGGGGGCTCGTGAAGGTCGGCTTCCACAGCCCACGACGTCTGCTACTTCAACATCCCTTCGTCTTCAACGTTATTAGGTGACATCCTTCAAGTTTCATTTCCAGCTGGGAGCGCCCCCCAGGGCTGCATCATTCCCAGGCCGCGTGGGTCCGTCCCTGCGGCATGTATCCCTTTTACTTCATATTCCTAGCTTACCTTGTTGGGGCGCCCTCGGCTGCATCATCCCAAGTCGCCGGGCCGCACCCAGCGATATGTACCCTCTTGCGTTTATTTCGGGTCATGCGTTCGGCCCATCATGATTGTTATTTGATGCATGTCCACGGCACCCCTTCTTCCTTCATGTCGGCCGCTTGCACGGTAAAGGGGGGTACCTGAGCATCGCGACTCATGGGATCCTACTGGCTCTCCAGCCCTCACCCTCTTGCCTTGTCCACGGCATCGCGACCTGGCATACCAGCGACGGCCGAGACCCGCTCGAGGGCCGGGACCCGAGGATGTAGAGCGTTGGCATCTAACCAAATTTGCAGGAACACATCACAAGTTAAGGCCCAGTGCCAGGCGCAACCCGCCTTGAGGTAGGGCCCCGTGAGTCCCGCGCTGGCTCACGGGTGCCCAGATACACTCGTCGAGCCCTACCGTGCCACCACATGTCGTATGGGGATGTACATGCCCCGGGGGCTCCTCCCGGAGGGGAGCCCCCTCCCACGCACCAGTGGAAGCACCATGCTCCGCACTGGCTGACGACACTGCCGAGGAGCGGCTATGCCCGTACACATACGGAAGCGCTATGCTCCGCGCTGGTGATAAACAACTGAAGGTGGCCCCTGGCCGCATCAACCTCAGGGAGCCCAGAGCTCAATGTCTGGCCTCATCGCAACGCCTCCCCTCGGGAGTGCCGCGCGAGAGGGCTGGGCACGGGGGCTACGCCTGGGTCACGCCCAGACGCACGCCACCCAGCCAGACCCCTCGGGCCTGGTTCGTCGCACGTCCCTCCCCGAGCAGAGCCAAGGTACGAAGGCCGTTTGAGCGTCAAGGGGGACTCCTGAGCATCGCGACTCAGGAGCCTAACTGGTCACATAGCCCCTCACTCCTTAGTTCCGAAAGGCTAACGGCGGTTGAGGTATGCGCGGGCCGGGCTCAGAGACGAGAATGGTAGATTCACCCACATCTCACCTCCCTACTTGTTGTTCAGGCGCTAAGGGGACTCTCGAGCATCGCGACTCAGGAGCCTAACTTGTCACGTAGCCCCTCACTCCTTGGTCCCGTCCTGGTTTCCGGTCGGGGCTAATGGCGGCTGAGGTATGCGTGGGGCCGGGCTCTGCCGGCATAGAACATAAGCAAGTAGGAAGGAAAAGCGCAAATCTCAAGGAATTTAAAAGCAAATATTACAGTCCATAACTGTTGTCACAACACCAAATGCAAGTTTAAACGCCTCCCCGAGGCATGATGCATGTTGCAGGAGCTGAAAGCAGAACAAGAGCCACAACGGAGTCACTTGTCGACGACGGAGCTGCGCGGGGCGGGTTCGCCTCATGAAGCCTCAGGACCGGCAGCGCCTCGCTTCGGCTTGGTGCCGAAGGCCCGGAACTTCGCCAGCAGAGCCTCCGCTCGACCCTTCACGGCCTCAGCAGCGGCAGCGGCAAGCTCGCCGCTCACTGGCTCCAGCAGGCTGTCGAGGTCGACGTCGGGATCGCGAAGGTAGACGTGGGTAAGGATGCGCGTCAGCGCTGCAGAAGACATGACACACGCCTCAGCCTCAGCCGTGGGGCCAAGGCCAAGGGTGACATCTTCAAGGGCGTGGATCAGGAAGGGAAGCAGCTTGGCAGGGCCGTCCTTGGCGCCGGCCAGCGGGCTTTCCAGGCCGCTGTCGTAAAGCGACCTCAGCAAGGTGCGAGCCTTCACCTCCATCTCCGCGAAGGCCACGCGGTCCTCAGCGAGGACCCGTGCCTTGCCGTACAGCTCGACCCTCTTCGCCTCCAACTGCTGCTCCAAGGCACCGAGGCGGTCACGGCGCTTGTTAAGCTTGGTGTCCCGGTCCTTGACGGCCGCCTCACGAGCCTTCATGTCTTCCTCCTTCTCTTGGCGAATGCGGGCCTCCTTGGCAAGCTGGTCACGCAGGCCCTGCAGCTCGCCCTCCAGCGCCTTGCAGCGACCTCAGACATCGGCTACCTCCCCTAAGGAGGCGTCGCGCGTAGCCTTCGCCCCAAGGACGGCCTGCTTCTCCTCGTCGCAAGCCGTCGAGGCCTGAACCAGCGCCACTCGAATCGAAGCGTCAGAGCGAATCCAGCCAGAGTCCAGCTCCAAGCGCCCGGCCACAAAGCGAGGGTCGGCGCCCAGAAGATCTTGCCGCAGCCGGTCCAGTTCAACAGCAGCACGATCCAGGACAGTGGGAGGAGTTGAAGAGACAGCAGTTGGTGGAATAGGAGGAGAGGACGGCAGCGTAACCACAGTATCTTGAGGTTGGACCTGCTGCGCCCCAACAGCTGTGGCAGTGGCATCAGGCAAGGATACCTCAGGAGTCGCTTGGGCCACGGGGGCTGAGCTTGCCCCAGCTAGCTCCACCAAGCCTCGCGAGGACGACCGGGCAGGAGAGGCCCGTGCCTTGCTGTCACCTTCTTTCGCGGGCAGAGGTGCTGCCCCAGATGGAGCCTCAGGAGCTCCCCTCAGCTTCTTCGCCGTAGGCGCCGGCCTAGCCAAGCGATACAGATATCAAGCCTCAGCGACAAAGCAAGGAATAAAACAAGAATCAAGCACTTACTGGTCATCACTCGCGAGCTCGAGCAACCTCCGGCCATACTTGAAGCCCGAGAGCCGACTGCAGGGATCAGCCTCAAGAGGCCCGGGGGCAGGAGGCACGTCTGCGGATCGCCTCGAAGCCGGGGCAGACCTGCGGAGGACCAGCACAGTCCTGTCCTTCTTCGGGATCGGGGGCAAGCTCTCGCCGCCCCGCTCACCGCCATCCTTGTCGTCGCTCGGCAAGAAGTGGAGAGCGCGGGACCTGCGCCGGGGGAGGGGCGCTCTGGACTTCCCGTCAGTCGCCTCGGAGTCAGGCCCTCTTCTCGCTCCTCTTCTTCCTCCTCTTCGCTGGAGTCGCCGGAGGACACGTTCACCGTCGCCAGGGCCGCCGGGTCCTCGGGAACCTCCGTTGACACGGGCCCATCCCCATTGAAGACGGGCATGGATTCCACCGCCTGCTCCCAATCATCTCGAAGGATCAGGGGTACAGGGGCGCCCTCCAGCCTCGCCACGTCTCCCCGACCAAAGATTGGAGGACCGCGGCCAGATCTTCGTCGTCCAAGACTGCGGGGCTCGGGCGAGGCCTCCATAGCGGAAGCGAGTACTGACGAAGCGGGGCCACCTGGTGCTCCAGGAACTCCCTCAGGAGCGACGCACAGGTCAGCTTCGTCGTCGCCATGTTGCCCGGCCACAGGTCCGCATTCATCTTCTCCAGCACCGGCTTCACGCGGGGATCCATGAGTTCCGCGCGAGACCAATCGTCGGAGGTCGTGGGGTGCTCCATGGGCAGAATCAGCCGAGGGTGGATGCGCCTAGCATCTACCATCACCCACTTGCTCCTGAAGCCCTCAATCCTCTTCCCGGGCTTCGAGATGGCGTTGGAGCTGCCATACGCGACAAAGCTCGCGCACGCGGAGATGGGACCGCGAGAGGTCCGGAGGTAGAAGTAGTGGCGCAGCAAGGCCACTGAGGGCTGCACCCTGACATGAGCCTCACAAAAGTAGGCGAAGATCGCCAGAAGAAGAATAGAGTTGGGGTGGAGGTGCAGAGCCTGCAGTTTGTAATGGCGGAGGACAGAGAAGAAAGAACTCAGAAAAGGGAGGCACCAGACCGGCAGCAATGGCGCTCAGGAAGAGCGGATAGAAGGTGCTTCCTTGGCCCTCGGGAAGGGCGGAGCCAGCCCTGAGCACCTCTGCCCCGTCGTTGCCTTGCGCCGCCACCATCCGGCGCACCCGGGCAAGGCCTTTCTCCGACACGTTCGGCGAGTCCAAGGCGGGTGAGTACCAAGCTCCGGCCGGGGTCTGGCGAGGCGCCATGTCTTGCTAGGGCACGCAGTCGAAGTAGATTTGGAGATTTCGGAGGCAGGAAGGAAAGGCGCAAGAAAGGGGATCTGGGCAATGACCGGAGGAGGCAAGGGAAGCAAAGCCTACACAGATGTCGCTCTTTTGTCGATTCGCACAGTTGCTAAGGCGCCCACATCCAATCAACCGCCACGCAGCGCCCAAGGCGGCAGGCTGTTAGGGTCCGCGACGCTTCGCACTTGCCCCTTCGCTTCTCTGCTCAGCCAAGTCCAGGCGCGCCTTGGGCCCGGGGGCTGCTGTCGGCGTTCTGGCAACGAGGGTACCCAGACTTGCCTGCCTGCGGCCTGCAGCGTGGCTCAAGGGGTAGCCCAGCACGACCCATCTTCATCAGCACAAGCTCAAGACCCTCGAGAGGGGCCAAGCCTCGCGGGGCGGACGACAGGAAGCTTCCTCAGGCACGACCTCGTCAGGCTGGCTCGCGAGGAGGCGGAGTGATCAAGGCGGGGTACATCACGAGGTGCCCATGACGCAAGCCATGACGACCAAGGGCGCCAGGCGGGCGCCAGCCCACACAGTGTCCTCGTTTCCTCTTTGGTGCAAAGGGGCAAGCGCAGGCGAGAGCATCAAGCAAAGGCACCCGTTTCGGTGCAACAAGACCAAGACCGTCGCAACGGTAGGAAGGAAGTCATCGTGGAGCCCAAGCCGGCGTCACCACCAGAGCCTTTGACAGGCAAGGACCAACTTTAGTCAGGATAAGTGTACTAGATGTTCCCCTTCAAAATGGCCAATTGTTGGCGCCCTTCCCGCTCAAGATTTGGGAAGAGGCCCAGGGCCTCTGCCTATAAATAGTACTAGCCAACCACAGGGTAGAGGCAGCTTGAGCTTGATGACATCAAGAGATCAATCGCACAGAGAGAGGGCGACTGAACTCCCCCTAGCAGTTCATCTCACCAGCCAAGAACAGACCCTCGCGAGGCTGTTCTTCCTTGTATTCTTCATCATCAGCCCAAGAGGCAATCCACCACACCACACACTGGAGTAGGGTGTTAGACCACAATGGTGGCCCGAACCAGTATAAACCTTGTGTCTCTTGTGCTGTTCCTTTAGTAGTTTAGATCCTTGCGAGGCGATGAGGTGCAGGTAGGTAGGGGACGAAATCTCCGCGCGCACCCCAGTGTTCGAACCTAGAGGGTCTGCAGGAACCCGAAATTCGACAGTTCCTGAGTAAGGAGCAGTACATGAAGGTAATTCTTAAGGCCTTGTACTTACTTCCTTCATTTAGTAATTCATAGCCGTAGCGCTCAAGTTTCTATTTGCTATCTTAGGCGCCTCCGAGTTGGTGTGCGGATCGAATGGATTTTTGGGAGGTGTTGGTCAATGAGTGGTGCTCAAAAGAATGGCTGGCCGTCCACAACGAGGCCATGGACAAACGTGCCCAAATGGAAGGTGTGCCACACCATCAAGGCAGATCCAACTTATATCAGTTTGGGCGGAACTTGGTATGTGGTTTGCTTCATGTTTCATGCAATTCATTCATCATGCTAGCTTGAGCCCTTTAATTACTAATTTACTTTGTTTCTCTCTTTCAGGCATGCTAAAATAAGGCAGATAAGGTGCCAGAGGTGTACGACCTCTATGCCATGGCCCATATTGCCTCTTACAAGAAAGTGAAGGCATTCTCTCCGTCTGACCTCAATGATCCAAGCAACTTCACCGACATCTCCTCCCACGACAAGCTCGTGAAATATAGAGATTAGGGGAAGGCGAGGAAAGGGGAGGACTTTAACCCGAGCCAGGGTCCCATTGATCTAGAGCTGGTGATGATAGCTGGTGGCGGGAGGTCCCATGGCTCGATAGCCATTGGAGATGGACTTATCCGTTGTCCTAGCACTCTCCCGGAGATCAAGGCGCGCCAGTCGAGCTCCGCTCCTGAGATAAGGCCTCGTGAACGGCCAGTCCAACTCACCTTCAAGGTTAGTTATACGTACTCAGCTATCTTTCTCCATTACATTGTGTGCGCTTCCATCAATGATTACAAATGCTAACGAGGAGTGGTGTTGCAGGCTGCTATACAGAGTGAGAGAGATAGAACGGAGAAACTTCTGGCGGAGGAGGTGAAGAGGCAGCGGGAGTTGGAGGAGAGGACGACAAAGATGTTGGAGGAGGAGAGGGCACGGAATGACATGCAGACAAGGGCCATGTACGAGCTCCTTGTGGTAAGTTTCTTCTGCAGATTAGCCAAAACATTCATGTAGTGTTTGTCTCATTACTAACTAGTATGACCGAGTCGTCAAAACTAAATGTGCAGTCTGTGTGCGAGAAGGCCGGTCAGATCGCTCCGCCGATGCCAGAGATTGCTCCTGGGACCACGGTGAGTTTAATTTGAATGGACATTACTTTCTAGTATTAACATTTGAGTGTCATCATGCTAATGGGACATTGGAAATGATCTTTGGTGCAGCGTAACTCCTGACAAGCATCGCACGATCCTTCTCCAGCTACGGGCACGAGCCAGCCCGCTCCTACACCTCCATGATCACGGTAAGTTTCTCTAGTGTTTTGCTTAACAAATGCATAAAGACCTAGACTTAGCTTTATTTCCTCCAATATGCTTACCATAATGACCTAGAGTTAGCTTCTTTTCCTCCAAAATGACTTCATAAGCTTACTGACCTCCAAAACCATCCATTTTACCTAAGTTAGCTCTAAAACCATCTATACTTAGCTTTGTTTCCTCCAAAATTACCTAAGTTAGCTCTAATATGCTTAGTTAACTAGGTTTGCTCAATAATGACATGTACTTAGCTTACTTATGTCAAAAATGGCATAATTAGCTTATTTAGCTAATAAACGATCCATTTTACCTAAGTTAGCTCTAAAATGACCCATTTTACCTTAGTTAGCTCATAAATGATCCATTTTACCCAAGTTAGCTCTAAAATGACCCATTTTACCTAGGTTAGCTCCAAAATGATCCATTTTACCTAGGTTAGCTCTAAAATGACCCATTTTACCTAGGTTAGCTCCAAAATGACCCATCTTACCTAGGTTAGCTGTAAAATGATGCATTTTATCTAATTTAGCTCATAAGCTATCCATTTCACCTAGGTTAGCTCATAAACGATCCATTTCACCTAAGTTAGCTCACAAATGATCCATTTCACCTAAATTAGCTCATAAACGATCCATTTCACCTAAGTTAGCTCATAAACGATTCATTTCACCGAAGTTAGCTCATAAATGATCCATTTCACCTTAGTTAGCTCATAGACGATCCATTTCAACTAAGTTAGCTCATAAATGATCCATTTCACCATAGTTAGCTCATAAACGATCCATTTCAACTAAGTTAGCTCATAAATGATCCATTTCACCTAAGTTAGATCATAAATGACATATACTTCTTCTTCTAGTCTTCTTCTTTTAGTCACCTTTTTCTAACTTTCTTATTTTTGCAGATTTCATTCACTTCATGGAAGCTAGCTTGCTATGATGGAGTGCTTGTTTTTTCTTTCATTCTCTTCTAGTATTCTTCTAGCTTGCTATGATGGAACTTGCTATCTTGATGAAACTTTGCATTGTAATATGTATGGATGGAACAATGTGTATGTGCAAACTTCCTATGTATGAATGGATGGAACTATATATGTATGTATGATGAAACTTATGTAATTGGATATGTCATATGTTTCTTTGTGAAATAGCCCTGTGATATATATATATATATATATATATATATATATATATATATATATATATATATATATATATATATCATATATATTTCTTTGTGAAAATTGTTGGATTAAAAAAACAGAAAAAGAGGCAATGTAGGCTCTTTGCCGTCTGCCACCGACGACAACGGGCTCTTTGCCGTCAGCCGCGGACAGCAAAGAAGCCACGTGGCAGCCACCTGCGTTTCTTGGGAGCTGACCCATTTGGCTAGTTTGCCTACAGTGGCGGACGGCAAAGCCTTTGCCTACAGTGGCAGACGGGAAAGGATCACCGCATTTGCCTACAGTGGCGGACGGCAAAGCCTTGGTGGGCAGTGATGTCCAACTGACGTCATTTGGCCGACGACAAAGGCCTGATGCTCTTTGCCGTCAGCTGGCGGACGGCAAAGACTGCCGTTAGCCACCTAACGGACTAACAACGAATTTATTGTCGTCAGCTTTCTTTGCCGTCAGCCGCTGATGGCAAAGGCCCCTTTGTCGTCCGCTTCAGAAAGCAGACGACAAAGAAGGTATTTACCGATCATATCTTTGCCGGCGCCTTTTGCCGTTCGCGGCAGACGGCAAAGGCCTTTGTCATCCACCATGCATGCCTTTGCAGTCTTCCTTGGTGGACGGCAAAGTAGCTGATTCATGTAGTGATAAGCACTCATGCAAAAGAGTCGAAGAAAAGATCTTGGAAAACTTCAAAAACAAGAAATCAACTCTTGCAACATAAAACAATTTATAACAGTCCCAAAATTAAGTGAATTTAGCTTTATCAGAAAGTTTAGGTCACGAGCTTCAATTAGCAAAAAGAATCAATTAAATGGGAGTTATAAAACTCGAGTTATGAATAAAAGAAGTTTGAATTCAAATCTGTTTGAAATCAAATTTTAAACTTTCAAAAACATGTTTAAGTTGATTACCTGGATAGAGGGGATCAATATGAAGAAGTGGGCGTTAGTTTCATTGGATTTGGATAAGTGAGCAAAAAGTTGTGATCGTTTTAAGATTAGGGACTAATCTATAAAATTTTTAATCGCAGATAGGTCCCTCACGAAAAATAACAGAAAAAGAAAAGACTAAAAAGCGAACGTTCGTTTTCTAATCCTAATCAGCGAACGTTCTATAAATATGTAAACCTAAACAGAACCGGTTTTATAAAAAAACGATCTAGGGTTTTTGAAAAGACAACCTAAAAAAACCGTAACGGTTTATTACCGGTTCAGGCGAGTTGGCGGCGGATCGGACCAGGCGCAGGCGGCGATCGGCTCTGGCAGCGGTTGGCGGTGGTGCTTGCGGCAGCGACTCCTGTGCCAGCGGAGCAAGGCGCTGGCGGCAGTCTTGAGCAAGCGAAGCGCAGCAACACGGCAAGCAAGCAGGCGGCAGTGGCGACACAATAATCGTGGCGGCGATGTGGCAACAACGGCAGGAGGCGGCGACGCGATGTGGGGAGGAGGGCCCATGTTGCCCGGTATTTATAGGTCGCCGGGGGGGGGGGTCGAGGCGTGGAGGAGGGGGTACGAGGAGGCCGGAGGCGGCACGGCCTCCCATGGCAGTGCGGCGGTGTGCCTGAGCAGGACTCCCGCTAAGGGAAGGAGAGGGGCAGCGCGCTGGGCTAGGCTTTGGCCTGGTTGGCTGGGCCGGCCCGGTCGGCGGGAGATTTTTTTTAAATAGTCAGACAAAAAGGATAAAACAAAAAAATAAAAAATATTATATAGGCATATAATATATCAAAATTTTCAGAAAAAGATTTTCTATGACATGAACATTATTCTAGCTCCAAATAAAATCCACAAAATTTTGAAGAAAGCAAACAATGCTACTGCAGGAATAAAACCTCCTAAAAATCATTTTAAAAATACCAAAATAAATTCGAATTTATTTCTCTCCAATTTTCTAATGTAGGGAATCATTTTACCCTAATTTCCATATATTTTATTTTGGAGAAAATAATTTGAATAAAATCCCAATAACTCCAAATTAAAGAATATTTTCAAAGGGACTTTAAATTTGAATTCTTTTATAGTTCAACTCATATTTCATATGTTTTTAAGAAGTCATTTTATCTTCTCTCATGAAAATTATTGAGTTGCTTAAAGTTTCTAAATTTGAAGATATTTCCAAATAAAATTCAAATCTTTTCAAAAACCTTTTCATTTATTTAAATGGAAGAAGTCATGTCATCTTCTCTCCCGGGTTTTGTGGTGAAAAGAATTTGAATTCATGGAGATCATAAATGAAAAATGGAAGTTTGGGAAAGTCCTTTTATTCCCTCTCTTTTAACTTTCAAAAGTTTCAAATTTCACTCACGTTCAGTCATCAATCACACAACTAACAAACAAACAATCAAAACTATTATTTATTATAACATTCCAAATTTTAGAATTTTGGGATGTTACAAACCTACCACCCTCAAAATGAATCTCATCCTCGAGATTCGGAGAGGCTAGAAAGAAATAGGTTAGGTTTGGGGGTCTTATCAAAATCCATCGACCATCTCAGGGGGTCTGGGGTGCTACCACCCTTAGAAGCATCGTTACTGTCCCATCAATACTCATATACTCCATCCTTATTCTTGACAGGGCCGACTTCTCAGATCTTCAGTATAATTCCTTCTCTGGCTCTTCCGGTAGTGGCATAACCTTTTCCTCAATTCTTCTGTCCCTTTATCTTGGTATGGTCCTTCGGAGACTGGGTCTTCTTAGCTGATAGGTCTGGCGCCAATACTAAACAACTATCGATATCTCATGGTGGTCAACAATTTATGGTTTGTCCTGCAAGAAATGGGTCTGGGCTTCATTCTCACTGTATGACCTACGGTTGGCAACAACTGCCTTGTACAAGGGAAAAAAATTTCATACCATTCTAAGGCTCAAACAAGGTTTTGATCGTCATCTCTCTTCTATAGGTAAGTCACTCAGATTTTCCATCCCATATAGCAGGGCGAATAATAAGAGTAAGTCGGTATGGTGATCAATCCATCCCGCACCCAAATCATTTCCTTGTATTGGTTTAGCTAATCTCATATTCTAACACTCGGTCATCCTCACAAGCATTGCAGAATTTTCTCTTGTCGACGAACCAAGTTCGGATAAATGCATTTATTCTGCAAGCCAAGCAAACATCTATCGTTCCTTCAAAACTCTCAGGTTTTGCGTTACTCCTATAAGATCGTCTATCGATAAAGGCATAACTTCTTCCAGGGTTTTTCCTTCAGCAAGAGTGTGCTTGCTTCTTGGCAGGTCCTGGGGCCTGTGAGTTATGGTCCATCTCCTCACATGTAAACCTTGAACTCATCATCGGAGAAAACTGATCATTATTCCAACATCCAGCTTCCTAGCATTCTTAAATCCAACCAACTGTACTGTCTCCCTTCCTTCTGTTGGTACCAAACTAAAATGTGATTACTCCGACTCATCATAGAGTTACAATTGCTCCTTACTACCAACATTATACCTCCTTTATATCCAATAGTACTTCATCCCTTCATACTCTTGGGATATCCCACCTATCGAGATAAAACTTGTACTTACTTTATCCGTAGTCCACTTCGTGGAATATCATTATCTTTTCCAGGGGTCCAATGTCCTCACAGGGTACTACCACCCTTGAAATAAAAAAATTCTTCCATACACCATATTTCTCATATCCTCGAAAATGGTCAAACTCCTTCTTCATAAAGTAACAACTCAAAAATCCAAATCATTACCAATGATGCTAACTTTATTTATTCTCAAATTACTACAATCTCCTGCATTTCCATTACATTACTCAACTCATTGCCTCAATATAAGGAAAATGTTCTCACTACTACTACTATACTTCTCACAGACACAACTAATTATCACAAGTCCCTTCTCCTTGGGACAATCTCTAGCAAGGTGCCCTGCTTCATTACAACGAAAGCATATTACTTCCGACAAGTCTCGTGGTTTCCTTATGACTACATAGCCTCCTTGGGTCCTCGGCTTCCTTTTTGGGCAACTGCTGAAGTAGTGCCCTGACTCCTTGGACCTGAAACACGTGATATGACTCAGGTCCTTCCTGGTATCCAATCTACTTCTCTTCTTGGACTTTTTCGTTCCAATCAGGGCTTCTATTTCCTGTGGGTCATACTCTACTTCCTCTGTCAGGAATTCTACTAGATCCCCATTAAGAAAATTTTGGGAGATGTGTCCTTCTTCTCCACATGAATAGCATGACTTGGTGCAGGGTTTAATTGGTTCTTCTTTGGGTGTGTCCTCCACCTCTACCTCTAGCACAAGTTCTTCTAAAATTTCCATGAGGGCTCCTTTCATTGCTTCTTTCTTCTGCTGGATGGTTCTTTGTACCATGGGGTAAATGTGACACTGAGCAGGGTAGTGGGTAGTCCTTTGACACAAGAAACAAGTAATCTGCCTAGTTGGTCATTCTTCAGCTGGGTGAATTCCTTCACAATTAGGGCATTCATCCTTGTGTTGTTTATGGTTGTGTCCTATTTCTCCACAAAGCTTGCATGCACAAGGTTTCTTCACATCATTTCCATAAGGCTTCAACTTATGGAACACAAGCCGAGACTTTAGCAGAGTCAACTTAAATTCTTCCCAAGTGGTTACACTTTGCCATCCATTGATGGTTTGGTACATCCTCCACCATGTAGCAACACCTCTTTAAAAGCACTGAAGAGCATGTTGAGCCATATCCTTTCCGGCTATAGTGTTATTCTCCATATGATCTTCCATGTTCTGAATCCATCGGTCTGTCTCCAACTGAGTCATCGGTCCCGGAAACATGAGTTCATCTCCATCGAGGATAACAAGATGGGGTTTTCATCATATTGCTTTGGGTTCAATCTTGTGGTGTCCTTTCCGAGTGATAGTAGGGGCAGCAAGGCACGTATTGTATTGTTGCCATCGAGGATAACAAGATGGGGTTTTCATCATATTGCTTGAGTTAATCACGCTACATCATGTCATCTTGCTTAATGCGTTACTCTATTTTTATGAACTTAATACTCTAGATGAAGGCAAGAGTCGGTCGATGTGTGGAGTAATAGTAGTAGATGCAGGCAGGAGTCGGTCTACTAGACACGGACGTGATGCCTATATTCATGATCATTGCCTTAGATATCGTCATAACTACACGCTTTTCTATCAATCGCTCAGCACTAATTTGTTCACCCACCGTAATAATTTCTATCTTGAGAGAAGCCTCTAGTGAAACCTATGGCCCTCGGGTCTATTTTACATCATATTAGTTTCCCGTCAACTTGACAATTTCTGTCGCCATTCCCTTATTTTGCAATATTTACTTTCCGTTCCATAAACCAAAAATACCAAAAATATTACTTTAACGTTTATCCATCTCTATCAGGTCTCACTTTGTGAATAACTGTGAAGGGATTGCCAACCCCTTTGTCGCGTTGGTTGGAAGTTGGTGTTTGTTTGTGTAGGTATTATGTGGCTTGTTGCGTAGTCTCCTAATGGATTGATACCTTGGTTCTCAAAACTAAGGGAAATAATTACGCTACTTTGCTGCATCACCCTTTCGTCTTCAAGGGAAAAATCAACGCATGCTCAAGAGGTAGCAAGAAGGATTTGTGGCGCCGTTGCCAGGGAAATCTACACCAAGCCAAGACATACCAAGTACCCATCATAAACTCTCATCTCTCGCATTACATTATTTGCCATTTGCCTCTCATTTTCCTCTCCCCCACTTCTAAAACGATTTTCGAAGAGATTTGCCTTTTTCTTCGCCTTCTTTCCATTTGATCTTTTGTTTGCTTGTGTTACTATGTGCCTTCTTTTTGCTTGCATCTTTGCTTGCTAAAAGTCTATGGACCCTCATCCACTTGCTAATCTATTTAAGAGATCCAATTATGATGAACCAATTGCTAGTGAGTTTTGTGCACTAGATTATCTTTATGAAGTTTTGCTTGAAATTCGTGAATCTGAAAATTGTGATGAAGTACTTTATGAAGTGATTCATGATAGATCTTTGAATAAAAAGAATGATTGCAATGATGTTATTATAAATTCTATTAATGTCAGTTCTGCTAATAATATGCAAAAGCCTAATCTTGGGGATGCTAATTTTGCTATGTCTACTACTTGTTGCAATAACCATGATTGGGGTGATTCTTCTTGTGATCTTGAAAATTTATTTAAGCCCCATGATGAATATGTGATTGATAATAGTTTTCGCTATAATATTGAAAGTGGTTTTGGAAGAGTGTCAACTTTAGATCCCACATATTCGGAGAATGTTCAATCTTATGATTTTTTTTATAAAAGTGGGTTTGGAGAGGTCATGACTTTAGTTAATGTTAATTCCACTATTTTGGAAGAGTGTCAACTTCACATGTATATGGATCGTGTTGATAATATGTTTTGTGATAGCTATATCTTTGAATTTGCTTATGATCCTACATTTAATTATTATTAGAGAGGAAAATATGTTCGTAGAAATTTTCATGTTACTAAATTACCTCTCTTCATGTTGAGATTGCTATCGTCTCTTTCTTCTTCCTTGCATATGCTAGTTTTTGCTTGCCTTGATTATTTATTTGCTTATAAATGCCTATGCATAGGAAGTATGTTAGACTTAGATGTGTTTGTCACTTGTTTTATGATGTTCTCTTTGTGCTTCAAATCTTCTCTTTTATGTGAGCATCAATGAAATTATCAATGCCTAGCTAAGGGCGTTAAACGATAGCGCTTGTTGGGAAGCAACCCAATTTTTTTTCTTGCTTTTTAGTTCCTGTTTTGCTTTGAATAAATCATCTATCCTCTAGTTTGATGTGTTTTTGTGTTTTAATTAGTGTTTGTGCCAACTAAGACCTCTGGGATAGCTTACGGTAATAGTTAATTTGATCTTGCTGGAAAACAGAAACTTTTGCGCCCACGAAAATAATTTTCATAAATCACAGAAACGTGCTTTTTAGTTGTTTTTTTGCAGACGATTAATAAACAAATGGCTTAGGACTTCCTAATTTCTCAGGATATGTGGAGTTACAGAGTATTCTAAATATCCAGATTGCTATAGACTGTTCTGTTTTTGATAGATTCTGTTTTTCGCGTGTTGTTTGCTTATTTTGATGCATCTATGGTTACTATCAGGGGGTATGAACCATGGAAAAGTTGGAATACAGTAGATATTACACCAATATAAATAAAGAATGAGTACACAACAATAACAAAAGTGGTGATTTATTTTCTTATACTAACGGAGCTTACGAGATTTTCTGTTGGAGTTTTGTGTTGTGAAGTTTTCATGTTTTGGGTAAGGATTTGATAGACTATGGAATAAGGAGTGGCAAGAGCCTAAGCTTGGGGATGACCAAGGCACCCCAAGTTAATATTCAAGTATCTCAAAAATCCTAAGCTCCATCCCAAGTAATTTCCATTCAAATTAAACTCACCGTGGTCCCAGGAGCAATCTCTGGCATCGGCGGAGCGATCTGACCGGCCTTCTCGCACACAGACTGCACATTTGGTTTTGATGACTCGGTCATACTAGTTAGTAATGAGACAAACACTACATGAATGTTTTGGCTAATCTGCAGAAGAAACTTACCACAAGGAGCTCGTACATGGCCCTTGCCTGCATGTCATTCCGTGCCCTCTCCTCCTCCAACATCTTTGTCGTCCTCTCCTCCAACTCCCTCCACCTCTCCGCCGCCTCCGCCAGAAGTTTCTCTGTTCTATCTCTCTCACTCTTTATAGCAGCCTGCAACACCACTCCTCGTTAGCATTTGTAATCATTAATGGAAGCGCACACAATGTAATGGAGAAAGATAGCTGAGTATGTATAACTAACCTTGAAGGTGAGTTGGACTGGCTGTTCACGAGGCCTTATCTCAGGAGCGGAGCTCGACTGGTGCGCCTTGATCTCCAGGAGAGTGCTAGTACAACGGATAAGTCCATCTCCAATGGCTATCGAGCCATGGGACCTCCCGCCACCAGCTATCATCACCAGCTCTGTATCAATGGGACCCTGGCTCGGGTTAAAGTCCTCCCCTTTCCTCGCCTTCCCCTGATCTCTATGTTTCACGAGCTTGTCGTGGGAGGAGATGTTGGTGAAGTTTCTTGGATCATCGAGGTCAGACTGAGAGAACGCCTTGACTTTCTTGTAAGAGGCAGTATGGGCCATGGCATAGAGGTCGTACACCTCTGGCACCTTATCCGCCTTATTGTAGCATGCCTGAAAGAGAGAAACAAAGTAAATTAGTAATTAAAGGGCTCAAGCTAGCATGATGAATGAATTGCATGAATCATGAAGCAAACCACATACCTAGTTCCACCCGAACTGATATAAGTTGGAGCTGCCTTGATGGTGTGGCACACCTTCCATTTGGGCACGTTTGTCCTTGGCCTCGTTGTGGACGGCCAACCATTCTTTTGAGCACCACTCATTGACCAACACCTCCCAACAATCCATTCGATCTGCACACCATCTCGGAGGCGCCTAAGTTAGCAAATAGAAACTTGAGCGCTACGGCTATGAATTACTAAATGAAGGAAGTAAGTACAAGGCCTTAAGAATTACCTTCATGCACTGCTCCTTACTCAGGAACTTCTAGCGGCACGCCGGCTTGGTCTTCTTGATACCACACAAGGCGTAGTAGTCTCGAACAGCCTGCACCCGAGCCTCGTGTCGTAAGTTCTGTAGTAGGCGCTTGCAAACGTTATTGATAACATTTGCCGCGTCCTCCTCGTATCCCTCCTCACACCTTTAGAATGTCTGCAATCAAATGAGACAATATTGAATAGTACAATTAATAACTAGCTAGTTGAAGACTTTTAATTGTGTAAAGGAGAAATTACCCAAAACTTTCTGATCACCACGTCTGCCCTCGTGTCACACAAGACACCGTCGATAATCTCACCCGGTGGGGCCGGGGCATCCAAGTAGTGTTCCTAGCTCAATCCAAGCTCTGGAAGCCGACCCTCACCAGGCAACGTGACAAACCCCGGGAAGTTTTGCCGGCAAAGCACTCCAAGGACGGAGTTGGGCCGGCGAACATTCTGATGGTGGTCCCAACCCCTGCAGCATGACAAGGCCCCGGGAAGGCATCCCCTCTTCCGCCTTCGTCTATCGGTAACTTTACTTGAGGCTATATTTATATTCACCACATGATATGTGTTTTGCTTGGAGTGTCTTGTATGATTTGAGTCTTTGCTTTTTAGTTTTCCACAATCATCCTTGCAGTACACACCTTTTGAGAGAGACACGCATGAATCGTGATTTATTAGAATGCTGTATGTGCTTCACTTATTTTTTTTAGCTAGGCAAAATTTGCTCTAGTGCTTCACTTTTATCTTTTTAGAGCACGGTGGTGGTTTTATTTTATAGAAATTGATGAACTCTCGTACTTCACTTATATTATTTTGAGAGTCTCTAAACAACATGGTAATTTGCTTTGGTTATAAAATTAATCCTAATATGATAGGCATCCAAGAGGGCTATAATAAAAACTTTCATATAAAGTGCATTGAATACTATGAGAAGTTTGATTCCTCATGATTGTTTTGAGATATGAAGCTGGTGATATTATAGTCATGCTAGTGAGTAGTTTGAATTTGAGAAATACTTGTGTTAAAGTTTGTGAGTCCCATAGCATGCACATATGGTGAACCTTATGTGATGAAGTCGGAGCATGATTTATTTTTTGATTGTGTTCCTTATGAGTGGCAGTCAGGGACAAGCGATGGTCTTTTCCTACCAATCTATCCCCCTGGGAGCATGCCTGTAGTACTTTGTTTCGATGACTAATAGATTTCTGCAATAAGTATGTTATTTCTTTATGACTAATGTTGAGTCCATGGATTATACACACTCTCACCTTTCCGCCATTGCTAACCTCTCTAGTACCGCACAACTTCCGCCGGTACCATAAACCCACCACATATCCTTCCTCAAAACAGCCACCATACCTATCTATTATGGCATTTTTATAGCCATTCCGAGTTAGATTGCCATGCAAATTTCCATGGTTCCATTTATTATGACATGCTCCATCATTGTCATATTGCTTTGCATGATCATGTAGTTGACATCGTATTTGTGGCAAAGCCACCGTTCATTATTTTTTATACATGTCACTCTTGATTCATTGCACATCCCGGTACACCGCCGGAGGCATTCACATAGAGTCATATTTTGTTCTAAGTATTGAGTTGTAATTCTTGAGTTGTAAATAAATAAAAGTGTGATGGTCTTCATTATTAGAGCGTTGTCCCATGTGAGGAAAGGATGATGGAGACTATGATTCCCCCACAAGTTGGGATGAGACTCCGGACAAAAAAAAGAGGCAAAAAAATAAGAGAAGGCCCAATAAAAAATGAGAGAAAAGAGAGAAGGGACAATGTTACTATCCTTTTTGCCACACTTGTGCTTTAAAGTAACACCATGATCTTCATGATAGAGAGTCTCCTATGATATCAATTTCATATACTAGTGGGAATTTCATTATAGAACTTGGCTTGTATATTCCAATGACGGGCTTCCTCAAAATGCCTTAGGTCTTCGTGAGCAAGCGAGTTGGATGCACACCCACTTAGTTTCTTTTTGAGCTTTCATAAACTTATAGGTCTAGTGCATCCATTGCATAGCAATACCTACTCACTCACATTGATATCTATTAATGGGCATCTCCATAGCCCGTTGATACGCCTAGTTGATGTGAGACTATCTCCTTCTTTTTGTCTTCTCCACAACCACCGTCTATTCCACCTATAGTGCTTTGTCCACGGCTCACTCTCATGTATTGCGTGAAAGTTGAAAAAGTTTGAAAACATCATAAGTATGAAACAATTGCTTGGCATGTCTTCGGGGTTGTGCATGATTTAAATATTTTGTGTGATGAAGATGGAGCATAGCTAGACTATCTGATTTTGTAGGGATAAGCTTTCTTTGTCCATGCTATTTTGAGAAGACATAATTATTTTGTTAGTATGCTTGAAGTATTGTTGTTTTTATGTCAATATAAACTTTTGTTTTGAATCTTACGGATCTGAACATTCATGCCACAATAGAGAATTACATGGATACATATGATAGGTAGCATTCCACATCAAAAATTCTGTTTTTATCATTTACCTACTCGAGGACGAGTAGGAATTAAGCTTGGGGATGCTTGATACATCTCCAACGTATCTATACTTTTTTTATTGTTCCATGCTATTATATTTTTTTGTATGTTTATATGCATTAATATGCTATTTTATATGATTTTTGGGACTAACCTATTAACCTAGAGCCCAGTGCCAGTTTCTGTTTTTTCCTTGTTTTAGAGTTTCGCAGAAAAGGAAAGAGTCCAAAGGGAATAAAACTTTCGCATGATTTTTCTTGGACCAGAAGACACCCAGGAGACTTGTTGTACAAGTCAGGGAAGCTTCAAAGCTGTCACAAGGGTGGAGGGCGCGCCCAGGGGTGTGGGGCGTGCCCCCCAACCTTGTGGGGCCCTCGTAGCTCTCCTGACCTAATTCTTCCTTCTATATATAGTCTTATACCCCAAAAACATCCAGGGGAGCCACGAAAAACCACTTTTCCACTGCCGCAACCTTCTGTACCCATGAGATCCCATCTTGGGGCCTTTTCCGGCATCCTGCCAGAGGGGGAATCGATCACGGAGGGCTTCTACATCAACACCATTGCCGCTCCGATGATGCGTGCTTAGTTTACATCAGACCTTCGGGTCCATAGCTAGTAGCTAGATGGCTTCTTCTCTCTCTTTGATTCTCAATACAAAGTTCTCCTTGATGTTCTTGGAGATCTATTATATAATACTCTTTTGCGGTGTGTTTGCCCAGATCCGATGAATTGTGGATTTATGATCAAGTTTATCTACGAATATTATTTGAATCTCCTCTGAATTCTTATATGCATGATTTCATATCTTTGCAAGTCTCTTCGAACTATCGATTTGGTTTGGCCAACTAGATTGGTTTTCTTGCAATGGGAGAAGTGCTTAGTTTTGGGTTCAATCTTGCGGTGTCCTTTCCCGGTGACAGTAGGGGCAGTAAGGCATGTATTGTATTGTTGCCATCGAGGATAACAAGATGGGGTTTTCATCATATTGCTTGAGCTAATCCCGCTACATCATGTCATCTTGCTTAATGCGTTACTCTGTTCTTATGAACTTAATACTCTAGATGCAGGCAGGAGTCGGTCGATGTGTGGAGTAATAGTAGTAGATGCAGGCTAGAGTCTGTTTACTTGACACATACTTGATGCCTATATTCATGATCATTGCCTTAGATATCGTCATAACTATGCGCTTTTCTATCAATTGCTCGACAGTAATTTGTTCACCCGCCGTAATAATTTCTATCTTGAGAGAAGCCTCTAGTGAAATCTATGGCCCCTGGGTCTATTTTACATCATATTAGTTTCCCGTCAACTTTCCAATTTCTGTCGCCGTTCCCTTATTTTGCAATCTTTACTTTCCGTTCCATAAACAAAAAATACCAAAAATATTACTTTACCGTTTATCCATCTCTATCAGATCTCACATTGCGAATAACCGTGAAGAGATTGACAACCCCTTTGTCACGTTGGTTGCAAGTTGGTGTTGGTTTGTGCAGTATTCGTTGGCTTGTTGCGTAGTGTCCTACTGGATTGATACCTTGGTTCTCAAAACTGAGGGAAATACTTACGCTACTTTGCTGCATCAGCCTTTCCTCTTCAAGGGAAAAACCAACGCTTGCTCAAGAGGTAGCAGGGCCCCACCTATCCAGCAGTAACTCGCCGTCCAATCACACAGTTGTGCGTTTGCAGCAGCCTACTCCCTCATCTTCTCGCCTTTTTGTCAAACTAACTAGGTGGAACTGCCCCGCCTACCGCGCGGGAAAAGCCCTGCCCTCGACTTTTAAATATAATTTTGTATCCATGGATTGCGCCATGGAACAAAGCCTAAAGAAAACAGTGGTACACATGTATACATCACGCCTGTCGCGTTCGCGTTGCACCCCAGACGGTCGGTCGGTCTGGCACACCGCTCTCCGAATGGAACGTGCGTCATATTGCGTTTGCACACAGATGTGGGACCACAATTGAGAACCAACCATAGGCACACTCCCCGGCCCCGCAAGTCGGTTGAGTTAATAGAAGAGAGAGACGAGCGATAGTACTGGAGCAGTGTTGTACAAACGTCGGTGCCTGGATGATCCCTGCATGACATGGAAGATCAGTTCGTCCATGCATGTGACCAGAATCCAGCAGACGACTGGATTAGCTATCGTCTACATATCGTGCAGGCTGTGTTGTACAGGGCTGTAGTGCTGATGAGAAATATAAAAAAAGGTTTCTTGTCATCTCGCAGTATTAGGTGTCATGTGCTTCTGATCACTGCGAGGGTTAAACATTGACAACTAAGTTCCTCCAAGGCACTGCTCATTGGGGGCACATGCATTAAGAGTACTCGACTGCCATCTAGGTCAAGCCGGCTATGTTGATTAGGACATCTATTGAGGGACCCCTTTTCTATGAGTTTATCTTTAATTTGTGCTTTGATCCTCGTCTAGTTTGTCTGTCGGGATTCATGTTGTCTCCTTGGGGCAGTGAGGTTATGGTTTCTTGTCATGTGGCATATGTTAATCTGGTGCTTCAGATCAAAATGACGACAACTGCTCCTCTGGGACACGTGCATGAAGACTTCTCGACAGTCATTGACGAGGTCAAGCTGGCTCCGGTGGATAAAACAAAACTACTGCACTATATAGGCAGGAGCCTCCGTTCTTGCTTGCTAGTGTTGCTCTCTTCACACTATCTCGTCCTCTCCAGATCTAAACACAACAGCAGTGGCCACACTCTCTCTCTCTGCTTACCACTGGTCACAGATCCAGCTGGATCCTCTCCGCCGGGGAAGGTGAGAAGGTGCAATGTTCACGCGGTCGTCCTCGACGATGGCTCTTACCCACTGCTGGCGGGTCCTGATCAGCGTGCTTTGTCGTTCTCTCCCACGCAGCGCCGGCTAGGGAGGGCCTCCTACCCCTTCTTCCTCGCTGCCGTAGTGTGGGCAGATCTAGCCTCCCGCCGCCCACCTAGCGACATCCCGGCGACCCTCGGGTATAACTTCCTTCTAAACCGTCCTTGCTCTACTTCCCCAGCTCCTGTCGTCGCAGCATTTGTATCTTCTACTATTTCTCAGCCCCTTCGTAGATAAGATTGATCGACTGTTCGAAAGCCACCTAATTTTTTACTATTAAGAGGTGAAACTAGTTCATGCAGTCGCATCTAGTACTACTTGGTTCAAACAGAGAAGATAATGGGTGGGGGTGGGGGAAGATTTGTTACCTAAATCTAGGACTTGGTTAAAAGAGGAAATAATGGGGGCGAAAAGTAGCAGAGACTGGCTATCCAACTAGTCTCTTGGTCTAATATGGAAATAAAGGGAAATGCAGTACAAACTCAATATAAACCGATCTATTGGTTGAAAAAGGAAAGAAAGTGGGGACTGGGGGACAAGTCAACAGAGTATGTCCAGCACTAGATTTGCTAGCCTCACATAGTATAAGGTGGCTATACCAAAAAAAATGGGACCAACCTAGATATCATGTTCTAATGTTTGTTGCCTCGAGCCCCTCTTATGTAATGCCACTTGTAAAATGTAGCAGTCACACTGTTAAAAGTAAGGACACATTAAACCAATGTTGATTTCAATGTAATGCCTCCAGTAATATGAATCAATGGCACTGTTTTTCATGCCCTTCTAAATTTCCCATTAAGATAAGTTGTTTCTTTTCGTTAGAAATGCAACTTTCCTGGTCTGCCTACTCTCCCGTGCCCAAATACCAACTCTTTAGCAGCTGTTAATGTAATGTTGCTGGTAAAATGAAGCAATGGCACCATTAAAGTAATGTCGTGTTTAACAGTTGTGATAGTTAATCCTAATGCCCACACTAATATCTAGCAATGCTGATGCTTTATAAATTGCCATTGTCCTTGTAGGATCGACATTCAGATGATGAACATGCTTCTTTTCATTTGATGTATGTTTCATCACTTATTAGTCACCCTCCTTTCCACCTTTTTGTGCAAACGGAGATATACATTTCACGCTTGATCTTGGTTGAACTGCACAAATGATATCCAAATTATAGTTGAACATTCCACGAGATTGATGACCAACCTTGATGTTGCTCAATTTTATTGTAACTAATGAAGAAGCTGCTAGCTCATGGTACATTGCTTCATTTTAGGTGAACTATACAAAAAGGTCCCATGAATTGATTCATCTATGTTGGTGACTGGTTCCATCCCTTTTACAATGGCGTTGACTGCAGATATGGTACCCATCATGAGGTATGTTCATTTTTTGTCCGACCATTTGCCAAAGATCATGCATGTTGAGTCTGCTCTTGTGCTATTGTTTTGGCACTGCCATGATAAAGCAGTAATGTTATTATTTTGCACCTTAATCTAGTGGCACTATTAATTTGAGGCAATGTTTTGGCACTGCTAGTGCCATAGAATTTTTTTATATATCGAAGGGGGTTTCCTCCGATATCATTAAAGAAACCCAACCATAGAGAACCATTATCAAATAACATCTCAGTGTAAACGGGGAGTTATGCAACTACTACTAGAATGGAGTGAGTACTAGTAGGAGACAAGTTTGCCACATAAGCCAGGCAGGTAGGGGAACGCAGCACCAGCTCGACCAAGTTTGGAGTACAGCCTAAATGCTACCACAGAAACATAAGGGGGAAGATAGGGACTGAAAGAGCCAGCTTCAACATCCCAGTCTAAGCACCCCCGGCCTCCATCGTTGCGACAAACGGTACACCTCGCTTGCCACCTGCTCGACCCTAGTGCCACTGATAAAATGAAGTAATAATACAGTTAAAATAGAGCGAGTGTCCTCTCTATCATTTCATTTCCAATGTAGATAAAGAAAGTGCCACTCTTTGTTAGTATATGCTTCATCAACTAGTTCCATTGTTAATGTTTAAGTGTTTCAGTAAACTGGGGTGCTTAATTTTAGTTGATATGCACAAAAATAGAGATTGGAATGTCTCCCCTCCTTGTACTACCGTTGTACACTGATGTTCACCACTGGCAGAAGGTGTATCGGGGAGAATTGGGTCGATTTCCGGATGAGGCCTACCGTATGAGGCGTCGCAGGGCCCATCTCGCCATCGCAGCATGGCATACTATGATACTGTTGCAATATTTTCTTCTATTTATTAGTGTATGTTTCATCAACTAGTGCCACTATAATGTAATCACACTTTTTCATTATCTGTGTAAATAGGGTTATTCAGCTGCATTTTGGTGGAACTGCACAAATATACGGATGGAACCGACATATATGCAGAGTGCGAGGTGTGCCAAGTAAGAATTACCGACACCAACCATGTTCCATCTAAGCATTGGCATCCACCACCACCACCAGTGGGATGTGTGGCGCTCTCCGTGGACGGATCTTTCTCGGCAGCAAATCCTCTAACCAAATACTAGTAACTTATATTGGCACTTTTGTAGGGAGTACTCTTTTTTGAAAGAAACACCAATCTATTTTTCTTTATTTATACACAGTGTCACAACTTTTTTTGGGTCCAGAGCTATTTTAGGGTGATTGGCGTAGTACTCAGAGACTGATTGTATGCATGATTTTCATTAGCCGTCACACTGATTGTAAGCATGAGCAGATGGAATATTAGGTTAGTGCGAAGCTTACCTTAAACCCTACCGCCGCTGTTGAAACGAGGCGAGCACCGAGGGAATCATGGAGAACAACGGGAAAGTGATGTCGCGCCATCCGGCCTCCTCTTGCGGTGGGAGAACGAATACTCCTGTGGCTCCGGCTGGCTCTGCACCCTCACGAACGGCACACCGTACTCGATCGATTTGTTATCCTCTGGATACTCGACCTTTGACCTGTACACCCACCACCTCTGCCTGACTTTCACCTCGAGGGGGTGGTTTTGCAATGGAGAAGAGGGAGAGGTGAGACGGTGGTCTTGCAGAGAAGAGGGAGAGGCGAGACGGTGGTTTTGCAATGGAGAAGATGGAGAGGAGAGGGGGTGGTTTTGCAATGGAGAAGAGGGAGAGGTGAGATGGTGGTTTTGGAATGGAGCTGATGGAGAGCAGAGGAGGTGGTTTTGCAATGGAGAAGAGGGAAAGGAGGGTGCGGCAGCGATTTAGGATTGGACGAGAGGGCCGGTGAGGGAGTCCTGGATTATGGGGTCCTCGGATAGCCGGACCATATACTTTGGCCGGACTGTTGGACTATGAAGATACAAGATTGAAGACTTCGTCCCGTGTCCGGGTGGGACTCTCCTTTGCATGGAAGGCAAGCTTGGCAATTCGGATATGTAGATCTCCTCCCTTGTAACCGACTCTGTGTAACCCTAGCCCCCTCCGGTGTCTATATAAACCGGAGGGTTTAGTCCGTAGGACAACAACAATCGTAATCATAGGCTAGCTTCTAGGGTTTAGACTCTACGATCTCGTGGTAGATCAACTCTTGTAATACTCATATCATCAAGATCATCAAGCAGGAAGTAGGGTATTACCTCCATCGAGGGCGAACCTAGGTAAACATCGTGTCCCCGCCTCCTGTTACCATCGCCTTAGGCGCACGATTCGGGACCCCCTACCCGAGATCTGCCGGTTTTGACTCCGACATTGGTGCTTTCATTGAGAGTTCCACTGTGCCGTCACCATAAGGCTTGATGGCTCCTTCGATTATTGGCAATGATGCGATCCGGGATGAGGATTTTCTCCCCGGACAGATCTTCGTATTCGGCGGCTTCGCACTGCGGGCCAACTCGCTTGGCCATCTGGAGCAGATCAGGAGCTACGCCCCTGGCCGTCAGGTCAGGTTTGGAAGCTTAAACTATACTGCAGACATCCGCGGAGACTTGATCTTCGACGGATTCGAGCCCATGTCAGGTGCTCCGCACAGTCACAACAAGCACGACTTGGCTCTGCTGTCGGACGGTGTTCAGGAGATCACACTTGTGCCTTCTCTGGTCCTCAATCCCGAGCAGATCGTGCCGTTCGAGGACGGGTGGATGGACCCCTCCACGGAGGTCGCACACTCAGCAGCGTTAGAGCCGAATACTGACTTCACCTCTTATGAGACCTGTGTTGCCGAACCCTTGGATTTGTTCCTGGCCACGGGCTCCGAACTGCTTGCGTCAGTGCCTATCGAATCTGATTGGGCACCGATCATGGAGTTTACCTCCGCGGATATTTTCCAGCACTCGCCCTTGGGCGACATGCTAGATTCATTAAGGTCTCTCTCCTTGTCAGGAGACCCTCGGCCGAACTATGTCCGGCTCGAGTGGGAAGCGGACGATGAAGAAATTCGTTCCCCACCCACCACCCACTTAATAGCCACTGTTGATGATTTAACTGACATCCTTGATTTCGACTCTGAAGACATCGATGGTATGGACGACGATGTAGGAGAAGAACAGGAACCACCACCTACAGGGCGCTGGACAGCCACTTCATCACATGATATATACATGGTGGATACACCCAAAGAAAACAATGACGAGGAACGGCAGGATGCAGCGAAGGATAACCCCCTCGAGAAGCAACCAAAGCGGCAACGTAGGCGCCGCTCCAAATCCCGCCTCGGCAAAAACAGCGATAACAACACAAGAAAGAATAATACCCGGGTCGACTCCAAAGGAAACAAAGACCACATGGACCCAGCGACAGAGCAGGATGAGCCAGCGGACGGCGAACGTAGTACGGAGCCGCTGTCCAATCACGGCGATGCCGAGGGTAAAGCTCATCAACCTGTCTCCGGAGAGGAGAACAGTCCAGACGATGATGCACACATCATCTCGGAAAGGCACTTGTAGCAAGAGAACCTCCATAGAAGGCTTATTGCCACCGCGAGGAGTCTGAAGAAGCAGAAGCAAAGGCTTAAGGCCAGGCAAAATACACTCCACAGCAGATGGAATAAAGTGCTTGACACTGAAGAAAAGTACGGGGGCAGTCGCCGCACAAAGAGCTATCCAAAGCGCAAGCTGCTGCCTGAATTCGATGACGAGGCTTTAGAGCCCATACAGCCGGATCAACCACCGCGTAGCCGCGACAGGGCGGCTAACGATGTCGCACACAAGTCAGCACACGGTTTACGTGAGGACTTGCACCAAAAAGCCGGTATGACCAGGTCCATCTACGGATCTAGGAAGCCCGCTCCGGAACAGAATCAAAACAAAACACTACAACCCTCAGAATGCCATGACACATCCAAATACAGGGGTGCCGCGCACCCCCTATGCTTCACTGATGAGGCGCTGGATCACGAATTTCCAGAGGGATTCAAACCCGTGAACATAGAGGCATACGATGGAACGACAGACCCTGGGGTCTGATTGATGACTTTATCCTTCACATCCACATGGCTCACGGAGATGATCTCCACGCCATCAAATACTTGCCCCTCAAGTTGAAAGGACCAGCTCGGCACTGGCTGAAGAGCCTCCCCAAAAACTCAATTGGAAGTTGGGAAGAGCTTGAGGAAGCTTTTAGGGCTAATTTTCAAGGGACCTATGTCCGACCTTCGGATGCAGACGATTTAAGTCATATAATTCAACAGCCCGGAGAGTCAGCCTGAAAACTTTGGAATAGATTCCTCACTAAGAAGAATCAAATCGTCGACTGCCTGGACACCGAAGCCTTAGTGGCTTTCAAACACAGTGTCCATGACGAATGGCTCGCCAGACACCTCGGCCAGGAAAAACCAAGGACAATGGAAGCCCTAACAACCCTTATGACCCGCTTTTGCGCGAGCGAAGATAGTTGGCTGGCCCGTAGCGGCACCAGCAACCCAGGCACATCCGAAGTCAGGGATGGCAATGGAAAACCATGACGCAATAAAAGCAAGCGTCAAAACAATGAAGACAGCCCAGACAACACGGCGGTAAACGCAGGATTCAGGGCCTCTCGATCCGGTCAATGGAAAAACCATTCAAAGGCAGCAGAGATGGACCGTCCAGCCTGAACAAGATTCTAGACAAATTATGTCAGATTCATGGAACCTCCGACAAACCTGTAAATCACACCAGTAGAGAATGCTGGGTCTTCAAGCAGGCCGGCAAGCTAAACGCCGAACACAAAGGAAGGGAAACACCAAGTGAAGACGAGGATGAGCCTCGCCAGCAAAACACTGGGGGACAGAAAAAATTCCCACCAGAGGTCAAAATAGTGAACATGATTCACGTAACGAAGAGGAGGAGCAAACACGCACTCCGAGACATATGCGCTGTGGAGCCCGTCATCCCCAAGTTCAACCGCTGGTCGGCCTGCCCTATCACTTTTGATCGTAGGGATCACCCGATTAGTATCCGGCACGGAAGATCGACTGCCTTGGTGCTAGACCCAATAATTGACGGATACTATCTCACTCGAGTCCTTATGGACGGCGACAATAGTCTCAATCTGATATATCAGGAAACAGTCCGCAAAATGGGGATAGACCCGACAAGAATCAGCCAAAGCAATACTACCTTTAAAGGAGTAATACTAGGCCCAGAGGCCCGCTGCATGGGCTCTCTAGTACTAGAGGTTGTATTCGGTTCTCCCGACAACTTCCGAAGCGAAGAATTAACCTTCGACATTGCTCCATTCCGAAGCGGCTATCACGCACTACTCGGAAGAACTGCCTTCACTCGTTTTAATGCAGTACCGCATTACGCTTATCTTAAGCTTAAGATGCCCGGTCCACGTGGCATCATCATAGTTAGCGGAAACACAGAGCGTTCCTTATGTGCGGAAGAATGTGTAGCGGCTCTAGCAGCCGAAGACTGAACGGCCTCTCCAACCAGAATAAATGATCGGTCGTCAAGACCGCGGACACGGCTAGACGAGTCCGGCGCAACACTAGCTGTAACAGCTCGGATAAACCTGAGATTGGGTCGATGGATATACCCCCATAGGTGGTGCTAGGGGCTTCCCTCATGTAAAAAGGACTACAGTTCGGCTTGACCTTATTTAGATTGAATTTTAATGGTTTATCAAGAATAACCAATTTTTTCGCACGAAAACTTTCACCTAGGCTTTTCTCTCTTACAGATGATCATCGTGCTACACCCTTCAAGGATACGGCACAACAGAGACACATGCGCAGACGTGCAGCAGGGCCCCGTTCAAGGTTTCTTTTTAGATTAAGACCCTGTGTAAACCTTTTTTATTGTCTCTTGTTGCTTCACACCCTCCGGATACTCAACATAACCAAGAGGGATGCTAGCGTTATTGTCATTTCGTCACGTCAGACTAATGCACGTACCTGGAAATTCAGGGCTCATTATCAAGGGCGTTACTCAGCCCAGTATACGTTGTAAAGTCCGAATACCTTAGGGAGTGTTCGGCGTCGCGAGTTTGGCCTTATATGCATCAGCTCCGAATCATGTCTTTGGTCAATAGTTGGGTTTGCCCGGCTCCCGTGTTTTGCTACCTTACGTTCTGCTCTATCGGCTAAGGTGGCACCGGGAGAACTACTATGAGTGTGCCCTGGTTCATCTGGACGAGCACCTCAGTAGAGAAAGCTAAAAACTGACTGTCATGATAAAGCGCGAGACTAGTCAACCACTCGATGACTCAGCGGAATCTTCGCGATTCCTCCGCATTAACGAAGGGCCGGTTTCCCTGTCATGTATGTACGCGCCCCGTATTCGGATGAGCACGGAAGTACCAGGGGCTATATAGTAGCCCCACCATCAAATTCCTATGGCTAAGTGAAAGTGTTAAAGCTATATAGTCCGATTGCCTTGTTCGCTGCGCTATCACCTCCTTAATGGACCAAGACGTTGGATCAAGTGTGAATACGCGCTTTTCCGAGCACCCCCGCATTATATGCGTGGGGGCTGAAGCCGACAACTGCAAACTTTCAGGTTATATACATACATAAACGGCCGCACAGGAGGCATCATAATACTTTCAGGGAAAAGTACTAACATAGCCTTTATAATCCAAATAGCATTATTTTTACAATTGGGATACATGTCACTCGAACATGATACTCTTCGAGCACTGACCCTCTGTTAAACGAGCACCTTCTAGGACTTCTTCAAAATAGTGCTTAGCCGAGACCTGGCCTACGGCCGGATCCTGGGTTGCAATAGCGGTGGCCTCCATCTCTGCCCAGTATGTCTTAACACGGGCAAGAGCCATCCGCGCACCCTCTATGCACGCCGACCTGTTTACAGCGTTGATATGCGGCACAACATTAAGGAATCATTGCACTAAACCAAAATAACTATTCAGCCTTGGTCCCTCTGGCCAAAGATGATCCACGACGGACCTCATGGCAAGTCCGGACAATCTATGGAGCTCAGCCCACTCGGCCATTTGTTCATTTAACTGCAGTGGACGCGTAGGAGCACTGAACTGCGACCAGAACAACATTTCCACTTCATGATCTTTCTAATATTTGAAAAACTCAGTCGCATTAGCAGCACTCGTTGCCAAGTCCAAGTACGCATCTGTAGCACTCCATAATTGATCCAGAGGGGCATACCTCGGATCTCCGAACTTCGTCCGCAACAAAAAGGGCTTCCCAACCGTGATATCTCCGGCTTGACAAAGCTCCTCCTTTGCCGCTCTGATTTTAGAGCGGGTTTCCTTGGCTGCTACCATGGCTTTCTTCAGGTCCGCCGTTTTCGTTTGGCTTTCCTTTTCATGAAGCCCGTACCAGCCGGCATCATCCTTCAGCTCAACAACCATCTTGGCTATTTTATCTTCGCTTTGGCAATGAGCAGCCTGTTCGGCTCTTAACTCTTCGGCCGCCTTTAGGGCCGCCGCATCACTTCTCCTAGCTTGTTCCTTGGCTCGGGCAAGCTCCGCCCGAAGGGTCTCCATGGCGGCAGCTCCATCTGCAGTCACAGCATATTATAGATACTAGCATCATGCTCCTCTTAATATATGTTGACCACCGGAAAATACATACCCTGTGCCTCGTCAAGCCGCTTGTTCACAAGCACGATGTCGGCATCTACCGCATCAAGCTTCCGCCTTAGTTCGGCAAACTCACCAGTCCGGCTAGCCACCGGACCCTCAGCTGCCTGCACATGTAAGCAACATGATCATTACCTGGGACTATGATCCTCTGTTTGCCACCTCTGGACAGCAACCAGAGTCTCAGGGGCTACTATCTGTATAGGGCACACCTAGCGTGTGCGGTACCGTCAAAAAAAAAATATTACTATGCGTACCTCAAAGCCTCTTAGCAGGCTCATAAAAGCTTCATGCAACCCACTTTTGGCGGATGAAATCCTCTCAACCACTGTACCTATTAAAGTACGATGCGCCTCTGAGATAGCCGCTTGCTCCAGAAGACTCATCAGTGCGTCCGGTCGTGCACCGGACAGTCCCGGACTCTTTCTGTTGCTATCCTTAGGAGCCGAATACTCCGGACTTCGGGTGGCCGAAGGGTTACCTTCTGGCCTTGGCGGATCAGGATAAATCCTCCATGACGACACCTCAGGGTCGTCCGCCTCATGAGGCGGGGAGACAGGGGGAGGCGTTTCACTCTCCATCATCTTCGGAAGAAGATCCGCCGAAGACGAACTCTGTCGAGAAGGGCTACGATCCGAACTGCAAGACATACGTCTCGATTATTGTCCTCGGAGATGAAGTAGGATATATTTACCAAAAGTACTCTTGTTCACTTACAGCTCGATGGAGGGCTGACCCCCTTGCGGGCATGGTGCGGTAAGGACGCCCTCCAGGGCAGGGTCCCATGACGAAGGTTTCTTCCCTCGTTTGGAAACCCTCGTTTCCAAGTCTTCAGAGGCGGTCCTTTTCCTTCCTTGGGGAGAGGGGATTTTAGATTCTTCTCACCGATTATCCTCCTTCGCGGAGACACTAATTCCCCCGGTTTGGATGAGTAATGCATGAGGCCCGCTTTCGGCTTCTTTATTCCTCCCTTTATCTTCCCCTGATGGCACTTGATAAGGTGCATGCTCAAGCATCCTGGCTAGTACAAGATCCCGTGAGCCTTCGGGAAGGGGGGCCGAACACCTGATCATCTTCGCCTTTCTTATCCAGTCCTTGCCAAGAGCGATTTTTTCAGAATGATGTTGTGACAAATGAAAAGACAGCGTGTTCGGCCGCAGAATTACTTACTTGGGTATCTGGACAATTGTAGTTTAGACCCGCATCCTCAGTGGTGTCCGGACACTTTATTCGTGATCCAAAGAACAATCCATACGTTTCTTCAAGCATCACGCTGAAGAATTGCTGAATAGTTTGCGGTCCTTCCGGGTTTAACTCCCACATATGGAGAGGTCGACGTTGGCATGGCAGGACCCGACGAACTAGCATGACTTGCATTACCTTGACAAGGCTGACAGCTCTCTTGAGGAGATCTCGGATGCGACTCTGCAATGTCGGCACGTCATTAACTGGCCCCCAGTCCAGCCCCTTGTTGACCCATGACGCCAGTTGTGGCGGGGGGCCCGAACAGAAGGCGGGGGGAGCTACCCACTTAGTACTTCGGGGAGCTGTGATGTAAAACCACTCCCGCTGCCATAAGTCAGACATCTCCGGAAGGAACCCTTTGGCCATGGAGCATCGGCGCCTTTGCTTATTATGGCACCTCCGCATTCTGCGTGTCGCCCATCGATCATCTTTGGCTTCACATTGAAGGTCTTAAGCCATAAGCCGAAGTGCGGGGTGATGCGGAGGAAGGCCTCACACACGACGATAAACGACGAGATGTGAAGGATGGAATCTGGAACTAGATCATGGAAATCGAGCCCATAATAGATCATAAGCCCTCTAACAAAGGGATCAAGACTAAAGCCTAGCCCTCGAAGGAAGTGGGAAACAAATACGACACTCTCATTGGGTTCGGGAGTGGGGATGACCTGCCCTTGAGCGAGCAGCCTTTGTCGAGATTCGGCGATCGGATACTGGCTTCTCTTAGCTTCTTGATGTCCTCCTCTGTGACAGAGGAGGCCATCCATCGGCCTTGAAGGTTGGATCGGACATGATTGAAGGTCCGAAGCACTTAGCCTGAGCCTTGAGTGTTGGAATTCGAGGTGGGGGAAGGGAAGGATCGAGCGCGAGAAGAAAAGGACAGGCCTTGGCCCCTTTATAAAGAGGGTGAATATCAAGCATCCTCCGCGTGGCCGTTTGGAACTGCCTAAAATCAAGGAGTCATACCAGCAGGCACGATTGGGTTACCCACACCTGTATTGATGAGAATCCCGTGATAAGGGGACACGATATCTGCTTCGACAAGACGTGCCAAGAAAACTGCCTCGCAACACGTGCAGTGGCAGGCTGGTAAAAACGGTTTGTAATGAAAGGACCATGGCAGGATGTCACGTAATGAAAAGTTGTCAGCAGATTAGATTTGTGGAAATATTATACTCTCTACAGTGGTATGTGGAATTTGTTTTGCAGAGCCGGACACGACCCTTGTGTTCAAAATCTTCTATGGAGTATTCGTAGGAGGAACCCTCCTTGGAATGCCGAAGACAATCTGCGCGCCGGACTCATCGTCATTGAAGCCTGGTTCAGGGAGCTCTTGAGGAGTCTGGATTAGGGGTCCTCGGACAGCGGACTATATACTTTGGCGGACTGTTGGACTATGAAGATACAAGATTGAAGACTTCGTCCCGTGTCCGGGTGGGACTCTCCTTTGCATGGAAGGAAAGCTTGGCAATTCGGATATGTAGATCTCCTCCCTTGTAACCAACTCTGTGTAACCCTAGCCCCCTCCGGTGTCTATATAAACCGGAGGGTTTAGTCCGTAGGACAACACCAATCGTAAGCATAGGCTAGCTTCTAGGGTTTAGCCTCTACGATCTCGTGGTAGATCAACTCTTGTAAGACTCATATCATGAAGATCAATCAAGCAGGAAGTAGGGTATTACCTCCATCAAGAGGGCCCGAACCTGGGTAAACATCGTGTCCCCCGCCTGCTGTTACCATCTGCCTTAAACGTACAGTTCGGGACCCCCCTACCCAAGATCCGCCGGTTTTGACACCGACAGCCGGCGCGCTGTGACTGGATCAAAATCAAAATCAATTTACCCTGGAATTAAGAAAGCGACCCCACATTAACTAGTCTCCCTTTTATTCTGGGTCATAATTGACCATGATTTTCACAAATAAAATATATGTTATATGTTGCAAAAGTAATGTAATTTGAAAGTACATTTAGATATGAACCAAATGATACAATATTTGGTGACATGCATTCACATTTTGCTTGTCAAGTACAGTATGGTCAAACTTTGACCCAAAATACGCAAAACAAAAAAATACTTCCAAGACTAGCGCTGCTCCTCTCCTGTTCCAATCTAAATCCAGCGCCGCTCCTCTCCTCTTCCAATTCAAAACGGCCGTCCCTCCTCTCCTGTTCCAGTCGAAAACCAGCACCACTCCTCTCCCGTTCTAATCCAAAACCAGCGCCGCTCCTCTCCTCTTCCATTCAAAAACCACCGCCAGCGAGTGAAGGTGTTGTGGAGAAGTAGATCGATGGAAGAGTACAACCGATATGTGAGGATCACAGATGGCGACCCTGTGAAGCTATCTAGGATGTTGGAGATATAGTCTTGGTTTGACAACAAGGACCAGCTAGCGGCGACGGCGACATCCATGGCCAAATATTTGCAACAAAGTGAAAAGGCAGCGATACTCCCAAAGGGAGTCACGCGGGAGTACATAGAGCTACTCCTCTGGGCCATGGAGTAAAAAAATTCACCGAATCCAATTGTGAGGCAGCGGCGGTGGGAGTAGCGATCCAATATGGAGCATCCACCAGAGATTGAAGGATCAAGCATCCACAGGGTGCCGTTTGTGAGGGTGCCGTGACAGAGCGAGCCGGTGGAGTCTTTGTCGACCGAACCCAACTGCAAGAGGAGAAAAGCAGTTGGCCCCACGACGCTTGCCCACCATCCTCTTCCTTGACATTCACATCGTCTCATGGGGCGGCTGTCTGCTGCCGAGGAATAGGAGGGGACTGCCCGCCCAACCCAATAGTCGGGCAGGTTGTGAATTGTCAGGAGGAGCTTAGGGTTGTCAGTATTTGCAGGTTGTGAATTGTGTTTTGTGTTGTGTATTTTGAGAGTACATTCAGATATGAATGTCTTCTGAATTTCAGATTTGCAGTATTGAGCATATGTAGTATTTTATAAATTATAGAGATCTGTTTTTAGCACTTAAAAAAATGTAGTTTCATATAAAAGTGCAGACAATATGATTCTCATAGAAGAAACTCCAAGTTTTAGTTTCAGATAAGAAACTGCAAGTTTCAGAGGCAGAGCATTTATATTAACACACCCTTTTCAAACAGGGATAACATCATGTTGGAACTTTTATTCATGGTCGAAAATAGAACTACCAGCCAGTTAACATCATGTTGATCAACATTCATGCATAGCACATATTCATATGATGCACAGTCAAAAATATATACTATTTTCAAAACGCCCACACAATGTCGAGTGTGCGAAAAACAGAGAAAACGAGGGATGAAGTTTTGGCAAGTGTTGGACGTGGTGTGCATAGATGACAATGGCGACCCACAAGTCAATAATGGCAGAGGCAAAAAAATTGGAGATATTTTCACTACGTCAGGTGGAATCGAACCCGGGCGGAACAACGGTCGGGTAGTGTCACTTGGTCACTGGGCTAGTTTAGTAGTTTCGGTAGAAATAAGGCACAACATCTACGATTGCTATAGCATGCCTTCACCGGCTCCGGTGGTTCGTTCTCGTCCTCAGGCTTTGTGCGCTCGCCACAGCGCCACTGTCTGCCGTTGTGAACATGCTGAACAAACAAGAGGAATCTGGAGAGGACTGTACGTGGAGAGGTGGACAATCGGGACCCACCAGGTCTATGGCCGTACGCAAGCAAGTGCCTCATTGAAAAAATACTTCCTCCTAATGCTATATTGACGTTGGGGCCCACGGGTTTGTCAACGTAGTTACATTTTGTTTTGAGGTGCTTCAATGTAGTTACTAAAGGAGATAAATTTACAACGAAGCTGGGGAGCTGGCAGGTATCATTTATTATCAGTGGGCCAGCAAGTATCAGTTGTGTTGTGGGCTGCCCCGTCTGGGCTTTCTTTTTTAACATGCGCAACCCATGACATGTCGGTTTGTATTTTCTTGAGGGCCGCCATGTATCGACCGGCCTATGGACCTCCCATCCTAGGTTTTATTTTTCCTGAAACATCCGCAACCCAAGTAATGTATTTTTTCTAAAGAAAACGCAGAGGTCTGTTCTATTTTTCTATATAAGAATAGGAACACTAGGTCCAACTTATGTTTCCCTTCTAACTACATTATATATATTTATATTGTTTTATATGTTATTATATATCATTGTTATTGTCATCATATATTTATTATATACTTACATATATAAGAAAACAATATCCAACGTCTTATTAACCTATAAAAATATTTTTTTAACAATATAATCGTAGATTTTTACGTTAAGGCAACGAAAATCCTGGTGATTATGTACAAAAGCTTGGTAAGATTTAAAGACCAATGTAATAATAAAGCACTTATTATTTAAATATATTTGTGACAAAATGCTCAGCCCCTGTTTATTTTTCGATAACATTGCTGGACCCAACCCAACATTCTAATTAGAACTAGCCCAGCAAAATCGTGTATTTTGAGAAAGTGCAAATGGGCTGTAATTTTTTAGGAAAAAATAAATGAGCCGCATGGTCGTTACATTATTTTTTTCAGCTAGCCAGCAAATTCATGTATTTCGAGAAACTGAAAATGGGCTGTAGTTTTAAAAAAATGGGTCGCATGGACGCTACATTATTTGTTCACCTAGCGCAGCAAATGGACTGTAATTCTCAAAACAGATCAAATGGACTGTAAATTCTGAAAAAAATGGGTTGAATATATGCAACATTTTTGGAGGCTGAAAGTGGGCCAATAGGTCGAAGCCAACGCAAGTCATTGTCAACTTAGACAACAAATGATTTTGACATCGATAGCCGTTGGATTTACATCCAACGACCGACATCCATCTTCAATCTCTCGTCTTCTTCCTCCAGCATCGCCAGGGCCTCCTGGTCCCACCTCCTGCTGCTAGCAGCTCTAGTTAGCACGCTTCATTGTGAAGCGCTGCCCCACCGCCGGCCAAGCCATCCCTCCGCCCCTCCACCCCTCCTATTCTTCTCCACCGACTGCCGAACCACACCACACCAGAACCAGTTAACCCTCGTATACTACTCCGTATGCGACTCCACTCCCGCGTCTTTCCATCTCCGGCTCGTTGTTGTCCGGGGCCTTGCAGTCGTCCACCATCTTGGATGTGCTCGCCGTGGCGTGGTCAACGCACAAAAAAATAAATACTCCCCTGCTATCTGGGACCCACCATAGTTGGAGGCTGACTTGTGAGCCTACTGACGCAGACGGAGGGCTTTGTCAACTTAGTCAATATGCACGATTCTAGCTCCAGTGACTGTACGATGTCCATCCAATGGCTGTAGTGCTTCTTCAACCTCTGGTCTTCTTGCTGCAGCCGCGCCGGTCATGCCGCCTGATCCTGCCTCCCGTGGCCGGCTCTGCTGCCGTGCATGCCTGACCGCCCCACCCTACTCCAACCTCTGGCCAGGCCATCCCTCTACTCACCCACAACCCCCGTTATTATGTCGCGACGACTGCCTCACACCGCAGCCGAACCACTCAACCCTCGTACTCCTCTCCGCGTGAGCATCAACTGCCGCATCTTCCCCGGCTCCATGTCATCCCCTTCCTAGGCCTCACCTCGTCCACTGCCTTGGTGCTCTCAGCACGGCGTGGTCAAGGAATGACTTCCATCAGAAGAGTACTGTACATGGAGAGGCTGACAGCTGGGTCCACGGCCGCAGCAAGGAAGTGCCTCCTTATTACATGCAAAATAATGATTCCTTTACCTGACAGGAGGGACCCACGGGACGGGCCACCGTATGTCACGAAAAAACTTTTCCCCCTGACTGCTGGGACCCACCAGCTACATCTTCGCACGCAAGGAAGTGCGTTCTTATTACGAGCATAAATATGATTCTTGCCCCGACAGCTGGGACACACCAGCTATATCTTCGCACGCAAGGAAGTGCCTCCTTAGCTCCTTGACAGCTGGGACCCACCTGGTTGAACCGTCACGTGGGTTTATGCATGCAGTCGCGAGCGATATGCGTACATCTTGGTCGATCGGTGCATGCGCGGCTGCAGCGATGAACCATGGCCAAGTAAGGAAGGGCATGTGCCGTAGTAGAGGCGCGAACGTAGCATGTCACGCAGTCCCGTCTATATCGTGTACACATACATACAACCAAGGTGCAAGAAAGTAAATACGACCACATATGCACATACGGGCGGGGTCTCGAATGCCTACTCGCGCATACGTAAGGCCAGGGCTCATGTACATGGAGAGGTAGCGGAGAGCAGCGATGGTGTCCTGTTCATCGGCAGCCAACCAGCTGGGTCGGAACGGAGCAACTGTGTCGTGTTCATCGGGAGGCAACATAATGCGTCATGTTCATCGGGAGCCAACCGGCTTGGACGGAACACCCGAAACGAGGCCTGGCGTACCGCAGAATGGAGGAAATGTACTTTCGTTCGACTGCCTATGGTCGAAATGGGATCCTATTCACCGGGAGGGGTCTGGCATACTGCAAAACAGAGGAAACGGACTTCTCTTCGACCTCCTACGGTTGAAACGGGGTCCAATTGATTGGGAGGGGTGTGGCGTACCACAAAACGGAGGAAACAGACTTCTCTTCAACCTCTTATGGTCGAAACGGGGGTCCTGTTCAATTGGAGGAGTGTGGCGTACCACAAAATGGGACTCCACGGGCTACTATTTATCCACCGTGTACGGCCTCGCTCCAGCCTCCACGAGCTACTATTCATCCATCGTCGACCTCCTCCAGCCTCCACCTATGACTGTTCATCCACGACGTCTCCCTCCTGCCTCCACCAGCTACTGTTCATCCACGGGCTCCTATTCATCCATCCTCCACCTCTCCTCCACCGGCTACTGTTGATCCACCCCTCCACGGGCTAATTTTCATCTAGCCCTCCACCGGCTACTATTCAACTAGCCCTACACGGGGTTCTGGTCATCCACGCCCAACCGGCTCGATCGGGGTCCTGTTCATCCAGCAGCAACGGCCTCTACTACCGCGGGGTCCTTTTCATCCAACCCCCACTGGGAACTGTTTATCCAACACCCAACAATGCTCATTATTCATCAAGAGGCAGCAGGTTTGATCGGCTTCAGTTAGCAGCAGTAGCGAAGGAATCGCTCGATCGGGTTCAGTTAACAGCCAGGGATCAATCGATCGCTCGACTTGATGTAGCGTAGCGATTGCAATCGCTTTCGAGTTCGATGGCGAGCGCTCGCTTCGAGGTTCGATTAGAGCCCAACATCAGGATGAAAAGCCCATTTTCTGTCATGATTTTTTGTCATAGAAGTAGGAGCCCACCACATCTATGAGGATACCTGGTTTTGTCACAATTATCATCATAGAAGTGTCATAAGCATGACAGAAAAAGTTTCGTTCGGCCCAAAATGTCACAGATGTGTCTTTTTTTGTAGTGTAAGCATAAAGCACACAATAAGCATAGTATGATCAACCACACGACCAAACATAGTATCTCACGAGCATCAAAACAACCAAGTAGCATGAATCGAACAGACATAGTAGCAAAAACTCAAATAAAATGAAAGAGCAAAAGCGAGACAAACAGACTCTCTCTGTCTCTGTCTCTCTCCCTCTCTCTCGAAGCCTATGATCTATACACTTTCTCCACCTTTGGCAACAAGTTACCAAAAAGATCAAAAAGTATAGAGCGATGCGTCTCTCTATACACGATCCTCTGGAGCTCCTGAAGGGGTCTTCTGGCTTGTTGCTCCGGTGTGTGTCGGCGTGGAGCCGGCGATCTATGGGGGAGTGCGACCCCTTTGCTGGTTCGGTGAGGGGCACCGATCAATGCAAAGAGCAAACACAACGTGGAGCGCACGATTTTACCATGGTTCAGGCTGCCCGGAGGTGTAAAACCCTACTCCTGCCTTTGGGTGTATTGGTGGTGTTGAGCACAAGTAAACATAGCGCTCTCCCCCAGCAAGAGGCGGGAAGAGAGCAGCTGCACGAATGCCTATGCGTGAGTGTTGCTAAGATTCGAACCCCTTCTAATGTTGCCTTGGCCCTCCTTTTATAGCTCAAGGGGTTACCACAGTGGCCAAAAGGTCATTACAGGGGTGATTAGACTGATGTAGAACTATCATACCTAACTCTGGCAGTTAGGGCAAAACGCATTAAACGCGCTGCCAGGTGTCAAGTGGAGGTGAAAGCCCGGCAAGGCTACCGCGCTGCTTAGCCAGCTACCTCCTATTAGAGTGACACGCCATCTGGATGTGTCAAAAAAGGTGTTTTACCCCCTCAGCAAGTTGACATGCACGGGTTACATCCATCTAAGCACCTGTGCGCTCGACACCTCATTGATCTAGCGATCAGCTGATGAAAGAGGCGGAGCGCTGGTGTTGGCGAGAAGCCCATGCCTAAGGGGGGTTGCCAGGGCTTGACTTGCCGGCTCGTCTGGAGTTGGCTTCTTCCGTTGATGTATTTGTAGCTTGTCCCAGTGCTTGGTCTTCTTAATGCTTTCCTTGATTTCATAAAGAGTGGCTTTTCTGGTCTAGTTGCATATGAGACTTGGTACCTAAACACAAGAATTGCAGCGCACCTGTGCGTAAGTCAGGGCAGTAAAGACTCATGTTTGTTGCACCAATAGGAGCCCTCGGGCATGGTCCACACGTGTCGTCGGGCGTCATTGGGGTAGGTGATGTCTATTACACAACTTTATTCTTGTAGACTCGTGTTGGGCCTCCAAGCGCAGAGTTTTGAAAGACAATCGCGATTTTCTCTGAAGTGGATGACCTATGGTTTATCAATCCGTGGGAGGTGTAGGTTGAAGATGGTCTCTCTCAATCAACTGTGCAATCAAATAACAAAAAGTCTCTTGTGTCCCCAACACACCAAATACAATGGTAAATTGTATAGGTGCACTAGTTCGACGAAGAGATGGTGATACAAGTGTAGTAATGATAATAGATATTGATTTTTGTAATAGGAACAATAAAAAACAACAAGGTAGAAATTGATAAAATGGAGCACAAACGGCATTGCAATGCTTGAAAATGAGGCCTAGGGTCCGTACTTTCGCTAGTACAATCTCTCAACAATGCTAGTCTAATTGAGAAACAGTAAAATGGAGCGAGCTATGCCTCCTCTCAGTGTTTTTTGCTACACCCGCCATCCGATTGCGATCTCAACGGACCAGATCTCTACCATCGTCCCTAGCATGCCACTTAGGCTTTTCCAATTGCCGACTCACTTCTAGGTAGGCAGCCCACATGACAGGGTTCTGCTCCATGAAGCGATCGAGCCTTTGCTCGTGAATTGGGCTAACATGTCGGATGTTCTATGGGATTTCTTTCTCGTATTTTATCTTACGTGCTCGGCACCCATTATTAGGCTCGGTGGCGGAGCTCGGCTTTCTCCCTCCGTAACCGCTGCTTGTCGTGCGCGTTTTCCTTGCGTCCGCAGGTGTGCGTCGCAGAGGCGCCTCCCTCCCTCTTCACCCAAATCCATGGCTGCCATGACTTCGCCCACATCGTCGCCCCACCCAAATCCATGGCGGAGATTTACCCCATGGATCTTGAAGGACGCCCAAAAATTGGTCAGCAGGGCACTTGACTTGTAGATCCAATCATCGAGAAGAGAACGCAAATCCTACTCCACCCATGAAACCCATGCCAGCGTGCCACCAATGGTCAGATTTTCCTCACCTCAACCATCCTTGATTCAGAACGCTGATGGAATGCAGGAGCAACCCTCCTCCCATATACTTGGTGCTCGAGAACGTTCATCTATTGTGCAATGCCTCTCTATTCTTTGTTCTCAGGTTGACTATCGGAAAGCAATATTCTCAACTTTTTCCGTGGATCAGTCTCCATGGCGTGCACCGGCCTCATTTGCAGGAGGTTGAAGTTTTTTAGCACGGATTAAAATTAACATAGTAAATCTTCGATATATATGTGCACGTTAATGGTAAGCTGAATTCCAATTGACAGGAACACTATATAATACTTTCATCCGGAACAATATAGTAAAACGAATTCCAGTTCCAGGCCAAAGTATTACATGGAGTGCAAGGTGAGTGCTCATGTCTTAGCGGAACCAGTTGCCCAAGATTGCAAATCTGAACCTGATCTTACTTTATTAATTAAAGAAATGACCGATGGAGTGGCAATAGACAAGAAGATGTGGATAACCTTACCGAAATAGGCTTCCGCCCCGCTATATTGATATAGCAACCACCCGATACAACAATCCGAGCCACGCTGGGGCAAACAGCACAAGCACGCCCAAAAGAAATAACAAGAGAAAATAAGAGAAGAAATGCCAACAGCGCCGGATCAACGAAAGCTACGGCATGCCGCGATCGTTGCGCCCACCGAAGATAGCCACCACGCTCCAAAGCCACCGAGTTGCCGTGTACCAAGCACCACCTTCAAGAAGGAATGCGACGATGACGACGCTGCTGCCCGGACGAATCATAGGATTTCTCCGGCACACGAAGGGTAGAGGGGAGAGGGTCACCGACGCCCTTCAAGAAGGATGGCGGCGCCCGCGAGCGTCCTGCGTTGGTGCCGGCAAGACCCGACATGGATTTCTCCCGACCTCTCGCCCACCGCCCAGGACAAACCTTCGGCTCCACCACACCCGCCGCCCACCAACATGCGCCAACAATCACGAGGACACCGCCGTCGTCTCACCACGACCAACGAAGCGAAGCCGGCCAGATCCAAACGAGACACCCGAAGACAAGGACTGGCAACACCGCAGCCACGAGGGAGGGAACAACCTCCACCGGCACAGGCGGTAGCAGACCGGGCATAGCAGCAGAGGCACACCAGACCCCCTATCCGGCCAGGCCCAGCGTGGGCCCGTGAAGCTCCGCCGCCGTCTTTGTAGCGATCGGCGCGCACAGCAGCCGCCGTCCTGTCGCGAGCTCACGGAAACCACCGGAGAACAGCCCACCGCGGCCACCTGGTAGGCCCGCCCCGACCCAGATCGGGCCCGTAGGGCCTAGATCTGGGCCAGCTGGGCGCCGCCATCCGCAACAAGCCATGGGTCGTCACCGCCGCCAAGGGGCAACGCCACCGCACCGCCGCCATCCAGATCCGCGCCGGACGCCGCGGCGAAGGCTCCGCCGCCAGACCGCTTCGCCCGAGCCGGTCCAGCGACGGGAAGAAGGAGGGCGCCACCGCCGGGACTGCGGGGCGCCCTGGCAACGCCGGCCGCGCCCGCCGGCGGCAGCGAGTGAGGAAGAAGGGGGGGACTCGAGGAGGGAGGGTGGGGAGCCGCCCCGGTCGCCTCGCTCGGGTGTGGATAACCTTGGAAGTACACCTGATTGATCGAGTGAGATAACAAGATAGCAACAACTTAGGAAGAGGTTGCTGCTGCTTTGGAATGTCATGAACTGTGTCAAGTACATGACACCTCTGTGGAGAATTTCATTGGTGACATGGAATTGGCAAATGTATCTATTTATTCCTAGAAGGATTTGACAAGGCCGCATGATCATGCCCACCTGTTGTATAAAAGGAAGAGGTTGTGTCAGATCACCATGTCTTGCCTATATTTGAAGTCATCAAAACCGTTCAAAATTTCTTGGATGTTTGTAGTGTTTAGATTTTTATAGATAAATTTATTATATGTTATCAATATGGGCGGGCGCGGCAAAGCGCGCCTTTATGTTCTAGTTGGATCATATAACCATCCCTCAACGTGCGATGAAGAATCACTCCAAAGTCCCTATCTAGCGGAGAACATAAGAAGAAATTGTTTGTAAGTTACGAAACCACCTCAAAGTTATTCTTTTCGATAAATCTATGCTAGAGTTCGTACTAAAATAACACCAAGCTATCCTTTCTGATCGACCTAACCAAGAGTTTGTACTAAAATAGCACCATATGCTACACATCAACCAACTCTAATGTCACCTAGATACTCCAATGTCACCGCGAGTATCCGTGAGTTCATTTTACGATATGCATCAAACAATTTCAGATTCATAATACTCAATCCAACACAAAGAACTTCAAAGAGTGCCCCAAGATTTCTACCAGAGAAACAAAGACAAGAACGTGCATCAATCCCTATGCATAGATTACCCCAATGTCACCTCGGGAATCCATAAGTTGAGTGCCAAAACACATATCAAGTGAATCAATATGGTACCCCATTGTCAGCACGGGTATTCATAGCAAGACATACATCAAGTGTTCTCAAATCCATAAAAGTATTCAATCCAATAAGAACGAAATCTTGAAGGGAAAACTCTATTCATAACAAGATAGAGAGGGGAAAACACCATATGATCCAACTATACTAACAAAGCCTGCGATACATCAAGATCGTGAAATCTCAAGAGAGAGATTAAACACATAGCTACTGGTACAAACCCTCAGCCCTGAGGGTGGACTACTCCCTCCTCATCATGGTGGCCGCCGAATGATGAAGATGGCCACTGGTGACGATTTCCCCCTCCTGTGGAGTGCTGGAAGGGGGTCTAGATTGGTTTTTCATGGCGACAGAGACTTGCGGTGGCAGAACTGCTGATCTAGGCTTATTTCTGATGGTTTCTATATTTATAGGATTTTTTGCGCCGGTTTCACGTGAAGATGGGCCTCGATGTGAGCACAACCCAGCGGGGCAAGCCAGGCCCCTCAGGCGCGCCCTGGTGGGATGTGCCCTCCTTGTGGCTCTTCTGGCCCTCCCGCGAAGCTTCAGGGGTCTCTTTTGTTCCAAAAAAATCGTCAAAAAGTTTCAGCTCATTTGGAGAACTTTCATTTCTGCACAAAAAACAACACCACGGTAGTTCTGCTGAAAACAACGTCAGCCCGGGTTAGTTCCATGCAAATCATACCAAAACCACATAATATTGTTATAAACATGGCATGAATACTTCATGAATTATAGATACATTGGATACGTATCAGTAGGCCCAACAAATGCACAGGCGCTCACATCGATCTTGCCGGGGACAACGTCGTGCCTTGAGATCTTCTTTGCTTCTTCATTAATCTGGACCTGAGTCAGCCCCTTATCTCACCTTGAAATCTTTGGCGCTTAGGTGACGCACGCCGTCTTCCTAAAAAAACCAGGGGCACCCATACCCATAGGATGCCATTAGGGCGCCCGCGTGTGAGTTGGGGTAACTGCCATTTTATCTTTAGTTCGCGCACCACTACTGCCGTTTCTGCCACGCGCGCCGCATGCATTGCGTAGGGTAGGTGGTGGACGAGCAGGGCTCGGGAACATGCGCCTTGGTAGAAGACGCAGCGCCTTGGATTGGCATAGTGGGGCGATTGATGAAGAAAGTCGCCATCCTGGGATGAAGAGAGCCGGATTGGTGGAGCAGGGTGGTTAGCTCCGAGTAGTGGAGAGCCAGCCTCCCCTATAAAAGGAGGCATGCGAGGGCAGTCATGCTCATCCACTTTCTCCTACTTCTCCTCCTCGCTTGTGTCTTTGTTCATGGCGAGAGGAAGAGGTCGGGCTCGTGCTTCAGCCACGGCGGCGAGAGCTTCTCCCCGAAACCACGCCTTGCCCTCAGGTGCGGTTGTGGAAGCTAGTTCCAGTGCGCGAGGCGGAGCCACGAGGCGAGGTCGGGGTCAATGTGGCACCCACGGTCGAGGCGGATGGAGCGGCGCGCTCGTAAGTTCTCCTCCAACTGCTCCACCCCAGCAGAAGGCCATGCGGGGGACACGGCCCTTGAGTTCATCATCAAGGTGCGTGATCCTCCCTGCAGTCGCCTATGGCTTCCCCATCCTTTCACCAGGGTGATGGAGGTCGACCAGCCGCTAGGGTTGCGGTTGCGCATGAGAAGCTGCTGCAGTGGCACCGTGTGGGTGAATGTGGAGTTCTCCACGCCCCGCATCAAGTTCCTTAGGCGAGGATGAAAAACTTTCGCCCGTGCCCACTATCTTACAGACGGGCATGTCCTTCGCTTTAAGATGGTGGAGTCTGACATGCTCTTCGTCAAGGTTTTCAGGTGTTCAGGCGCTCGTCTTGGGTGCTATGTTGAAAGCTCGAGCAACGGCAAAATCTCCTCCTCGAGCGACAGCGGGGAGGAGGACACGGATGATGAAGACGACGACGGCAAGACTACAAAAAAAAAGACACATTTGTGACATTTTGGCCGAACGAATTTTCTCTCTCTCATACTTATGACACTTCTATGACCATAATTGTGACAAAACACGGTATCATCATAGATGTGGTGGGGTCCTACTTCTATGACAAAAAATCAAGACAGAAAATGGGATTTTCGTCCTAGGCAGGCCGGAGACGCAGCTGCATGAAATTCTTTGGGCCCTCCATGACGGAAAAAACCGTGGTAGAAAGGAGGGCGAGGAAAATATCGGGGTGTTCCTGGTTACAGTGGGTGGTCGGGGCCGAGGGATGCGCGTTTCTCTCGTACACGCACACGTGTGGGTGCGAGGCGCTGGGCTCTAACTGAACCCGAGCGAGGCGTTGGGCTCAAACTAAACCCGAGCGATTGCACTACAGGCTACGCGTTACTGAACCCGAGCGACCGATGGCTGTTAGCGAACTCGTCGGCGATTCGCCGCTCTGCGCTAATCTGAAGCTGATCGATCTGCCTCTAGATGAATAGTGGCGTTCTTTGGGGGGTTGGATGAACAGTTCGGTGGGGTGGATGAACAGGACCCGTGGTGTTGCCTCTGGATGAAAAGTGAGCGTTGCTGGGGGGGTTTGGATGAACAGTTCCCGGTGGGGGTGGATGAACAGGACCCTGTGGTGTTGCCTCTGGATGAACAGGACCCCGATCGATCGAGCCGGTTGGAGCTGGATGAACAGGACCCCGTGAAGGGCTGGATGAACAGGACCACCCCGTGGAGGGTAGGATGAATAGTAGATGATGGAGGGCTGGATGAAAGTAGCCCATGGAGGGGTGGTTGAACAGGAGCCCGTGGAGAGGGCTGGTTGAACAGTAGCCGGTGGAGTAGCACGCGGTGGAGGCTGGATGAATAGGAGCCCGTGGATGAACAGTCGCAGGTGGAGGCTGGAGGAGGTCGACGGTGGATGAACAGTAGCCCGTGGAGGCTTGAGGGGGTCGACGGTGGAGATGAACAGTATCTCATGGAGTCCCGTTTTGCGGTACGCCACACCCCTCCCGATGAACAGGACCCCCGTTTCGACCGTAGCACTCCAACACAAGTACGCTTCCTCCGTTTTGCGGTACGCCACACCCCTCCCGATCAACAGGACCCCCGTTTCAACCGTAGGAGGTCCGTTTCCTCCGTTTTGCGGTACGCCAGACCCCTCCCGATGAACAGGATCCCGTTTCGAACATGGCCGGTTGAACACAAGGCCGTTTCCTCCGTTCTGCTGTACGCCAGGCCTCGTTTCCATCGGCTGTTCCATCCAAGCCGGTTGGCTCCCACGCGTTCCGTTGCCTCCCGATGAACACGATGCATTCCGTTGCCTCCCCATGAACACGATGACGATGCAGTTTCTCCGTTCCGACCCAGCCATGTACACGAGCCCTCGCCGTACGTATGCGTGACTAGGCGTTCGAGACCCCGCCCATATGTACGTACGTGGCCGTATTTTCTTTCTTGCACACTAGCCGCTGTAGGTACGTGTACATGCTACATGCACACCTCAACTACCACACGTGCGCGCTCTACATCGACCAGTATGTACGTACACGTTAGCGACCCGAATGACAACGCTTCATGCGCTTGACCGGTGGGTCCCGTATCGAGCACTTCCTTGCGTGCGAAGATATAGCTGGTGGGTCCCAACAGTCAGGGGGGCGAATCATTTTTTTTGTCTGGACCGACTTCCTTGCGTGCAAAAATGTAGCTGGTGGGTCCCAGCAATTAGGGGGGAAACGTTTTTTTTCGCAAAATGCGGTGGCTCGTCCAGTGGGTCCCCGCTGTCAGTTACAGGAATAATTATTTTGCGCGTAATAAGGAGGCACTTCCTTGCGGCTGCCGTGGACCCAGCTGTCAGCCTCTCCACGTACAATACTCTTTTGATGGAAGTCGGTCGTTGACCACATTGACCACGCCACGCCGAGAGCACCAAGGCGATGGACGATGGCGAGGCCTAGGAAGGGAGCCAGGGAAGACGCGGCAGTGGATGCCCACACGTAGTGGAGTATGAGGGTTCACTGGTTCGCTGCGGTGTGAGGCTGCCGTCGCCACAGAATAACAGGGGGTGTGGGTGAGTAGAGGGATGGCTTGGACAATGGTGGGAGTAGTAGGGGGCGGTAAGGCCTCCGCCGCATCGCAGCCGACCACGGGAGGCAGGAGCACGAGGCACGACCGGCGCTGGTTTGGGCGGCTGGAGGAAGAAGACTAGAGGTTGAAGAAGCACTATGGCCGTTGGATGGACATCGTACGGTCACTGGAGCTAGAATCGTGCATATTGACTAAGCTAACAAAGCCCTCCGTCCCTTCAACTTAGTAGGCCCACAAGTCAGCCTGCCACTATACTGGGTCCCAGCTAGCAGGTGGAGTATTCATTTTTTTGTGCGTAATAAGGAGGCACTTCCTTGCATGCAAAGATATAGCTGGTGGGTCCGAGCTATCAGCGGCGGTAACATTTTTTTCACGAAATACAGAGGCCCTTCCGGTGGGTCCCAGATGTCAGGTGGAGGAATCATTATTTTGTTCGTAATAAGGAGGCATTTCCTTGTGTGCGGCCGTGGACCCAGCTGTCAGCCTCTCCACGTATAGTCCACTTCAGATGCATGTCCGTCGTTGACCACGTTGACCAGGCCGCGCCGAGAGCACCAGGGCGGTGGATGACGGTGAGGCCTAGGAAGGGAATGACACGGAGCCAGGGAAGACTCGACGGTTGTTTCCCACACGGAGGGGAGTACGACTGTACGAGAGTTTACTGGTTCGTTTGCCGTCGCCGGAGAATAACAACAAGTGTGGGTTAGTAGAGGGATGGCTAGGTCAACGATGGGAGTACGGTGGGGTGGTGAGGCCTGCGCGGTAGCACAGCCGGCCGTGGGGAGGAGGGAGCAGGCAGTCCCACCGTCGCTTGTTTGAGCGGCAGGAGCAGGAAGAGCAGAGATTGAAGAAGCATGACGGCCGTTGGATGGAAATCCAACAGTCACTGCTTGTGCATCAAACTTTTTTTAGGAAAGCCTCAAATCTGTGGAAAATAGCATACAACCCATCTGCCATTATTCCTAATAATTTACAGCCCATTTGCTAATTCTTAAGGTTTTTTTTTGAGCCATATTCTTTTCGTTAGCATTTCAGCCCATATTGTGGCCACGGTTAAAAAATTATACAAAATTTTGCATATTTCGGTGCGGTCCAAACTGTTTTTAATCCCGAAATTTCGAGTCACATTCAAAGTAATTTTAAAAATAAATGTATATCAATATAAAATCCAACAAATTGTCCATGCATAGAAATCAATGCAATTTAAAATCTCGAAATGAAAAAAAGAAATTTGAAACTAATTGCCGGTTTGATGTGTTTTAAAAATGTACATCCCATTTCTCATTACTGATAGGTCATTTTCTTGGCCAGCCGAATGAAGCTCTCCTCGCCTTGAAAGATTTGCAGCCCAACATGCCTGACAAAGCGACTTACTTGGCAAATCACAAAAAAACTGGGCTATGGCCGTGGACCCAGCTGTCAGCCTCTCCACGTACAGTATTCTTCCGATGGAAGTCATTCTTTGACCACATTGACCATGCCGTGCCAAGAGCACCAAAGTGGTGGACGACGGCGAGGCGTAGGAAGGGGACGACGCGGAGCCAGGGAAGACGCGCAGTGGATGCCCACGCGGAGAGGAGTACAAGGGTTCACTGGTTCGGCTGCTGTGTGAGGCTGCCGTCGCCGTAGAATAACAGGGGGTGTGGGTGAGTGGAGGGATGGCCTGGCCAGGTGGGAGTAGTATGGGGGTGGTGAGGCCTCCGTGGCAGCACAGCCGGCCACGGGAGGCAGGAGCAAGCGGCACGACCGGCGTTGCTTTGGGCGGCTGGAGCAAGAAGACCAGAGGTTGAAGAAGCACTATGGCCGTTGGATGGACATCGTACGGTCACTGGAGCTAGAATCGTTCATATTGACAAAGTTGACAAAGCCCTCTGTCCCTGTCAACTTAGTAGGCCCACAAGTCAGCCACCCACTATGGTGTGTCCCAGCTAGCAGGGGGTATTCATGTTTTTTGCGTCATAAGGACACACTTCCTTGCGTGCGAAGATATAGCTGGTGGGTCCGACCTGTCAGCGGGGGGAATTTTTTTTCGGGAAAAACAGAAGCCCTTTCCATGGGTCCTAGTTGTCAGGTGGAGGAATCATTATTTTGCGCGTAATAAGGAGGCATTTCCTTGCGTGCGGCCGTGGACCCAGATGTCAGCCTCTCCATGTACAGTCCACTTCCGATGGATGTCGTTCATTGACCACGTTGACCAGGCCACGCCGAGAGCACCAGGGCGGTGGACAACGGCAAGGCCTAGGAAGGGAACTACATGGAGCTAGGGAAGACTCAGCAGTCGTTTCCCACGCGGAGGAGTACGAGGGTTTACTTGTTCGTTTGCAGTCCCCGAAGAATAACAACAGGTGTGGGTGAGTAGAGGGACGGCTAGGCCAGCGATGGGAGTACGGTTGGGCGGTGAGGCCTGCGCGGCAGCATAGCCGGCCGCGGGAGGATGGAGCAGGCAGTCCCGCCAGCGCTTGTTTGAGCGGCTGGAGCAGGAAAAGCAGAGATTGAAGAAGCACGACAGCCGTTGGATGGACATCCAATAGTCACTTCTTTCGTGTGCATTATTTCTAATAATGTACAACCCATTTGGTAATTCTTAAGAATTTTTTTGGAGCCCATATTCTTTTTGTTAGCATTACACCCCATATTGTGGCCACAGTTAAAAAGTATACGAATTTTTGCATATTTTGGTGCGGTCAACTGTTTTTAATCCCGAAATATCGATTCACATTCAAACTATTTTGAAAATTAATTTATATAAATATGAAATCCAAATAATTTTCCACGCATGAAAATCAATGGAATTTAAAATCTTGTAATGAAAAAATTGAAACAAATTCCCGGTTTGATGTGTTTAAAAAATGTACAGCCCATTTCTAGGCAACCCGAATGAAACTCTCCTCATCTTGAAAGATTTGCAGCCTAGCCAGGCTGATCAAGCAAGTAGGTCTCATTTAGGTATTCCTTAAAAAAATAGAGCTGGGCTAGCCATTTTCAGCAAGAAAAAAACACAAGTAGGCTCATGATGTGGTAAACATAAATAAAACCATGGCTAGACGGGCCACAGCCCCCGCACAGCCCCATTGTTACTCTGATCCGTCACTAAAACTAGTACAAATAACAACTGCTTGTTCCTCAAAAAAAATAAACTGCGCGACCTGCTGGGTCCCTGGTGTCAGCCGCTCACAGTGTGATTTTCTCGTTTATTGACTACGTTGACAATGGCATGAGCCCAGATGTCCAACCATTAGGAGGAACCATATTTATGGGCTTGTAATATAGAGGCACTTGCTTGCGTACTGCCATCACGCTGGTGGGTCACTCATCATCCTCTCAACATCTGATCATCTCCTTGTTCCTCTCGGTTGTTGACGCGTTGACAACGCAAGAGGAGGTGCACAGCGCCGGCGAGCAAACCAAGGCCGCTAGGCGGAGGGCAGCAGTGAGGCCTCGGGCGGAGCGAGCAGAGCCGTGGAAGATCGCCGGTCGGTCGCGGAGGAGAATCTGAGGCTTGACTGGTTCGGGTGCGGGTGCGTGTTTGGGCTGACGTGGCCGGAGAATAACAGGACATGTGGGGGAATAGAGGGAGGGACTGGCCAACATTGGAGGGTATGTACGGTAGGGCAGCAGAGGCGCAGCCAGCCATGGGAGGCGGGAGCAGGTGGAGCCGATGGGGTGGTTTGGTTTGGGTGGCTAGAGGAAGAAGAAGAGAAGAGAGAGAAGATACACGACAGATGTTGGATGTCAATCCAACGACTGGTAGGCAGAATCGTTTGTTGCCTGGCTAGTAAGTCGACACCACCTTGGATAGGCTATTTCTTCGCGGGTCCCAAATGTCAGAATCCAAATCTGTCATGGTCATGCAGCCTTTCCTATGAAAATTTACAGCCCATTTGATGTGCTAGTTGAAATAAGTTTGTGGGTCTTTGGTGGGGCTAATCACTTGGCTTCATAATGCAGTGAGCTCAAGCAGCCAAGCGAGTGATGTTATTTCCTTGGTTGGGATTTGTTAGTTGTTACAATATTTCACTCTGAATTAAGCGATGGCAAGCCATTTGCCCTTCTTCAAATAAAATATGACGGTGACAGCCGAGTTGGAAAGGAAAGAACATCTAACTCCAGCTTACAAACTGTACAAAAGCACGAGGTTAATTGTTCATTAGGTTTACAAAAAACCCAGGTTGAAAATGGCAACAACATCTAACTCCAAAGACTGTTTTGGCGATCACGATCAAATGGATCGGTCAGGTCCATAGAATGAACATCCTGGGTCGTAAAATTTACTGGACCACAATATGTTGTAAATAGAAGCCCGACACGTTCAGAAGCTCTTTTGCCCACCTGAAACTCCTTTTTTTGCTCTTCCAGATACCCATCCATCAAAACCATGTTGCTGATAAACTTAAGCCTGATGGACAATAGTAACCTCGCATTCAGCAGGAAGAATGTGACAAATCAAGTGTTTGCACGGTTGGCTACATATTGTTCTAGCGTTGCTGTCTTCAATCGAATCTCATGAGAAGTGAGAAAATCCCGACGCTTACGAATCCACCGATTGGTTATAACTTTCTTACCTCGTCATGTTGCCTAAATAGACATGAAGATTGAAAACAGTTAAGGTCTAAAAAAAGACTGTCAAAAGAGCAACAACTGAATGGTTATTCTAGTACACTATATGCGGGCTTCCAATGTGCGTGAAATTAGCACCTTTATATACAACTTCTCCAGACATGGAAAGCATTGCAGCAAGCCAATAATCTTGTTCAGATCAAAACTATTCATTTGGATATATAAGATCTTGACAGAATCCAGCACCATTGACAGGCCATCCATGGAGAAACTCTTCATTGAGCATAGAACATAATATTAGTACAAAATGTTTAATCTAAGATGACATATAACTTACGCGCAGAAATTTAAAATGCAGCTTATGGTTACAAGTGTAGATGATAATGTAAAGTACCTGAAGAACTGTGGAGCCAAACACCATATTGAAATGAGCACAAAGATCATGTATTACACCCAAGGTCTCCAGTTTAGGCGCAGAGAGGACGGCTATTTGCAACGATGAATAAGTAGAATCAAGGATCAACCTTTGAAGTGAAGGGGCATCTTGGATGATGAGCTGCCTTCCGTCAAAACAAATTCCAATTCTTACAAGGTTAGGCGACTTTATTTGGAGACAACCGATTCTAACTGTGAAAACAAGCACCAAGCACTCGAGGGCAGGGCAACTGGAGTGGATGATGTTGTGCAATGAGGCCTCCGATATACGAACCCGCACAAGTGATAGTTTCTTGAGAAATGGGAGTTGAAGGTTTAGTACCAGATTGTCTGGTAGGTCGCACAACGCAAAGGTGGCGGTGTGGAGAGAGGAGGAAAACTGCGAGATGGACATCGGTGCTGAGGGCACAGGTAGATGGCGTTCGGTATCTGGTAGGTGATTTCCAGGGGAATAGTAGAATTAAAGCAGCTGTAGTTCTGTGAATTCAGGGGATTTTAGCCAGGCTTCCACCGTGTAGGGCATGGTATGCTTGCTCAGGTAGCATGACGGGATGCAGATGCTTTGAACAGAGCCCTGGTGGGAGGATATGATGGCTCTGGGGATTTCAAAATCATTGAAAAGAGATAGATGACAACAGTCGAGATTAAGGGGTATGGCGCGCCATAGAGGGCGCCACCGAATTGAGAGGACTTGGGTGCGGCAACAATCCTTGGTGGGGAGAAGCGAGATGATCTCCCCATGGACGGCGTCTGGGAGATCGCAGATGCGGTCCACCCGAGATTCTACGGGTTCCTAGGATCCGGTGGGGGCGGGGTCGCCGCTTCTCCCCACGCTGCCGGGTGCGGGATCTACAACAGGAGTCGCCGCTAGCGGGAGCCTCATCTTCTTGGCGCTGGGGTCAGCTGACTCCATTTTCCTCGAGGGCGTCGCGTCGCGCTCGAATTTGAGCAGAGTAACGAATGACGAGCCTAGTTGTAGTGCGAGTGAAGAAGAAGGGGAGATGGGGTTTTACGTAGTAGTGAGGAAGAAGGGGCTGGGGTTTTCTGTAGGAGTGAGGTGAGGAATTTGGGTGTCTGAGTGGAGCGGTGGCGTGAGTGGATGGGAGTGAGGAGGAAGAAGAACACCCAGGTTTTTTGGGGCGGTGTCTTTGGGTGTGGGTGGCGCCTCCCATTCAGTAAATATATGGACTTTTGAATTGATTTTACTATTTACTAGGGTGGATGGGCTGTTTTGTCTTGGGCCCAGAGAAACAATTACTACTAGTGCAGTGGAGACACTCTATAGCTACCGGAAAAACAATTACTACTAGTGCAGTGGATACAACACATACTTGGCTCCTCCTAGGTCATCGAAGCGTCTCCCTCTCTTGAATGTCGTTAGACTTTTGTTCACCGACATGCGAGCCATGCAGCGCGCGGGCCCAAATGCCACCCCGGTCGTAGCGCGGAAATAACGAGCCGTCGTATCACAAAACCCCACCTCCCCGCAATCTAAGTTTGACGAATGAAGCAACCATCATTTCACTCACCGCTGAATCCCCTTCTCCCTCACCATCTTCAAGAAAGGCAACAGTCGTATCTGCCACTGTTCTTCTCTCCCAACGAAGGGAAGGTAAGCGGATCCGTGATGTTGGTATATTTTGTTCGAGAGAAAAAAGAACTTTTGCAAAGCGATAACCGATCCTCACTCTCTTTTTTGTTTCATTGTCATTGCGATTGTGTTTTACTTTCAATGGTCTCCTAGTACTCATCAGTTTCATGATGGACCAAGCAGAACCGAGCAAAGATCTGCCGATATTGGAGCAGACGCGGAGGCTGATCCCACGAGACGAGAGCTCCAAGAAGATGGAGGCAGCCACCGAGCCGATCCCGATACTCTCACGGCCACTCTTGAGATGGTCAACGCCCGTTTGAGGTTACAGCCCGGTGGCACTGCAGAGCAGTTCTCCCCTTGAGGATGTGTCCCCCCCGCTGAGCTGCCCAAGGTGATTTTCTTCTTTGCCGATCTCGATTGTGGTTTTCATCTAAGTATGTGGTGATGAATAATGCAATTTTTATTAGCTTCAATGCCATGCTATACATAGTGGTTTAAATAACTTGTATTTCTTATCTTTGGAAAGTAATTTAGAATTTGTTTCGTTTCAATTAGAGCCACGATGCGAGACAAAGGATTGTGTGGTTGTACATGTCACTTTCGCTATGAGGCGGATGACCTGAATATCATACAGGGAAAACAGAGTTTTTAGGCTGTTGGATCCTGGAAGCCAATTGCGCTTATACCAATGAAGAGTTGTATTCCAGCCTCACTGTTGTCAGGCATGTTGTCCAGGGTGTACTAAAGCACAGGAAGTTCAAAGCTACTCCTTCGTTTGTGAGGCATACTGTTCTTGTCGAGCTTATGCAGGAAGATGACGTGGCATGGCTCGACAAACAAGTTTATGAGTGGCAAGGCCACAAGGTTGTCTTCATGAAGGTCCACAGGATTGAGCTGCTACCGGACGTCCTCGATGATGTTCATGGCAAGGTTCGTCTTGTGTCCAGCCCAAATTAGATCGAGGCATGAAATACTTGCCCCAGCTAGTGTTTAATAGTAGTTTTGATTCTGTCTAATTATCCGAACCTTGCCTGTTACCGAGCCCTCTGGGGCTAGTACTCTGTTTGAATCCGTCTATGGGAACTGCTGCTACTTTTGTGTGCCCATGAATCATCGTAATTGTTGCAGAAACAGATGCGTCCTCACTAGTTTTATCATACGAGCTGTGTGTATTTTGGTGAAATAGAGTACTCATTTGAGAACTGTGCGCCGACGTATACATAAGTACTTGTAAACACTGTTGGTGCTACCCCACTTGTAAGCAGTTGTGCAAAACACGGCACATTGGCTCAGCTCGCTTCAACACTAGGCTATCGACCAGCTAACAATCAACAATCTGCTGTCGACATATAAGCAACTATGTATCTTGTTACGATGGTTCATGCAGTTAGCGAGGCCACAATGTAAATTCCAAGCGTTCAAGCGCTAGTCCAACGTTCATGTGGAACACTCACATTAAACTTCGGCTTCATAAAAACTTGAAAAGCATAAGTTAAGAAATTTTATACATCTCAATGATTCATAGAACATAAAAACATATACTAGTTCACAGCAAAAGACAAAGTTGTGAGAAGGTTTACAAATCAGGAAAAAACATGCAAGGCTTCTCGAGCAAAGGGCCTCCGGCGAGCAAATTTCCTGGAATTCACTCTGGTTTTTCTTGTTGCCACCATCCGAGTTAGGTTCACTCATTCGAATAACCAATTATAATTGTGTTCTCAATGGAATGCTGAACTGAACCATGTAATGTCTTGACCAGCTGAAATTCTTGTGCATTCCACTAAATTTAAGCGCCGCTATTTGCAGAAATAAGCAGACCACAATGCCTCTTGTCCGCGCACCTGTCCAAAAAACCACCGTGCAGCCGTGCCAGCTAGTCCTCGGTCCATGGATGAACTAGTAGAAAGTACATTCCAGACTAGGATCCAGTTGTTTTTGCTCGTCCCTACACTTCAATCAGGAAGTAAAACGTAAGAATCAACTTCTTTTATATTGAGTTGGTCATTATACCTAGTAACTACCAATGTAGGAATACCTGGAAGACAGGTGATTAGACGACGACAACGAGGGATAGCCATCTCATTTTGCGCAGTTCTACTAAAACTGAGGTGTGTGCTTTTGATTGCGCGGATAGAAACGATATGGAGACAGACATCCATAGCGATATGGAGCAGACATCCTGTTTGCGCAAATATGAAATCTGATTATTTAAGCGGTGTGAGATATTTGCGGTGGCATATGATTAACAGCAGCATCTATTGTGTTATAATTGGCACTAGATTGACAGTATGAAAGTGTCCTTAAGTAAGTAGCATCACATCACATCAACACTGCCACTAGATTAACATGCAGAACAATAGCATTAGTATTACTGCCATGAGAGTAGCACATGGTTAGTAAATGTGCGATCAAATTTGTGCAGTTCCACTGGGATGAAGCAATGTTAGCGGTGTGAGATTTAAGTGTAACTGCAAAAGCACAATTCATGGGAAATAAAGCAAGACAAAAGCACTTCATAAAATGGCGGTGGCATTGCTTCAATTTATCGACATTAGGTGGCATTGCTTAATGCTTCATGTGATTTTACATTAACGGTAGCGATATGGGCGTAGGGACAGCAGGGGCATAAAGTGGTGAGGCAGATGTGGTTGCCGAGAGCGGCAAACACTTAGGCAACATGTCTGCATTTGTCCCATTTTTTATCTCCTCGGCGACATTTTCCTATGTGAGCACAGGAAATCTAGACTTGCTCATTCTCATTTGCGTTGTCCCCCAACACCCGTCACTTTCTTTCCTTTTTCAACCAAGAAATAGGTCCAATTCCCCCCACCCTTCGCCATCCACCATGCTTTCTTCGTCTTTTCAACCAAGAGACCGGTTGGGTAGCCAGTATCTACTACTTTCCCTTGTTTCCTCTTAGAACCAAGTCCTAGATTCATGCTACAGCTTTATCACTTTCTTCCCTGTTTGAACCAACTCTTAGAGTCGACTGTATGAACTAGCTTTACCTCTAATAATAGTATAAGTGTTGGTGGCTTTGGAACAGCGGATGGAAGTAGAAAAAGATCCACAGAAGCCAAGTGGGGAGCTGGGGCAGTAGAGCAAGGCAGGTTTCGAAGGAATATGTACCTTAGGGTCGTCGGCACGTGGCAACGACGGCGTCGGGAGGCCGCATCTTGGCCACAATACCGTAGGGAGGAAGAAGGGGCCGGAGGCCATCCGGAGCCGGTGCTCTCTCGGAGAGAACGGCACGGCCATTGGTCGGGACGAGCGGGTAGCCGTTGGTCTCCTCCCTCGCTGCCGATGATAGCGTGAACAATGCACCCACACCCCTGCCCCGGTCGAGGTTGACCGGCCGGATTTGTGACCAACCGTGAGCTGAGAGACAGTGTGGCCACCTATGTCTTGCTTAGATCTGGAGAGCATGAGAGAGTGAACGAGAGGAACCCTATTAAAGCAAGCGCTAAGGCTCTTGCTTATATATATAGTGGAGTGATTTTGTTGTACCAGCTTCAAAAAAATGCGCTCCTACGTGTACCCGCGAGTGGGTGTGAGAGAACTAGTGCTTGCGTGCACTGCTTCTCTTCGTGAGAGTACTACTATGCCCAAAGAAAATTCGGCACTAGAGTAATAGTATAAGTGTGTGAGATGTGAGCTAAAATAAAATGTGCGCGACGTCTTTTGTTTTTTAGAAGTTCTGAGGGTAGGGTGTGAAGAGCACATATGTGTGTGACTTCTACCTGCAGATAGACGGTGGGTGCGAGAGGACTCGGGAGGGTGCGTGTGCGTGAGAGAGAGGGGGGCAGGTATCAATGCAATGCATGTGTCCGTAAATCATTATCCGACAAATGTTTGCCACAAGCCTTTTCCTGACGAACGTCGTAAGAACCATTAGATCGGCATCCGACAGTCTCAGTTTTGCTATGTCATTTAACAGAACAGCCACTCCTCCTACACACAAATCTTCCATATGAGTGTTAGCAACTGTCGTATGCTCCCTCCGTTCCAAAATGCAGTGCATATAGCTTCATTGAAAATTCGAACCTCGCAAACTTTTACCGAGTTTTCATGTACCAAATTGCACATGTAGAATACCCTATATATATCATTTCATTCATCTTCGAGAGGTAACTATAAAGATGGGGGAGGAGTCTACAAAGAAATACCATCGTATCACCTGCAGAAATTTCAACCATCCTTTGGTGTGGAGGAATATCATAGGAACTCTATATGATATGATTTTTATAGGATTTTTTCCTTTAGAGCCAATTTGTTCATATGACTAGATTCATATACTCCACATTTCAAAGGAAATAAACATGATATCATTTCTATAGCTTTAGAGCCACTTGGTTCATATGAATGGATTCATATACTCCCATAATTTCAAAGGAAAATAAACATTAGCGTATATTCAGTAGAAAAGTTCCTATGATATGAACCAAATTACATCTCTTCTCTAATCCCTCCTCATAGGAATTGAGATACATGGCATCTCTAGATTCAATAGAAAAGTTCCTATGATGTCAACCAAATGACATATCTTTTCCAATCCCTACTCATAGGAATTGAGATAGTCCATGTCATCTCTTTCCCTACAACTTCCATGTATACATCTTCTATTCCTAAATAGCTAGTACAACCCACTAGTAGATTTTTTCCAAGACATGCAACTATGGCACAAGAACTATATAGTGTGCGAATAACTTGAAAGATGGTCGCTGGATGAAGCTAATCCGACAGTGCAGAGATGGCAAATCCGAGCACTATGGCCGTTGGATATCATCAACATTCCACCAGATCTGCCACATGTACAATTTAGAAGACTCCATGGTTGAACTTAAGCATAATGCACAAACCTCAAAACACAAGCACTTCTCCTTTGTTCTAGAATCTTCCATATCATAATTGATTTTTTTTCTAAATAAATTGCCATTATTTATTTTTTACTTTATGCTTTACAATGCACTACCTCATGAATCTTAACATTTTTATAAAACTAATTGATTTTGAATGACATGAACTATAAGAACTAAACGAACATCTACATCATGCATATATGACTCAAAGCTTTACATGCTATAGTGTGTATTTATTCATAATTTGGTTTTGAAATCTCATGCATTCAATGCATGTGTACCTTACTAGTTTTGAGTAGATTAGCAAATTTCACGTGGCCCCGGGTATATCAAAATGCAGGGCCCATGCATCATTTCCTTTCGGTCGAACCTACGTCCACAATTTTCATGTCGTACTATATCTCCACCGTCCCGAACCCAAAATGCTGCCTCGTTCCCCTAAAACCAAGCGGCCCACACATATTTAAGGCGTCGACTCGAACTCAATCCCTCTACCGTTTACTATGACGTGGCCTCGCACGCCCTAGTAGTACTCCTACAAACACTACCACCGCACGCATCATCGGTTTTCTTCAAGAGGACGAGGGAGAAGCCGATTTGTAGTGGAGGCGCTTTCAAAAAAAAATCTGTAGTGGAGACCCCTACCCTAGGGTGCCCTAGGTAGCTGCCGCACGCATCATTGGTTTTCTCTTTTCTTTAGGCTCTTGCGCCCTAGAGTGAAATGATGGTTGCTTCGTCCGTCCAGCTTAATGCGGGAAAGGTGGGGCTTTGTGATTGGACCCCTCATCGCTCATGTTCTACTACTGTGGCGCTACGACACGGGTGCCTCCAATTCCAACCCCTGCTCCGGACTGTAGTTTGGTGCATCGCACGTGGAACAAGGCGGTGGATGAGCCACATGTCTGCCAAAGGGTTCCTGTTAAGTGTGTCGCCATTTAGTGTGCGGATGACCCTGCTTGAGTCGCTCGCCAACACGACCAGGTGCAGCCTACCACTTGGTTTTGCTCCTTGGTGAATCCGACTATATTGATCTAAAAGATCGTCTTGAACTACCCTCTTCGTCTCGTTTTTTAGGCGTCTCGGTTTATAGAGGCGTGCCGTAGTTCTAGGTCATCCATTTGACTAACTAAATCTCAGTTACTATGTCACAAAAAGTATATCATTGGATTATTAAGCGGATGTAGTTTCTAAACATATACCGTTCATCACAAATATAGCCAGTTAAATTCTCAACCTAGAACGATGTGCATGCCATGTAAACCGTCTGAGAGAAGTATAGTAGTAAAAATGAGGTGATTTTACTGAAGCGATCGGCGGGGAGCATGGCACATCACGCGGTCCCACGCGTCATGATGTACCAAAGGCGTCGCGTGTCCGCTTGAGGCGAAGCAATACTCGTGGTTTGAGATGATGGCGAACGAAGTGTGAAATAATGGTGGCCGTCCGTGCAGGAAGGTGCGACATTGTGATTTGGCGTCTCATTGCTCATTACTACTACTACGGGTGATGCGGTAGGGTCGTCCCCCTGCTGTTCTGCCTTTGTTATTTGGTGCTTGACACGTCGAACCGATTGCTATATGTCCCACATGTCGTGACGAAATACAGAAATTCATGAAGCGGCGTCAGCGGAGGAGTACAAGACACGACTTGGGTTTTGCTGCTTGCGCGATCCATCGATACAAACCCGAACTAAAAAAGGCGGGCGGGTCTTTTCCTTGCGAGGGGGGGAGTTTAGCATAGTCTGTTCAAGGCAAGGAGGCAGGAAGGAAACAAGCAAATAAAGGTTGGGCGACTTTGTTTTCGGAAAATCTGATTTTCTGAGTCGTACCCTCTAGGGTTCATTGGGCTCATTTAAAAACATTAGTTTTCCGTTTTATAAGTCTCAATTCTACTACTAGTAGTAGTACCATCACATGTTGGATTTGAGGTGCGTTAGATCACCCGATGCAAGCGATATCAAGAAAACTCACCAATGCATGTAGAAGTTCATGGAAATTTAGTGGTCATTCATGCATTCGTTCTAATTAATGCCTCGGTAAACATAACTTCTTGAGAAAAACGAGTGTACTAATTACTTGTGCAAACAAGGAGTACGAAATTAATTCGACCACTCACCGTCTACCATGGTTGGAGAGATTTTGAAATTGAGCCATAAACTGGAAAGGATGGAGTAGTAACTTTTGTCTCGATTACTATTTGTGGCCTTGTATAGATGCAAAATGTATTTTTTATAGTGGCCTTGTATAAGTAAATGGAGGGAGTACTAAAGGACATATATATTCCAAACAATATGGTAATCTCTCTAACCAAGGTAGTAGGGACGAGGAGTAAACGGAGGGAGTAGTAAAATTTTCTCCTCGTCCTGCGAGCCACCGCGCACGTGGGCGAGGGAGCGGTCGTAAGGCGTACATTACTATTAATAGTAAGCAAGCTTCACCTCATCCTGCGAGCCACCACGCCCGTGGGCGGGGGATACGGTGTACTAAGCAAGCGTCTCGTTGTTCTGCAAGTTGACCGGACACATCAAAGGTACTCCAGAGTATAGAGCCTTGCCTCTAAGGTAGGCCCCACATGGTTTGCCTCTTTTTTAACATAACGCGTCAGGTCGCAATTTTTTTGTTCACCCGTGGTAGCCGATCCTCCCTCCACCAAGTGGAAAACCAGTAGACGGTCAAATTACCACGTGGGCTGCCTTTTTGTACAGAAATTAGCTCCACCGTGTACCCGTGCGGGTGTGGTTGGGAAAGAGACGGGAGTACGTGCACTGTGCGTGCACCTCTTCTCTTCGTGCATGTCCCCCACCTTCGTGGGTGTGTGTGAGAGATACAAACCTAGACAAATGGCTTGTGCGGAATAACTACTCTTCATAAGCCATTGTAAGAGTGGAAAAAATGGTGAAGGAGGAGATAGGGGAGCGGCGGAGGTGTGCGATTCTTGGCCGGCGCTTGGCCTCGTTTAAATAGGAGATTAAATAGACGGCGGACGGGAGGATCTCGGCCGGTATTGCGTTTAATGCCGGCCTGGTCATGAACGAACGTGTGTCAAGAGTGGGTTTCTCGGCTTCCACACGGGCGGGTTTCATGGAGGCGTTTGAATGCGGCAAGGAGGCGTGTTCAGTTGGGCGTGAAGTGAGTGGCGCCCTCGACTCTGACGTAGGACACCTCGCCGTTCTTCCACTGACGTGTGGGCTCTTTGGGTACCTGGCCTGCATGTCAGTGACCCAACGCAGGCAATGCACAGCAGAGGAACCTTTGGTGGGCCAGGGCAGTCAGAAGCGGGCATTTCATAAACCGATGATTGTTCATTGAGTGTGACGTCATCCTTTTCATGTAGATAAGCCTACTATGTTGATAGCCCATTCGATATGTTTTGATTCATAAAGACCACTGCAAACATCAATGTTCTGCTTATCACAGATAAGATTGATTAATACCCGTAACAATCCATGTCCTTCACAAAAGGGTGCATGCGTATAGGTTGGCGTGTGTTTTGCGTGTGTCTGTGTGTGTGCATGCGGCGTCGCGAGTGTTGCATGCGTGCAAAGTGCGTTCGATGTTGCATGCATGTGTGCGTGCGTGTGTGTGTTCGTGAGTGCATGTGTACATATCGGTGTTGCGCTTGCATGCGTGCATGTGTTCGTTATGTATGCGTGTCGATGTTGCGCTTTGCATCCGTGCGTGTCTTGCGTGCATGCATGTATGCGTCGCGGGGTGAGGCTACGTCGGTCGGTGACTTTTCATCTCGATCATTAGATTTTCTAGCCGTTGGATCTGAAATCAAGGGCCTCTGATTTATCATCAAACTCCACCCCGAGCCACCAGCCACCACCGGCCAAACCGTCGGCCCCGCCGACGCGCGGCCCGGCCAGCGCCTTGACGCTGCCCGCCGCCCGAAACCATTCCCCATCGCGGTCCGCGCCGCGCGCCAACCCTCTAGCCCCAGCGCGAGCTTTTCTCCGGCGATCCCCACCCCACCACCCAGTCAATGTGCCCCCCTACGCGGCAGCGCCAACGAGAGGTCTCACGACTTGAGTACCCGCGACCACTAATTTATTACCATTTATGTCCTTCCTATCTGGCGATGATGGGTGGGCCCTATGGTAATGTGCCTGCTGAATGTGGACCGTTTGGTAGCCAATTGATCGTGTCATCAACAAATTACGGAGCTGTATGGTGAGCGAGTGTCTGTATGATCACCCTAAAATGTATTTTATTAAAAAATACAGACTCAAACTACCATTTCTTTCTTTCATTTATGGGCTGACAGCTGGGCCCCACGATTCTGGCGCCCGATGGTGCAACACTAGTTGCGCCACGTGGAACGTTGACTGGTCGATTGATTGTGTCATCAACAAAATACGGAGTTATGCGGGTGAGCGGTGACCGTATAATCATGACATGTATTTTTTAACACGGTATAGGCGCAAGGGCTCATATATACGCGCAAGGACTCACGCTATGGCGCACACGCACACCCTACCCTATAAGCACCTTGAGAGGGTGAGCCATCATATGATCTGGAGATTTTCTGAAGTCACCATAGGTGCCTCGTGGTCAGTGGAACGTCTCCTCCCACCGAATGCACATCGCGGAAAATACTGAAATTAACCCGGGATAAATCGAGCACGGGACTTTAACCTGGTGGGCTCGAGAAACCACTGTGCTCCTAACCATCCAACCACATATTGGTTAGCGACATAATGTATGTGGTGACCATGATGAGCTTATTCTGAAGTCCGATGGCGATATCATGCTTTCGCTTCAAATACAATGACCGTAAGTGTCGTCAACAAAATATGGAGCACGCATTAAATGCAAAGTCCTTGAGTGTCATCAAGAAAATACGGAGACGTATCGTGAGCTAGATACCGTATGATCACCACGAGAATGTATACGGTGACCGTAATGAGCATATTCTGAACTCCAGTGACCGTATAGTGCTTTAGCTTGAAATACAGTGACCATCATGCAGGAATGTGTCATGGTCATGCATACTTTTAGAAGGCCGAGAGATAGTTTGTGTGCGTACGTGAAAGTGCTGTAGAAAGAGGGGATGTTCGGTGGAGGCAAGGAGAGATATGCCATTCGTTTCTCCTTCCCGTGACTAATATTTTAGGAGAATATATAAACATTCACAATGCAGAACAAATATTTTTGGATGCACCATGCAATTAACTTTCATGTATAACATTGTACTATTTCATATGCTTATTTTCTTAGTGGCCGATTCCGTGTGTGGTGTGGTGGGCACATCATTTCTTGTTGTGGTGGGTCAACATGAGGACTCATGGGTCGGTTCCATCCTACACCACATAGGTTGGATCGAGACGCATTATACGAAGACCCATGTGGAGGACACGGCGTACAACACGAAGCTAGCTACCAGAGTCGCGGAGGACTCTATCACCACTGGTGATAAGCCGACTATATGTGATTTGTAACCCTAGGCCCCACTACGTTATAGAAGCTTGGGGGCTAGTTCGTCGATAGTATACACACACGCACAATGCCTGGTATTCACGTGTACTTTGTACACACCTATCACTAATATCTGATTACCGGGAGTAGGCTTTTCCTCAAGCGCAAGGGTCGAACTAGGGTAAAACTTTGCCTCGTATTACTGTCCAGCCTAACAGTCAGGGATATCCTACCGAATGATATGATGGAATCATATCTGCGAACTACTAAGAGAGAGGTGTGTCGGGGGCAATGTGTGTGAGAGAGGCCTAAAGATAATGTGCGTGCGGGAGACACATAGGCACATATATATATATGTGCGTATAGAGGGCTAGTAGAGACCATGCGTGTGTATATATGCATGTGAGAGAAATAGTGTTTTCCAACTGAGATTAATGAAAAGAGTGGTACATAGTAGTCGAGAGAGAGAGAGAGAGAGAGAGAGAGACAGAGAGAGAATGTGCGTGAGACTCCCAGACACACCAAGAGAGATTGTGAGCATGTGTGGAAGAGAAATGCCGATGCATATAAAGTTTGTGCATTTATGCGGTAGATAGAGAGATATACAACGCGTTTGTGAGAACGAGCCGAGGCATAGTGCATCTACGTGTAAAAGGCGGTTCTACACATTAAATTAAAATATAAATGGCATTATTATTTTTGGATGAGATCATGAATTTTGCAAATTGCGTATGGACGAAAATCGGTCTATCAGACACCCATACTCTATTGAATTCTAGCATGTGCATGTGTTTATTTCATATTATCGATCCATAGAGTGAGAGCGGTTTGAAATACAGGCAATGGATGCTCTTGCAACTCATATATAAACATTAATTAGTGCACTCCATGTTGTTAGTGTGAAGCACTTTATACATTTGTCACTTGCATGGATACATTCCAAATTACTAGCTACGAAACAGAATACATGTCGAATTCAACATAATGGGGGTTTCGAAGATTCGAATTCATAGGAAGTGCATTCATCTATTTGAACCCGAGATAATGGCATTTGTAAATCAGATGTAAAAGGGGGCATCAATCTTTGTTGTGCGTTTGAACATGCTATATATATTCATTTGCATGTCTAACTTTTTTTTGCAACCAAGGAGATTATATTTGGAACCATGCATGAACTGAGGTAAGTTGCATATTTTTAGTATATACTCGTGTACAGTATATTTCAAATGTACCACCTCCATTCCAAAATAATTGTAGCTTTAGGATTTTGAAGAGTAAAGATTTGTGAAGTTTGACAAATCCTGATTGTTCAATTCAAGAGAACCGAAAACGTTAATGCTTCTGCTCCCAAATATTGAACGAAACGCCAAATAGGCCTCTAGTCACCCGAAACCGCGCGAGTCTAATGTTTGGTGGTAGGAAATTACTGTCATGACTCTCGCCCGTGTAGCCTATCGGCCCGTCCGTGGGCGCCTAAACACCCATGCGCTAGGCCGAAATATATCTCGCCCACATTTGGGACATCTGAGATTACTGTCCTGCCCCCAACCTGCAATATGTCCAAAATTTTAGATGGGGGCAAAGTATGTAACTTTCCCCAAATTTCAAACAAGCGCATCCCAAACCGAAACATTGTTCCCCCTTAGTTCCCCGCCTCCCTCCGTTTCCCCATTCATACTCCATGGGCGCCAAAACGCCCTCTCCACCAGCCGCGAAACCCCAGCCTCTTCCATCCTCCACCCCATAGCGCCCAATCCACCGCCGCCCTCCTCCATCACGCCGGAGTCGGTACCCAGACGTCGTCGTCCAACGCAACCGCAACCGCAATGCCCTCAAGGACTTAGCAGCTGAAGCCGAGGTAGAGCTACCTCCACGACGCCGACGCCGACGTGCGCCATACCAGAACTACTCCGACCACGCCGTCCTGCGCCTCACTGCTGCCGCTCCACTGTCGCAACCGTCCACCGCACCGGAGTTGTTCCTGCTACACCGTCGTTCGCCGCCTCGGATCTGCTTCCCCGCCGCCGACAGACGGCCACGGCACCACACTCAACAACTTGGCCATGGGTCATCCAAGGCTGCACCGTCCTCCACAACTTCTCGTTTCAAGCGAACCACAAGAAGATCGTTGGAAAACTAGAAGGAGGACACATCACTGCCAACATAAAGAGGTACTCCTCTTCCCTTATTCGTGCAAACCTTACGTATCTACTCACGCCGTATTCATCCCACGAAAGAAACTAGTTGAGCGCTTCTTACTGCATCTTCTTCGTGATACTAAATGCACAAGGTTTCCTCCCTTTACTATTTCACCTTTGCTAGAGGTCAGTAGCCGTCCTGGATTTCAATTCATGGTTAGTCGAACCGGAATTAAAAGAAGCAGCACCCGATTAGGCGCGTGGAGCACCTAGTCCGCCTATTCGTCGGGGAAGTAGCACATGAGTGTCTATCATAGGGGTGTGGGGCGCAGGAGCTGCTTGCGCCCGATCTGGAGGTCGGCGGGGCTTGAATGGATGGCCGGGGGGCAGTGCCAAGCACGGCGGTGCGGTGAGGTCGAGGGGAGGGGACTGGGCCTGTGGTCACTGCCGTTTTGAGGAAGATCGTCAACACTGACTGGCTGGAGGTAGATGAAGGCGATCTGCCCGTTCTTTGTACATCAGACATTGCGGAAAAAATGGACTGACCTATTTGTTTTCAGTCGAATGTTATTTTCATAGAATCCGGTAGTAATTTAGTGTGCCATGCATGTTTTAGAGCTATGATATGTCTCCTGTCATTTATTTCTCACCGACCTGCTATCTGCTACCTTTACACTGTACTAATTGTGCACACACTTCACCCATACTCACACTATTGTTTTTTATTCATGGGTATTTTAGACTCAGACGCAATGTTGATGAATGCTGAAAAGAAAAGACAGAAGTTGCTCAAGTGTAATTCGAAGATAAGCACTAAGCTTTTCAGCGCTCTAAAGGATGCAGTGTCAGCAGTTGGAGACTGTAAACGTAGCTCTGCAGTTGATGATCTCAATTGCCACACACAACCATCCAAGGTGCTTGCTTTAACCCAGCATGTCAAATGTGGTTGCATGTTGCATATGGTGTCTAGCTTGTATTGCTTGCAATTTGGTTAAATTGCATCTGCTTACTTTACACATTATACCTTTGATAATGACATGCCTTCGTGTTTTTTATACATACTACATATGTCTATTAACCATGTTAGTACATCAAACTAATGCTCTTTTGTATCCCTCGTTAATCACTTATGATGAGGCAGTCACTGAGTGGAGTTCTTGTGAGGCCTTGTACTTTCGTTTAAAGAGTGCGGTGTCATCCTCCCACATGATTCTCAAGAAACAACAAGGCTAAATGAAGATAGTCAATGTAGCTCTCTAGTTGATGACTACAATTCCCCACACCACCATCACAGTGCTTGCTCTAACCCATGGCGTAATATGTGGTTGCATGTTGCATACGGTGTCTAGCTTGTAATGCTTCTAATTAGGGTAAATTTCATCTGCTTAGTTTACACATTATACCTGTGAATATGACATACCTTCATATTTTTGGTACACACGTCATCTGTGTGTTAACCTTGATCTTAGATGAAACTACCTCCCTTCTGTATCCTCCATCAATCACTTACGATGACTCACCTTTATTCGTTGCATATTGCATATTATTTCTAGCCTGTTGCCATGTATTGCTTCTAATTTGGTCAAATACATTTGTTAGGGCACCCTTTTAATTTGGCAGAGTGATATTGGTTTCATCTTTCATATGGTTTCTAGCTTGCATTGATTCTAACAAGTTCAAGCACCTTGTGCTTAGTTTACACTTTATACATCATACATGTCAATATGTCACGCCGTCTGTTTTTCATACATATTCCATCCTCCTATCATGCGGCTGCCTTACATGAAAGTAGGGTTAAATCGGTATCATGCATCAATGAGTTACGAAGAGCAAATTTTATTCCTTTTTCTTGTGGGTTTGACTTGACAAGGCAAAATAAAGAAAGAGGAAGGAAAAGAGTAGAAAGCGATGATGGTGGTCCTCTGCTGACAACGTAAGCGGACATCTGACCCGATTCTCCTTGTACTGATAGTGCATTACAAGGTCCAAGTCTCCGCTCCCCTACTCCACCATCCAACACTACTGGAATCAGCTTCTTTGCCGTCCGCCATGGCGGACGGCAAAGGCGTAGATCACGGACGGAAAAACTCTTTGTCGTCCGCTAGCGGACGACAAACTGTCTGGATGAACGCCTGCCAGCAAAAGCCTTCTTTGCCGTCCACTTCTTAAAAACGGACGGCAAAGGATTACACCGCCCGCCATCCTAGGCCAGCAGACAGCAAAGCCTACGGACGACAGTGCGGTGGCATGAGAGCCGTTAGGGGTTTAACGACGCTCTTTGCCATCTGCCAGCGAACGGCAAAGAGTCAATGCTCTTTGCCGTCCGCTGACGGACGGCAAAGAGCTCAGCTAGGCAGTACTGGAAGCTGCCATGTGTCCAGGTATGCCGTCCACCAGCAGACGGCAAAGAGGTATGAATCTTTGCCATCTGCTAGCTGACGGCATAGCTGGTCACTTTGCCGTCTGCCAGCAGACGGCAAATGACCAAATAGGCAGCCAGTGTTCCCAGTTTGCACATGTGACTGCCACATGTCCTCTTTGCCGTCTGCTAGCGGACGACAAAGCTCTTTGCTGTCCGCTAGCAGATGGCAAAGAGGCTATATATCCCCTGTTTTTATTTAAATCCTATTAATTAGAAATGGTTTCAAACACAGATATACATGCATACATATCCAACATGTCCAACAACATGTCCAATAACATATTTCATCCAATCCAACAACATAGTTCAACAAAGTCCAACATATCCATATATACATAACCAGAAACAAGTTTCCAACAACATATCCATATAGACATACATATCCAAACAAGTTTTCATAAACAACAAGGAAGCACCACAAGAATAGTACACTCCATGAATCCAAGCTTCCTCATGTAAAGAAAATCTGCAAATTGGGAAAGATGAAATTTAGAAGAAGAAGAAGAAGAAGAAGAAGAAGAAGAAGAAGAAGACTAGTTAGAAGAAGAAGAAGATTTTTTTTATTCTCTTTCTTTTTCTCCTCTCCTCTTCTTTATCTTCTTCTTCTTCTAACTAAGGTAGGTAAAAATGTCATTTTATTCCTAAGCTAGGTAAACATGCTAAGTGTAAGTCATTATAGAGCTAAGGTAGGTAAATTCGTCATTTTGGAGCTTAATAAGGTTATTATGTCATTTTCTAGGAAAATAAGCTAAGTATATATCATTTTGGAGCTAACAAAGATTATCATGCCATTTTTACCTAAGTATGCTAAGTGTGTCATAAATGAACTGAATAAGCTAAGTGTTGCTTATTTTTTATCTAACTTAGGTAATTATGCCATTTAGGAGGAAAATAAGCTAAGTATCTATTTGTAAAGCAAACACTAGAGAAAACCTACCCTCATCACAACAAATGTGATGAAGATCGCAACTAAGTAACAATTGATCCAAAGACATAATGATACCAAGCCTCATTATCAATGGCATATTTTCTAATCTTCTTAAGCTTCAGGCGCATTGCATCCATCTTCAAGCACATTGCATTCATCTTCATCTTATGTTCATCGATGGCATCAGCAACATACAACTCCAATTTCATCTTCTCTTCTTCAATTCTTTTAATTTTCTCTTTCAAATACTCATTTTCTTTTTCAACTAAATTTAACTTCTCGACATGAGGGTCCGTTTCAAATTCCGGTTCACATACCTCCTAGATTAAAATATATCTATGTCAACTTGATGTCCATAATTGTCATAAATGCGCAATGCAACAAATAGTTATGAAAGAGAATTTACCACATCAGAATCATAAAGCGGGCGAGGGCCGACCGGGACGGAAATCAAGACCATGGCACTATGTATAAGAAACAATCATACAAAGTAATAAAATTGTAAATACCAACTATATAAATCATACAATCATACAAATAACTATATAAATCAAGTACAACATTAAAATTTGAATACCTAATAATCATTATCGGTAATGACATGCTCGTCATCATCATTAATAAAAGCATCATCATCATCACTATCGTTAATGACGTGCTCATCATCATCATTAATAAATGCATCATCATGTGGAAGGCCACCTTTACGTAATCGTTTAAGCATTGAAAGGTCATCTATATCAGTAACTTCTTCTTCTTCCGGCTCTTCTTGTTCCGGCTCAGGGGTGAAGTCGGATTCACTATCGTTGTCTACTTCAATGTTCTGGCGTGGAGTAGAGCAGTTCTTGAAACGTTTTTTGGAAAGACGTGTTTCTTGGAAGGATTCTCCTTCATCATATGTGTCTTCGTTAATGTGAGGTTCATAATCCTTTTCATTGGGTGGAGGTGGTCTAACACGTAGCGGCACTTCATAAACGATGTCCCAACCACTGAGATTTGGATCACTTTGACAGGCCCACGGTAGATAGAAAACTTGGGTTACCTGTTGAGCCGTAATATGGACATCAGGAACATCCAAATGGGTGCTTTGTTTGATTTCGACTAGCCCTATATGTTCATGAGTCCTTCTAGTCTTCCTCTGCTGGAACCAATAACATCTGAAGACTATGACGTTTGGTGGGTTTTCACCATCGAATTCAAGTTCATAAATTGCTTCAACTCTTCCATAATACTCGATACCTCCTTTGCCAATAGCAGAGACACAACAATTTGTAGACTTTCGGTCGGCCATAGATAGCTCTTTGCCATAGGTACGAAAGCGATACCCGTTGATGTCATATTTGTCAAATGAACGGACCTTATAGTCAAAACCATTAGCTACTTGTCTCAATTCGGCATCCATAATCTCTGAATTAGCCTACAAGTTTAATACAAAAGGATTGTTGAATTATTTGCAAATTAGTCAAAGAAAAGAAAGGGTCTAATGGAAATTACCGTTTTTTTGAACCAAGAGATGAAACTGGGATATTCGGCTCCTTGTTTAGCCAGAAGCTCGTACTCTTCGACGGAATCCTTTTGGATCACCGCTCCATACGAGAATATGGCGACGTATCGACTACATCAAATATCCAGGAATAAGAGAAGTTCAAAGGAATTATAAGTTGTGAAACAATGTACCGAGATCTTACTCGATGTACGGCCGCACTTCTGTTAGGTTGTTGAAAAGATACAGTGAAATTGTCCTCCATTCTTCAACATCCAACCTTACTGGTTTCCAACCACCGGCTGGTGCGAGATTCCCTTTGAAGAGGCTGAGGCTGGACTGACCCTTTTGAGGTTCGTCAGCATTGTACCGAGGCTTTGCATTATGCAAATGACGATTTTTGGCTTCGTAGTGTGCTGTCACGAAGTTTGCCGCCTCAGTGATGAATGCCTCCGCCATCGATGCTTCTATTCTACGTCTATTTTTACATTTTGCCCGAAGCGTCTTCTGCATCCTCTCAGTTGAGTAGAACCAACGATTTTGCATGCCCCCCCCCCCAATCGGGCCTCGGTCGGGAGATGCAAAATCAAGTGTTGCAATGGACTAAAGAAGCTTGGCGGAAAGATCTTCTCTAACTTGTAGATCAACTCCGGCGCCAACTGTTCCATTTCTTCTAGGAGGCCAGGCGATAGTTCTTTCGCACAAAGAACACGGAGGAAATAGCTCAGCTTTGCCAGTACTAGCCATTCATCCTCAGGGATGAAGCCACGCAACATCACCGGCATTATCCGCTCAATCCGTATGTGCCAATCATGACTTTTTAGACCAAATATTTTCAATTTTTGAAGATTCTCTCCCCTCTTTAGATTTGCTGCATACCCATCGGGGAAAATCAACTGCATTTTCACCCACAAAATAATTTCCTTCATAGCTGGCCTTCCAAGATTGAACCATGCCTTTCGCTTCGTCCAGTTGATCCCCTTTCCTTTTGGTTCTTTCATGTTTTGTAACGGTCTATAACATAGCTCCTCTTGATCGACTCTAGCCTTAGTGTTATCCTTTGATTTCCCCTCTATGCCGAACAATGTACCAAAAATGGCTTCGGCGATATTCTTTTCAGTGTGCATCACGTCATTATTGTGTGGGCAAAGGAGGTCTTTGAAGTAAGGCAGATCCTAGAAGCATGTCTTGTGAGTCCAGGCGTGTTCCTTATTATACCCCTTGAAATACCCTAGACGCTCTGGATCTGGCTCAAGAGCATTTAACTGATCTAGGGTCTGTTCGCCTCTCAACGCAGGTGGTGCAGAGTGTTTGACAACTCTACCTTTGATGAAGTTCTTGTTGTCTTTCCTGAACTTATGGCCAGGATGTAGAAACGGTCTATGCAAGTCGAAGAAACTATACTTGCGCCCTACCCTCAGCCAACGAAACTCAAGAGCTCCCTTGCATGTGGGGCACGGGAACCTTCCATGCACACACCAGCCAGCGAATAAGCGCATCGCCCGCAAGTCATCGTCGAGTACATGTCCCGAGCACGCATTATGAAGTTCTGTTTGCTAAAGGCGTCGTATGTCTTGAAACCATTATCCCAAGCTTCTTGCAATTCGTCCTTAAGCGGCTGCATGTACACATTCATATTCTTCCCCGGATAGTTGGGCCCTGGAATTATCAACGTCAGGAAAATATTCTTTCTTTGCATAATCTGCCCGGGGGGGGGGGGGGGGAGATTGAGTGGAATGACAAACACGGGCCAACAGCTGTATGGGGCTGCCATCTGACCAAACACACTGAACCCATATGTGCTGACGGCGACTCGAGGATGCCTTGGATCTGCCATTTTTTCATTATGTAATGCATCGAAGCGCTTCCACGCTTCACCATCCGATGTGTGCACCATCATCACATTCCCATCTGCATCTAGTTTGATTCTTTTGCCCGATTTGTGCCATGTCATCTGTCTGGCCGTCTCTTCGACCATGAAAAGACATTGAAGTCTAGGTACGATTGGCATATGTCGAAGAACATTAACGGGTATTTTGGTCTGCGTCTTCTCACCCATACCGTTGGCTACGACAACATACCTGGAAGAATTGCAAATGGGACAATAGTTCAAGTCCTCATACTAAAGCCTAAATAAGACACATCCTTTCTCACATGCATGTATCTTCTCATAGGGCATCTTAAGAGCATGGAGGATTTTGTCTGACTGGTACAGGTTTGGAGGTAGCACATGGCCTGTGGGTAGAAATCGTCCGAATACTATCATCATCGTGTTGTAGCATTCTCTGCCGAAGTTGAATTGAGCCTTCAAAGCCATTATTTGTGAGATGGCATCCAGCTGACAAAGCTCAGTGTGCTCGTGGAGAGGACGTTTTGAGGACCCCAACATTTCAGTGAAGGCCTTTGCAGATTCCTCCATCTCCTCATCCGAGTCCTGAGCATCGTGAAAGTCTTGCACCATGTATGCGGTCCCGGTACCATGCTCGTCGGTGTGACGGCGAACCTCGACTCTGGCACATTGGGCAGACTCACCATGTAATGTCCATACCGTGTAACCAGGCATAAAACCAAACTTCTGCAGGTCTTTACTCATTTCAAGCTCGTCCCTCTTTTTATAGTTGTTGCAACGGGCATAGGGGCACCAACTTAATTCCTGGCCATTTGCAAATGCGGCTCTAACAAACCCCTTGGTTTTTGTTAACCATTCCTCGGTCCAAACTTTTTAACTAGTGTAACCGGTGTACATCCATGCACGATCACTCATATTGACTTCCTACTGGACACACAATAAATATATACATAATTAAGCAAACCATATCCATCAGTTAATGGAGTTTGACAGTTTTATTACGTCCATGCAACCTACACGCTAATAGGTAAAGATAGGTCCTAATCCCACCCGAGTATGTGTAGATTGGGTTCGTTTTCCCATGCTCTTCTCCGGATCCGATGCAAAATTTCGGCAGCACCTCCCTGCTGTTCTCCTGATACACGTCTCGACAATAAGTAGAGAGGATGTGTACCCGGAGAACAACAGGGAGGCACTGACGAAATTCTGCATCGGATCCGGAGCAGAGCATATGGGAAAACAAACCCAATCTACACATACTCGGGTTGTCCATGGATAACGTTGGACAATTCGAAAGAATCACGATTATAAATATGCAAATGCGTGCATATTTATAGATGTAACCCTTTCGAATAGGAGACGCATAGTGGTTACGCATACTGATGATTGACACCTATAGCTAGCAAGTTTCATCGGGAGATGTCATTTGTGCTCACCAACGAACGTAGGGGCAGAGCTCGTCGAACACTAGACCCTCGCAGCAACGAAATAACTGCACATTTAAATCCAAAGATTAGTAACATAGCGACCCCCTAACCCGCTCGTCCCCGGGTAAACTAAATAGCAACTACCATCGGTGCAAGTTACATGAGGCAGTCGGCGTTGAACACTAGATCCACATCCCACAAGTCAAGCCGGCGCCCGGTGTCCCGCAACAATAGTTCTGGTGGCCGATGATGGTCGAACACCTTGGCAAATTTTTCTGGCAGCCTCTGCGATGAGGATTAAAGCCAAGTTTTGAAATTTCAAACAACCAAGCCGACTTGAGTCAGCTTGGGTGTTTCAAGTTTCAACACTTGCCTTTAATCGTCATCGCAGAGGCTGCCAGACAAATTTGCAATGATGTTCGACTGCCATCATTGCCGAGAACAGTTGCTTTGGGACGCTGGACGTCGGCATCACTTGTGGGACGTGGATGTAGTATTCGACACCGACGGCCACATGTACCTCGCACCGACGATACTTGCTATTTAGGGTTCCATCGACACCGAGGAACCCCCTAACCCACTCGTTCCCGGGCGCCCTCTTTTCCTACTTATTTTTTTCATCTTCAAATTCTACTTATTTTTTTCATCATCTTCTTCTTCTACTACTTATTGTTCTTTCTTCTTCTTCTTCTTCTTCTTCTTCCTCTTCTTCTTTTTCTTTCTTTTTCATCTTTCTTGATCATTCTTAAAAACAGGAAAAAAACCTAAACAAAACTATAAACTAAATGAACCTAAAATAAACTAAATTAACCTAAACTAACCTAAACTAAACTAAATAACCTAAACTAACCTAAACTAAACTAACCTAACCTAAACTAAACAAATATAAACTAAATCTAAAAAAACAGAAGAAAAAAACTCACCACGATGAGAGGCGGGGCAGCGGCGGGGCACGGCGGTGCGGTGTGGCTGGGCGGCAGCGGCTCAGGGCGAGGCGGGGTGGTCTGTGTGACAGCGACTCGGGAAGGGGTGGCGCGGCCGGGCGGGCGGGCGGAGCGGCCAGGCAGCAGCGACGGCTCGGGACCAGGAGGCGAGGCGGGCGGCCCGACGTGTGGGTGCCGTGGGGTGAGGCGCCTCGAGTCTTCTGCCGGGCGGGTGGGGGCGCCTTGACTGCTGCGGCGACTCATTGGGCGGTGGGCGGGCGGCAGCAGGGGTGAGGGTCGGGCGGCGGCAGCAGGCGGGGGGTGAGGGTCGGGCGGCTCGGGCAGGGAGAGAGAGGGAACAGACAGATCGGGCGCGGGCGCGGCCCCTTATCTGCTAGGTCACAGCTCTTTGCCATCTGCCAGCCGACGACAAAGAGCATAACTAGTGGGGTGGGGCCGGGGGGAGACGGACGAACTAACGTCCATCTTCTTTCACGTCTGCTGATGGACGGCAAAGAGATTTTGCTGTCAGCCAGTAGACATCAAAGAAGACGGCCGTTAGGTCCACTTCGTATGCCCGCCACCCACCCTCTTTGTCGTCAGCTATCGGACGACAAAGCTTCTTTGCCGTCGGCTAGCGGATGGCAAAGATATGCTGATGGCAAAGCCTTCCTTTGCCGTCAGTTTTCTTGTGGCTGATGGCAAAGCCTTTCTTTGTCGTCCGCTAGCTGACGGCAAAGAATTGGCAGACGGCAAAGAATTGGATTCCAGTAATGCAAGGTGCTTGCTCTAACTTGGCAGTGTGATATCTGGTTGCATGTTGCATATGGTCTCTAGCTTGTATTTCTCCTAATTAGTGTAAACTGCATCTGCTTAGCTTACACATGATATGTGTGAATATGGCACGCTTTCCTGTTTTTAGTACATACTATATCTGTCTATCACACCATGTTCTTACATGAAACTACTCTTCTTGTGTATCATGCATCAGTCACTTATGATGGAACACCTTTAAGTTGGCAGTGTGATATTGGTTTTCTTCTTGAATATGATTTCTAGCATGTATTCGTTCTAGTTTAATGAATGCCACCTATGACGAGACAGTTTTAACTTGGCAGAGTGATATTGATTGAACCTTTCATATGGTGTCTAGTTTGAAGTGCTTCTAATTTGTTGAAGTGCCTTCTGCTTAGTTACCACATCATAGGTGTGAATATGTCAAGCCATCCATTTTTTCCTACATAATCCATCCTCGTATCATGACTTTGCCTTTCATCAGAGTAGTGTTTGTCAGTAGCATGCATCAATGAGTTCTGAAGAGCAAATTTTATTCCTTTTTCTTGTGGGTTTGACTTGACAAGGCAAAATCAATAAAGAGGAAGGAAAAGAGTAAGGAAGGCGATGATGGTGGTCCTCTGCAGCAACATAAACAGAGCATATGTACCGATTCTCCTTGTACTGATAGTGCATTACAAGGTCCAAGTCTCCGCTCCCCTACTCCACCATCCAAGGTGCTTGCTCTAACTTGGCAGTGTGATATCTAGTTGCATGTTGCATATGGTGTCTAGCTTGTATTGCTCCTAATTAGTGTAAACTACATCTTCTTAGCTTACACATGATACGTGTGAATATGACACGCTTTCCTGTTTTTTATACATACTATATCTGTCTATCACACCATGTGCTTACATGAAACTACTCTTCTTGTGTATCCTGCATCATTCACTTATGATGGAACACCTTTAAGTTGGCAGTGTGATATTGGTTTGCTTCTTGAATATGATTTCTGGCATGTATTTGCTTCTAGTTTGATGAACGCCACCTATGACAAGACGGTTTTAACTTGGCAGAGTGATATTGATTGCACCTTTCATATGGTGTCTAGTTTGCAGTGATTCTAATTTGTTGAAGTGCCTTCTGCTTAGTTACCACATCATAGGTGTGAATATGTCAAGTCGTCCATTTTTTCGTACATATTCCATCCTCGTATCATGACTTTGCCTTTCATCAGAGTAGTGTTCGTCAGTATAATGCATGAATGAGTTCTGAAGAGCGGATTATATTCCTTTTTCTTGTCGGTTTGACCTCACAATGCAAAGTCAATAGAGATGAAGCAAATTGGCAAGGCATTGGATGATTGTGGTCTTTCCGAGCAACTGAAATGGAGGTTCTCTACAGATTCTACTCCGCCATCCTCCCAACAAGATTCGCAAGACAACACAAGGCTAGACAGTCAACATAGCTGTGTAGATGATGAGCAAATTTCCCCTACTCCACCATCACAGGTGCTTGCTCTAACTTGGCACTATTATATGTGGTTACATGTTGCGTATGATGTCTAGCTTGTATTCCTTCTAACTTTGTTGAATTGCATCTGCTTACTTCACACATAATGCCTGTGAATATGACAGTGTTCCTGTTTCTAGAACATACGTGTACATGATGAGCACATTTCCCCTACTCCACCATCATAGGTGCTTGCTCTAACTTGGCACTATTATATGTGGTTGCATGTTGCGTATGATGTCTAGCTTGTATTGCTTCTAACTTTGTTGAATTGCATCTTCTTACTTTACACATAATGCCTGTGAATATGACACATGTTCCTGTTTCTAAAACATACGTGTACATGATGAGCACATATCCCCTACTCCACCATCACAGGTGCTTGCTCTAACTTGGAATTGTTATATGTGGTTGCGTTTTCCGTATGATGTGTAGTTTGTATTGCTTCTGATTATGTTGAATTGCATCAGCGTAGCTTACAACTTATACCTGCAACGATCACTTACCCATAAGAAACATTTAACTTGGGACTGTGATGTAGGTTGCATCTTGCATTGTCTTCTAGCTTGTACTGTTTCTAATTTCTTGAATGGCACTTACGACGAGACACTTTTTACCTGATAGGGTGATATTGGTTGCATGTTCATATGGTGCCTAGCTTTCATTTCTTCTAATTTTGTTGAAATGCCTTCCGCTTATTGTTTTTCATACATATTCCATCCTCCTATCGTACGTGTGAATATGAAACGCTGTATTTATTTTGTATATATTCCATCCTCCTATCGTACGTGTGAATATGAAACACTGTCTTTATTTTGTATATATTCCACTCCCTACTAGAATACACTGCATCTATCTATCATACCATGTTCTTACATCAAAGTACTGCTGTTGTGTATCCCGCATCAGTCATTCATGATTGGACACTTTTAACATGGCAGTTTGATAGTGGTTGCATCTTGCATTGATTTCTACGTTGTACTGCTTCTAATTTTTTGAATTGCCACTTATGTCAAGACACTTTTAACTTGGCAGAGTAATATTGGTTGCATATTTCATATGGTGTCTAGCTTGCATTACTTCTATTTTCTTGAAAATCCTTCTGCTTAGTTTACACATCATAGCTGTGAATATGTCATGCCGTCCAGTTTTTCTTACATATTCCATCCTCATATGGTTGTCTTACATCAAAGTATTGCTTGTATGTATCATGCATCAATGAGTTCTGAAGAGCGATTTTATTCTTTTGTGTTGTGGGTACGGCTTGACATGGCAAAGTCAAAAAAGAGCAAGGAAAATAATATAGTAGGGAGTGGTGTTACTCTTGGTGAAACGAAAAAGGATCTGCCGTCCGATTCTGCTGGTACTTATAGTGCGATAGAAGGTCCAAGTCCACCGGCTAAATCTACAAACACAGTATCACTGCTCCACCAGCTGCAGATCCGCTTCAACTGTACCAGCATCTCAACGAGTTACTCATTCATTTGCTCCGGGACTGGCGGTTCCCAAGCTGCCTTCACACCTAACACTACTTAGAAACATGTTGACACAACAGACTTGGCAAGATCAGATGAACCTCATGAGCATCAACACCAAGACGGTACCTGACCGAGTCAAGTTGCAGTTGCATGCTCCTTTATATGTACTCTCACAGTTTGATTTACACTAAGACTTTCCATATTTGTTGTTGAACTAGCACCATGACGCAAGCAGAAACAGACATCAGGGATAGTGCTTGACAGGTTAACAAAATATAAAGGAGGAAGAATGGAGATCCATTTTGAGGCTGGTTTAAAAATGCCACGTGATGCTACAAAATCAGCCAAGTTAGTATCAGAGGCAGCCGTTGCCGTTAGGTGTCATGCATGTATCCTCCCAATGTGGATCAAGTACAGGAATGAGAAAGACAATACCCAGTTTAACACCTTTCCTTGACCATTTATCCATAAGTAATGTTATTCATCACAATTAGTAATATTGTCTTGCTCTGTCCCATACTTTCTAGCTTCGTCCTAATAAGACTCACATTCTTTTTTCAACAGATGAGGTTCAAGTTGGATCCGAAAGATGATGCAACTAAACAAGCATGCACACATGTTTTTCAGTCTGCTCTGTGATAGTATCGGCACCACCTTAGAAAATCTCACTTTGAAGGCAAGGCTAACAATGAAATCTCCCAAACATCTCCAGTGGAATATATTATAGATGAAGACTGGACTGCCCTCGTTAAACACTGGTCTGGTCCAAAGTATCAGGTAGGCTATATGTATTTGATCAGACAACATATTGAACTTGTATTTATGTATGTGCCTTACAAGTGTATCTTCTTCTAGGCTAACTGTTTGAAGAACAAGACCAAGCGTTCTAAAGTGAAATTCCAACAGACAACAGGATCTCGTAGCTATATTACACACTTCGACGCTCTTGTAAATAGCTGCTACTTCCTTCTTTTTTCTGTGCCATATTATCGTATTTATATTGACTTGTTCCAAATACAGAGGAAGGCCTGTGCGGACCAAAAAGAACCTGAACCGATTGCAGTGCAAATCTTCAAGGATTGCCACACCAACCAGATGAAGGGCATGAGCACACTAGTTCAAGCCGTTGTTGTAAGTCCTTTCTCCTCCTGCCTTTGAACTGATTGGTACTGTGATGTGTTTGGAGCCAATGTCAGTTACTCTATTCACTTTTATACACAGTTGTCTTAACGTATCATTTCACCTTACATGATTCAAAAGAGATGAAGGATATTCTTTTGGTCTTGATCTGTATTCTAGTTGTTATGTTCATGTGCGCACAAAATGAGAAAATAGTATGTTTGTTTTATATCTGTTTGCCCATGATATGAATGATGTCATACTATGTTCATCCTACTTTAAACCATGTCTCTTTATCCTTAGATGTCAGCGAATGTGAGGAAATAGACAATACAGATGGGCATGCTACATGGACATATGTTCCGAAAGTGATTTTATTATGTAGTTGGCACTACAATACATGCTAATGTATTACAGTAGTTCACCAAAATAAGTTATGTATAAACGTGTGAGCTACTTTGTTTGTTTTTGTCTCATTAGTAACTTATCTGGTACACTAATCTACAAGTTCAAACTTTCAGGAAGCTATGGAAAAAATGATTGAACAACCACAACCACCTGAAGGTGACGAGGCTACCACAGGCACAATGTCACCTCTTGCTACAGTGCATCACTATCTCTCCACTAACAGTGCAAAAAGCACCTTCCTACGTAATTCTGGGTTGGTTGTCAAGGTAACCTCGTCCAAATCTCCTAGTGAACAAAATCTTCCTGCTAGACAGAGTGATATATCTGTGCTCCAAACACAAGTCCAATCCCTAATGGACGTTGTTTTGGGAACAAGAATAGTGGTTGAAAAATGTCGTCAAGATATGAATGATTTTGAAACCAGACTATCGAGACATTAACCCGTTGTTCAAGAGCAATGGCGGAAAAAGGTGAAGATCGTCTTTGCTCCATCAGATTCTACAGACTGAAACATTAGCACTCAGGTCAAATGATCGTGCTTCTATACATCGATGGTGCTTTTATCCGCAAGGATTGTAAACTTTATGCCAACAGGCCTTTTGTTGTATGGTTGGAATTTATTTTGTTGTGATACTGACATTTGTGATCTGCCAAAGGCTACAATAATTACGACGCTATTTTTGTATAGTGTAGGTTTATCTTAGTAATGTATTCGGCCGAAAGCTTCGTAGGAGCCCAACATGCCAACATTCGTCGGGCCCATTCCAATTGGGATAGAAACGATTATGGGCCAAAATTTGCATGTAGCCCACTAAAATTATCTGGGCCTAAATCAGCATAAGATTTCATATTTTTCTGGTAGGCCTGTTCCCATAGTGGGCCTTTAACAAGCCTAAACATAATTTGGGCCCTCAGTAACAATAGGCCGTTTATAGGTGTAAATATCTCAAGCCCATAGAAAACATGGGCCTTTAAAAGACCAAAAGTGAGATTGGGCCTTGATTGTGCCAAATAACCCACTGGTCTTACCAGGCCGAAATGGTGGCCCATTTACGAGGCGGATCTTTCACAGGCCAAAATTCGGATGGACCGTAAATGTGCCGACCTAATACACGGACCTTTAACAGGCCGGAAGTTCGGTCGGGCTAGATTATCATCATTTTTATATGGGCCGTTAATGGGCCCGGTGTGACGTTGGGCCACATATGGCGCTTGGATTTCGTTCGACATTAACAGGCCGAAAATCAGAACAGGCCGAAAATACCCCAAATCTATAGTGGGCCTCTAACAGGACCAATGTCAGACATGGCCGAATATGACCCAAATCCTTCACGGTCGTTTATGGCCCAAATGAAGCAGGACCTTTAACAGGCCGGAAATACACTGGGTCGTAATTCGGCCCATATACTTAGCGGTCTGTTAACGGGCTAGAAGTGACCATGGGCCGCGATGATGACAAGTTTAGGACAGGCCGTTGATGGTCCGATTTGGCACTAGCCGTACGGGCCTTAACTGAGAATGTTGGGACTTTAGCTGGACCGGCCCATTATGGTCTGCAAAATCTTGTGGGCCTTTAGCTGGGCCGGCCCATTATGGCCCACAAAATCTCATGGGCCTTTAGCTGCGCCGGCCATTATGATACGCAAAATCTCGTGGGCCTTTTGCTGGGCCGGACCATTATGGACCGCAAAATCTTGTGGTCCTTTAGTTGGGCCGCCCATTCAAACTTTATGGGCCACTTTTGGGCCGGTCCACGTGTCAACATATCATAGGCGCATCTCGCCCATTGGATGAGTGACACCTGTGCCAACGTGGAGCTGACACGTGTTTCCGTCACCCAATCAGAATTTTACACGTGGAAAATCCCCATTGGTCCGGGCTGTTAACGGGTTATCGGATCCAAAACCGAACCCGATAGCTTAACGGTGTTCCGTTATGGAGGATGCCACGTGTCCGTCACCCTTGACGAAAACACTTCTGTGACACGCGATTTATCGTCATGGAAGTGGACACTTCCGTGATGAAAATTTTGGTAATTTCATGGAACACTTCTACGACAGCACATGTATGACTATCTTGATTCTGTCATAAATTTTTCATGGATGTACATGATAGAAAACGTGACCTACTATGACAAACACGTATCATCACTGAAGTGTATTTTTTGTAGTGCAACTCCCTAGTCATCAAGCTCGAACATGGCAACTCGGACTCTAGCTAAACATCAGCGGCACCATCATCACTAGCTGGTGTGGGCAGCACCATCATCTGCAGCCAGACCCCGGCAGAGCGATTTCTCGGGGGTGCTTGGTTTTGGACGCCACCACCACCTCCAGCTGGACTCTGGTATGGTCATGGACTCCGGCTTCGTCCTCCCTGCTGGTGTCCCCGCCAAGCTATGTCCTTCTGGTCCTTTCGTGGGTGACCAGGGCATCGCCTAGCCGGTCCCTCAGTCCCAGACTTCATCTTCCCTGCCGGGGAGGCGCTGTCCCGATCTTGCGAGGCAGCGTCCCTCTGGTCCTGGCGACGGTGACCAGGGTGTCGCCCAGGCGCTCTTTTTTCCGTCCTTTCTCTTGATGTAAACCCTAGGAGGAGAGGGATAAGAAAGGCATTACAGAGTACTTTTCTTTTTTAATTGAAAAATGTAGGCATTTTCCGTGTTTGAATCAAATTTAAGTATTTCCCCATCCATGTCAGCACTTGTATGATTTGTACTTGTTTGTCCCATGCAAATTAAAATGAAAAAAACTTGTCAGGATTTGTGCATGCTTCTGTTGTTTTGAAGGACCTGCCCTCAACACTCTTTTGTGGCAAACCTCTTGCCGGCTCCAACACAACTACTACCAATCTTCGTGGAGTAGACTCAAAGTGAGTTAGGAGCATGAATAGAGGCCAGTTTTTGCTGGTCGTTTACAAACACGGCTGCGACTGATCCTGTCGAGTGGACTTGAGGCAAGGATAGGAGCACGAATGATAGATGCAAATGCAGCTACAGCTGATCCTGACGAGTGGACTCGTGGCAAGGATAGGTGCGCGAAAGATAGATGCAAACGCAGCTACAACTGATCCTGTCGAGTGGACCCGAGGCAAGGATAGGAGCGCGAATGGTAAACGCGACAAGGTTCTCTTGCGTGCAAGTTTCTCATACGTAGGCGTAACATGGAGTGATGGGGAAATTTCAAATGAAACAAACTTATCTTTCTTTGTTGTACTTCTTATCACATAGATAAGGAAGAGACGTCATAGGACCAAATAAGCGAGTCCATCTCCATCTCCATCTCCTCCCGGGAAAATTGCTCGCGAGGGATCCTTTTGCTTTTACCAGAAAAAGAGAGAAGGTAGCACAAAGCCTTCAATAGTATGTTAGTCATTTTATCTAAAACAAGTGTAATCATATCAAAATCATGCTTAAGCAGATAATAAAACATGCATGCAAGTTTTGAAAAACACTTGGTTTTATTCAGCTGTGCACAGGGTCTGCGCCTGGCTTTGTGCAAGGGACACTAGTGGAATCAAGGATTTTGCCGTCTGCCAATTCTTTGTCGTCTGCTTGCGGACGGCAAAGAAGATATTTGCCATCAGCTACCAAACAACAAACGGCAAAGAACTGGCAGACGGCAAAGAAGGTCTTTGCCATATGTTATTTCTTTGCCGTCTGCTGGCAGATGGCAAAGAATCTTTGCCATCTGTCAGCGGACGGCAAAGAGGTGCCACCGGATGCCAGTATACTACAAGGGTCCAACGCCACTCTTTGCCGTCTGCTCAGGGACGGCAAAGATTCTTTGCCATCTGCTAGCAGACGGCAAAGAGGGGGCTCTCTTTTTTTTTGCGGGTAAAAAAAACCGTTGCCCCACCTCCTCTATCCCTATCCCCTCTCTCTCCGCCCCCTCTCTCTCTTCTGCCCCACCCCTCTCTCTCCCGCTCGTCACTCCCTCTCCCTCCCGTGAGAAGCTACGCCGGCCGATTCTGGCGAGCTCCGGCGGGATTCACGACGCTCGCCCCACAGCCGAGAGCCTCCCGACCCCGCCTCCCTCGACCCCGCGCCGCTGCGCCACCTCGCCTCCGCCCGCCGGTGAACGCTGCCACCTCACCATTTTCCCCTCACCCTTGTCTCCCTCGCTCAGATCTGCCCACACCCGCAGCCCTGTTGCCATGGCCTCGTCGATCCCGCGGCCACCAGCTCCCTCTCGCCGCGCCAAGACGTCCAGGAGCTCCTCCATCGTCTTCTTCTTTGCCCTCGCATGAGGGCTCGAGATATGAGGCCCCGCACGCTCGCGATCGCCGTCGTCTTCGCCCACGGCCGCTGCATCTCGTCCTCGAGTTCTTCATGTCCGGCCACCCCCGCGCTCCCTGACCACGTCCACAAGCTCCGTGGTGAGCTCCTATGTCGATTCCCCTCCTTTCCCCCTTTGATATGTCGCTATAGTCGTCGCCTTGTGCTCATCCATGGTCATACACGTGTTGTACGCGCCTTGCTATTGTAGATTGCTGCTACGCCGCACGCCCGCGACCACCCCGACGCTGCCCGCTGCTACTTCCACCCGGCCTCGCCCACCTGCGCCTACACCCACCCGCGCAGCCTGCTGCTGCGCTGTGCCCGCAGACTTGCCTCGTTACGCGCGTGCTCCGCCTGGCCGCACCTATCTTCGCCTGGCTGCACCGACACCGCCCTGTTACTCTGACCTGCTCCACCCTGCCCGTCCCTCACTGTTGTCTTGCGCGCGCTGCCGTCCGCTAGCATGCCCTCTCGCTTTCTTGTTGCTATTTCTGCTGCTGCGATTCTTTGCTTACATCGCTGCTTGCATCTTGCTGCTACTAACTACTGTAGATGCATCTAGCTAGCTTTACCAATATTACATCGAGTGACCCCCTGGACTGCCCCTAAACAGCGGCTAAACAAGTTCTAACAGGAGTAAAAATATTATTGGGAAGTAGTACACTTGACAAGGCGCAAATGTTTCCACTGGTCCAAATCCTTTCGATGCGTGGATTAAATCCTATGAAAATCGAAAAATGCTATGTCTCATGGATCCGCTGATAATATCCCGGAAGTAAATATTGTTGCTTGCTTCATCTCTACTACTTTCTGTAAATGCTTAGTGTTAAGCTCTTGACTGTGCATGTGTGGGTAGTTCTGAACATTTGCTACTAACTGACGCCATGCAAATCCATTTGTGGTTCACTGCAGATTGCCAATGCCAATTTACCAACGATTTCAGGTCTGCAAAAGTTGGATTTTGGACAGGCTTTCAAGAGCGTGACCGAAGCAGAGACACACACATGTTTGTACGCTTGAATTCTGATGCCACCACCTGATACTGCAGATCCGTAGAGGCCATGAATGGCCTAGTGTGTTTCAGGTAAAAAAAAATATTCTGACCATAACCTTGTACTTTCCTCTTGCATAGCATAAACCACCCTCATGATCAACCTGATTACTTACGCGGCAACCATCTTACATTGGCAGCATGACAACAATTCTTCTTCCTCAAAGCATATATTTTCTCCCTCATAATTTTCTTGGAAACTTGTAGGGCAGGGTCGGATGGGAGCGCGCGGTGGAGGTCGGGTGCGGGGCGTCGCTGTCGCCGTCGATGACGCGGTTTGGGATCGCCGCGCGCTTCAACGCCACGTCCTCGGCCGTCTCGGAGGCCGCCACCGCCAACGCCGCGTCGGGCGTCGTCCACACGGTGCCGCAGACCGATCCTGTTGTGTCTGCCGAATGGCTGCATGCCAACCTCAGGGTCCCCAATGTGAAGGTATAGCACTTGTCGTTCTGCTGCGCCCGCCCTCTGAAATCTCAATGTCAGTTGCACAATTGGTATAGTCTAGATTTAAGACAGGGTACTCATATGGCTGGGGTTCTGCTGCCGTGGCAATTTGGTCAGCGCTGCTACAAGTGATAAATATGTTTTCTTAACTAGTGATGCTAGCTAGTACATGAATTGGTATTTTAGCTGAAAGAGGATTTTGGTGGGCTTTGTTTTAGCACCAGCAGTAATCTCAAGTTTCTTAAAAACAAATGAAGTGCGTGTATTACAGTATGTGAAAAAGGTCAACGCTCCTCGGATAAACCTATTTCCGAAAATAAAATCTTGCTACTGAAATAATGCTACATTTTGGAGGCCTTTTCTTTCTGGACATTATTGGCATAGTCTCGGGCTCTCATCACTATGAATAATAGAACACATACTACTAAGAGGAATCACATTTAACTATGCTATTCATAGGGTAGTTTTATTATTGTTAAACATGTCCACCGGCATACATTGTATCTTATTGTGCTCTTACTTTTTTGTCTAGGTACTTGATGCCTCTTGGTTAGAAGATGATGGCGAGTTCCTCATTCCAATTGAGTTTATATTGTGTAGGTTTCTTCGTCATGATCTGGATTGCCGCAGATCATGTTCAAGTCCAATGATATCTTGCATAAGCGAACCGCTCTCAAGGTTGGTTCTTCATAATAACTTGTCTATCAACGTGCTTCTTCCGCTTCTAGAGGTTAATTAATTGTTCGCCAAGCGATGCTCTCAAGGGCTTATGCTTATCTTGTGTATCAACATTCTTGTTCTGCTTCTAGCACAGGGTCTGTCCCTTCTATTAAGGAAGCCGGCTAGCAGACTGCTGCCGTCACTAAATCCCTAATGCTGGGGCCCGCGTTAACTCCATTTGATTGTCAAATTGCTTAGATAACTCAATTTGATTGTCCTCATAGTGTTCTCACATGCTTTGAAAAGTTGGAAACACTATAAATGTTTTTGGTACGGATATTTGCTCTAGAATAGTGATTCTGGCATGCTATATTTTTCATTGCGGTGAATGGTATTCTCTTTTCCCACACAGCATGATTTCACCTTTTGGGGCCTCTCTGCTTCAAATTATTCCATATGATTGTAATATGCGGCCTTGAAAAACTCCTATGGTTTTCTATGATGCACTCAAACATCCTGTCGATCATATTGTATCAAGAGAGGGCATGACGTTGCAACCCAGTGATTTTCCTATTTATGAGTTTTTAGGTCATGTGAACCAATTAGGCCCTTGGTCATTTCTTGAACTCAATCAGTAACTCATTTGTGGAAAACACTTGATGATGTGTGTACCTGTGTGTTCTGTTCTGTTTTGAAGTGGATAACATTGCCCCATGTTTCACTTGGAAATAACTTATGTTTGTTGAATAATAGGAATTTATGCACCATTTCTATCTGTTCATAACTCTTAAACTAGCACTGCTCTCCTTAAAATTTCTAATCAGTATTGTTGTTTTGTGCTCCACAGATACAACGGTCCAGCAAGCTGCTATGGTGGTCAAGTGTGTGCTGCCTAGGAAAATAGATATTTAGTTGTAGGTCATTTCTTGTAATTTCACATATGGAGTGCTTGTCTTTAGTTTTTGTTTTTACTTTGTGAAACTTGCTACCTATGGATGAAACTGTGTAATATTGATGAAACTATGTATATGTATGGATGAAACTTGCTACTATTGGTAACATGTGTTGGATATCCTATATTGGTCATATATATATGTGTTTGATTTTCTGTGAAAATGAATGGATATAAGAAGAAACAGAATTAATGCCTATTTGGTCTCTTTGCCATCTGCCAGCAGATGGCAAAGAGCGTGCAGTCTTTGTCGTCTGCCAGCAGATGGCAAAGAGGCCTACCGTGTAGTGACGTCCAGCTGACATCATTCGGCGGACGGCAAAGGCCGGATAAATTTTTCCGTCAGCGGTGGACGGCAAAGGCTGCCGTTAGCCACATAACGGACTAACAACGTAATTATTGCCGTCTGCTTTCTTTGCCTTCAGCTACTGATGGCAAAGGCCCCTTTGCCGTCAGCCGCCGAAAGCAGACGACAAAGTAGCTCTTTGCCGATCCTTACTTTGTCGGAGCCTTTTGCCGTCCGCGGCAGACGGCAAAGACCTTTGCCGTCCGCTGTTCCCGCCTTTGCCGTCTGCCGTGGCAGATGGCAAAGTAGCTGATTCCTGTAGTGGTTTACAAGTCTTGGAGACTATGCTTGTACAAAATAGGTTGTCGGGGCAAGGCCTGGCAACCGCGCCTTACGGGTAGAACTTGCGAAGATGCTCAATATTCCATGAGTTTTGCACACGAATGTCATCTTCGTTCTCCAGACGGAGTACGCCAGGTCTGGTGACTTGTACTACCCGATAAGGGCCTTCCCACTTTGGTGTCAACTTGTTTGTACCCTTGGCGGACTAAACGCACCGAAGGACAAGGTCGCCTTGCTCAAGGCTCCGGGCATGAACCTTGCGGCTATAATAGCGGCGCAAAGCTTGCTGGTAGCATGCAGCACACGCAGTAGCCTAGAGACGATCTTCCTCAAGGAGCACGACATCGTCATTCTGGAGCTGCTGTTGTGCTACTTCATCATAGGCAAGTACTCGAGGTGACCTGTATATGAGTTATGTGGGGAGCACCGCTTCCGCACCATAGACTAGGGAGAAAAGTGTCTGACCAGTGGCTCGATTTGGTGTCTTCCTCAGTGACCAAAGAACCACTGGCAACTCATCAATCTAACACCTCCCGCACTTATGCAGCCTGTCAAAAGATCTTGTCTTGAGCCCGCGCAACACTTTAGCATTTGCTATTTCTGCTTTCCCATTGCTCCTTGGGTGGGCAACGGATGCAAAGAATACCTTGCTTCCAATGTTCTGAGTGTATTGCATGAAAGCGTGGCTCATGAATTGGGTGTCGTTGTCAGTGATGATCCTGTTTGGGACCCCGAACCGGCAAACCAATCCTTTGAAGAACTTGACGGCTGATTGTGCTGTTACGTTTCTCACCGGCTCCACTTTAGGCCACTTTGTGAACTTGTCGATGGCAACGTACAAGAACTCAAAGCCCCCGATGGAATGGGGGAAGAGGCCCAAAATGTCGAGCCCCCAGACCGAAAAGGGCCAGGATTGAGGAATTGTTTGAAGGGCTTGTGTTGGATGATGTATGCTCTAGGGCAGTGTGCCAATAAAAAGCCATGCCGAAAAGCTTTCCCGACAAGGGTTGTTGATCCTATATGGGAACCACAACCCCCCCATGTATCTCTGCCAATAACTTCTGTCCATCTTCCTGGGTTATGCACTTCAATTTCATCCCGTTGGTCACTTTTTGTACAGAATGTTATCCACAAGCTGGTACATAGTCGACTAACGGGCTAGTATAAGTGCATCTAGTGCCACCCCAGTTGGTTTTGAAGTATTGATTACAAACATGGTTGAGGGACTAATGTGTTTGTGAGAATTGCAGGATAACGCAGGTAGTAGTCCCTCATTGATACGATTTAGCTACCAAAGATGACCCCTAAAAATGTATGAAGACATTGAAGACAATGGTGGTTCGTGAAGACATTCACGTTGAAGATAATGACGTGTGAAGACATTCATTGTAGGCTATGGAGTGTGAAGACATAGTTTCTTTTGTAGTTTCCTTTTCTTGTTTATTGAGTCATAGGAACCACCGAACTATTAAGTGGGGTCCATGTGAACAAAGTTAGATGACTGATGTGATGCTCAACCAAAATCCGATGTATTCGAGCAAAGACAATGTGAGAAAATATTATCTAGAGTGGGATAAGTCAGTTTTGCTTGTAGCCCAAGCCAAACTGCCGCGTGTGTTTGAAATCCGACAGTTGGACACGTGTCGGTTCCTTACTAACCCAGGGTCATTTCGGACATATCATGTTGGGTTGCCTCCTGCCTATAAGGAGCCTACCCCCTACACCATATATTGGTGGCTGCTCAGAGTTAGTGCACGGCTTTTGTCGTTTGAGAGCAACCCACCTCCGAAGCCATTGAGAGAGAGATCCTTGCAAGGACAAAGCCCAAAACACCCAGAGCCAAAGAGTGTTAGGCATCACTAAAGTATTTCTGTCTACGTGACCTAAAGACTTGTTACACTTGAGGACTGTGCATCGACCAGCCGGTTAGGCGTCACGTTCTGAGGATCCAAGAGTCATTGTGGATCACCAGTGAACGGATTCTGTGAAGGTTTGGAAGTCTACCTTGAAGACTTACCAGAGCGATTGGGCGAGGACTGGGTGTCCTTAGCTCAAGGGGAATAAGGTGAAGACACAGTCTTCTGAGTTCAATCTCAGCCTCCCTAACCAGACGTACAATTGTCACAGCAACTGGAACTGGTCTACAAAATCCTTGTCTTCACCAAGCTATTGGTTCTATCTTCCAACTCATTTACATTTCAGTTTGTCTTCGTGAAGTCATTGCTTGCTTGCCTGATCTGTTTGACTTCACTATGTGAAGACATTGCTTGCTTGCCTGATCTGTTTGACTTCACTATGTAAAGACTATTATCTGATTGGCTTCATTCTATCTTCCATTCCGATCTATTCTACCTAGCTGCTATTAGTCTTCGTGCTTTCATTATACTGCTTACTTGACTATGGCCTGTCTAGTGTAGTTTATCTTCCGTTGCATATCATATAGGCTCAATTTGATTGTTTGTCTTCAAATTCCTCGTGTTTTGAAGACTTTCATAAAAATTGCCTATTCACCTCCCCCTTTGGTCGATAACTAGCACTTTCAATTAGTATCAGAGCAAGGTGCTCCCTTGTTCTGTGTGATTTGGTTTAACCACCTAGAGTTTAAGCTATGTCGACTACAGGGATAATCAAGGTCTCCGCTGCGTGCCCAGTCTTTGATGGCACCGATTACCCCTACTGGAAGAATAAGATGCGTATGCATCTTGAAGCCATTGACATCAACCTCTGGTATGTCGTTAGACGGGTGTCCCGAAGGTCGATGAAGGTGTCACCGCTGCCGATGTCAAGAGGTTCGTGCAACTGGACTCAACTGCCAAGAACATCATTTATGGTCATCTAACCAAAGGATAGTATGGCCGTGTGAGTGCTCTGGAAACTGCGAAGCTAGTCTGGGACTGGTTGTCCAAGGTCAACGAAGGTGTCTCAACTCAGAGAGATTCAAGGATTGATGTTTTTCGCAATCTCTTCAACCGCTTCAAGAGAAAAGATAATGAGAATGTCTAGCTCACGTTTGATCGCCTCACTGATATCACCAATGAGCTTTGCACACTTGGCGCCACTATGATCACCAAGCATGAAATTGTGAAGAAGCTACTGAGATCACTTGACATCTCATTTGACACTTTGGCCCTGATGATTCAAGAATGCCCTGACTTCAAAGATCTCGATCCGTATGACATACTTGAGAGCCTCAACACACATGAGTTCCAGCTATCTAAGAAGAGAGATATCTATGGCCCCAACTATGCCCTATCCCATGCTTTGAAGGCAAAAGTTGTTTCCTCACCTGAAGAAGAATCTGACCGCAGTTGTGGTGATCCTGAATTATGTTAACCATAGAATTGCATCACCCTATCATCCTCAGTCTAGTGGTCAAGTTGAACTTAGCAATAGAGAAATAAAATTGAATTTGCAAAGGACTATCAATAGGTCGAGGAAGAATTGGTCTAAGAAATTAGATGATGCACTTTGGGCTTATAAGACAGCATATAAAAATTCTATGGGTATTGTTGGGGATATGACTATGAGGCATGACCCGCCAGGAAGGGCCGAGTCATCCTTATGACGATTCACCTCCATGAAGCCCAAGAGTGTGATAGCGGTTCATAGATAGGCTGAATAGAGGGCCCAAGCCCAAAGGCGGCTTAAGGCCCACGGTTATAAACCGCCATGTATCTATGACTTGTATTGTAAGGCATATATAATTGGTCTCCGAGCTGGACACGTATATGAGCCGGCCGGGACTCTATAGACTGCAGGGCGTCAACCCGTGTATATAAGGGGACGAACCGGCGGTGACTTAGGGCAAGAAACAAGAGATCGAGAGCTAGGCAAGCGTATTCTCTCCCTGGTCATCGAAATCCTAGCATTACCACCTCAAACTGGATTAGGCCTTTACCTTCACCACAAGGGGCCGAACCAGAATAAACTCCCCGTGTCTTTTGTCCTGTTTAACCCCTTCAAGCTAACTTCGTCGCGATGGCTCCACGACTAAGTCCTCACACTAGGACATATGACGTGACAATTCCACGACAGTTCGCGCCCACCGTGGGGCTATCGCACGATGGTTTCAATTTCTTAGAAGGCAACTTTGAAGGGCTCAAGGGATACGCCGTGGGCCAGATGACCAAGAGTCGTCGCGGCAAGCTCTACATCGACGACGCACGCTGGGGCCCTGAGGCCGGCTCAATTGAGTACGGGTACCGGGTCCCCTTCGGCGGAATTCACGTCTTCATTGGCAAAATCGGCGAGCCGGGCCCTGAGCCGGACATCTGCACCGACATCATCAAGATGGCTCAATGTGCGAGACCCGCCCGAGTTCAGCCCGCCATGGAACGTGCCTTCCGGCGATTCATCCGTCGAGCGGAATCTGAGGATAGATCGGTGTCTAGCGGTGAGACGGTCGTTTACTCTGATGGTGAATCATCCACCGGTGAGACCGAGTCATTGTACCAAGTACAAGACGGCCGGCTTGGGGGTTGTTCCGATGGCCACAGTATTCTGGACCCTTGTGAGCTGCCGAACTGGGTTGCGATCTTCATGGCCGGTACGCAGCCGGTGCCGCACTCATCAACTGCAGCAGCATTGATGTCCGTGTCAGCAGCGGCGACGGCTGCCGGGCAAGAGGCCCTGTGCGCCCGCTGGCTCAAGTCTTAACTGACATAGTGGATAAATTGACAGCGCTGGTAACAATGGTGGTTAACCCGACGGATCAGGATCAGCACAATGCGGCGATTGCGAAATTGCGTTATGAGATAGCAGAGGCCAAGGAGGAGCTGAACGCAAAAAATGCGAGGATGGCTGAGGAGCGAGCCGCTTTGGATGTTGAGGCGTAGAGGATTCAGTCAAAGTCGTACCGTCTCATCCTAGATCAGAACGCCTCGAATCATGTCATGAGAAGGAGGCACCGGAGTCATCTGACCCCGGTTTACGAGGCAAGGAATCTCTTTAACATGGCAGGAGCAGGAACTAGTAACCCGACAGTGGTAAACCGGGCTGAGACACCCGGAACGGGCACGCCGGTTGAGCCACGAACGACGGCTTTTCCTCGTCAGAGCAATAACCCGCCGCAACACGTGCGAACACCACCGGGTCATTACTCTAACCCTATGGATTACATGATCGTTGCAGCGTCACGATTGGCGGCTCTCCCGGTTGAAGGTGAATCTCCGACGGCGGTTGAAACACGGAGGGCTAGAGAGCTCCTTCAAACTACCTTAGTTCAGCAGCAGGCGTATTCTTATAGTCGTGACAGGATTCATGCCACCCCTCGCCCAAGCCGGAGTTATAGCAGGCATATGGATGAACCGGTTGTGTCAAGCAGTGCGCGAAACCGTAACCCTCCGCACGGGCATAACCCGGCGGGCGGTGGTGCTGATGCTCAGAACATGGTGGATCAAGGTAGAGCCCGCCGAGAGGCCGAGTTAGAGGCGCAGTATGCGGCCCGTCAATCTAGTCCGGTTCGTCCAACAACTTTGGTGGAGCCAGGTGTAACCTTCAGGAATTTGCGTGTGCCGTATTAAGTGCCGGCTCTACGCAATGAATGTTTGCCCAAGGATTTCAAGGGTCCCCGTAAGGTGCCTAATTATACAGCCGATTTACCTCCCAAGGCATGGATCGAGAGTTATGAGATGGCCATGGAGTTACTAGATGTCAGTGATGCGGCATGTGCTAAATATTTCCCCCTGATGTTGGAAGGGACGGCCCATACTTGGCTAAAGGGGCTCCCTGCCAACTCCGTCGGGTCATGGGCCGAGTTAAAAGCCCGGTTTATCCAGAATTTCAAGGATACATGCAAGCATTCCGTGTCAATTGTTGATTTAGCCTCCTGTATCTAGGAGGAAGGTGAGTCAACAACCCATTGGGTGCGCCGGGTCTCAACAATTCTGCACTTATCAAATCGCATTAAAGCCGACTCAGCGGTGTTGATGCTAGAGAACAATTGCCAGTTCATACCCCTGAAGCAGAAGTTGGGATGGCTCAAACGCCACTGCAATGACATGGGGATGCTCATGGCGGCTCTGTTGAAGTATGCTAACTCTGATGGTACCAAGGACCCCGAGTCTGATGAAAAAAAGCCGAGAAAGGGAAAGAAGAGCAGCAACACCAAGGGCCAACAGCATAACCCGACGAATCAAGGAGGGAACAGTAAGCGCAAGGCTGATAATAGTTTTGACTTTGTGGCTAACACCAATGCACAGAATAATGGTCAGCGCCGTAAGGGTAAAACACCCCCACAGGCTGCATGATCAGGCATCAATCTTGAGCAGCAGTTAAATCAACCCTGCCCAAGGCACGGGACGCGAGAAAGGTCGTCTTTGCACCTCTGGAAATATTTCTTTATTATGAAGGAGTTCAAAAATTCAAATTTTTACCAAGATGGTCATGGGCCGGGTGGCGGCTCAGGATCCGGCTTTCATGGACCGGATTTTCGTGGTGGCGGCTCTAACTCCGAGTTCCGAGGAAATCAAGCTGGTCATGGCAACCAAGGTGGTTACAATCAACAGAATAATCAGGGGAATCAATAGCAGCAACAGTTTGGTTACCAGAGCAACCCGAAGCAGTTGAATAGTGGATAGTATCATGTCTTTACTACTAGCTTCTGTAAGTGCGACCAGAAGCTTCATTAGAGCGCAGTCAATGCCGTTGAGCCGACGGTTCCCCGTTACTTGCGCTGGTCTGAGCAGCCCATTGTATGGAGCTGGGAAGATCACCCGCCCCGGGTTGACAATCCGGGTCACTTGGCTCTAGTAGTTGCAGCTCAGGTTGGCGTATATAAGTTCACCAAGGTACTCATGGATGGAGGGAGCAGCATCAATATCCTTTATTATGAAACCTTCCGCCGAATGGGGTTGACTGATAAAAACCTTAAGCCGTCAAACACCGTTTTCCATGGCGTGGTGCCTGGTAAGTCGGCTTATCCGGTTGGTAAGATAGCTCTGGAGGTTGCTTTTGGAGATGATCATGACTCTAGGTCAGAGATATTTACCTTTGAAGTGGTCAAAATCCATAGCCCATATCACGCTCTGTTTGGACGGCCGGCTTACGCCAAGTTCATGGCACGACCTTGTTATTTGTATCTGCAGCTTAAGATGCCGGGTCACAAGGGAACCATCACGGTGCATGGGAGCCGGAGGGTAGCCTTGGAGTGCGAGGAAGGAGACGCTGCTTATGCTGAGTCTGCTTGCGCAACGGAGCAGCTGAAATTTTACAAAGATAATGTTGACCCGGCGAACATGATGTCTCTGAAGAAGCCAACCATAGAGCAGGATCCTTCGCTCAAATTTAAGTCGGCAGATGATACTAAGATGGTTGATAATATGAGTGCGAATCTGGATCTGAAATAGGAAAGCGCGCTCATCGAGTTCATCCCTGAGAACCGGGAAATCTTTGCATGGAAACCTTCAGACATGCCGGGTGTACCGAGGGAACTCACTGAGCACACTCTTAATATTGATCCAAAATTTAAGCCGGTCATACAGTTTCTTCACTGATTCAACGAGGAGAGGTGGAAGGCCATTGGAGAGGAAGTGGCCCGGCTCTTGACAGCTGGGTTTATTGTTGAAGTTTTCCATCCTGAATGGTTGGCTAACCCGGTGCTGGTACTCAAGAAGAATGGCACTTGGCGGATGTTTGTGGATTGCACAGACTTGACCAAGGCTTGTCCCGCTGATCCATTTGCTCTCCCTCATATTGATCAAATCATTGATGCTACGGCGGGTTGTGAGCGTCTGAGTTTTTTGGATGCTTATTCTGGTTATCATCAGATCAAGATGGCAGTTAAGGACCATGAGAAGACAACTTTCTTTACTCCGTTTGGAGCCTTCTGCTATGTGTCTATGCCTTTTGGGCTCAAGAGTGCCCAGGCGACTTATCATTAGTGTGTGCAAAATTGCCTTCACAATCAGATTGGGCGCAATGTTCATGCTTATGTCGATGACATTATGGTGAAGTCAAGAAAGCAGGAGACCCTGATTGATGATTTGAAGGAGACATTTGATAATCTCCGGGTCTACAAGATGATGCTTAATCTGGCTAAACGTGTCTTCGGTGTGCCTGCAGGCAAGCTCTTGGGTTTTTTGGTTTCTAACAGAGGCATTGAAGCTAACCCGAAGAAAATCAAAGCTATCACTTCTTTGGCTAAGCCGACATGCATTAATGATGTTCAGCGCTTGGCGGGTCGTTGAGGGAGTCCTGGACTAAGGGGTCCTCGGGCGTCCGGCCTGTTATCCATGGGCCAGACTGATGAGCTGTGAAGATACGAAGGCCGAAGACAATACTCGTGTCCGGATTGGACTCTACTTGGCATGGAAGGCAAGCTAGGCGACCTATTATGAAGATTTCGTCTTATGTAACCGACCTCATGTAAGCCTAGATCTCTCCGGTGCCTATATAAACCAGAGAGCATAGTCCGGATAGGACAGATTCATTACCATATTCACATAGGCTAGACTTCTAGGGTTTAGCCATTACGATCTCGTGGTAGATCAACTCTTGTAACACTCATATTCATCAAGATCAATCGAGCAGGAAGTAGGGTATTACCTCCATAGAGGGCTCAACACGGGTAAACATTCATCCCCGTCTCCTGTTACCATCGATGCTAGACGCACAGTTCGGGACCCCCTACCCGAGATCCGCCAGTTTTGACACCGAAATTGGTGCTTTCATTGAGAGTTCCACTGTGCCGTCGACGAAAGGTTTGATGACCCCTTCAATTGTCAATAATGACGATGTCCAGGGAGGGACCTTCCTCCCCGGACAGGTTTTTGTGTTCGGCGGCTTCGCACTGCGGGCCAACTCGCTTGGCCATCTAGAGCAGATCGATAGTATGCCCCTGGCCACCAGGTCAGGTTCGGAAGCTTGAACTATGTCACGGATATCCGTGGAGACTTGATCTTCGAGGGATTTGAAACCGCGGCGATCGCTCCCCCTTTCTCCGATGAACATGACTTAAATCTGTCGTCGGAGCACACCCAGGAGATGGATCTTATTGCTGCAATGGCCTCAGTACCAAAGGAGATCATGCCCTCCGAGGCCATGAAGTCGGCGGTGTTGAAGCCGCACACGGACTCGACATCCTGCAATGCTGGCGTGAATGGAACTCCGGACTTGTCTCCGGCTACATGTTCCGGATCAAGTGCGCCTGCGGACACCGAGCTGGATCAGTTATCGATTTTCGAATTTAGCGCCGTAGACATCTTCCAGCATTCGCCTTTGGGTGACGTACTAAATTCTTTGAAAACCTGTCCTTGGAGGAAGACTCACAGCCTAACTATGTTCGGTTCGAGCTAGAGGCGGACGGCGAGGAATTTTGCTTCCCTCCCGCCACCCACTTCATAGCCACCGTCGATGACTTAACCGACGTGCTTGACTACGGCTCCGAAGACATCACCGGTATGGACGACGATGCCGACAATGAGCAAGGCCAAGACCCGCCATTCACTGGACGTTGGACGGTGATACGTCCATTTTGCATCATGCTTTTATATCGATACTTATTGCATAATGGGTTTTTATTACACGTTATGTCACAATACTTATGCCTATTCTCTCTTATTTTACAAGGTTTACATAAGGAGGAGAATGCCGGCAGCTGGAATTCTGGGCTGGAAAAGGAGCAAATATCCTATTCTTGCACAACTCCAAAAGTCCTGAAACTCCACGGAATATCTTATAATAAATAATAAAAAATCCTCGCCAAAGATGAAGGCCAGAGGGCCCACACCCAGTCCACAAGGGTGGGGGGCGGGTCCCCCTACCTTGTGTGCCCCCTGGTGGCCGTCCGATGCCCATCTTCTGCTATATGAGGTCTTTCGTCGAGAAAAAAATTAGAAGCAACCTTTCGGGACGAAACCCCGCCGCCACGAGGCGGAACCTTGGCGGAACCAATCTAGGGCTCCGGCAGAGCTGTTCTGCCGGGGACACTTCCCTCCGGGAGGGGGAAATCATCATCACCAACGCTCCTCTCATCGGGAGAGGGCAATCTCCATCAACATCTTCACCAGCACCATCTCCTCTCAAAACCCTAGTTCAAAACTTGTATCCAATTCTTGTCTCCAAGTCCGGGATTGGTACTAGTAGGTTGCTAGTAGTGTTGATTACTCCTTGTAGTTGATGCTAGTTGGTTTATTTGGTGGAAGATCATATGTTCAGATCCTTTATGCATATTAATACCCCTCTGATTATGAACATGAATATGCTTTGTGAGTAGTTACATTTGTTCCTGAGAACATGGGAGAAGTCTTGCTATTAGTAGTCATGTGAATTTGGTATTCGTTCGATATTTTGATGAGATGTATGTTGTCTAGCCTCTAGTGGTGTTATGTGAACGTCGACTACATAAAACTTCACCATTATTTGGGCCTAGATGAATTCATTGGGAAGTAATAAGTAGATGATGGTTGCTAGAGTGACAGAAGCTTAAACCCTAGTTTATGCGCGTAAGGGGCTGATTTGGATCCATATGTTTCATGCTATGGTTAGGTTTACCTTAATACTTTTGTTGTAGTTGCGGATGCTTGCAATAGAGGTTAATCATAAGTGGGATTCTTGTTCAAGTAAGAACAACACCCAAGCACCGGTCCACCCACATATCAAATTATCAAAGTACCGAACGCGAATCATATGAACGTGATGAAAACTAGCTTGACGATATTCCCATGTGTCCTCGGGAGCGCTTTTCCTATTATAAGAGTTTTTCCAGGCTTGTCCTTTGCTACAAAAACGATTGGGCCACCTTGCTGCACTTTATTTACTTTTGTTAATTGTTGCTCGTTACAAATTATCTTATCACAAAACTATATGTTACCACTTGTTTTAGTACTTGCAGAGAATACCTTGCTGAAAACCGCTTATTGTTTCCTTCTTCTCCTCGTTGGGTTCCACACTCTTACTTATCGAAGGACTACGATAGATCCCCTATACTTGTGGGTCATCAAGACTCTTTTCTGGCGCCGTTGCCGGGGAGTGAAGCGCCTTTGGTAGGTAGAATTTGGTAAGGAAAAATTTATATAGTGTGCTGAAATTTACTGTCACTTGTTACTATGGAAAGTAATCCTCTGAGGGGCTTGTTCGGGGTATCTTCACCCCGACCAGTAGAGCGAAGAGTTTCTCCTCAACCTAATGAACCTACTGAAAATTAATATGAAAATATTCCCTTTGAATTTCCTTCGGGTACGATGGAAAAACTGCTAGCTAATCCTTTTGTAGGAGATGGAACTAAGCATCCTAATGAGCACCTAATATATGTGGATGAAGTTTGTGGACTATTTAAGCTTGCAGGTATACCCGATGATGTTGTTAAGAAGAAGGTCTTCCCTTTATCTTTGAAGGGAGATGCATTGACATGGTATAGGCTATGTGATGATACGAGATCATGGAACTACAAAAGATTGAAATTGGAATTTCATCAAAAATATTACCCTATGCATCTTGTTCATCGTGATCGCAATTATATAAATAATTTTTGGCCTCGCGAAGGAGAAAGCGTCACTCGAGCTTGGGGGAGGCTTAAATCAATGTTGTATTCATGCCCCAATCATGAGCTCCCAAGAGAAACAATTATTCAAAATCTTTATGCTCGGCTTTCTGAAAACAATCGCACCATGCTCGATATTTCTTGTGCTGGCTCTTTTATGATGAAGACTATTGAATTCAGATGGAATTCATTGGATAGAATTAAACGCAACTCTGAAGATTGGGACCTCGACGAAGGTAAGGAGTCAGGTATGACACCTAACTTTGATTGTGTTAAATCTTTTATGGATACCGATATTTTCCGTAAGTTTAGCACTAAATATGGACTTGACTCTGAGATCGTAGCTTCTTTCTGTGAATCTTTTGCTACTTATGTTGATCTCCCCAAGGAGAAGTGGTTTAAATATCATCCTCCCATAGAAGTAAAACTAGCTACACCTATTAAAGTTGAAGAAAAGACTATCACTTATAATGATCCTATCGTTCCTACCTCTTATGTTGAGAAACCACCTTTCCCTGTTAGAATAAAGGATCATGCTAAAGCTTCAACTGTGGTTCCTAAAAGCAATATTAGAACGTATACATCTCCTGAGAAAGTCAGTAGAACCTAATATTGCTATTGTTAAAGATCTCTTGTCTGATAATATTGATGGGCATGTTATTCAGTTCCGTGGTGAATCTGCTAGAATTGCTAAACGTGGCGCTAAAGATAAACATAGACCTGTGGTAGGCGTGCCTGTTATTTTTGTTAAAATAGGAGATCATTGTTATCATGGCTTATGTGATATGGGTGCTAGTGCTAGTGTTATACCCTATGATTTATATAAAGAAATTAAGCATGAAATTGCACCTACTGAGTTAGAAGATATTGATGTCACAATTAAACTTGCCAATAGAGATACTATATCGCCAGTGGGAATTGTTAGAGATGTTGAAGTCTTGTGTGGGAAAATTAAATATCCTGCTGATTTTCTTGTTCTAAGTTCTCCACAAGATAGCTTTTGTCCCGTTATATTTGGTAGACCCTTCTTGAACATTGTTAATGCTAAGATAGATTGCAAAAATAATGTTGTTACTATTGGCTTGGATGATATGACTCATGAGTTTAATTTCTCTAAGTTTAGTAAACAACACCGTGAAGAAGAATTGCCTAGTAAGGATGAAATTATTGGTCTTGCTTCTATTCCCGTACCTCCTTTAGAACATTATTTGCTAGATCATGAAAATGATATGTTTATGAATGAAAGAAGGGAAATAGATGAAGTATTCTTTAAACAGGAACCTATTCTGAAACACAATTTTCCTGTTCAAATCCTAGGGGATCCTCCTCCACCCAAGGGTGATCCCGTGTTTGAGCTTAAACCGTTGCCTGATAATCTTAAATATGCTTATCTTGATGAAAAGAAAATATATCCTATTATTATTAGTGCTAACCTTTCAGAGCATGAAGAAGAGAGATTATTGAAAACTCTGAAGAAGCACCGTGCTGCTATTGGATATACTCTTGATGATCTTAAGGGCATTAGTCCCACTCTATGTCAGCATAAAATAATTTGGAAGAAGATGCCAAACCAGTCCGGGATCATCAACGAAGGTTGAATCCTAAGATGAAAGAAGTGGTAAGGAAAGAAATACTAAAGCTTCTGGAGGCAGGTATAATTTATCCCGTTGCTGATAGTCAGTGGGTAAGTCCTGTTCATTGTGTCCCTAAAAAGGGAGGCGTTACTGTTGTTCCTAATGATAAAGATGAATTGATTCCGCAAAGAATTATTACAGGTTATAGGATGGTAATTGATTCCGCAAATTAAACAAAGCTACTAAGAAAGATCATTACCCCTTGCCTTTTATTGATCAAATTCTAGAAAGATTATGCAAACATACACATTATTGCTTCCTAGATGGTTATTCTGGTTTCTCTCAAATACCTGTGTCAGCTAAAGATCAATCAAATACTACTTTTACATGCCCTTTTGGTACTTTTGCTTATAGACGTATGCTCTTTGGTTTATGTAATGCACCTGCTACCTTTCAAAGATGCATGATGGCTATATTCTCTGACTTTTGTGAAAAGATTTGTGAGGTTTTCATGGATGACTTTTCCGTCTATGGATCCTCTTTTGATGATTGCTTGAGCAATCTTGATCGAGTTTTGCAAAGATGTGAAGAAACTAATCTTGTCTTGAATTGGGAAAAGTGCCACTTTATGGTTAATGAAGGTATTGTCTTGGGGCATAAAGTTTCGAAAGAGGTATTGAAGTTGATAAAGCCAAGGTTGATGCTATCGAAAGATGCCATGTCCCAAGGACATCAAAGGTATAAGAAGTTTCCTTGGTCACGCCGGATTTTATAGGAGGTTCATTAAGGACTTCTCAAAATTTCTCGCCTCTCACTAATTTATTACAAAGATATATACCATTTGTCTTTGATGATGATTGTGTAGAAGCATTTGAAATACTTAAGAAAGCATTGATCTCTGCACCTATTGTTCAGCCACCTGATTGGAATTTACCCTTTGAAATTATGTGTGATGCTAGTGATTATGCTGTAGGTGTTGTTCTAGGGCAAAGAGTTGATAAGAAATTAAATGTTATCCATTATGCTAGTAAGACTCTAGACAATGCTCAAAGAAACTATGCTACCACTGAAAAGGAATTCTTAGCAGTTGTATTTGCTTGTGATAAGTTCAGACCTTATATTGTTGATTCTAAAGTAACTATTCACACTAATCATGTTGCTATTAAATACCTGATGGAAAAGAAATATGCTAAACCTAGACTTATTAGATGGGTTCTCTTGCTACAAGAATTTGATTTGCATATTGTTGGTAAAAGGGAGCTGAGAACCCAGTTGCAGACAACTTGTCTAGGTTAGAAAATGTTCTTGATGACCCACTACCTATTGATGATAGCTTTCCTGATGAACAATTAAATATCATAAGTACTTTCGTAGTACTCCATGGTATGCTGATTATGCTAATTACATTGTTGCTAAATCTATACCCCCTAGTTTCACATACCAGCAAAAGAAAAAGTTTTTCTATGATTTGAGACATTACTTTTGGGATGACCCACATCTTTATAAAGAAGGAGTAGACGGTGTTATTAGACGTTGTGTACCTGAGCATGAACAGGAACAGATCCTACGAAGTGTCACTCCGAAGCTTATGGAGGACACCACGCTGGAGATAGAACTGCACATAAGGTATTGCAATCCGGTTTTTATTGGCCTACTCTCTTCAAGGATGCCCGTAAGTTTGTCTTGTCTTGCGATGAATGTCAAAGAATTGGTAATATTAGTAGACGTCAAGAAATGCCTATGAATTATTCACTTGTTATCGAACCATTTGATGTTTGGGGCTTTGATTACATGGGACCTTTTCCTGCCTCTAATGGATATACACATATTTTAGTTGTTGTTGATTACGTTACTAAGTGGGTAGAAGCTAGTCCAACTAGTAGTGCTGATCATAAAACCTCTTTTAAAATGCTTAAATAAGTTATTTTTCCGAGGTTTGGAGTCCCTAGATATTTAATGACTGATGGTGGTTCACATTTTATTCATGGTGCTTTCCGTAAAATGCTTGCTAAATATGATGTTAATCATAGAATTGCATCTCCTTATCACCCACAGTCTAGTGGTCAAGTAGAATTGAGTAATAGAGAACTCAAATTAATTTTGCAAAAGACTGTCAATAGGTCTAGGAAGAATTGGTCCAAGAAACTTGATGATGCATTATGGGCATATAGAACTGCATATAAAAATCCTATGGGTATGTCTCCGCATAAAATGGTTTATGGAAAAGCATGTCACTTACCTCTTGAACTAGAACATAAGGCTTATTGGGCTATTAAAGAGCTCAACTATGATTTCAAACTTGCCGGTGAGAAGAGGTTATTTGATATTAGCTCACTTGATGAATGGAGAACCCAAGCTTATGAAAATGCCAAGTTGTTTAAAGAAAAAGTTAAAAGATGGCATGACAAAAGGATACAAAAGCATGAGTTTAATGTAGGTGATTATGTATTGCTATACAACTCTCGTTTAAGATTTTTTGCAGGAAAACTTCTCTCTAATTGGGAAGGCCCCTACATCATCGAGGAGGTCTATCGTTCCGGTGCCATAAAAATAAACAATTTCGAAGGCACAAATCCGAAGGTGGTAAACGGTCAGAGAATCAAACACTATATCTCAGGTAATCCTATAAATGTTGAAACCAATGTTATTGAAACCATAACCTCGGAGGAATACATAAGGGACACTTTCCGGAATGTTTCAGACTCTGAAAAGTAATAGGTATGTGGTACGGTAAGTAAACCGACTCCAAAACAGTTTTTAAGGCAATATTTCTCCGTTTTGGAATATTTAGAAAAATAGAAAAATAAGTAGCAGTCCGGGAAGGACACGAGGGCCCCACGAGGGTGGAGGGCGCGCCCTACAACCTCGTGGGCACCTCGTGTGGCTTCCGGACTCCGTTTTCTTGCACGGTACGTATTTTGGTCGGTAAAAATTCATTATATATTCTCCCGGAGGTTTTGACTCCCGTATCACGCAAATATCCTCTGTTCATGTTTCGAGCTGTTCTCTGTCAGGGTTGTCAAGGCTAGGCATCATGTCATCTCCCTCCTCCAACAATGGTGACAAAGATGCTTGGCTAATGAAGATAGAGCTGAAGAGGGAAGAACCCACAGAGATCAACAAGGATGAAGGGATCAAGAAGGCCACGGAGAACCAAGTTCCGGCAGCAGAAGACATCCTTCGACTTGATCACAATCTTCTTACCCCAACTGATATCGAAGCTTTCAAGATGATTGAGTTAGCTCGTATTCGAAACAAGTATCTCACAAGTGAAAATATTTTGTTGAAGGAGCATATCATTGCACTCAAGGGCATTATCCGCAAGTTGGAGGACCTCTTACGCTCGATGTGCGACTATCCATCACCACCACCTTCTTCACCAACAAAGGAGACATAATCGCATGGGTATGGGCACTCCCCTTGGCAACGGCCAAGCTTGGGGGAGGTGCCCTGGTATCGTATCACCATCACATCTCCTATCTTTACCATTTTTCTTAGTTCGATCCTATTAGTAGTATCTTGATCTAGTAGAATAAAGTTTATGGCATGATCTAGTTTTGAGTTTTTGCTTTATGATCTCTCTATGTAATCGAGTCTGTGAGCTATATAATAAAGATTAGTGTTGAGTCAAGGGCTTGATTATTTTGCCATGATCTTGAGGGAATAAAAGAAAGAAAGAAAAAGAATAAAAAGAAACAAAGAGTTCACATTGATCTTATTGAAAGTGATGACTTCACATAGAAAGAGTATGATGATTAAAAGTTGTTGGGAGTTGGCAAACATAGCTTTGGTCATCGTTGCAATTAATAGGAATTAATAAGCAAAGAGAGGTTTCACATATAGATACACTATTATTGACATCTTTTATGATTGTGAGCACTCATTAAAATATGACATGCTAAAGAGTTGATGTTGGACAAGGAAGACAACGTAATGAGTTATGTTTTCTTATATCTGAGATAAAGTATATTGTCATGGATCATCCAACATGTTGAGCTTGCCTTTCCCCTCATGCTAGCTAAATTCTCAGCACCAAGTAGAGATACTACTTGTGCTTCCAAAACCCTTAAACCAGTTTTGCCATGAGAGTCCACCATATCAACCTATGGATTGAGTAAGATCCTTCAAGTAAGTTGTCATCGGTGCAAAGCAATAAAAATTGCTCTCTAAATATGTATGATTGATTGGTGGGGAGAAATAAGCTTTATACGATCTTGTGATGTGGAAGAAATAAAAGCGACGGACTGCATAATAAAGGTTCATATCACAAGGGCAATATAAAGTGACGTTCTTTAGCATTAAGATTTTGTGCATCCAACCATAAAAGCGCATGGCAACCTCTGCTTCCCTCTGCGAAGGGCCTATCTTTTATTATTATCCTCTACCTTATGCAAGAGTCATGGTGATATTCACCTTTCCTTTTTACATTTTATCCTTTGGCAAGCACAGTGTGTTGGAAAGATCCTGATTGGTATATCTAATTGGATATAGGGGGCATGAGTTATTATTGTTGACATTACCCTTGAGGTAAAAGGTTGGGAGGCGAAACTATAAGCCCTATCTTTCTCTCAGTGTCCCATTAAAACTCAGAACCACAAGTATCACGTGAGTGTTAGCAATTATGAAAGACTAAATGATAGTTGAGTATGTGGACTTGCTATTAAGCTCTGACATAGGCTCTTTCCGATGTTATGATAAATTGCAATTGCTCCAGTGACCGAGACTATAGTTTGTTTGTTCTCAATAAAGTTTATGATTCGTACTCTGCATTGTGAATGGATTATTACTTGAACATAAGCAATCATATGACATTTCATATATATGTTGCTGTTATGAGAATAATCATGATGCCTTCATGTCCGTATTTTATTTTTATCGACACCTCTACCTCTAAACATGGGGACATATTTATCGTTATCGGCTTTCGCTTGAGGACAAGCGCGGTCTAAGCTTGGGGGAGTTGATACGTCCATTTTGCATCATGCTTTTATATCGATATTTATTGCATACACGTTATGTCACAATACTTATGCATATTCTCTCTTATTTTACAAGGTTTACATAAGGAGGAGAATGCCGGCAATGGAATTCGGCTGGAAAAGAGCAAATATTAGAGACCTATTCTGCACAACTCCAAAAGTCCTGAAACTCCACGGAATATCTTATAATAAATAATAAAAATCTCGCTAAAGATGAAGGCCGAGGGCCCACACCTGTCCACGAGGGTGGGGCGCGCCTCCTAGGCGCGCCTCCTAGGGCCCGCCCCACCTCGTGGGCCCCCTGGTGGCCCTCCGATGCCCATCTTCTGCTATATGAGGTATTTCGTCGAGAAAAAAAATCAGAAGCAACCTTTCGGGACGAAACTCCGCCGCCACGAGGCGGAACCTTGGCGGAACCAATCTAGGGCTCCGGCAGAGCTGTTCTGCTGGGGACACTTCCCTCCGGGAGGGGGAAATCATCGCCATCGTCATCACCAACGCTCCTCTCATCGGGAGAGGGCAATCTCCATCAACATCTTCACCGTAACCATCTCCTCTCAAAACCCTAGTTCATCTCTTGTATCCAATTCTTGTCTTCAAGTCCGGATTGGTACTAGTAGGTTGCTAGTAGTGTTGATTACTCCTTGTAGTTGATGCTAGTTGGTTTATTTGGTGGAAGATCATATGTTCAGATCCTTTATGCATATTAATACCCTCTGATTATGAACATGAATATGCTTTGTGAGTAGTTACGTTTGTTCCCGAGGACATGGGAGAAGTCTTGCTATTAGTAGTCATGTGAATTTGGTATTCGCTCGATATTTTGATGAGATGTATGTTGTCTAGCCTCTAGTGGTGTTATGTGAACGTCGACTACATAACACTTCACCATTATTTGGGCCTAGAGGAAGGCATTGGGAAGTAATAAGTAGATGATGGGTTGCTAGAGTGATGAAGCTTAAACCCTAGTTTATGCGCTGCTTCGTAAGGGCTGATTTGGATCCATATGTTTCATGCTATGGTTAGGTTTACCTTAATACTTTTGTTATAGTTGCGGATGCTTGCAATAGAGGTTAATCATAAGTGGGATGTTTGTTCAAGTAAGAACAACACCCAAGCACCGGTCCACCCACATATCAAATTATCAAAGTACCGAACGCGAATAATATGAACGTGATGAAAACTAGCTTGACGATTTTCCCATGTGTCCTCGGGAGCGCTTTTCCTATTATAAGAGTTTGTCCAGGCTTGTCCTTTGCTACAAAAAGGATTGGGCCACCTTGCTACACTTTATTTACTTTTGTTACTTGTTGATCGTTACAAATTATCTTATCACAAAACTATCTGTTACCACTTGTTTCAGTACTTGCAGAGAATACCTTGCTGAAAACCGCTTATCATTTCCTTCTGCTCCTCCTTGGGTTCGACACTCTTACTTATCGAAAGGACTACGATAGATCCCCTATACTTGTGGGTCATCAGACGGACACCTCTTCGTACAATGTATATATGGTTGACATACCCAAAGGATCTGGCGACGACAACGAAGAGCCAGATAAGAATAAACCTTCTGAGACGCAGTCCAAGCGCCGTCGCCCCAAACGCTGTTCTAAGCCTCGCCGCTCAAAAGATAGCAACACTGGTACCGGAGAAAATAGCACTCCGGGCGACGCCGAAAACAATGAAGACCCTGTCGGTGCTGCATCCGAACAGGAGGAATCTGACGACAGGCAAGACAACCCTGATGAGCAGGCCATAGAAGATGACTCGGGGGACGATAGTTACCGTCCACCCTCCAAAGAGGAGACAAGCCTCGGCAACGAAGATTTCATCGTGCATGAGGACCCTCTTGAGCAGGAGCGCTTTAAACTTCAACTCATAGCCACTGCAAGGAGCCTGAAAAAGAAACAGCAGCAGCTTCAAGCTGAACAAGATCTGCTCGTCGACAGATGGACTGACGTCCTGACAGTGGAAGAATACGGCCTCAAGCGCCCATCCAAGAGCTACCCGAAATGCAGACTGCTACCTCAATTCGATGAGGAGGCACCCGAGCACACATCTCCCTCGCGTAATGCGGAACGCCCACCACATGGTCGAGACAAGGCGGCCGACCGGCCACCACGCGGTCGGGATAAAGCAGCAACTCAGGCCGAACAGCAGCCTGCCAACCGCCCCGCAAAAATAAAGACGGAAGAGTTTGGGGTCACACGTATGACCTCCGGCAGACCCTGGACAGCAGAGCAGGACATACAAGATCAATCTACGGATCGCGAGGACGTGCCTCGAGGCACGAAGACGGCTACCTATTCGGACGTGACAAACCTAACCACGCCCGGTTCGAATGCCGTAGACGGACTCCATCAGAGCTACGCCGCGACACGGCCTGGTACAGAGGTGCCGCACACCCTCTCTGCTTCATAGACGAGGTACTGGATCATGAATTCCCCGAGGGATTCAAGCCCGTCAATATCGAATCATACACGGCACAACCAATCCCATAGTGTGGATCGAGGATTTCATCCTCCACATCCACATGGCTCGAGTAAATGATATCCACGCCATTAAATACCTCCCACTCAAGCTCAAAGGTCCATCTCGGCATTGGCTTAACAGCCTGCTTGAAAATTCTATCGGCAGCTGGGAAGACTTGGAAGAAGCTTTCCTAGACAACTTCCAAGGAACATATGTACGGCCACCAGACGCCAATGATCTAAGCCACATAGTTCAACAACCTGGAGAATCAGCCAGAAAATTCTAGACTAGGTTCCTAACCAAAAAGAACCAGATCGTTGACTGTCTGGATGCCGAGGCCTTGGCAGCCTTCAAACACAGCATCTGGGACGAATGGCTAGCACACCACCTCGGCCAAGAAAATCCGAAGTCCATGGCATCCCTCACGGCACTCATGACCCGCTTTTGCGCGAGAGAGGACAGTTGGCTGGCCCGTAGTAACAACACAGCTAGCGAGACAGGCCCCACGGAGGCCAAGAATAGCACTGGCAAGCTTCGGCGCAACAGGCACAAACGCCGAAGCAATGACAACAACACCGATGACGCCACAGTCAACGCCGAATTCACTGGCTCCAAGTCCGGCCAGCGGAAGAAGCCCTATAAATGAAATAATGAAGGACCTTCCATCCTAGACCACATACTCGACCGTCCGTGCCAGATACATGGCTCCCCAGACAAGCAAGCCAATCATACCAACAGGGATTGTTGGGTTTTCAAGCAGGCTAGCAAGTTAAATGCCGAAAACAAAGAAAAGGGATCACAAAGTGAGGACGAGGACGAAGAGCCCCGGCAGCCGAACACTGGGGGACAGAAGAAATTTCCCCCTCAAGTCAAAATGGTGAACATGATATACGCTACACACATCCCCAAAAGGGAGCGTAAGCGTGCACTCAGGGACGTCTATGCGGTAGAGCCAGTCTCCTCCAAATTCAATCCATGGTCGTCATTTCCGATCACCTTTGATCGTCGAGACCACCCAACCAATATTCGTCATGGCGGTTCGGCCGCATTGGTCCTCGACCCAATCATCGACCGATTTCACCTAACACGAGTCCTAATGGACGGTGGTAGCAGCCTCAACCTGCTCTATCAAGACACAGTTCGGAAGATGGGAATTGACGCCTCACGAATCAAACCAACAAAGACTACCTTCAAAGGAGTCATACCAGGCGTCAAGGCCCGCTGTATGGGCTCAATCACGCTGGAAGTGGTCTTCGGCTCTCCAGAAAATTTCCGAAGCGAGGAGTTAATCTTCGACATCGTCCCCTTCCGTAGCGGCTACCACGCAGTACTCGGACGAACAACGTTTGCTAGATTCAACACAGTGCCACACTACGCTTACCTGAAACTCAAGATGCCCGGTCCACGCGGCGTCATAACAGTCAATGGCAACACGGAAAGCTCTATCCAAACATAGTAGCACACCGCCGCCCTAGCAGCAGAGGTACAGAGCGGCCTTCTCAAGCAGCAGCATAGTGCGGCTGCCGAGCCCCTGGACACCATCAAGAGGTCCCGAACTACACTGCAGCAGGACAGCAAGGCTCGTCAAGAGCTCGACTAGCTATTCGGCTTCCGTCCCAGTCCGGATGAAGTGGTGGCATTCGTACCACGTGTACATAATTACGCACTCGAGATTCCATGGACATCGACGGAGGCACAAGATCAACCGGGATCTACAGTTCGGCTAGACTGACTGACGGTGTCCTGGACTAGGGGGTACTCACCACGTCATCTCCCGATCTGTTACATTGGGCCGAGGACCCCCTGTGACGCCCCCGATTCAATCGTACACTAATCATGCACGCAAATGTGTACGATCAAGATCAAGGACTCACGGGAAGATATCACAACACAACTCTACAAATAAAAATAAGTCATACAAGCATCATAATACAAGCCAGGGCCTCGAGGGCTCGAATACAAGTGCTCGATCATAGACGAAGTCAGCGGAAGCAACAATATCTGAGTACGACATAAGTTAAACAAGGTGCCATAAGATGGCTAGCACAAACGGGATACAGATCGAAGAGGAGCAGGCCTCCTGCCTCGGGATCCTCCTAGGTCACTCCCCGGTCGCCGCCGCCGGCTGCACGTAGTAGTAGGCACCTCCGAGTAGTAGTCGCCATAGGCGGTGGCGTCAATCCTGAGCTCCATCGTCTGTTTGCAGCAATCGAGTAGAGGTAGGGAAAAGGGGGACAAGGCAACCGTGAGTACTCATCCAAAGTACTGCAAGCAAGGAGCTACACTACATATGCATGGATATATGTAAACGCCATATCGATGGACTGAATGCAGAATGCCGTAATAAGAGGGGATAGTTAGTCTTAACGAAGACTACGCTCGACACCGGTCTTGCAATGCATGTAAGAGGACAACGGAAGTCCTCCAAATAACATCATATAGCAATAATCCTACCCGCAATCCCCGCCATAACCCCGAGCGAGAGCGACCACCGGTTGTATCCGCACTTGGAAGGGTGTGTTTTATCAAGTATCCGGTTCTAGTTGTCATAAGCTCATGGTACAACTCCAAGTCATCCTGTTATCAAGATCACGGCTATCCGAATAGATTAACTCACTGCAGGGTGCACCATCTTACCCAAGACGCTTGATCCCATTTGGCCGGACACACTTTCCTCGGTCATGCCCGCCGCTGAAGATCAACACGCCGCAGCCCCACCTAGGCACAACAGAGAGGCCAACACGCCGGTCTAAACCTAAGCGCAGGGTCCGGGCCCATCGCCTCGAAAGCACACCACGCACGCGTATGTGCGCCGAAGCGCACTCTAGCCCATCAGCGCTCCACCCAATCCGGCGCCACGCCCGCCGTCACGACATCTGAAGTACTTGGCCGATACCACGACGCCGGATACCCATAACTACTCCCGCGAGATGGTTAGTGCGATAAGCTCGAGCCAACCCAGATCAAATACCAAGACCTCGTTAAGTGTGTTAAGTAACCGCTAACGCCGAACAGGCCAGGCCCACCTCTCTCCTAGGCGGTCTCAACCTGCCATGTCGCCCCGCCACAAAGTAACAATGGGGCCGTGGGAACCTGTGCCCACCTCTACCGGATGGAGCCACCCGCCCTTTCAGCCCCCATCTCCTAACAAAGTACCACATGTAATGTATAGTGTAAGGTATATAGTATATACCCGTGATCAACTCCCGAGTGATCACGCCCCGATAGTATAGCACGGCAGACGGACAAGTATGAAGGGCCACAGATGAATGTACTAGCATCCTATACTAAGCATATAGGATTGCGTAAGGTAACAATGAAGTTACAAGGACAAAGCTATGCAACAAGATAGGAGTATCTGAAAACAATAACATGCTACACTACTCTAATGCAAGCAAGATAGAGAAGAGTAGGCTATATCCGTGATCAAGGGGGGGGCTTGCCTGGTTGCTCGGCAAGAGAGAGGGACGCTGGTGACGTAGTCGATCACAGGGACATCAAGATCGGTCTCGGGTCTACCGAGAGAAGAGGGGAAGAAACAGTAAATACATAGCAGGAAAGTGCATACAGACAATGATGAGCTAGACGTGTTCTAACGTAGCGCTAGGCGATGTTGGCGAAGGGGAAACATCCGGAAGTTTTCCGGTTCCGGACGCCCGTCGATGATGAACCGGAGAGGAAAGTTTGCAGGTTCGATAGGTTAGGGTGTGGCGATTTAACGGACCTGCGATCCGGATTCGCCTCGCCGCCTCGAGCAACTTTCATGTTGAAAATATTTTCATCCGAGCTACGGATTAAAAGATATGATTTTTAAAAGATTTTAATAATTTCTGGAACTTAATTAATTATTTAATTAATTTCGAAAATGCATTTATGACATCAGCATGATGTCATGCTGACGTCATCAGACAACAGGGTTGACTGAGTCAACCCTGACAGGTGGGTCCCGCATGTCATTCACTAATGACTAATTACCCTAATCAGATTTAATTAACATTACTTAATTAAGTTAATTAATGATTAGTGTTAATTAATTCAGAATTAATTAGATTAATTAATTACTTAATTAATTAATTAATTAATTAATTAGTTAATTAGTTTAATTTATTTTCATTTTATTTTTATTTCCTTTTCTTTCTTTTTTTTTTACAAAACGTTCTGGGCGCGGGGCCCTTTGGTCAAGGGCCTGGGGGTTTATAAGGCGGGCGCCCGACCCAGGAGAGGGCCGAGCGGCGCAGAGGGGCGCCGGCGCCGGGCGCTGGGTCTCCGGCATTGGCGCCGGCGGTCACCGGAGTGGAACGCCGGCGGGAGGGCCGCAGCAGCGGGGGTGGCAAAAGGGGCGACGCAGACGGGAACGCGCGACGGCACGCCGGGCGAGGCGAGGCCACGGCGGCCTTCGGCGGGCACGGGCGGGGAAAAAAGGGGCACCGGACCCCGGTGAGGCCATGGGTGGGCGCGCGAGCCGCGCTCGCGGGGAGGAAGCAAGGCAGGGCGGTGGTGGCGCCCGGTGGTAGCGGTGGGGCGCCGGCGAGGTTTGGCCGGGGTGCCACCGGCCGGAGCGGTGCGGGTGGGGGTCGGAGGTGACCGGGGCGACTCAGGAAGAGAGGGGGGCGAAGGGGACAGCGGCGCTCACATCGAGCATGTAGGGAGCGGGGCAATGGTGCTCGAGGTGGTGGACGGGGACGGCGGCGTCGGAGATGAGGAGGCAGGCCGGTGGGGAAGGGCGCCGGCGAGGACGCGTCGGGGAAGACGGCGAGGGGCTCCGCGGCGCGGGTCCTCGCACAAGGCGGGGCGAGGTAGCGAGCGACGGGCGGTGGTGTCGAGGCAGGGGGGGCACGGTCGCCGGGAAGGGCAAGTCTGACGAGGGCGGGGCCGGGCGAGGCGGCACCAAGGCGTGGCGCCGTCGTCGGGCGAGTGCCTCGATCCAGATCGGGAGGGGGCGAGAGGAGGGGGCGAGGGGTGGGGGATCGATCCTGCTGGGATCGGGCGAGTGGGGAACGGGGAGCTAGGGTTCGGGTGGGAGCGAGGGTTATGGAGGCCTCTACTGGCCTGGTGGGCGGCCGGGCAGGCCAAAATGGGCTGCTCGCCCAAATGAGGGGGGTTGTTTCTCTTCTTTTTATTTTTCTTCTTGTTTTCCTTTTTATTTATTTTACCTTTTTACTGTTTTAATTCAACTTAGGGCATATAAGTATTTTATAAATTTGTGTTTTCTTTACTATAATTACCCATGTATTATTTGGCACTAACCGAACATTTTTGTTTTGATGTTTGAAAACTTTTGATGGTTGACAATATTTAAATTTTGAATTTGAAAGTTTCGAACCGACGCGAGATTATTAGCAGTAACCGAGGTGACGTGTCCTCATTAACGTGGGATTACTGTAGCGTAATTACCCGGGCGTCACAATTCTCCTCCACTACAAGAAATCTCGTCCCGAGATTTAAGAGGGGAGCAAGGGGGAAAGGTCTGGTTACGATAATCTAACGGATCTTCTCGAAGAAGTTAATCCCCTTCGTTGATGTCTTCAATCCTTTATTCCGATTCATCATGATAAGCTGGTCATCATTTCTTCGGGAATTCCATCGTACTTACGAAAAGATAAGGGGCAGCTCACTACGACATAATGCTTTTGAGGGAAACAATCTGGGGTTAACCCATGAATTAGTATAGAATTATCTCTCAAGTTGAACATATGACATACCTCGAGAGTAAGGTACGAAGGTACCATAATAGGCTCCAAGCGGGTAGGTAGCTGCTCGAAGCCTGAACCAGAGTGAGGAAGGGGTTCAGAGTAGCGAGAGTAAGTATCGCGTCTGATACCAGAATAGATCACTATGACGGTGGCCCGTGAATTACATACGAGTCCACGCGGGAGGAATAACTTTGGGAACAGGGGATGTACAGGAGAGTCAAGTTTCGATCCTGTGGAACTGTGGGTTATGGGCCCACCATGTGGTTAAAAGTAGAAAGGTTGGTGACATCTTGCACGATCATGTAAGCTAGGCATGTCAGAGGAGAGTCTGAGGGTCATGTCGGCAACAACATAGGTACCAAGGGCGAGGGACGAAGAGAACCATCTTCCTGCTCGTTGAACGAGGCGGACCAATAGGCAAGGTTCTCGTCCATCGGTGGTTACCGGAATGTCATCAACACTAGTAATAGGGTCTTACTTACAGAGTGGTACAACGAGGTGCTTACCTAAGCAGGGGATTATCACTGCTTAGATTATATATATCCCAAGAAAGGTTCAAACAAACCCATGGAAAGGAAAATGTAATCATTAGGTTACACAGAACAATGGAAAGGAAAAATGTGTTTAAACACATATTTTCAGGGGTATATCCTTCCCAAGGACAAGCAGAGCAAGATATCCACGATAGGAGATAATGTAGAAAACCCTTTAGGTAAGGGGAGAGAAATTTCATGACAATACCCAAACAACGGTGTTCGGATAATTGAGCAAGAAACATTTAGCATTGGGCTTAGAATGTTCTTGATGAAATTCAGAGTATCACAGACATGCTGCGAGATAGCAATGACATGGTCTTCAGGTGAAGATCAGACTTTGGAATCACGAAGGATCCATCAGGAATAACTTGTAGAACCAGTATTACAACTCCCTCATGGATGAATGGATAACCATGCTGAAAAGGAATCTATAATGATGGGTCCTCCAGCCGGGGGGGGGGGGGTGCTAGGCATGACATCATGCTACCGGTTCATCAAAGGACCAATAACATAACTCTTGGAAAGTTGTCCCAACCATCATAGCTGACCGAGAATCAAATCCGATTGGTGTCAGGATACCTCAGACTTAGGATACCTGGGAAGAAATGGTGCAATGCAAATTGACGAGATGACATTGTAAGATCCCCGGGGAAATGAACTTAGAAGTGATTTCCGTTAACAAAAGTCCATCATTATCCCAAGGAGAGGACAAGGAGGTGTCTGGTGAACTCAACGGCAATTCATCGAGATTCCCAAAGATGGATTACCACAATTAAGTGAACAAGGAGATAACATTTGTCAAAACAAATGATACAAGGAAGTATGCTCGAGGAAAACATACACAAGTAAACATTGGTTGAAAGGTGCGCCCGATGGGTTGGGTTGCATGACCAATGTCAGAATGGTGATTCAGAGAGATTTCTATGTCAAGAATTCTCAAGAGGTGGAACAAATCTCGTAACATTCTTGACATAAGGATGGTAATACTCCAAGGTAAAGAAGAACAATTGCTGGGTAGCAAGGTACTCAAGGTATAACACCAAACATGAACAAGCTTGTGTTGGTGGGAAGGCAATAAAGTGGTCGATGATAATACAATTCATCGAGGGCAAGGATGGTATTTCTCATCATAAATTCAATTGATATCCTGGATGAGCTCAGAATGTTGACGATCACGACACCTTTGTCGCGAGAGTTCATGATGATGTAATCGATCGGCGACGACATCAAGTCAAAGTAATGATGAAGTGAAAGGTTATTGTAACCAAGGGTACGACACAAACTCGAAACCAAGCTTGTTGTTCAAGGTGAAATGATATGACGATGAGGATCGACGTAAGGTTAATTCATCGTCGAAAATTGTGCTCCGGGAAGAAGGACCGGGTAGCACAGTTAAAATCATCACGACAATGATATAGCCAAACAGGCTAGGAATGGCGTGATCGGGTACAAACTCGCATTTATAGAAGCTATCAAGAGTTGTTGAACCGTGAAAGCGGACTCGGTTCAGCTTATCGTTGTCTTTGAGTGTTTAATAACTCGAGCCCGTGAAAATTGGAATCGGTGAGAATGTAGCACTTGGTTAAGAACTCATAAGAAGTTATGCAGTTCCAAGATAATCTCGAGATACCAGGGGGTAATACTCGATGACAAATCAAAGTAGAGGTTGGACGGGGGGTATTGCTCTACAGAAGACAAGTGCTAAAACTTGCACGAGAAATGGTAATTAAAAGAGGACATGGTCGGAACCATGATTGCAAAAGACCAGAACCCTGATATAAGATGAACTTATACCAAAGGAATAACTAATTTTAAGAGAAGCTTTACTGATAAGATCTACATCGTGTCCATGGGCATGAACACAAGTTCAAGGTCGACTCCCACTTCTCCAATGCATAACCCTTCATTCACTTCTCACGCTCAAGAAGTTGCAGTGTTGAAATTTTATCCGGCGAAGCACCGTAAGAGTATGATTCGTGAAAACTTTCGGTTCACACGGTTTAGTGAAGGCATATGTTCAACCCATAGGGCTTCTTGGAATCATATACCGAATCTTTAGAAATAATTAACTCAAGCTCAAGGCGAGCATGGTTGAGAAAGCAGAGGATACAATTTACCAAAGGCATTATGTATCAGAGGAAAGGCTCACAAGGTTATTGAGTATGAAGGGCGTTGTCAGATAAAATCCAACAAAGGATCTGGTGGTCCACAAGGGATCTGACGTGAGCATCAGTACTCTACTAGAGGAAGAAGAATGCAAGGAGATCAAACTATAGAAACAACTGACTAACTCAATTGTCAAATGCAAAGGAATTATGATTTCCAAATCAAGGGATCAGAAGCAATGCTCCGATTTAGGGGTGGATAAGCCGAATAGCCTTAGGGTACAATCAACGGCAATTGGATTGGTCGAGAACCAATTCCAGTTAAAAGGAATGGCAGCTCAGCCAGAAAGGTAATTTATAAGGATCAATGATGATCGCGGGTATTCGCAAACATATTGAGTCAACAGACTCAAAATGATAATGACAAGGAATGTCAATATGACTACGAGACTTATGGGATTAACCAATAATGCAAGCAAGCAAGAATTTCAAGAGCCAAAGGCTCCAAAGGATTTTCGGAAGATCGAATAGTATTTGAAGACTTCAGAAGAACATGATCAATCGGGTTGAGCGGATACTCGACAAGTGCGAGGATTTATTTGAAGGGTATTCATGTGGCAAGGAACTGCTAGGCAGAGGCACAAAGTATTCCCTAACAATAGAGAAAACTTCGGGTATCTTGTAATAACCAGATCAATGGGGATGATCGATGAATGGCAAGTGTAAGTAGTTATCCATACGGGTTTATCGGTGGTCGGAATAGCAAAAGTGATGAGCACAAAGTCTCGAGAGAACATCGAGAGTATCTTCGAATCTTCCGATTAGCGTATCGATCTTCCAAGTGAGGGGCTCTCCGGGAGAAAGTACTTAGAACCTAAAGTTAGTTTTGTTTTAGCAAAAATCATTTAACCCGAATAGAATAGAGTTCAGAATCCCGCAGAAAAGATCGAGGAGTAAAAGATCCTAATACCACCCAATGGCGACGTGGGCCCGTAAGGCACACAGCCAAGTTAGTAAAAGTTTTGCAATGACTAGACTCGACTTCGCCAAGGAGTTGGAAGGGGATTCTACAGCAATGGCTCGATATTAACTTCAGACGCCTCGATTCAATCGTACACTAATCATGCACGCAAATGTGTACGATCAAGATCAAGGACTCACGGAAGATATCACAACACAACTCTACAAATAAAATAAGTCATACAAGCATCATAATACAAGCCGGGGCCTCGAGGGCTCGAATACAAGTGCTCGATCATAGACGAAGTCAGCGGAAGCAACAATATCTGAGTACGTATATAGTTAAACAAGGTGCCATAAGATGGCTAGCACAAACCGGGATACAGATCGAAGAGGAGCAGGCCTCCCGCTCGGGATCCTCCTAGGTCACTCCCGGTCGCCGCCGGGCTGCACGTAATAGTAGGCACCTCCGAGTAGTAGTCGCCATAGGCGGTGGCGCTCAATCTCGAGCTCCATCGTCTGTTGCAGCAATCGAGTAGAGGTAGGGGAAAAGGGGGACAAGGCAACCGTGAGTACTCATCCAAAGTACTCGCAAGCAAGGAGCTACACTACATATGCATGGATATATGTGTAACGGCCATATCGGGACTGAATCGCAGAATGCCGTAATAAGAGGGGATAGTTAGTCTTAATGAAGACTACGCTCGACACCGGTCTTGCAATGCATGTAAGAGGACAACGGAAGTCCTCCAAATAACATCATATAGCAATAATCCTACCCGCAATCCCTCGCTCATAACCCCGAGCGAGAGCGACCACCGTTGTATCCGCACTTGGAAGGGTGTGTTTTATCAAGTATCCGGTTCTAGTTGTCATAAGCTCAAGGTACAACTCCAAGTCGCCCTGTTATCAAGATCACGGCTATCCGAATAGATTAACTTCACTGCAGGGTGCACCATCTTACCCAAAGACGCTTGATCCCATTTGGCCGACACACTTTCTCGGTCATGCCCGCCGCTGAAGATCAACACGCCGCAGCCCCACCTAGGCACAACAGAGAGGCCAACACGCCGGTCTAAACCTAAGCGCCGCAGGGTCCGGGCCCATCGCCTGAAAGCACACCTGCACGCTATGCGACGCGCCGAAGCGCACCTAGCCCATCAGCGCTCCAGTCCAATCCGGCGCGCGCGCCCGTCGCCGACGTCTCAAGTATTTCGGCCGATACCACGACGCCGGATACCCATAACTACTCCCGCGTAGATGGTTAGTGCGATAAGCTCGAGCCAACCCGATCAAATACCAAGACCTCGTTAAGTGTGTTAAGTAACCGCGAACGCCGAACAGGCCAGGCCCACCTCTCTCTAGGCGGTCTCAACCTGCCATGTCGCTCCGCCACAAAGTAACAACAATGGAACCTGTGCCCACCTCTACCGGGATGGAGCTACCCAACAGTACCACATGTAATGTATAGTGTAAGGTATATAGTATATACCCGTGATCAACTCCCGAGTGATCACGGCCCGATAGTATAGCACGCACATTTGGACAAGTATGAAGGGCCACAGATGAATGTACTAGCATCCTATACTAAGCATATAGGATTGCGTAAGGTAACAATAGAAGTTACAAGGACAGGCTATGCAACAAGATAGGAGTATCTCGAAAACAATAACATGCTACACTACTCTAATGCAAGCAGATAGAGAAGAGTAGGCGATATCCGTGATCAAGGGGGGGGCTTGCCCGGTTGCTCGCAAGAGAGAGGGACGCCGGTGACGAGTCGATCACAGGACATCAAGATCGGTCTCGGGTCTACCGGAGAGAAGAGGGGAAGAAACAGTAAATACATAGCAGCAAGTGCATACAGGACAATGCATGAGCTAGACGTGTTGTAACGTGAGCGCTAGGCGATGTCAAGCGAAGGGGGAAACATCCGAAGTTTTCCTGCTCCGACGCCTGTCGATGATGAACCGGAGAGGAAAGTTTGCAGGTTCGATAGGTTAGGTGTGTGGCGACGAACGGATCGCGATCCGGATTCGCCTCGCCGCCTCGAGCAACTTTCATGTTGAAAATATTTTCATCCGAGCTACGGATTAAAAGATATGATTTTAAAAGATTTTAATAATTTCGAACTTAATTAATTATTTAATTAATTTCGAAAATGCATTTATGACATCAGCATGATGTCATGCTGACGTCATCAGACAACAGGGTTGACTGAGTCAACCCTGACAGGTGGGTCCCGAATGTCATTCACTAATGACTAATTACCCTAATAAGATTTAATTAACATTACTTAATTAAGTTAATTAATGATTAGGGTTAATTAATTCAGAATTAATTAGATTAATTAATTACTTAATTAATTAATTAATTAACTAATTAGTTAATTAGTTTAATCTATTTTCATTTTATTTTTATTTCCTTTTCTTTTTTTCTTTTTTTTTTTTACAAAACGTTCTGGGCGCGGGGCCCTTTGGTCAAGGGCCTGTGGGGGTTTATGGGTCAAGGGCGCCAGGGCACCAAGGGCGCCTGACCCAGAGAGGGCCGAGCGGCGCAGAGGGCGCCGGCGTCGGCGCTGGGTCTCCGGCCTTGGCGCCGGGCGGTCACCGGAGGAACGCCGGCGGGAGGCCGCAAGGTGCGGGGGTGGCAGCAGGCAGCGACGGCAAGACGGGAACGCGCGACGGCACGCCGGGCGAGGCTAAGGCTACGGCCTTTCGGCGGGCACGGGCGGGGAAAAAAAGGGCACCGGACCCCAGTGAGGCCATGGGTGGCGCGCGACAAGGCCAAGGAGGAAGCAAGGCAGGGCGGTGGCGCCCTGTAGTAGCGGGCGCCGCGAGGTTTGGCGGGTGCCACCGCCGGAGCGGTGCGGGTGGGGGGCCGGAGGTGACCGGGCGACTCAGAAGAGAGGGGGGGGCGAGGGGGATAGGCGCCACATCGAGCATGTAGGGAGCGGGCAATGGTGCTCGAGGTGGTGGACGGGACGGCGGCCGGAGATGAGGAGGCAGGCCGGTGGGGAAGGGCGCCGCGAGGACGCTGCTGGGAAGACGGCGAGGGCTCCGCGGCGCGGTTCTCGCTGGGCGGGGCGAGGTAGCGAGCGACGGGCGGTGGTGTCGAGGCCGCTGGGGGGCACGGTCGCCGAAGGGGCGTCTTGGGACGAGGGCGGGGCCGGCGAGGCGGCACCGGGTATGCTGGCATCGTCGGGCGAGTGCCCCGATCCAGATCGGGAGGGGAGAGAGAGAGGAGGCGAGGGAGTGGGGTGGGGATCGATCCTGCTGGGATCGGGCGAGTGGGGAACGGGGAGCTAGGGTTCTGGGTGGGAGCGAGGGGTTATGGAAGCCATTGGGCTCGTGGGCGGTTTGCAGGCAGTGCCGGGCTGCTCGGCCAATGAGGGCGGGGGTTGTTTCTCTTCTTTTATTTTTCTTCTTGTTTTCCTTTTATTTATTTTACCTTTTACTGTTTTAATTCAACTTAGGGCCTATAAGTATTTTATAAATTTGTGTTTTCTTTACTATAATTACCCATGTATTATTTGGCACTAACCGAACATTTTTGTTTTGATGTTTGAAAACTTTTGATGGTTGACAATATTTAAATTTTGAATTTGAAAGTTTCAACCGACGCGAGATTATTAGCAAGAATCGAGGTGACGGTCCTCATTAACGTGGATTATCAGAAGCGTAATTACTCCCGGCCACACCCCATGGTCAGATACTCATGGGCTAGTCCGGACAGCTGCCGAGATACAAGGAAGATTCCACAAGACTTGGTGATCAAGACAAGGACTCCTCCCCCACCGGCGTATTCGGCTAGGATTCTTGTTATCCTAGGCCTCTGGTGCATTATATAAACCAGGGCCAGGCTAGTCGATAGATGACGATCACAATCATAATCATCATAGGCTAGCTTCTAGGGTTTAGCCTCTACGATCTCGTGGTAGAGCTACTCTTGTACTACTCATATCATCAATATTAATCAAGCAGGAAATAGGGTTTTACCTCCATCGACAGGGCCTGAACCTGGGTAAACATTGTGTCCCTTGCTTTCTGTTACCATCAGCCTAAGACGCACAGATCGGGACCCCCTACCCGAGATCCGCCGGTTTTGACACCGACACCGACCCCGGATACACCTTTTTCTTTCTGTTTCAGGTTCCCTTTCCCGCGAGCCTGATCACAAGCCCCTTCGAAGGATTGGCATACAAACGGGACATGCAGCAAAGATGTGTATGTTAACCTCCATACGTTCTTCTTGATGGTATTTTTCCTTCTTTCTCAGGACCCGTACGTTGCCCCCTCTTGATTCCGGCATATTACATAGCCCGGGTGCTTATCGCGCTATTTGTACAAGATACGCCTTAACGTATCCATTCAGTTATAATGATAATGATTTGCGGCCCAGTTTTTGTGGTTTTCGCCTTACTTCATTTCATTTCGACCGCTTATTAGCTACATCGGTACTCTTTTGTACGTTTATATTCGCCAGTGTGCTTATCGCCCCACAATAAGGCAACAAAGTCCAACACTTTTGTGTAAAAGTTTGGCACCTAATTTAGCATTATATGCATTGGCTCAATCATGTCTTTGGTCAATAGTTGGGTAGTCCGGCTCGTGCTTGCTACCCCACGCCCGCTTCTATCGGCTAGGGTAGTAAAGGGAGAACTACTGCGATTGTGCCCTGGCCTTGACCGGATGAGCACCTCAGTAGAGAAAGCCGAAAACTGACTGTCATGATACGACAAGAGCCGGTCAGCTGTTCTTGGTTTACAAAATCGTTGGAGATTTTTTCCGCTTCACGCGAAGGATCGGCACTTCCCAATCAGATGCTGACAGCACCCTGGCTCGAACCAGGGGCTGCACATTTGCTTAATTATAAAACTCCTATGGCTAAGTGAGGGCGTTTAATCCGTATAGTCTGATTGCCTTGTTCGTTGCGATAAACAACTCCTTCAAGGACCATACAGCTTGGATCAAGATTGTTTAGATCCCATCCCTAACACCTCCGCATTTAATTACGTGAGGGCGTAAGTTTACGATCGCCAACCTCGATTGCATATAACACGGCCACAGTGAGGAAACAATTTAAAGCATAACGAAACTACATTACAAAACATGCTCTGTCTTTATAATACAAGGCAAAGGATCAATACGAATGTATTCATTCGAAAATAACATTCTGCAAACATTGAGCTGCCACAAGTTGAGACCCTTCTATGACATCCGCAAAATATTTCTCGGGTGTGCGGTGCTCCATGGCCTCCGGCGGCCCGCTGGCCACTTCAACAGCGTTCATCTTCGCCCACCACATCTTCCAGCGAGGAAGGCCATACGGGCGCCTTCAATACATGCAGAGCGGTTGATGACATCCAGCCATGGAAAGGCTTCCACTAGCCGCCTCACGAGTCCGAAGTAGCTGTCGGGTATAGCTTCGGCTGGCCATAGCCGGATTGTCAAATCCTTCATGGCTAGTTCGGCCACCCTGTGCAGCTCCACCAGCTGCTTCAGCTGATCGGTGAAGGACACGGATGCTCGCGCCGTGATATCGCGACCAGAATAGCTTCTCAGAGAACCACCTCCTTCGCTCGGTAGAACGCTGCAGCGCTCGACACGCTATGGTAGATCCACAAAGCTCCTGGGAACTCGAACCCGGGTTAGTAAAAGGTACTGCCTCTCCACATACTTGCTTTGCATCTTAAAAGCCTTACCTGCCGTGTTCTTCCTGGCCTCCTAGATCTCCAGGATGACGACCTGGGCCTCATTCCGCGTGGTCTCCGTGCCCTGACGAGCCTTGGTGAGTTCGTCCTCCTGAGCCGACGCACCATTCTCCAAGGTCTCACATTTTTTCACTGCATCTTGGAGCTCCTGCTGGATTTCCTTGACACGGGCCTTGAGCTTTATGGGCGGCTTGTCACTGGACAGCCTTCTCCTCGGCCTCGCCCATGGTTTTCTCGTGGCCTCGACCTCGGTCATGCTCCCTGCATACATTTCGACATTACACTCAATACACAGCGCCTCTCGCTTTCGAACACACAGCAAGACGTTATTTACCTTGCTTCTCCCGCAGCCGCACTCTAACCTCACCGAGCCTGCTCGGTCCGCCCAGCCTCCGCTTCAGCCAGAGACTTCGGCAAGATGTGAGGTCGCGCCAACAGCGACGCATGCCCATGCACACATATCACGTTAGTCTCCTACACTAGAGGAGGATCCTCCGTCCGTTCCTCTTACCGAGCACCGGACAGGTCTCGTGGCTACCGACTATATGGTTTTTTTCTTTGTTATTTACCTCAAACCTGTCAACAAAGTTGTCTGCAGCTTCGCTCACCCAGTCTTGGCGGATCGAAACTTTTGATCACCGCTACCATAAGAACACGGTGCTCGCCCATAACGGAGGCGCCTCATAGCGCCCATCAGGTTATCCGGCGCCTGGATGGTCGTGGACCACCGGCGAAACGATGCACCCTCCTTAAAGGGGTTGCCCGCCGACCCGAGCCATATGGGTCTCCGGAATCGTATCCGGCTGAGGGCTAAGCTGGATTCGGCCCTCTTCGCCAGCCTCCATGGGGATCGCCTCCTCCATGTGTCCGGCAGGGAGGCTTCGCCGTGGCGCCCCTGCATAACGCCCCGGGTTCCTCCTCGCTCGGATTGGCCTCCGGGACAGCACCTCGGTGTCGCCCCGGCCCCGGGAGTAAGCAGGCGGTGGCGATTGGCTCGCCATCTCCGACGGAGCCAATGAACTTCCAGAAGAGGATCGCTGGATTAGGTCGCGGGCCGGACTGCAATAGTACAGCTAACTACATCAAGATAATGGAGAGAAAGGGCTGGATGTGCGCATAAATAAGCCATGTCACTTACCATGCGGCCTGGGGATTTGTGCGGGGCGCTGCTCGACTCATCACAACGTCCCACGCGGTGTTGGCCGCCGGAACGCCCTTCCTCTTTTTGGGCGCCTTCGCCTCCAAATGCGTCGGGGCCGCCCTCTTCTTCTTCCTCTCCTCAGAGGGAGGATTGTTTTCTTCCTCCTCCTCCTCTTCCCCGTCATTGTCCTCAGGGATAGAGGAATGAGTTCCGTCGCCTTCAGATGCCGCGTCCGAAGTATCCTTACAACGGAGGCCACTCTTGGCCCCCTTTGCCTTCTTCTTGGCCTTCTCTGGCGCCTTATATGGCACCGGTACTAGCATCTCCGCCAAGCGCGGGATGACTAGTTCTTCGGGCAGCGGAGCCGGACACTGGATCCGCTTCGCCCTCTTTGTCCAGTCCTGAAAGAGCAGTAATAAAAGCTCAGACATCATCCTCGAAACAATTAGGTTGAGGACTCATTTGAAATAACATACCTTGCTGGCGGGGTGTGTACAATCATGACCACGGTCTGGATCCATGGCCGGTGGTTTTTCATTGCCCTTGAAGAGCAATTTCTATGCGCCTTCATGTGTAGTCTCGAAGAGCCTCGCCAGGGTCCGGTGCTTCTTTGGATTGAACTCCCACAATGGGCGGCTTCGGCGCTGGCATGGAAGGATCCGCGAACTAACATCACCGGATCACATCAACAAGCTTGACGCTTTGGTTACCATGCTCAACGCGGTTCCGCAGTGCTATCACCGTCAGAGAACACTAGTCCAGACTCTTCTTGACCCAGGAGGTGATTCGCATAGGAGCGCCGGAGCGGAATTCGGCAACTACGGCCAGGTGGTGCCACATGGTTCTATGATGTAGAACCACTGCTTCTTCCACTCCTTTACCGTATCCACGAAGGTGCCTTTGGGCTAGGAGACGTTGGAAAATTTGCTCACCATTGCCCCTCTGCACTCCGCATGCTGGCCATCCACCACCTTCGGCTTCACGTTGAAGACTTTGAGCCACAGCCCGAAGTGGGGTTGGATGTGGAGGAAGGCCTCGCACACGGCGATAAACGCCGAGATGTTGAGGAAGGAGTTCGGGGACAGATCATGGAAATCTACCCTGTAACAATACATTAACCCGCAGACGAAGGGGTGGAGTGGAAACCCTAGCCCGCGGAAGAAATGGGGGAGGAATACCACCCTCTCTGTGGGCTCCGGCGTGGGGATGATCTGTCCCTCGCCGGTAGGCGGTGGGCGATCTCCTTAGCCAAATATCCGGCCGCCCGGAGCTCAGTAATGTCCTCCTCCGTGATGGAGGAGACCATCCATTTTCCCTGACCATCGGATCCGTACATGGTTGCTGGAATGGGAAGGAGATTGAAACTGGGGCGCTGGAGCTCGCGATTGGGAAGGCAGAGATAGAGAGAAAGCGCGAGAAGAGGAAGGGGGAATCCTTATCCCTTTATACAGGCAGCAAATATAAAACGCCTCCTCACTCGCCTTGAGATTAGCCTATTCCCAAGGGCTCTGTAAATGGCACGGTTGGGTTACCCATGCCCGCATTGATGAGAATCCCGCGATAAGGGGACACGGTCTGTGCTTCGACAAGACGTGACAATAGAAACCACGTATTGAAATGTGGGATAAACGGTTCGAAATTGTGACCGAACGGACGTCTTCTCATAGTGCAGAAAGCTGTCAGCGGATGGAACTCGTGTAAGATATATATATTCTCTCTGCGGTTGTGCATGGTGTGTAACAGGTCCGGATACAATCATCACGTCCGAAGACTATCTTGGAGTTTGGAAGGAGGGGAACCCGCCTTGCAATGCCGAAGAAAATCTGCGCGCCGGACTCTTCGTCATTGAAGCCAGGTTCAGGGGCTACTGAGGGAGTCCTGATTAAGGGGTCCTCGGGCGTCCGGCCTGTTATCCATGGGCCGGACTGATGGGTTGTGAAGATACGAAGGCCGAAGACAATACCCGTGTTCGGATTGGACTCTACTTGGCGTGGAAGGCAAGCTAGGCAACCTATTATGAAGATTTCCTCCCATGTAACCGACCTCATGTAACCCTAGATCTCTCTGGTGTCTATATAAACCGGAGAGCATAGTCCGGATAGGACAGATTCATTACCATATTCACATAGGCTAGACTTCTAGGGTTTAGCTATTACGATCTCATGGTAGATCAACTCTTGTAACACTCATATTCATCCAGATCAATCAAGCAGGAAGTAGGGTATTACCTCCATAGAGAGGGCCCGAACCTGGGTAAACATTGTGTCCCCCGTTTCCTGTTACCATCGATCCTAGACGCACAGTTCGGGACCCCCTATTCGAGATCCGCCGGTTTTGACACCGACAGTCATATTGCCCCTTTGAGCCGGTTCATAAGCTGGCTGGGTGAGAAGGCTATCCCCCTCTATCAAATGAAAAATAAGATAGATCATTTTGTTTGGAGTGATGCGGCTAACCAAGCATTTGAGGATCTGAAGAAACAGTTGGCTGAGCCGCCCGTGCTTTCTTCCCCTGTTGATAAGGAGACTCTGTTGTTATACGTGGTTGCTAACAGCTGGGCCGTCAGTGTGGCCATAGTGGTAGAAAGGAAGGAGGCATGCAAGGAATACCCGGTTCAACGGCCGGTTTATTATATCAGTGAGGTGCTCATTGAGTCCAAGCAGAGATACCCACATTGGCAGAAGCTTGTGTAAGGAGTTTTCATGGCAAGCCGGAAGCTTAAGCAATATTTTCAAGGTCATCCCATCACTGTGGTTAGTTCTGCTCCTTTGGGGATATCATCCAAAACAGGGAAGCAACTAGCCAGGTTGCTAAATGGGCAATTGAGCTTGGACCTCACGGATTAAAATATGCGCCTCGTATGACTATCAAGTCTCAAGCGCTTGTGGATTTCATCAATGATTGGACGGAGTTGCAGGCACTAGAGGAAAAGCCGGATAACACGTATTGGACTATTCACTTTGACGGGTCTAGGAAACAGGACGGCTCGGGGGCTGGAGTTGTCTTGACTTCTCCACGAGGTGATAAATTTTCCTATGTCCTCTGATTAATGTTCCCTTGTACTAACAATGCAGCTGAGTATGAGGCCCTGCTCCATGGTCTTCGGATGGCTAAGAAGATGAATTTAAGCCGGGTGAGATGCTTTGGCGATTCAGATATGGTGGCCCAACAGGTCTCTGGTACTTGGGATTCAAAGGATCCGCTTATGGCGGCTTATCGTCGAGAGGTTGATGCCATTGCAGGTCACTTTAAGGGTTACCAAGTTGAACACATCGATCGAAGGAAGAACGAGCCGGCTGATAATTTAAGCCGGCTAGGCTCTCAGCGTAAGCCGGTGCCACCGAATACGTTCTTGGATGTATTACTCAATCCTTTGGTCAAATTGCCTACGGAGGAGGACCTTGCTATTCCTGACCAGGAGGCACAATTGGTGCCGGCTCTTCATGCTATTCCAGATTGGACAATGCCCTATTTGGCTTACATGACCCGGGGTGAGTTACCTGAGGATGAGATCTTGGCTAGGAAGATAACCCGTTGGTCTAAGTTAATGACAATTGTCAATGGGGAGTTGCACCATTGCAGTGTTACAGGAGCGTTTCAGAGTTGTGTTTCTCCTGAAGAAGGCGGTGAGATTCTGCGTGAAATCCACAAAGGAGATTGTGGTCATCATGCCGGCTCTAAATCCCTGGTGGCTGAGGCTTTTCGTCACGGGTTTTATTGGCTGACGGCTCATGCTAATGCTGAGGACTTGGTCAAAAAATGTGATGGTTGTCAGAAGTTTTCACGTCGAGCTCATGTTCCGGCTCAGGAGCTGAGGATGATCCCAATCACTTGGCCGTTTGCAACATGGGGGCTTGACATGGTTGGTCCAAGGATAAGAAGACCCACCTCTTGGTGGCGGTTGATAAATTCACAAAGTGGGTCGAGGCAGAGCCGGTGAGCAAGTGTGATGCAGCCACGGCGGTTCAATTCATGAAGAAGGTGGTCTTCCGCTTTGGCTTTCCACACAACATTTTAACAGATAATGGCACTAATCTCTCCAAGGGTGCTATGAAATAATATTGTCAACGTGAGCATATCCGTCTTGATATATCATCAGTGGCTCACCCCCAGTCTAATGGTCAAGCGGAGAGAGCCAATCAAGAGATCTTGAGAGGCATCAAGCCCCGGCTTATGGTTCCTTTACAACGAACACCGGGTTGTTGGGTGGAGGAGTTGCCTTCTTTATTATGGAGCATTAATACTACCCACAACAGGTCTACAGGTTATACACCTTTTTTCATGGTCTATGGAGCAGAGACGGTTCTCCCTAGTGACATCCGTCACGACTCACCTCGGGTGGCGGCTTATGTTGAAGCTGACAATGAAAAAGCACGTCGGGAAGCACTTGACCAGTTAGATGAGGAGCATGACATCGCAGCGGCTCGTTCAGCGATTTACCAGCAAGATCTGTGCCATTACCATAGCCGCCGGGTTAAAACCAGAACTTTCCAAGAAGGCAATCTAGTGCTCCGACTCATCCAGGATCAGACTGATATGCACAAGTTATCCCCACCTTGGGAAGGACCCTTTGTGGTCAGCAAGAATCTGAACAATGGGTCATACTACCTTATCGATGTTCGAGAGCACAAAGACTCACGTAAATCGGAGGAGACCCACCGGCCGTGGAATATTGCTCATCTTCGGCCTTATTACACCTGAGCCACAGGCTCCTCCGATGTACATATTATAATAATGTATATATTAGGATCAATATAATAAAGTCGGCATGCCTGTCAAAGCAGGGCCTCTGTCGTTTTCTCTTTAAATCATGAGTTTTTTGGTCACCTGGGGGCTTCTGCTTTATAGAGCAAAGTTATGATTATCCTTTGATCCAGCTTATAGGCCACAAAAAAAATTGGGGGCTTGCTACCCAGGTTAAAGGGAACAAAGAGCACAACTCAAACATAGGTGCCCATTGAGCATAGCTCAGAAATATTGCTTGGGGCTCTTTTGTTCTAAAGAACAAGAATTGCTATAACCCTTGTGATAGGCTTAAAAGCCAGGCTTGGAAGCCAGGTGTATTCACCTAAAACCCCGGGTTATCCTGCCTGTATGCCAGATGCTTCTCCATCAGGTAATTTTGATTGACCCGACGAACTCTTAGCAGTCAATCTTTTCAACAAGACCCTGAACTGGTTAAGGTTAAAACGTCGGTTTCTCATGTGAGGGCACGGCTTACGGATAGCAAGGAGAAGCTTAGGCTGATAAAGCCGCCTTCCTTGAAACTTGGATAAATCGGCCTGTGATGCATAATGCTACTCTGACCCAGTGTACTCCTGATAAGTCTATCTTTAAATAAGAACTTAACTTATCTGGGTTAAAATGTTGATTGGGTAATGTGAGTGCCGGCTCATGGAAAGTGCGTACCTTCCAGTGGCTAATGCTAGTTTCATTGAAGAAGATATTTTGGCTTGGCGGCCTATGAAAGCCTTGGATTTTTTCTGTTGATTTGATTTGAACGTCTTTTTGCGTTTTTTCTTGTGACATAGTAATACATGGTTGAAAATCAATAAGGCTTATAATGCCTTATGAGTCATATATGACATTAACCGGTGTTCATTAACCCGGCCTGGTTCTTGACTATAAGTCGCCAGTATAAAGTAACATGATATCCAGTGTTTTTTAACCCGGACTTGTTTTTAAGCCAGCAATATATACTTAACAGTGCTCAAATTTTGGGTTATCACCCTTATTTCACTGGTTTGATAAACCGACAATGTGATCAAATATCACAGGTATGCTATATGCTCAAATATATGGTTATTCCTAAGTCCAGCATTGGTTATAACTTATGATTATTTCTCTATATCTATTGGGCATTATGATCCGTCCTGCGGTAAACCGTGGGACACTCGTGATCTATTTTTGTTTACAGGAACAAATTCAAAAAGCTGATATTATAAACATCAGTTGCAGCTATTCAATTAGCAGTTTCATGCAAAGCGGAACGTGCTCGCTGGCATGACAGATTCAAAAGTTTTACTACTCTATTACAAGCATCCACGGGCTAAATGAGACCAACGTGTTTTCAAAAGCTCAAGTGTTTACAGCCGCCCGCCGGTTCAATCTTCTTGGCGTTGTTGCTCAGAGTCTTCGGCGTCATCCTTTGCCGGCTCTTCGTCTCCTTCTATTGGATGAAAAGTTGGTGATGACCAATCGATACCAGATAAAGCTTCAAATTCAGCATCATCATCTATAAGCTTAGACGGATCGACTTCAGGAGAAATGGTGTGCTTACGGATTGGTGGGATTAAGTCCATCACTCTGTAAGCCAGAGTTGGCATCTTCTTATGCTCCCGGTCATAAGCTGGATGGTATTTGGAGAGGTCTGACTCATTAGCAATCATTGTGGCCATTGGACAAATTTCTTTTACACAGGCTGTGAAGTCCTTCTGATCGAAATGAGTACCATCTTCTTTCAAACTTGGGTAACCAGTAGCTACCTCAGACGGGTCAAGCTCTGGTACCCATGCCTTGACCCGACTCAAAGCTATCATGGCGCCGGCTCTTGCAGATGATCACTTTATTTCATCAAACCTAACAGGAAGCACAGAGAGTTTCTTCAGAACATCTCACAGCATAGTTGGTGCTTGACCTGTTGGTGAAATAGAGGCTAGGGTACGTTGAGTCCTAGTGTACAGCTACTCAACAAGTGTATAGATAGCTTTAAGCTTCATCAGCATGTCTTGAGTAAGATTGCTGCTTCTCGGACCTGAGTATATTGCAGAATGATTAAATGGCGGGTTAGATGATCAAAATAATGATTCATTTCTGATGATTGATAAGGCGACTCACCAAAGATAGCTGAAACCATCTGATTCACATGGCTTTTTAAATCGGTAAGCTCAGTGGTCACTTCTTGAAGTGCTGCCTCTGCCTTCTCAGCATGTTGGGTCAAAGCCGTCTTTTCATCCGCCCAGGTTTTTTTCTCAGCTTCAAAGATGGTTTTCAGTTTTTCCGATTCAGACACACTGAACTGAAATTTTGACTCTGCCTTCCGGGTCTCAGTTTCCTGAGTCGCCAGCCGGGTCTTTGCATTATTCAATTGTCCTTCTAGTTCAGCAGTGGCAGCCTGTACAAAGTATGGAGTTATCAACATTTATATCAAGCTTCAAGATTACAAGTCTCAAGTATTTTGCCAGGAACAACACTTGACACTTGGGGGCTAATGTCTATCAACGAAAAAAAATTCAAGACAATGACTCTCATGCATTAAGTCCCAAATACTTTGCAAGCAAGACTACTTGGTACTTGGGGCTAATGCATACCGTTTGTTTTTTCACCATCATGAGCCGGAAGTGATATAACAATCCCAACCGACTCATGGGGGCTAGGCAGTCAAGATCTTTCTTTTTATCACAAGAAAAATAGGACCAGCTCATTCCCGTTGATTAAACCGGCCCTTGGGGGCTACAGACGGAAAACTCAATTTGTACAACCATCCAGTTTACATTTAAACCGGCCAAGGAGGGTTTCCAGGATAGGAGTTATGGATTTTTCTAAAGTCTACAATCTATTCAATCTGGTCATAGCCAGTAGACTTGGGGGGCTGGCATGATATGTATACAAATTACCTAAAGCTGGAAGTCATACCTCGTATTTTTGGTGCATCTGCTTCACCATATCAATTTCGAGGTCGCGGCTGGAGTGGACCTGGCTGAGATAGCCAGAGAGGATCTCATTGCTGCTCAGTTGGGTGTAATGAGAAATGTCAAACTTCTGTTTTCGCCTCTCAATGACTTCTTGCTTGGCAGTATGTTTTGCTACAGCTATTCGATTTCTCGGCTCTACAAAGCCGGTGCTAGTAATCAACACATCATCATCTTGAGGCTCTGACAGCTTAGACGAATCCGAGGGGGCAGAAGTTGAAGGATTAATAGCAGTTCCACCAATGCTAAGATTTGGAATCTCAGGAGGGGTGACAGTGACAGGTTCTTCCGGCTGTTTATCGGAAGCCTCAGGGACAGAGACTTGTTGTTCCGGCTCAGTGATTTCAGGTGTTTCTGTTGGCTTGATCAGTTTAGCCTTCTTGTTTGGCTTTGCTTGGCCGCTACAGAGGTTATGATAAGTCAGTATTAATATCAGAATATATGAAGTTATAGTGTAAAGCTAGTTGTTGTTACCCAGGGGCAGTCTTGAAAGCCGACATTTCAGTTTGTGATGAGCCGCCACAAGAAAAAAAAGCAAGTTCCTGGTCAATGATTATTAAAAGAGTTAAGTGACAAATAAGTAAGACCCGTCAGTACATGAGGAAGGATTTTTCTAAATATTGAAGATTGACATGAACAAGTTCAAATTAACCCGGGGCCTAATGTTGGGGATATGACTATCAGGCATGACCCGCCAGGGGGCCGGGTCATCCTTATGCCGATTCACCTCCATGAAGCCCAAGAGTGTGATAGTGGTTCATAGATAGGTTGAGTAGAGGGCTCAAGCCCAAAGGCGGCTTAAGGCCCACGGTTATAAACCGCCATGTATCTGTGACTTGTATTGTAAGGCATATGTAATTGGTCTCCGAGCCAGACACGTATATGAGCCGGCCGGGACTCTGTAGACCGCAGGGCATCAACCCGTGTATATAAGGGGACGACCTGGCGGCGGCTTAGGGCAAGAAACAAGAGATCGAGAGCTAGGCAAGCGTATTCGCTCCTTGGTCATCGAAATCCTAGCAATACCACCTCAAACTGGATTAGGCCTTTACCTTCATCGCAAGGGACCGAACTAGTATAAACTCCCCGTGTCTTTTGTCCTGTTCAACCTATTTAAGCTAACTTCATCGTGATGGCTCCACAACTATGTCCTCACACTAGGACATCTAACTTGACAATTCCACGACAGGTATGTCTCCTTATAAAATGGTTTATGGAAAAGCTTGTCATTTGCCTCTTGAGTTAGAACATAAAACATATTGGGCAGTCAAAGAGCTCAACTATGACTTCAAACTTGCTGGTGAAAAGAGGTTATTTGATATTAGCTCATTAGATGAATGGAGAACCCAAGCTTATGAAAACACAAAGTTATTCAAAGAAAAAGTTTAAAGATGGCATGACAAAAGAATCCAAAACTGTGAGTTTAAAGTCGCAAAATATGTTCTTTTGTACAACTCTCATTTTAGATTCTTTGCAGGAAAACTCCTCTCAAAATGGGAAGGCCCATATGCCATCGAGGAGGTTTACCAGTCTGGAGCCATTAAAATAAGTAATTCCGAAGGTACTAACCTGAAGGTTGTTAATGGGCAACGAATAAAGCATTATATCTCAGGTATGCCTATTATTGTTGAAAGTAATATTATCCAAACTTTGACACCGGAAGAACACATAAAAGAGTCCTTCCAGAACACTCCAGAATTGTGAAAATAAGGAGGTACGTTATACGGTAAGTAAATAGACTCCGAAAAATCCGCAATTTTTTTTTATTAGTTTTGGAATATTTTAGAATTTTGGAAATAAAGAAACTACCAGGAAGCGTCCCCTGGTGGGCACAAGACACCAGGGCACGCAGAGCTTGCCTGGCGTGCCCAGGTGGGTTGTGCCCACCTGGGACACCTTCCGTACTCCGTTTTCTTCCATGTATTAGTCCTCCAAGATTAAAAAAAATCTATATATACTTCCCGAACCTGTTAATCACCGTATCGCAAAGAAATCCTCTGTTCTCTTTTCTTGCTGTTTTTTGCGTAGATCTGAAAATATGTCATCTCAAGACTCTGAGGGAGAGAGCTACGTTGCTGATCTCATCACAAACCCCAAGTCCTATGGGGATGAGAAGCACCATAGCTGGTCCTCCGAAGAAGATGAAGATGAATCAATTCCTCCCCGGTTAAAAAACGAAGGCATGGAGGCGTTATGCAATAGGATAATAAAACTCGAGATAGATAATTGTGAGTTGATGATGGAGAATTTGACTCTCTGTCAGAAGTTGGAGGAAGCAAAGGGCAAACCCTCTACCTTATCACCACCACCATTATCTGCTTCTTCACCGCCACCATCTTCTTCACCACCAAAGGAGTACTAAGTATCAGGTATGGGCACTCCCCTTGGCTTACGCCAAGCTTGGGGGAGGTGCCCCGGTATCGTATCATCCCACTACCTTTTTGCATTTACTTATGTTAGTTCGATCTTTTTTCTTTAGATGAAATAAAGTTAGTTCGATCCTTTCTTCTTTGAAAGTTTGCTTAGTGATCTATCATTGTAATCGTGTGCAAGTTATATAATAAAGTTAGTTTGAGTTTTTGCTTTCTCTACTTTCATGTTGCAAATAAAAAAATCAAAAGAGAAAGGAAATAAATCAATTAGATCATATACTAATCCTATGGTAGGTGATAGCACCACATAAGGAAAAGTATAAGTAGAAAATTTTATTAGAGTTTGACAAACATAGCATTAGTCAATGATGCAACTCATGAAAGAATTAATAAGGGAAGAGAAGATTCACATATAAATATACCATCCTAGAAATATTTTGTGATTGTGAGCCCTCATCAAAATATTATATGCCAAAATTGTTGACATTGGACAAGGAAGACAACTTAATGGTTTATGTTTGTTTATATTCACATAGAAGTCATATTGTCATAGATCCTTTAACATGTGATGCTTGGCCCCTATCTTTGCAAGCCAAAAATTCCGCACTAAGTAGAGATACTACTTATGCATCCAAAACTGTTAAACCCAAATCTTTTTCGATTGTCCACCATACCTACCTAGGGATTAAGCAAGATCCCTCAAGTAAGTTGTCATCGGTGCAAAAAGGCAATAAAAGTTGCTTCTAAAAGTGTAAGATGATTTAGTGTAAGAGAAAATTGAGTGTTGTACGAACTTGGATGGCAAAGAATAAAACCGACATGCTGCATAATAAAGGTTGGCATCTTAAGGAGCAATACAACATGACATTCTCTTGCACTAAGGGATTGAGCATAAAAACAAATAAGTGCATGGAAACCTCTACTTCCCTCTGCGAAGGGCCTATCTTTTACTTTTATGTATTTACTTTTATGCAAAGAGTCAAAGTTTTCCTTATATTCCCTTTTTATTTTTCTCCTTTGGCAAGCATCATGTGGTGAGGAAAGATCTAGGCACATATGTCCAGTTGAATATAGATAGCATGAGTTATTATTGTTGACATCGCCCATGTGGAGAGTATGTTGGGAGGCGAAACTATAAGCCCCTATCTTTCTATGTGTCCGGTTGAAAAGTTTTTCTCATGGATACAAGGTGAGTGTTAGCAATCATAGAATACTATATGATGGTTGAGTATGTGGACTTGCCTAAATATTCCGACACGTGACTCTTCCTGAAAAGATAATGAATTGTAGTTGCAAAGTTGACTAAGAACATAGTTTGTTGGTTTCTAATAGAGTTTTTGCTTTATACTTCGATTGTGTGATGAACTATTACTTATTCATGAGAAGTATATGATGAAAGTTTTATGATAAAATTCCTATGTTTAATTTTGTTTATAATAATCAACATGATGCTTCTATGTACGTATTTTGTTTTTATCGACACCTCTCTCTCAAAGCATGTGGACATGTTTTTCAATTTCGGTTTTCGCTTGAGGACAAGCGAGGTCTAAGCTTGGGGGAGTTGATATGTCCATTTTGCATCATGTTTTCTTACTATTATTTATGATGTTTTTATCCTTAATAATGCTTTTTGGAGTAATTCTAATGCCTTTCCTCTCATAATTTGCATGGAACACACAAAGAGGGAGAATTCTGGCAGCTGGAAATCTGGACCTGGAAAAGCTACGTCAGGCCACCTATTCTGCACAACTCGAAACAAAATGAAACTTCATGGAGATATTTTATGGATTATTTAAGAATTATTGGAGCAAATAACCACCAGAGGGGGGGCACCGGGTGGGCACAACCCACCTGGGCGCGCCAGGGCCCCCAGGCGCGCCCTGGTGGATTGTGGCCTCCTCGGCCCACCTCAGGTGCCCAAATTCTGTTATACAAGTCATTTTTACGAAGAAAAAAATAAGGAGAAGGCTTTTGGGATGGAGCGCCGCCGTCTCGAGGCAGAACTTGGGCAGGAGCACTTTTGCCCTCCGGTGGAGCGATTCCGCCAGGGGAACTTCCCTCGCAAAGGGGGAAATCATCGTCATCATCATCGCCAACAACTCTCCCATCTTTGGGAGGGCAATCTCCATCAACATATTCAACAACACCATCTCATATCAAACCGTAGTTTATCTCTTGTATTCAATCTTGTTACCGGAACTATAGATTGGTGCTTGTGGGTGACTGGTAGTGTTGATTACATCTTGTAGTTGATTACTATATGGTTTATTTGGTGGAAGATTATATGTTCAGATCCATTATGGTATTTAATACTCCTCTGATCATGAACATGTTTATCATTTGTGAGTAGTTACTTTTGTTCTTGAGGTCACGGGAGAAATCATGTTGCACGTAATCATGTGAACTTGATATGTGTTCAATATTTTGATAGTATGTATGTTGTGATTCCCTTAGTGGTGTCATGTGAATGTCGACTACATGAAACTTCACCATATTTGGGCCTAAGGGAATGCATTGTGGAGTAGAAATTAGATGATGGGTTGCGAGAGTGACAGAAGCTTAAACCCCAGTTTATGTGCTATTCTGTAAGGGACCGATTGGATCCAAAAGTTTAATGCTATGGTTAGAATTTATTCTTAATACTTTCTCGTAGTTGTGGATGCTTGCAGGACGGTTAATCATAAGTAGGAGGTTTGTTCAAGTAAGAACAGCACCTAAGCACCGGTCCACCCACATAACAAATTATCAAAGTAGTGAACACAAATCAAACCAACATGATGAAAGTGACTAGATGAAATTCCCATGTACCCTCAAGAACGCTTTGCTTATCATAAGAGATCGTTTTGGCCTGTCCTTTGGCTCAAAAGGATGGGGATACCTTGCTTCATACTTGTTACTATTATCGTTACTTGCTCGTTACAAATTATCTTGATATCAAACTACCCACTACTTACAATTTTAGCACTTGCAGACATTACCTTACTGTAAACTACTTGTCATTTCCTTCTGCTTCTCGTTGGTTTCAACACTCTTACTTAGCGAAAAGAGCTACAATTGATCCCCTACACTTGTGGGTCATCAATGCTCAGCCTGAAGACAATGCTGAAGCTGAAGATCGCAATCAACAAGAGCAAAGTTTTCGCCCAGCTCATCCTCGCGTGGCCAATGAAGTCCAGATTGAGAAGATCATCGATGGTATCAATGCACCTGGTCTTCTCACTTGATATAGAGCAACACGGCTAGTAAACTTCTGTGGGCACTTTGCATTTGTCTCTATATCTGAACCCAAGAAAGTTGATGAAGCCTTCATGGAACCTGAGTGGATTCAAGCCATGCAAGAAGAGCTTCAACAATTTGAGCTGAACAATGTGTGGGAGCTAGTCAAACGTCCTGATCCTTGCAAGCACAATATTATTGGCACCAAATTGATCTATCGCAACAAGCAAGATGAGCATGGTCAAGTTGTCAAAAACAAAGCTCTTCTCGTTGCCCAAGGTTACACACAAGTGGAAGGGATTGACTTTGATGAAACCTTTGCTCCTGTGGCTAGGCTTGAAGCCATTCGTATACTGCTAGCCTATGCTAACCACAACAACATTCTTCTGTACCAAATGGATGTGAAGAGTGCCTTCATCAATGGCACAATTGAAGAAGAAGTATATGTAGCTCAACCTCTTGGTTTTGAAGATCCAAAGCGTCCTGATATGGTCTACAAACTCAACAAGGCAATGTATGGCCTCAAACAAGCTCCTCGCACTTGGTATGACACACTCCAAGACTTCTGGAAGAGGAAAGGCTTCAAACCTGGTTCTCTGGATCCTACTCTATTCATGAAGACATATGATGGAGAGCTGTTTGTACGCCAAATCTATGTGGATGACATTATCTTCGGCTGCACCAATAAGAGATATAGTGATGAGTTTGGACATATGATGCAAGAGCAATATCAGATGTCCATGATGAGAGAGCTAAAAAAAATTATTGTCTTCAAATCCATCAACAGAGAAATGCCATCTTCATATCACAAGAAAAATACCTCAAAGATTGCCTGAAGAAGTTTGGAATGCAAGACTGCAAAGGGTACATGACGCCAATGCCAACCAAAGGCCAATTGGGCCCCGACGACAATGGTAAAGAGTTTGATCAAAAGGTATATCTCTCCATGATTGGTTCTTTATTGTACTTATGTGCATCTAGGCCAGATATAATTCTTAGCGTTTGCATGTGTGCCCTATTCCAAGCGGCACCAAATGAATCGCATCACCTTGTGGTGAAGCGAATACTTCGATATTTGGCTCACACCCCAGTGTTAGGATTATGGTATCAAAAGGGCTCAGAGTTTGATCTAGTTGGATTCTCAGATGCTGATTATGCTGGTGACAAGGTTGATCACAAGCCCACATCAGGCACATGTCACTTTATTGGACGATCTCTTGTCTGTTGGTCTTCGAAGGAGCAGAACTATGGATCACTCTCCACTGCTGAATCTTAATACATTGCTGCTGGATCTTGCTGCGCTCAGCTTCTCTAGATGAACCAAACCCTCAAGGATTATGGCATCAACATGAAGCATGGGCCCCTCTACTCCGAAAATGAAAGCGCCATCAAGATTGCTAACATTCCAATTCAACACTCGAAGACAAAGCACATTCAGATCTGTCATCACTTTCCCAGAGATCATGTTATGAAGGAAGACATTGATATCATTCGTGTCAACACTTAAGAGCAATTGGCAGATATCTTCACAAAGCCCTTGGATGAGAAAAGGTTTTGCAAGCTACGGTGTGAGCTAAATATCTTAGAATCCTTGAATGTCCTGGGAATGGACGCACATCCTAACGCTTATGCATATTGATGACTTAGGTGTGCAACACACGAAGTATTGTATATATTCAATTCATGAAGACTTACCCTCTGAGTGTGAATACATTAATGTGGAATTTGACTTTAGAGCGCCACGATACTTGTGCGCCGTGTCTGGGTCTAATATTTCCTATACGATGGGTAATGCCACCACCAACCTTTCCTGAAGATTTTCATTTGGCGTCTTGATTGCTTTATGTCGGTGCAATAAACCCTGGGTCTGTTGCCCAACTGTGCACAGGCACAAGATCAAGATTGAAGCACCAACTAAAGCCAAAGATCGAAAATCTAAGAGATTTAAAGAACCAACATGCAACTCTGAGAGGCCAAGATCGAGCTAGATGAGCGAGATATCGGCAAGAGAAGGGCCTCCCTGGCCGGGCAGGCGAGCCCGGCAAGGGGCGAGGCCACCACCAGAAGCAAGCAGCCATGAGTCCCCGGCAGGGCCTGCCGGGGCTCACAGGGGTCGAACCACCGCACCAGCCACTCAAGCACGACCCACGTCATCAATCAGTGCGGTGTCAAGTCGCAAGATCGTTAAGTATTCGCCACATGGCAGCCATTCCCTACAGAAGAAACCCACAGATGACACCTGTCCTGCGACATGTCAAGGGAACAGGCGCATAGCTGGCAGGATAGCCCGGCAGGCCTTGCTGGGCAACTAGTGATGTGACACTAAGCGGCACATTTCATGCACCCTATCAGCCCGCAGAGTTAGGTATGATAGCACTGTTTGCTATCATATCAGTGGATAATGACCACTTTGCCACTATGGTGACCCCTTGAACTATAAAGGGAGGCCCATGGCACTCGTAGAAGGGGTTAGAAGGTTGGAAAGTTGACGATCCTAAGCCACCATATGCGCGTAGTCACTGCAGCGCTGAGGCAGACCTTGCCGGGCAAGTGTACTACACACCACAACACTCATTCCACCATCAATCGACCAAAGCACGAGTAGGTTCTTACGCCTCGCGGCGGCCTGAACCTGGGTAAATTGCTTGGGTTTTCTCTGTCGTGTTGCCGTGCGCTGATCTGCTCTTTGTGCAACGCGACATCCCCCCAACGAACCAGCAAGGGGCCGCCCGGTCCCATAGGTGGCCGCGGATATCCCGCGACATCTTTCGTGCGACAGGTAGGGGGCTCGCTTGTGCAAACCTAAAAGCGTGCGCAGCGCGTCATCTTCATCGCCATCTTCATCTTTGACGTCGCCATCGACCATGGCACTCAAGAAGAAGAAATCCGGCCCTTCGACCCATCCGTCCACCTTGAAGGCTCCGCCGCCCGCGGCCTCTGGTGCCTCGGAGGGCGCAGAGGCGAGCGAGGACGTGAACGCTGCTGATACGTCTCCAACGTATCTATAATTTATGAAGTATTCATGCCATGTTTACAACAATTTTATATGGTTTTGGTATGATTTGCATGGAACTAACCCGGACTGACGCTGTTTTCAGCAAAACTACCGTGGTGTTGTTGCAGAATTGAAAGTTCTCCAAATGAGCTGAAACTTTTTGATGATTTTTTTGGAACAAAAGAGACCCCGAAGCTTCGTGGAAGGACCAGAAGGTGAAGGAGTAGTGCACAAGACACCGAGACGCGCCTGGGCCCTTGTCCGTGCCCCGGTGGGTTGTGCTCACCTCGCCGCCCATCTTCGCTTGAAACCGACGCCAAAAAATCCTATAAATAGAGAAACCATTTGAAATAACCCTAGATCAGAAGTTCCACCACCGAAAGGCTGTGTAGCCACTGAAAACCAATCTAGACCCCGTTCCAGCACCCTGTCGGAGGGGGGAATCATCTCTGATGGCCATCTTCATCATACCGGTGGCCACCATGATGAGGAGGGGGTAGTCCACCCTCGGGGCTGAGGGTTTGTACCAGTAGCTATGTGTTTAATCGCTCTCTCTCTCTCTCTCTCTCTCTCTCTCTCTCGTGTTCTTGAGATGTCACGATCTTGATGTATCATGGGATTTGTTAATATAGTCAGATCATATGGTGTTTTCCCCTCTCTATCTTGTTGTGATGAATTGAGTTTTTCCCTTTGAGATTTTGTTGTTATCGGATTGAGTACTTTTACGTATTTGAGAACACTTGATATATGTCTTGGAACTGAATACTCGTGGTGACAATGTGGTATCGTATTGATTCACTTGACATATGTTTTGGTACTCAACTCGCAGATTCCCAAGGTGACATTGGGGTAATCTATGCATAGGGTCACGTTCTTGTCTTTATTTCTCCGGTAGAAATCCTGGAGCACTCTTTGAAGTTCTTTATGTTGGACTGAATATTATGAATCTGAATTTTCTTTGGTGTTATTTTAGTACGAACTCTTGGTTAGATCGATCGGAAAGAATAGCTTGGTGTTATTTTAGTACGAACTCTGGGATAGATTGATTGGAAAGAATAGCTTTGAGGTGGTTTCGTACCCTAAAAAAATTCCGTCTTATGTTCTCTGCTAGATAGGAACTTTGGAGTGATTCTTCATCGCACTTTGAGGGACAGTTGTATGATCAAATTATATTAGCACTTTGAGAGATTGCACTAGCGAAAGTACGGACCCTGGGCCTCATTTTTAAGCATTGCAATACCGTTTTTGTGCCTGTTTACTATTTGTTACATTGTTGTTTTTATTTATTTAGATTATAAAAATATATTCCTACCATCCATATTACACTTTTATCACCATCTCTTCGCTGAACTAGTGCACCTATACAATTTCCCATTGTATTAGGTGTGTTGGGGACTCAAGAGATTTCTTGTATTTGGTTGCAGGCTCATTTGAGAGAGACCATCTTCACTCTACACCTCTCACAGATTGATAAACCTTAGGTCATCCACTTGAGGGAAAATTGCTACTGTCCTAGAAAACTCTGCTCTTGGAGGCCCAACGTGTGTCTACAAGAATAAAGTTGCATAGTAGACATCAAGCTCTTTTCTGGCACCGTTGCCGGGGAGGTCAGTGCTTGAAGGTATATCTTTAGATCTTGCAATTGAATCTTTTAGTTTCTTGTTTATCACTAGTTTGGTCTACAAAAGAAAACTACATGAAAAATGGAATTTATGTTGCATCATATTATTGATCATCTTTATGATATTTTTCTTGAAAATGATGGTTCGGAAAATTGTGCTCAATTGTTATAAGAAGAAGTCAATAAAATGCTTGGCACAAAATATTTGAATGATGAGCATGATTGCAATGTTGTTAGTGTGAATTCTTTGAATATATAAAATGCTAATGATGATTGCACAATTCATGACAAAAATGTTTCTTATAAGCATGTCACTTTTTGCTGAGTGAATTGGGAGTGCCTTTGCACACCAAAAAGGGAAGATAGATTTTGTAAGAAGCATAAATATTTAGAAACCAAAAAGTTGCAAGAGAGGCTAGATGATTGTGCTGAAAGATGTAATTTTTTCGCCATCCTTGTGAACTCTGCAATGAATGTGGTCATTTGAATCTCCAATGCAAATTATTTCATGATCCAATCGTGTCCAAAAATTGTGATAACATTACTACCCTTGAGCGTCGTAAAGAGCTTAGTCTTCTTTGGGGTATGAAGAAATGAAACATATAACTAAGGGTTTTCCAAATCCCGAGAGATTTCTTGATTTTCTAGAAGAAATTTATATGTTTTGTGCGATAAATTGCATTTAGAATCCTTATATTGCCAACTACCTAAGACAAGAAAACAAATGGAATATGAAGAGATTACTAATGAAAGGGAAAATGTTTCCCAATACCCTCCTAGTGTTTATTATGATGAATCAGGTAACAAGGAGGAGCTTCCTATCCAATCAATCTCTTCAACAAGAAGCTTGAAAATTTTTAATTAAACATGCACATGATGTGGCGAAGAAGAAGAAAAGAAGAAAGAATAAAGGTAAAAAGGTATCTCTCCCAAATAATGTTGCTCCTATCACCATTCTGCCTCATGAAAGTGAATAAAATATGTTGATGGAGGATGATGATATTGAGTATGATTTTTTGATACCTACTACTTTTTGTAATTATTATGATTGGGAAGACAACGATATCCCTTATGATCTTGAAAATATTTTTAGAACTTGCTTGGAAGAATACGATAATATTTTTTGCTATACTATTGGTGCCGTTCATTCTATTGATAAGAATGATTGTGATGATATGCAAAACCACAAGCTTCGGCATGCTATGTTTAATGAGTATGACATGATTGACGATTTATTTGCTAGAATAATGCTTGTCCTAAGCTTGGAGATGCTTTGCTTAATGAATGTGATCCTTTGATTCCTTTTACTTTCGATAAGGAAATTTATTATGATGATAGCATGCCTCCTATTTATGATGATTACATTGATAAAAGTGGGTTTGGAAGAGTGTCAACTCTATGTAGTAGTGATCCCACTATTTTGGAGGGTGTTGAATCTTATTACAATATTGATGAAAGTGGATTTGGAGAGGTCATGACTTTAGTTAGTGATACATCCACTATTTTGGAAGAGGTTTCAATTGATTATGACAATGAAGTTGCTATCCATGGTTATTATTATGATGACATGTATGCCATAAAGAGTGATAAATCTTCTATGCTTGTGCATCATGAAAAGAGTGTTGTATGTGATGGTTATATTGTTGAATCCATTCATGATGTTTCTGAAAATTATTATGAGGAAGGAACTTATGCTCTTACATATCTCAATAATATGAAGTTTCTTCTCTATGTGTTGATTGTTTTGAAGTTACACTTGTTTTGCCTTCCTATGCTAGTTGATTCTTGCTCCCATAAGTTGTTTGCTCACAAAATCACTATGCATAGGAAGTGGGTTAGACCTAAATGTGCTAGTCATATGCTTTGTTATGCTCTCTTTATGTTTCAATTCTTATCTTTTATGCGAGCATCATTGAAATCATCATGCCTAGCTTAAAAGGCATTAAAGAAAAGCGCTTGTTGGGAGACAACCCAACACTTTTACCTAATTTTTTACATGTTAACATGATTATGCTACTGTAGTAATCATTTTTTATTGCTTTTGTTTCAATAAAGTACCAAGTAAATCCTTTGGGATCATTTTGGGTGATAGTTGATTTGACCCTGCTGAAAAACAGAAACTTTTGCGCTCACGAAAATAAGTCTCATTTTTAACAGAAGAGTGGTTTTGAGTTGATTGTTTTTGAAGAACTTTAATATACAAATTAGGCACGTGCTCCTAATTTTTTCATAATTTATGGAGTATCATAAGTATGGTAGTTATCCAGATTACTACAGACTGTTCTGTTTTTGACAGATTATGTTTTCAACACATAGTTTGCTTGTTTTCTAGTTTCTATGGCTTATATTGCTCAATATAAATTGTGGAAATGATATGCTACAGTAGGCATTGTGCGGAAAAAATTAATAATCTTGTCTTTGATAGTACCAAAGTGAAATGGTTTGCTCTTTATCGTACTAACCTATCTCACGAAGTTTTGTTAAGTCTTGTGTGATTGAAGTTTTCAAGTTTTGGTTGAGATGTCGATATGAGGAGAATAACAGTGACAAGACCAGAAGCTTGGGGATGCCCAAGGCACCCCACAGTAATATTCAAGGAAGATCCAAGCAACTAAGCATGGGGATGCCTCTGAAGGCACCCCCTCTTTCGTCTCCAACATTATCAGTAACCTCACTTGGAGCTATGTTTTCATTCGTCACATGATATGTGTTTTGCTTGGAGCATCATTTTCTTTTGTTAGGATTTTCTTGATGTTATTTAGAATAATGTTTTGCATCTTTTATTTCAATAAAAGTGGCAAGTATAGCCTTTACCATGCTTATCTTGCAAGTCTACATGTTGCTGTTTGAAAACAGAAAGTTTACCGCTGTTGCAAAAATTCCCTAGGAAAGTCAGATTGTGATAACATCTTGAAACTTTTTGCACAATAAGATCTGGTAAATTTTCTACAGTGTGATAAATTTTCATAATTTTTGGAGTTAAAGAAGTATTGATACTCTAGCATTCTTTATAGACTGTACTATTTTGGCAGATTGCTGTTTTGTATGCATTGGTTGCATATGTTTGCTTGTTTAATGATTCTATTTGAGGATAGAAGTATTAAATATGCAGAGGAATTTAGTATGCAATGTTGAAAAATAATTTTAGTAATTTGCTACAGTAAAGAATGATAAGGTTTTTGCATTGGTTTATACTAACTTATCTCACGAGTTCTTGTTGAGTTTTGTGTGGATGAAGTTTTTGAGATTTAGGAAAAACTATGATATGAGACGAATTAAGGAGACGCAAAATCTCAAGCTTGGGGATGCCCAAGGCACCCCAAGATAATATTTCAAGAAGTCTCAAGCATCTAAGCATGGGTATGCACCGGTAGGCATCCCACCTTTCTTCTTCAACAATTATCGGTTAGTATCGGTTGAGCCTAAGTTTTTTGCTTCTTCACATGATGTGTGCTATTCTTGAAATGTCATTTTGTTTTGTTTTGCTTGTTGTTTTAATAAAATACTTAGATCTGATAGTTTTTAAATAAAATAGAGTCCTCAAATAGTTGCTAGGGAGGTTAAGTAAGCGGCACTCTCATACCGTCAATGAAGCTCATTTCTATGGAATTGCTCTAGTGCTTCACTTATATATATTTTAGCATGGTGTGCTTTAGTATTTTTGAAGAAATTATCTCTTGCTTCACTTAAATTAATTTGAGAGGGAAATATTATGCTCATGATCTTCACTTATATTTGTTTGAGCTTATCAAGAGCAACACATGAAAATTAGTCCCAAAGTGATAGATATCCAAGAAGGATATTATAAAAAGTTTCATGAAGATCATTGGACAAAATAAACTTGATTCCTTGTAATAGTTTTGAGATATGATGATGTGATATGTGAGTCATGTTGATGAGTAATTATTCTTTGGTAAGAATATTGGTGTTGAGGTTTGTGATTCCCTATGCAAGCACGAAAGTCAATAGTTGTGCAATGAAATTATGTCCTACTTGTGGTGCATTACTCGGTGTTAATTATGCTTAATGCTAGCTTATTAGAGTATTCGTTTCTTGGTTGATCGCTTCTCAATCTTTTGCTAGCCTTCATTTTGCACTAAGTATGATCACTACTTGTGCATCCAAAATCCTTTAAAACAGTTTTGCCACATGAGTCCACCATAGCTACCTATATGAGGTATTCTTTTGCCGTTCTAAGCAAATTTGTATGTGCCATCTCTAATTTTTAAAATAAATTTCTCTTTTATGTGCTCGTACCGCTCGCGAGGCGGTGAGGGGTGGCCAATATTTTCCATGCTAGATGTGTTATTCTCACGATGAGTGTTTATTCACTTGTCATTGCATCAGAGTAAGGCAAAGGTGTTAGGGATGCCCAGTCCCGAAACCAAAAATGAATTTACTTTATGTTGTAAAATAATAAATTCCTTGGAAAGTGTTGGTATGGAGGGCACCCGTGGATACGGTTAGCCATGGAAAGTGAAAGTATGGTTGAAAAAGTAATAAACTTTATTTTATGTTTGGGAACCGCCTATGATATATCTAGGATGGAAAGTGTTGGGAGCTCTAATTCGTTTTCGTTGGTGGGAAAAGTATGCCTCTCAAAATGTTTTTATCTCTCAATTTTCGCTCTGAGCTCTAGCACCTCTACAAATCCCTACTTCCCTCTGGGAAGGGCCTTTCTTTTACTTTATGCAAAAAAAATATTTTAAGTCTCCATCTTCTCTTATAAAAGCACCAACTAGGGGGCACCATGATCGGACTTGAGCATTGGGTGTAGCTAAATGCGAGTGTGTTTCATGAATGGATCAATGATTGAGCATGATGGGCTAGGGATAACTTATTTTAGCATTGATATTTTGAAAAACATGGTTGCTTATTGGTATGCTTGAGTATTGAAATCTTCATGTCAAAACTAGACTATTGCTTTGAACCAGATAAAAGTCCAAATGTCCATACTACAAAAGAAAAGAATATGTGATGAATATGATAAGTAGCTTTCCACAAGAGATATTCCATTTTCAATTGCTACTTTATCATGATAAGTTTTATGAGAAAGAGTTGTCGTTACTGTCGGCATCCTGGGAAAGGGGGTCCCCAGACTTGCCTCCCTGCGGCCCATGGCGTGGCTCCACCAGCGGCCCTGTACGGCCCATCTTCGCCAGCAAACACTCAAGACCCTCGCGAGGGGCCAAGCCTCGTGAGGCGACCGACGCAAGAGCTCCTCAGGGGTAGTCTCACCAGGCTGGCTCGCGAGGGGCGGAGAGATCAAGGCAAGGGACACCTTGCGAGGTTTCTGTGACACAAGCCATGACGACTGGAGCCAGGCGGGCGCCAGGCAGGCGCTAGTGCGCACAGTGCCCTCGTTTCCTCTTTTGTGCTAAAGGGGAAAGCGCGGGCGAGGAGTCCCAAGGTATTAGGCAAAGGTTTCCATATTGGTGCAACAAGACCAGGACCAGAAGGACGATAGGACGGAGGTCACTGTGGAGCCCAAGATGGCGTCACCACCAGAGCCTCTGGCAGGCGAAGACCACCTTTAGTGAGGATAACTTGTACTAGTTGTCCCCCTTTGAATTGGGCCATTGTTGGATCCCTTCCCGCTCAATATTTGGGGAGAGGACCAGGGCCTCTATAAATAGGACTAGCCACCACCATAGAGGGGGGCGGATCATCCAGATGACCCTCAACCACACAAGTTCACCAAGCACAGGAGCACCTCTCCTCAAGAGGTTGTTCTCCCCTTGTAACCGTTCATCCTCAGCCCAAGAGGCAATCCACCACACCACACCGGAGTAGGGTATTACACCACATCGGTGGCCCGAACCAGTATAAACTCTTGTGTCTCTCCTTCTGTAGGTTCGACGTTGAGATCACGGTGAGAGTGAGGGCGCGATTAGGTAGGGAGAGATCTTCGTGCGCACCCCAGTGTTCGAACCTCAAGGGTTTTGCCGGAACCTGTAATCTGACATTTGGCGCGCTAGGTAGGGGTGCGTCGGAGCTTTCCTTCCGTTGATCTGCGCCTCGCCATCACCGCGCCTTACCCTCATGGCCGGCGCCGCTCTTCCGTCTGCGGCGACCGATGCCCGTGGTGGGGCCAGGGGGCTCCGAGCCTTGGCCCCTGCCTTACGGCAGGAGTAGTGGCCACCCAAGTTCAAGCCAGAGATGCCGCCACGCTACAACGGCGCAGCGGACCCGTCAGCTTTCTTGCTGGCGTACGAGGAGGCCATCCTTAAGGCTATGGGAGACGACAAGGTCATAGCCAACTGGCTTCCCATGGCCCTCACCGGTGCACCGCGTGCCTGGCTGCTCAACCTCCCCGGATCCACGGTGGCATCTTGGGAGGAGCTGTGCAGCCTCTTCGCCGCGCGCTTCACGGCACCGGCGCCCCTTGCTATCGCGGCCCTCCTCGGCGGCTCACAAGCGCCGCCCTCGGACCATCACGCCAAGCCATTCTTTCGGTAGATCAGCGCCGCTTCCACGCGGCAGGGGGCTCCCCTGGGTTGGGTGGCGCCTAAGGCCGACCTGACCTTCGACTTGGGAGATCACCCCGTCACCACCGTCGGCTCGGGCGTGCTCCCAATGCTTTGCACTCCCACCATCTGCAACGTAGCCATCACCAAGACCCTCATCGACGTCGGCACCAGCCTCAACGTGCTCTCGCTGGAGGCCTTCAGCCTCCTTCACGTACCACTCGAGCGGCTCCGCCCCAGCAAACCCTTCTCCGGAGTCAGTGGCGGCTCCTCCAGCCCCCTGGGGCAGATCCGTCTTCCTGTGACCTTCGGCACCCGCGACAACTACCGCACTGAGCTGATCGACTTCGACATCACCCGCATTGGCCTTCCGTACAATGCCATCCTCAAATATTCGGCTCTGGCTCAGTTTATGGCGGCGACCCATCTAGCCAACAACCTCATGAAGATGCCCGGGAGCAAGGACCTCCTCACCATAGTCGAAGATACCAAGGAAGCTCTAGTGGCGCTCAAGCTTGCTGTCCGTGTCAAAACCGGCGGATCTCGGGTAGGGGGTCCCGAACTGTGCGTCTAGGCGGATGGTAACAGGAGACAAGGGATACGATGTTTTTACCCAGGTTCGGGCCCTCTCGATGGAGGTAATACCCTACTCCTTCTTGATTAATATTGATGATATAGGTAGTACAGGAGTAGATCTACCACGAGATCAAGGAGGCTAAACCCTAGAAGCTAGCCTATGGTATGATTGTTGTTTGTCCTACGGACTAAAACCCTCCGGTTTATATAGACACCGGATAGGTTAGGGTTGCACAGAGTCGGTTACAATGGTAGGAGATCTATATATCCGTATCGCCAAGCTTGCCTTCCACGCCAAGGAAAGTCCCATCCGGACACGGGACGAAGTCTTCAATCTTGTATCTTCATAGTCTTGGAGTCCGGCCGTGATGATAGTTCGGCTATCCGGACACCCCCTAGTCCAGGACTCCCTCAGTATCCCCTGAAGCAGGCCTCAATGACGACGAGTCCGGCGCGCATATTGTCTTCGGCATTGCAAGGCGGGTTCCTCCACCGAATACTTCATAGAAGGTTTTGAACACCAGGATAGTGTCCGGCTCTGCAAAACAAGTTCCACATACCACCGTATAAAGAATAATTTTTTCATATATCTGCTGACGTACTCCGCGGCGTGACATCACACCACGGTCAGGCCTTTATATGAATTGTTTTTTTACCGTTCCACCTTAGCGCGTTTAGCGAGGCGGTTTCCTTGGCACGTCTTATCAAAGCATAGATCGTGCCCCCTTATTCCGGGATTCTCATCAATATGGACGTGGGTAACCCATCTGCGCCATTGATTACGGCGCTTGGGAGATAAGCGAGTTTTACCAGGTTGGTGGGGGACGCATAGCTTCGTCCGTCCATATAAGGGGATAAGGATCCACCTTTTCACCTACGCCTTCTTCCTCCTTTGCTTATCCATTCTCACGCACTCGAGCTCCAGCGCCCAAGTTTGCACATCCCACCTCGACCTTCTCCAACCATGTCCGGAGCGGGAGGCAGGTGGATGGCCTCCTCTGTCACGGAGGGGCACATCACAAGACTGCGGGAGGCCGGATACTTGTCCAGCAACATCGCGCACAGGCTGCCCGACGCGGGGCAGCTCATTCGAACCCCCAGGCCCCATGATAGGGTGGTGTTTCTCCCCCACTTCCTCCGCGGACTAGGTTTTCCACTTCACCCATTTGTCCGGGGGCTCATTTTCTACTACGGCCTGGACTTCCACGACCTGGCCCCAAATTTCATCCTCAACATCTCGGCGTTTATCGTCGTGTGCGAGGCCTTCCTCTGCACCCAGTCCCACTTCGGCCTATGGCTGAAGATCTTCAATGTCAGGCCGAAGGTTGTGGGCGGCCGTCAAGCGGAGTGCGGAGGCACCATGGTTGGCAAGATGGCCAAAGTCCTATGGCTCGAGGGCTCCTTTGTGGAGACAATAAAGGGGTGGCAATCAGGGTGGTTCTACATCACCGAGCCACGCAACCCCAAATGGGTGGCGGCCCCCGAATTCAGATCTGGCTTCCCCACACGGCTCTCATCATGGAAGGAGACGAGCTATCCGGACTCCAAACATGCGTCCGAAACCTGGTGGACAAGAATCTCAGGCTTGTCACCGTAATCCAGGTGATGCTCATCCGCCGGATTCTCCCATGCCAACAACGGGCCTTCAAATTGTGGGAGGTCAATCCGGCACAGCACCCCAGTTTGACAAGGCTCTTTGACACTACGTACGAAGATGCCTGGAAGGTGCTGTTCAAGGGCGCCGAGGCTCCCACATCCGCTACCGAAGATCGCGGATTCAGCTCGCACCGTCAAGCCAGCGAGGTGAGTAATTTTACCCTTTATGGGACTGTTTTTTCATAGTTTGACTCTATGTGGGATCTAAAACTCCCTAACCTTTAACAGGACTGGCTAAAGACGTCCGGACAGGTTAGCTGTCCGGCTCCTTTGCCGAAGACCAGCGGACGCCTGATTGACGGGGCTGCTGGCTCCGGTACCTCATGTGGTGCGGAGAAGAAGGTTAAGAAGGAGGCAACGGAACTCAAGGAGCTCCCGACGCTGGTGTTGTCGATTCTAAAGCGAAATCTTCTCCGAGGACGAGGAGGAAGAAAAAGCCTCTCCCCGCGAAGAGGAGAGAGAAAAGGAAGGCCGCCTAACCGGGGAGGCCGGAGGGTCCAAGAAGGGAAGAACCCTTCCTCCGGTCTTCTCCACCAACGTCGACAACGACGAGGAGGATTGGCCGACAAGGGCCAAGCCCCTGGCGAGATTGTAAGTGTCCAGATACCCATGGCTTTTTTATCATTGCATAGTGTTCTCTAATGCCGAACAATCATGCAGTCCGCCCAAGGGCGAGTTCGCCGCTTCATCGAGCGGGTCCCTGGGTTCGTCGGAAATGGAGAGTACTTCACTTCCGGCCGCCTCCTCACCTCACGCTGCGGACGACGCTACGGTGGGGCCCCAAGGGGGGCCTGGTCAAGAGGAGGTGGCGCAGGAGGCGCTGCAAGGCAACCTCCCGGACTCCAGGCGCGTGGGGGGCGAGACCCCCAGGGGCTCTAAGCCCAACCCTCGTCCGGACCCCATGCCGGAACCTTCAGCGGTTCCGGAGTCCGGCAAGCGGTCCCTTCGCAAGAAGGGTAAGACGCCGGTGTTCTCCGTCCAACCGGAGGCATCGGATAGCTTACTGGAGGCGCTTAACAGTACTTCCATCGAGGAGGAGCACCGCACTATTATGAGTGCGGTGATCCGGACAGTTCAATCCGCCAAGAGCGGGCTGACCGAAGCCTGTACCAGCCTTCTAACAGGCTTTGAGGTAAGTTTAGAATATGTAAAATATTACCGCATAGACAGTAGTCTCGATGCTTAGTTCGGTGTTCGGAAAGAAAAGCCGGACTAAGGATCTAAAAAGATATACGCAGGAGTCTAACATAAGTATGTCAATATGGGAATGCAGGCTCGCTGCTGACCTCTGCCCCGATCAAGGAGGTCGATGCATTGAAGCAAAGCCTCGAGCGGTCCGAGAACGAGCTCGGCCTTGCCAAGAAGCAGCTCGAGGACAAGGAAGGTATGTAATACCTTATGAAAGAAATACCTTATAGAAAGGTTGCGGTTGCAAAAAATAACAGGAATAACATGGGTACTGCAGGGGCCACGAACGAGGTGGTGACCCTGAAGGAAGCGGTGTCCGTGGCCGAAAACAAAGTGGCCGCGGAGCGCACCAAGCGAGAGAAGGGGGAGGCGCAGCTGGCCAAGGTACGGCAAGAGCTCCAAGCTCTCGTGGAAAAACACGAGTTTGGGCGTGACTCAAGACTCGAGAGTCCGAGCTCGCCTCGGCTCTTGAGAGTGCCAAAGCTGCTAAGGCCGAGGCCCAAAAAGCTCTCAAGAAATTGAATCATTAAAGAAGATAGCGGCGGTAAGGCATTCTTTATGCAAAGCAAGCATGTGAAAGTGAATTACCTATTACTTACCCGGATTCGAGCTATCCAGAGCATTCGCATATTTGCCCCAGAGTGTGTCTTATGCTGCCGCATTCTACCGCGCCAAGGAGGGAGCTCGACGGAAAAGGTGTTCGTCTCGATGTCGAGGCCGGACATCCGTGCCTGAGCGACCAGCTGAAGCAGCTGGTCGAGCTCCACAAGGTCGCCGAACAGGCCATGAAGGGCCTTATAGTGCGGTGTGGGCATTGGAAGCCATGCCCGGAGCTACTTGGCTTAGTGTAGCGGCCGGTGGACGCTTTGTCCACGGATTGAAGTCATCAAGCGCTCCGTCTGCATTGAAGGTGTCCGTCGGGCCCTTGCCCGTGCTAAAGTGCACCGGGCAAGCTGGATGAGTTGAAGCTTGTGACGGACGGGCCACCAAGGGCAAGGAGCATCGCACGCCCGAAATGTACTATGAGGGCCTCTGAAGGGTGCCCACGAATAGCGGATGAGTGCTCCAAAGATGTAATTTTGAATACACTTGCATTTGTTATCACATGCACGCTGAAAACTTGTTCATATCGCTAAGCAACGCTTATTAATTTAAAATATTACCTTCATGCGGCCTTTATCAAATTTGAGAGATGGCAATTGTTGGCTTCAGCCCCCATGCCACAGTGTTGGGGTGTTCGGGATAAACTTGAGCACTCTTGTTCCTATTCTTGGGTCCATCTAGGAGGCGCCAACGCAACGAACAAGGCAACCGGACTTATAATGCTTGAACACTCTCACTTAGCCATAGAATTCTATAATTTTAAATTTCGTGAAGCCCCTAGTATTCGAAGACCGAAGTTCGGGCGCTATCCACGCCTTGGCGGACAATTCGGTTCATCGCTCTAAGCGGCATAAGTCTTTAGGGACCCGAAAAAAACCTCTCGAAGAGCGACCAGCTCTCGCCCTATCATGACGGTCAGTTTTAGCTTTCTCCACTGAGGTGCTCGACCCAGCTCAACTGGGGCACAATCACAGTGGTTCTCCCGGTGCTACCTTAGCCGATTTAACGAAACCAAAACACGGGAGCCCGGCAAACCCAACTATTGACCCAAGACATGATTCGGAGCCGATTCATATAATGTTATCAGTTCGGGTAGCCGCACTTGTGAAAGTGTTCGGACTTATCACACCATAATTTTGGGGTACTTAAGCCCCTGGTGTATTGGCCGTACCAAAGTGTACGGGTGCAACATGTCATGAAATGAAGATATATATAGATAAAGAAAAGAGTGCAATAATAGGCAAAAGCTATGTATTGTTTATTCAAAAAGGTACTGCAATGAAGGCAGGACGATACAAATAGTGCGATAAGCAAGGGATGGGACTATCTAACATGTCCCCCTCCAGGGGTAAGCTGCGGGATGATATGTAAAACAGGTATAATGCTCGTAATAGAGACCACCTGAACACTTGACGTGGCTTTCTGCTTCCCTGGCTGTTGCATCATGAGTTCGGCGATTCTAGTGCCGGACAGGACTTCTGGAAGATGGAGTCCTGAGAGTAAGAAAAAGGAAGAAAAAAGGAAAAAACAGAAAGAATGACACAACCGTGAGCCCCTGGTGCGGTTGAGCCGCATTCCGGGCGTGCCGTGGTCATCCCCTCCCCTTATGCCCATGGTATCTCCAGAGCGTAGTTATGTACGTGTAGTACTAGCTTCGCAATTTTGCGAGGGCCGGGGTTGGGGCCGGATTGCTACACGTGCTTGAATCGTGCCAGGCAGTCTTGCTGTAGGTTACTCTGGGCGCGCTTGACAGTGTCCGGACGCTTAGTGGCCGGACTCGAGAATTGTTGTGAGAGGCTGCTTTGTACCTCTGCCGCGAGGGCCGCCGTGTGCTCCTCCGTTCGGAGAAAGCGTTCGGTGTTTCCATTGACCGTGATTACTCCTCGAGGGCCTGGCATCTTGAGCTTGAGGTATGCATAGTGCGGCACCGCATTGAACTTTGCAAATGCGGTTCGTTCAAGCAGTGCATGATAGCCGCTGCGGAACGAGACTATGTCGAAGATTAACTCTTGGCTTCGGAAGTTATCCGGGGATCCGAAGACCACTTCGAGTGTAACTGAGCCCGTACAATTGGCCTCTACACCCGGTATCACGCCTTTAAAGATCGTCTTTGTAGGTTTAATCCTTGAGGGGTCTATGCCCATTTTGTGCACTGTATCCTGATAAAGCAGGTTCAGGATGCTACCACCGTCCATCAGGACTCTGGTGAGGTGAAATCCGGCAATAATTGGGTCAAGGACCAATGCGGCGAAACAGTCGTGACGAATGTTAGTGGGGTGGTCCCTTCGATCGAAGGTGATCGGGCAGGAAGACCATGGGTTGAACTTTGGGGCGACTGGCTCCATCGCATAGATGTCCCTTAGTGCACGCTTCCGCTCCCTTTTGGGTATGTGGGTTGCGTATATCATGTTCACCGTCCGCACTTGTGTGGGAAAACCCTTCTGTCCTCTATTGTTCGGTGGCCGGGGCTCTTCCTCGTCGTCGCTATGCAGCCCCTTGTCATTGAGTTCGGCACTTAACTTGCCTACTTGCTTGAACACCCAACAATCCCTGTTGGTGTGATTGGCTGGTTTTTCGGGGGTGCCGTGTATCTGGCACAAGCGATCGAGTATTCGGTCCAAGTTGGACGGGCCCTGGGTATTTCTTTTGAATGGCTTCTTCCGCTGACCGGTTTAGAGCCTCAAATCCGGCATTGACGGTCGATCTTCAAATTATCGCCGCACGCGGCGCTTGTTCTTGTTGCGACGCGACCTGCCATTGCTGTCCTTGGTATCCGAACTATCGTGGTGTTTGGCCAAGTTGTTGCTTCGAGCTAGCTAGCTGTCCTCTCCCGCACAAAAGCGGGTCATGAGTGTTGTGAGGGCTGCCATGGATTTTGGCTTTTCCTGTCCTAGGTGCCGGGCAAGCCACTCGTCATGGATGTTATGTTTGAAGGCTGCAAGGGCCTCTACATCCGGACAGATCAACGATTTGATTTTTCTTTGTTAGGAACCGTGTCCGTAATTGTCCGCCGATTCTTCCGCTGCTGAATTATGTGGCTAAGGTCATCGGCGTCTGTGGTCGCACATATGTGCCCCGGAAGTTATCAAGGAATGCGGCTTCCGGTCCTCCCAACAACCAATTGATTCTGGCCGGCAAGCTGTTGAGCCAATGCCGAGCTGGTCCTTTAAGCTTGAGTGGGAGGTATTTGATGGCATGTAGATCATCATCGCGGGCCATGTGGATATGGAGGAGATAGTCCTCGATCCGCACCGCAGGATCTGTGGTACCTTCGTATGATTCGATGTTTACGGTTTGAAGCCCTCGGGATTTGATGATCCATTACTTCATCTATGAAGCATAGTGGGTGTCTTGGCGCCTCAGATGGGCTATATCATGACGTAGCTCATATGAGCTTTGTCTCATCGTGTTCGCCCGCCGGGTTTGCTGTATCCGTGCGACTGTAATCATCCCGTCGTTGCTACGCCCACGCGATCCGTAGATCGATCTTGTATGTTTTGCCTTATCCTCCAATATATCTCGCAAGTCCGGCGTGTTTTCCGTGCCTTGGTACTTTTTGAGCGGCGTCGGGTGTGGCTTGAGCAGAGGGCCGAGAGGCTTCTTCCGTCAGGGCTACGGGTGGCCGGTCTGCCATGTCATGCGCCGGTGACTTGGGTGCTTCCTCCTCTGATCGAGGCAACGGCCTGCGCTTGGGGTAGCTTTTGAGGGGCGCTCGAGTTCATACTCTTCGCTGCAAGGACTTCATCCATCCGCCGCCTAGCAGGTCTTAGTCAGCTCTAAGCTGTTGCTGCTTTTCTTGAGGCTGCTTGCCGTGGCTATAAGTCTGTGTTTGAAACGCCTCCTGTTCGGTGGGATCCTCGAGCACGACAAATTGGCTGTCGCCGAGGCTTGCCTCATCTTCAAGGGAGGCGATAATTATCATCCTCGACCTCCCTTTACGCCACGTCGTCGGCGGACTTGCTTCTCCTCCTCCAGCGTTGAGTCCTCGCCGAGGGGTTGTCTTCGCACTGTCCGGTGTTATTATCTCCCGTGCCGGAATCACCGTTTTTATTGTGGCAGGATTTAGAGCGGTGCCGCTGACGTCGGCGCTTCGGTTGCTTCTTGGAGGGGTCGTCCTCCGTTGTTCCATCGCCGTTCCCATCTTTTGGGATGTCCACCATGTATATGTTATATGACGAGGTGGCCTTCCAGTGCCCTGTAGGTGCTGGTTCTTGGTCGTCTCCGGCATCGTTGTCCATACCGTCGATCTCTTCGGAGTCGAAGTCAAGCATGTCGGTTAGATCATCGACAGTGGCTATAAAGTGGGTGGTGGGTGGGCGTTGAATTTCTTCGTCGTCCGTATCCCAACCTTCCTGTCCGTAGTCCGCCAGGCTCTCCGGATAAAGAGAGACTTTAGTGAATTCAGGATGTCGCCAAAGGGCGAGTGCTGAAAGATGTCCGCGCAGTGAACTCCATGACCGCGCCCAATCGGATTCGATCGGCGGGGGCTGGAGGGTTCAAAGTCCGGAGAGGAGTCCGCACCACAGGTCGAGGTCTTCGCAAAGGACAGGGATGGAGTTCGCTCAATTGCCGAGAGATCATAGCCCCGGGCGGTGTCCAACCACTCGCCCTCGATCGGGAATCCGCCCGGATTAGGGTCGGAGCGGATGCCGGTGCGGCCTCCGTGGCAATCGCTCGCTGCAGAGCTAGATCATGCCTATCGAGACAAGGCGACACACTTGGTTGCGGCTCGAATCCGCCAAGATCAAGTCTCCGCGGATATCGGTCATATAGTTCAAACTTCCAAATCTGACCTGATGGCCAGGGCGTTGCTTCGATCTGCTCCGGATGGCTGCTTAATTGGCCCGCATGCAAAGCCGCCGAATCATTTAAGATCTGTCCGGGAGAAAAGTCTCACCTGGACCGCGCCGTTGTTGATGATCGAAGGAGCCATCAGGCCTATCGGTGACGACACGAGGAACTCTCAATGAAAGCACCAATGTCGGTGTCAAAACCGGCGGATCTCGGTAGGGGGTCCCGAACTGTGCGCCTAGGCGGATGGTAACAGGAGACAAGGACACGATGTTTTTAACCAGGTTCGGCCCTCTCGATGGAGGTAATACCCTACTCCTGCTTGATTAATATTGATGATATAGGTAGTACAAGAGTAGATCTACCACGAGATCAAGGAGGCTAAACCCTAGAAGCTAGCCTATGGTATGATTGTTGTTCGTCCTACGGACTAAAACCCTCCGGTTTATATAGACACCGGATAGGTTAGGGTTACACAGAGTCGGTTACAATGGTAGGAGATCTATATATCCGTATCGCCAAGCTTGCCTTCCACACCAAGGAAAGTCCCTTCCGGACACGGGACGAAGTCTTCAATATTGTATCTTCATAGTCTTGGAGTCCGGCCGTGATGATAGTTCGGCTTTCCGGACACCCCCTAGTCCAGGACTCCCTCACTTGCCCTTAAAACTGCCGCGGCGGTGCGACCGGCCGACAAGGGCCCCTCTGGAGTTAAGTGGGCCGCGCCGGCCAAGAAGAAGCAGTTGTTAACTCAAGATTGGGAAAAAACCAAGCAGGTGTCGGTCGAGGAAGATGGGTCTTCTGGAGCCACCTTCACCATAGGTGCCAACCTCGACTCAAATCAAGAGGAAGCATTGGTAAAGTTCTTGCGCGCAAACAAGGAAGTATTCGCCTGGGAGCCCGATCAGCTGGTAGAGGTCCCAAGAGGGGCGATCGAGCATCACTTAAGGGTGTGCCCCAATGTGCGCCCCGTGAAGCAGAAGGCACGGCGACAGTCCATGGAGAAGCAGTCCTTCATCGTCCAAGAAACCCACAAGCTGGAGGCAGCAGGTGTCATTCGCGAGGTTCGGTACCCCGAGTGGCTGGCGAACCCCGTCGTTGTGCCAAAGATAGGCGGGAAGGAGCGCATGTGCGTCGACTTCACCAACCTCAACAAAGCATGTCCCCAAGATCCGTTCCTGCTTCCGCGCATCGACCAGATCGTTGATTCCACCGCCGAGTGCGACCTGCTGTGCTTCCTGGATGCGTTTTCATGCTATCACGAGATCAAGATGGTAGTGGAGGATGTGGAGAAGGTGGCCTTCCTGACCGTTGCGGGGTGTACTGCTACACTTGCATGCCGTTCGGACTGCGTAACACAGACGCGACCTTCCAACGGCTGATGCACATCGACCTGGGCCAGGAGCTCGGGAGGAGTGCAGAAGCCTACGTCGACGACATTGTGGTGAAGTCGTGGGAGGCAAGAACCTTGATTCAGGACCTGGAGGAGACCTTCGCGAGCCTACGCCTGGTGGACTTGTGGCTCAACCAGGAAACGTACGTATTTGGTGTCCCCTCCGGCAAGCTGCTGGGCTTCCTCGAGTCCCACAGGGGGATCGAGGCCAACCCGGAGAAGGTCAAGGCAATTGAAGACATGAGCCCACCACAAACCCTCAAGGAGATGCAGAAGCTTGCCGGCTGCGTAACTTCGCTGGGACGCTTCATCTCCAAGCTGGGAGAGCGCGTCCTACCGTTCTTCAAGCTGATGAAGAAGAAGGGTCCGTTTGAGTGGACTCCGGAGGCTGACCAAGCGTTTGAAGACCCTCAAGAGATATCTGACCAGCCCTCCGGTGATGGTTGCGCTCGGCCCTCTCGAGCCCTTGGTGCCTTAGCTCTCCGCCACCCCTCACTCAGCCAGTGCAACTCTGGTGGCGGTTCAGGAAGAGCGCCAGGCCAAGGACATGTCGCTCTGAACCGTGCCCCCAGCCGGGGCGACACAAGACACGAAGGAGACCGCGGGGGCCGCAGCAACGCCAACGGATGTCCCGGCTCAGCAGGATGGCGATCTTAGGCCTGCCGAGGCCCCAACGAGCGGCCAGGCTCCGGAGGTCCAGACGCCTCAGGAGGCGCCCCAACCTCCGACAGACGCGACTCCCGTTGACGCGCCCTACCTCGTCAAGCATCCAGTGTATTTTGTCAGCACGGTACTGCAGGATGCAAGGGCACGGTACCCCATGCCTCAGAAGCTCTTTCTTGCGCTTTTGGTGGCCTCGCGTGAGCTACAACACTACTTTCAAGGTCACCCAATCAAGGTTGTCTCGGCATACCCACTGGAGAGGGTGCTCAGGAGCTCTAACGCTGCTGGAAGAGTTGCTGAGTGGAATATCGAGCTGCAGGCGTTCTAGCTGGAGTTCAACACAACCAGGGTCATCAAGGGAGCTGCACTCACCGACTTCGTGGTAGAATGGACGGACGCCACGGAGCTTGAAGCAGGAGAGGATCGGTCCCTCTCTCTAGGGAGTGAAGCGCTGGACGGCTGGGTGATGTACTTCGATGGCGCATTTGCGCGCCAGGTCGCGGGAGCTGGAGCGGTGCTCATCTCGCCCATGCAAGACAAGCTCTACTATGCCGTGCAGCTCTACTTCCAGCAGGGCGAGAAGGTCTCCAACAACATAGCAGAGTACAAAGGCCAGATAGTTGTCCTCAAGGCTGCGGTGGCCCTAGGGGTGAAGCGCCTCACCATCAAGGGCGACTCACAACTCCTCTTCAACTTCTCCAACAAGGTATACGAGCCGAGGGACAAGCACATGGAGGCATACCTCACGGAGGTACGCAAAATGGAAAAGCAGTTCTTGGGCCTGGAATTGCAGCACGTGCCCCGCGGCACCAACAAGGAAGCTGACGACATCGCCAAGAGAGCATCCTAGCGGCTACCCCAAGAGCCTGGCGTCTTCGAGGAACGGCTCTTCAAGCCATCGGCAACACCACCACTTTCAAGGACGGTGCTGCCTCGGGAGGAGCTCCCCCAACCACCTGCCTCGGGAGCCCCGGCCTACGGCCCAATATCGGGAGCGCGCCTACTCTTGGCGCTCGAGCCTCAGGAGGGGTGTTGGACCAAGGAGTTCAAGGAGTACCTGACGCAAGGGACGCTGCCAGAGAAGGAGGAGGACGAGGAATGCGTGGCTCGGTAGGCCACGGCGTACTGCATTCAAGACGGTGAGTTATATAGGAAGCGGCCGAATGACGTTTCCCTGCGTTGTATCTCCAGTGAACAGGGGAAAAAGCTGCTAGCTGAGATACATGGCGGGGACTGCGGGCACCACTCGTCATCACGAACCCTCGTCAGCAAGGCATTCCACGGCAGGTTCTACTTTCCTACGACGCTCAACGACGCAACTGAGCTGGTGAAGTCCTGTGAGGCCTGTCAATTCCACGCCAAGCAGATCCATCAGCCAGCTCAAGGCCTCCAGACCATCCCACACTCGTGGCCATTCGCGGCCTGGGGGCTAGATATCTTGGGCCCGTTCCCTCGAGCGCCTGGGGGCTACTGCTACCTCTACATCGCCGTCGACAAGTTCACCAAGTGGGCGGAGGTAGAAGCCGTCCGCACCATCCCGGCCGGTTCTGCGGTTAAGTTCATCAAGGGTCTCGTGAGCCGGTTTGGGGTCCCCAACCGCATTATCACCGATAACGGCTCGCAGTTTACTAGCAATCTCTTCAAGACATATTGTGCTAACCTTGGAACACCGATCTGCTACGCTTCGGTGGCACACCCAGGAGCAATGGTCAGGCCAAATGCGCCAACGCAGAGGTCCTAAGAGGCCTCAAGACCAGGACCTTCAAGAAGAAGCTCGAGGCCTGCGGCTGGGGCTGGCACGACAAGCTCCAGTCTGTGCTCTGGTCCATCCGCACCACCGCCACCAATCAAACAGGCGAGACCCCATTCTTCCTCGTCTACGGAGCAGAAGCGGTTCTCCCTCATGAGGTCAGGCATCGCTCCACGCGGGTCCTGGTGTTTGATGAGATGCAGTAGGACACCATGCAGGGGATGGACCTTGTGCTGGGGGAGGAACGCCACCGTGAAGCCACGGTACGGGCGGCAAGATATCAGCAGGCGCTGCGGCGGTATCACTGTCGCAGCATCCGCTCCAAGACGCTCGAGGTGGGCAACCTCGTCCTAAGGCGGGTGCTCTCCAGGGAAGGGTTGCACAAGATCTCGCCCATGTGGGAGGGCCCGTTTAGGGTCGCTCACGTCTCTAGGCCTGGCGCCGTGCGCCTGGAGACACAGGACGGGGTACCTATCCAGAATGCCTAGAACATCCAGCACCTCCAGAAGGTCTACCCCTGAAGAAAGGCCCAGTTCCTGTGAAGAAGGCCCAATACCTGTGAAGGTCTCCGCTCTTGACACTCTCACGTAATAAGGAGTGGGGCTGTACACGCCCCGGAGGCTCAGGAGTGCTGCCCTAGGGCCTCGGGGGCTCCCTCCCACGTCCTAGTGGCAGCACTTAGCTCCGCGCTGGTGAGAAGACAAGAAGACTAGACTAGGTGCCGGACGCGGCTTTTCATTTGCTTTCCGTAGTTGGCTTGCCTCTCTTTAGTGAAATTTGCTTCCTGGTGTTCCTTCCCGGTTTGGTTGCATCGCCTTTTGCCTCCGTTTCTGCCTTCAGTTCCTTGTTTCGACCTGTACTCTCTCTCGCATGCCTCGCGAGGGGGCTGGACAGGTGCCCTCCTGAGGGTTTTCCTGTTTTTCGTGTGGCACCCTCGTTCGAGCTAGTAAGCTGGCGCACTCCTCTCAATCCGTGCCCCTTGGATCATGGCCGGCGGCACCTGCGACCAGGGCTCGGAAGAATAAAAGTTTCCTAACGAATTTTTGCAGTTTCCAGATGCCTCCCAGGCCAGGGAGGCCTCGCCAGGTACCGGGAAGTGCACGCTTCACGAAGCGAAGACTACTTCGAGCGTGTCAAGCTAAGTTATTTCTACGAGCCTACATAAAACGTTAAGGTTGCAACGCGACACATGAACAATAAACATAGCATCGCAACTTGGAAATCATGGTTCGTTGCACGCCCCTATGGGGCCCCATACTTGTCTCTCTCTTAATGCAGGAAGAAAAGGAAGAACAAAAAAAATCGGCGCATGCCCCTGCAGCAGCTCGCGAGGATGGACCCATGGCGCTCTTCTTAGCTCAGCCGGACCCCTCCTCGTGCTTCACTGGGGCGCGGCGACGAGATGACCCGCTGCCACCCTTGAAGCGAGCTCGGCGGCGTGGCGACTCGTTGTAGCCGCCGCTGCTGGAGCTGTCACCAGAGGGAGAATCACCGTAGATGGGCGGCCAGCGGCCAACACCGAAGGCAAGATCATCCTCACCCTCGTCTCGACCGTCACCAAGGCCAAGCACCTCATCGCCATTGTTGTCCTCAGGGCAGCATCCGACATGGCGGCCGTCTTCTCCGAACGCCCTCATGTAGAGGGCCGCGTTGCTATCATATTCGAAATGGAGGGTGCATCGCCCGCCTAGGCCGCGCGCGCGGGAAAACCTCTGCCAGCCACGGGCCATGGCTGCATTGCCTACGACGGAGACCTCGACTGCGACCCACGAAGCTTTGCTGCAGCAGCCGTCCACCTACAGCCAGAGCCCGCCTGGACCTATGGCCGGCAACTCGCCAGTGAAGAAGCACGGGAGCTGAAGCCAGGTGCCGGCCGGGTTCTCCGACCACACGACGAACTCCGGCAGCACCTCCGCCGGGTGGAAGCACGGCCGGGGAGGTCGTGCGACCATGGCGCGCCTCCCTTCATCGACGGGGCTGCCACGATCTGGGCGAGTCCCACCACGAGAAGAGGCGCCCCGCCGCGGCATGCTTACGGGGACGGTCGCGCCCATGCTTGGGCGGCGGAGAGCCAGGCCCCTCTTGGCGGGCCTTCCCCTTCTTCGGAGCCGAGAACCTCTTCGTAGGAGCCATGGGGGTCACTACTAGCAATGGAGCGAGGAAGGAGAAGCGAGCGAAGTAGGAAGAGATGAGCGATGGGGGCTCCGCCCCCTCCTCATTTATAGCAGGAGAAAGCCAACCGGCGATCCCCATGATCACAGATAATGATGATTTTTATCTGCATGTAGCAGGGACTCGTCAAGTCGGGCAGTTGCCGAGGCGGCATGGGGAAGCGGAGACGCCCACGTCCAATCAATCGCCATGCGCCAAGCGGGGCAACAGGCTGTTGGGGCCCGCCGCGCTCCGCACTTGCCCTTTGGCTTCACTTCAAAGCCAAGTCCGAGCCCGCCTTGGGCCTGGGGGCTACTCTCGGCGTCCTGGAAATGGGGGTCCCCAAACTTGCCTACCTGCGGCCCACGGCGTGGCTCCACCAGCGGCCCTGTATGGTCCATCTTCGCCAGCAAACACTCAAGACCCTCGCGAGGGGCCAAGCCTCGCGAGGCGGACGATGCAAGACCTCTTCAGGGGCAGTCCCACAAGACTGGCTCGCCAAGGGCGGAGAGATCAAGGCAAGGGACACCTCGCGAGGTTTCTGTGATGCAAGCAATGACGACTGGGTCCAGACGGGCGCCCGCGCGCATAGTCTCCTCGTTTCCTCTTTGGTGCTAAAGGGGAAAGTGCAGGCGAGGAGTCTCGAGGCATCAGGCAAAGGCTTCCATATCGGTGCAACAAGACCAAGACCAGAAGGACGACAGGACGGAGGTCACCGTGGAGCCCAAGACGGTGTCACCACCAGAGCCTCTTGTAGGCGAAGACCACCTTTAGTCAGGATAACTTGTACTAGTTGTCCCCCTTTGAATTTGGCCGTTGTTGGATCCCTTCCCGCTCAATATTTGGGGAGAGGACCAGTGCCTCTATAAATAGGACTAGCCACCACCATAGAGGGGGGCTGATCATCCAAATGACCCTCAACCACACAAGTTCACCAAGCACAAGAGCACCTCTCCTCAGGAGGCTGTTCTTCCATTGTAGCCGTTCATACTCAGCCCAAGAGGCAATCCAGCACACCACACTGGAATAGGGTATTACACCACATCGGTGGCCCGAACCAGTATAAACTCTTGTGTCTCCCTTTCTGTGGGTTCGACGCGCTAAGCTGTGAGATCGCGTTGAGAGTGAGGGCGCGATTAGGTAGGGAGAGATCTTCATGCGCACCCCAGTGTTCGAACCTCAAGGGTTTTGTCGGAACCCATAATCCGATAGGTATGATGCCAGGAAAACTTATTGAAATTATCATTGATCAAACTTGTGCACTTTGCTAGCATTCACACTTCATAAATTATTTATTTTATCATTTACCTACTCGAGGACGAGTAGGAATTAAGCTTGGGGATGCTGATACGTCTCCAACGTATCTATAATTTATGAAGTATTCATGCCATGTTTACAACAATTTTATATGGTTTTGGTAAGATTTGCATGGAACTAACCCGGACTAACGTTGTTTTCAGCAAAACTACCGTGGTGTTGATTTTTGTGCAGAAATTGAAGTTCTCCAAATGAGATGAAACTTTTTGACGATTTTTTTTGGAACAAAAGAGACCCCCGAAGCTTCGTGGAAGGACCAGAAGGTGAAGGAGTAGGGCACAAGACCCCAGGGCGTGCTTGGGCCCTTGTCCATGCCCCGGTGGGTTGTGCTCACCTCGAGGCCCATCTTCGCGTGAAACCAACGCCAAGAAATCCTATAAATAGAGAAACCATCAGAAATAACCCTAGATCAGAAGTTCGGCCGCTGCAAGGCTCTTAACCACCGAAAACCAATCTAGACCCCGTTCCGGCACCTTGTCAGAGGGGGGAATCATCTCCGGTGGCCATCTTCATCATACCGGTGGCCACCATGATCAGGAGGGAGTAGTCCACCCTTGGGGCTGAGGGTTTGTACTTGTAGCTATGTGTTTAATCTCTCTCTCTCTTTCTCTCGTGTTCTTGATATGTCACAATCTTGATGTATCATGGGCTTTGTTAATATAGTCGGATCATACGGTGTTTTCCCCTCACTATCTTGTTGTGATGAATTGAGTTTTTCCCTTTGAGATTTCGTTGTTATCGTATTGAATACTTTTATGGATTTTAGAACACTTGATATATGTCTTGCAATTGAATACTCGTGGTGACAATGGGGTATCGTATTGCTTCAATTGATATATGTTTTGCCACTCAACTCGCGGATTCCCGAGGTGACATTGGGGTAATCTATGCATAGGGGTTGATGCATGTTCTTGTCTTTGTTTCTCCAGTAGAAATCTTTGAGCACTCTTTGAAGTTCATTGTGTTGGATTGAATATTATGAATCTGAATTTTCTTTGGTGTTATTTTAGTACCAACTCTTGGTTAGATCGATCGGAAAGAATAGCTTGGTGTTATTTTAGTACGAACTCTAGGATAGACTAATCGGAAAGAATAGCTTTGAGGTGGTTTTGAACCCTACAAACAATTCTGTCTTATGTTCTCCGCTAGATAGGAACTTTGGGTGATTCTTTATCGCACTTTGAGGGACGGTTAGATGATCCAATTATATTAGCACTGTTGAGAGATTGCACTAGCGAAAGTACGGACCCTAGGCCTCATTTTCAAGCATTGCAATACCGTTTTTGTGCCCGTTTACTATTTGTTACCTTGCTGTTTTTATTAATTCAGATCATAAAAATATATTTCTACCATCCATATTACACTTTTATCACCATCTCTTCGCCGAACTAGTGCTCCTATACAATTTGCCATTGTATTGGGTGTGTTGGGGACACAATAGATTTCTTGTATTTGGTTGCAGGCTTGTTTGAGACAGACCATCTTCACCCTACACCTCTCACGGATTGATAAACCTTAGGTCATCCACTTGAGGGAAAATTGCAATTGTCCTACGAAACTCTGTGCTTGGAGGCCCAACACGTGTCTAGAAGAATAAAGTTGTGAAGTAGACATCAGCTGCTGGGGGCGTGACTGGAGCAGGTGGCGCCGTCACCACTTCCCCCGCGGCCGACACGGGTGTCGGTGTCAAACCCGGCGGATCTCGGGTAGGGGTCCCGATCTATGCGTCTAGGTTGATGGTAACAGGAAGCAAGGGACACAATGTTTACCCAGGTTCGGGCCCTCTCGATGGTGGTAAAACCCTACTTCCTGCTTGATTAATATTGAATATATGGGTAGTACAAGAGTAGATCTACCACGAGATCATAGAGGCTAAACCCTAGAAGCTAGCCTATGATGGTATGATTGTAATTGTGATCGGCCTTCTAAGGACCAACCTCTCCGGTTTATATAGGCACCGGAGAGGGCTAGGGTTTACATGGAGTCGGTTACAAGGAAGGAAATATGATATCCGGATCGCCAAGCTTGCCTTCCACGCCAAGGAAAGTCCCATCCCGACACGGGTCGAAGTCTTGAGTCTTGTATCTTCACGCTTCAATAGTCCGGATGATGTATACAGTCCGGCTTTCCGGATACCCCCTAATCCAGGACTCCTCGGTAGCCCCGAACCAGGCTTCAATGAAGATGAGTCCGTAGCGCAGTCTTGTCTTGACATTGCAGGCGGGTTCCTCCTCGAATACTCCAAAGTAGTTATCGAACACTTGAACCGTGTCCGGATCCACAAAATGATCTTCACATGCCACCGTAGAGAGAATGGTATTTCACAAATGCAATCTGCTGACAACTTTTTAGGCAACGCGACGTGTCGTTACGGTCGGGTCATTATTCGAACCGTTTTCCCACAACCAGCCACATCGCATATTGCGAGGCCGTTTCCTTGACACGTCTTGTCAAAGCAGAGATCGTGTCCCCTTATCACGGGATTCCCATCAATACGGGTACGGGTAATCCCACCACATCAGCAATCGTGGCGCCTGGGAAGCAAGCGATTCCCAACGGGCAAGTGGGGAGGCGCACCGCTTTCGTCGCCTCTATAAAGAGATAAGATTTCTCCATTTTTACCCACGCCTTCTTCCTCCTTTGCCCACTCTTGCCCCCTCAAGCTCCAGCGCCCAAGCCCAAGTCTTCTCCGCACAGCTAAACATGTTCGGAGCAGGAGGCAAGTGGGTGGCTTCCACCGTCAAGGAGAAGCACATCGCAAATCTTCGGGCAGCCGAATACTTGGCCGCAGACATAGCGCACCGGCTACCGGACGCTGGGCAGGTCATTCCGACCCCGGGACCCCACGATAGGGTCGTGTTCGTCGCCCACTTCGTCCGTGGACTGGGGTTTCCACTTCACCCCTTCGTCCGCGGGCTCATGTTCTACAACGGGCTAGATTTCCATGATCTAGCCCCGAATTTCGTCCTCAACATCTCGGCGTTCATTGTCGTATGCGAGGCTTTCCTCCGCATCCGGCCTCACTTCGGTCTGTGGCTGCAAATCTTCTGCGTGAAGCCGAAGATTGTACGCGGCCAGCAAGCGGAGTGCGGAGGGGCCATGGTGGGCAAGGTGCCTAACGTCACCTGGCTGGACGGCTCCTTTGCGAAGACCGTAAAAGGGTGGCAATGGGTGGTTCTACATAACCGAGCCGCACGACGCCAACTGGGCGGCGGCCCCCGAGTTCCGATCCGGAGCCCCCATGCGGCTCACCTCCTGGGAAAGGAAGGGCCTGACTTGGGGCGAACTTACAGAGCTGACCGGACTACAAATCTGCATCAAGAGCATGAAGGACAAGAACATTAAGCTCGTCAACATGATCTAGGTCATGCTCGTTCGCCGGATTCTGCCGTGCCAAAGGCGGGAATTCAATCTGTGGGAGTTCGTCCCGGCCGAACACCAGACGCTTCAGAGGCTCTATGGCATGAAGCACAAAGACGCGTGGAAGGAGTTGTTTAAGGCCTCCAAAGTACCTCCTCCCACATCCGAGGACCGCAGACTTCATGCAGCGCAGCCCCCGCGTCCGGTTAGTTTTGGGACTACCACCGGATTCGGTTTTTCCCAATACGTTCATGGGGGAGTCTTAAGTATTTGTGTATATTTGATCAGGACTATGTGGAGACAGCGGAGCAGATTGACTGTCCGGCTTCGTTGCCAGAAGATCCAGCTGATGCTCTCGTGACGGAGATGCTAGTCCCGGCGCCCTACAAGGTGCCGAAGAAGAAGGCCGAAAAGAAGGCCCCGGGGACCAGGAAGGGTCTCCGGCGTAAGGTTGTGTCAGAAGCCTCGTCCGAAGACGACGAGCAACACTCCTACCCCGACGAGGAGGAAGAAGAAGAAGAAGAGGCCGCCCCATCCGGAAAGGATGAGAGGCCTGAGGGGACGGGCCGTGGGACCGGGAGAGGCCCTAGACGCAAGGCCGTCATACCCACGTCGTCTGATGACGACGAAACAAATTCCTCCCGCGGAGGCGGGGGGAAGCAAGAAGAAACTCTACCTCCCCACACTAGGGAGGAGAAAAAGAGGAAAGCCGCCCCGGAGGGGGAGGCTGGGATGCCCAAGAAGGGAAAGACGTCCCTTCCGGACTACTCCACCACGGCCGCTCATAGCGAGGAAGGGTGGCTGCCCAGGGGGAAGCCCCTGGTGCGATCGTAAGTGTCCGCACTCTATCGTGATTCACTTCATAGTTCTTTAATAATGCCGAACATATATGTAGTCCGGCCAGGGCTCATCCGGAGGTGTCGTCTTCGGATGGGTCTCTGAGCGCTTCAGAGATGAACTCGCTCCCGACGGCCACCACTCCTCAGCCTGCGGATGACATGGAGGTGTTGTCCCGAAGGTTCCCCGAGCAGGGGGAGGTGACCCTGGAGACGCCCCAAGGCGGAGTTCCAGATGTCGGACATGCGGGGTTCAAGATCCCCGCGGATTGCGGGGATGAGAGCCGCAACAAGGCGGAATCTCGACCGAACACTGCTCCGAAACCCTCGACGGTTCCGGACTTAGGCGGGCAGCCCCTCATTAGGGAGGGCGAGCCGCCCGTGCCGAGGACTTCCGTCACGTCAACGGCGCCGGATAGTCTGGTGGAAGAGCTTTGAGGTGCTTCCATAGATGAAGAGCACCGTACTCTTATGAGTGTGGTGATTCAAAAGGTTCTGTCCGCCAAGAGCGGACTAACCGAAGCCTGCACAAGCCTTCTGACGGGCTTCGAGGTAAGTAATAAAAATGTGTGAAATTACCACCCGATAGGTAGTAGCCCCTGATTCTCTGTTTGGTGTTCGGAAAGAAAAGCCAAACGGATGGTCAATTATAATCCACAGGAGTCTAATAAGTGTTTATGTGACTAAGCAAGCCATGCTGCTTGCCGCTGCTGCCCGCACAGCTGAGGTTGCCGAACTAAAGTGGGACCTGGAGCAGGCGCAGGGAGAGCTCGGTCTCATGAAGAGGCAGCTCGAAGAGAGCAAAGGTGAGTGATTCTCCGCTCTTATGTATGCAAAGATAGATAAAAGTATTTATTCTGACGACGAAGCGTCATGACTGTGTGACAGGGTCCACTGCCGAAGTGGCATCGCTGAAGAACGCGCTATCCGAGGCCGAAGACAAGGCGGCCTTGGAATGCAAGGAGCGTGATAAGCAAAGTGCTAGAGTGGGCGAGGTACAGCAAGAGCTCCAGGACCTCGGCAAGAAGTTCGAGTCCATGGAGCGTGATCTAAAGATGAAAGAGGCCGAGCTTGCGAAGGCCCTTGTGAGTATAAAAGACGCCAGGGCCGAAGCCGAGAAGGCACAGCAGGAGATCCAGGAGGCCAAAAAGATAACAGCGGGTAAGAAATACTTTATGCAAATCAAACATGTGGAGGAGGCGTTTCTTTTACTTACTCGGATTCGGAGCTCTCCAGGGGCATTCGCAGATCTGCCACGCGTGATCGATGCATGCGAGTTCTACCGTTCCCAAGAGGGAAGCTCAACGGAGAAGTTGTTCCGGTCCCAGTATGCTGGGGCCGAACACCCGATGCCTCTGAGTGACCAACTGAAGCAGTTGGTCGAACTCCACAGGTCGGTCGAAGTGGCTATGAAAGATTTCATAGTCTGGATGTGGCCTGGTGAGCCCCTGCCCACTAGCTACTTCGGCCTGATCAAGTGGATGGTGAATTCATGTCCGCGGCTTGAAGTAATCAAGCGATCCGTTTGCATCGAGGGTGCCCGCCGGGCTTTTGCCCGTGCGAAGGTGCATTGGGGCAAGCTGGATGCGGAGAAGCTGGTGAAGGACGGTCTGCCGTAGGGCAAGGAGCATCGCCATCCCGAGAAGTACTATGATGGCGTTATGAAGGGCGCTCTTCTCGTGGCCGACAGATGTACTAAAGACAAGATCTTTCACTAAATGTACCTCTGCCGCTGTTGTAATTTAAAGACGAAGTTACTTGTGCTATATAGCACTGTTTGATTAAAAATATTACCTTCTGTGCGGCTGTTTATAGAATACTGAAAGTAGGCCAGTCGTCGGCTTCCGCCCCCACACAACTAGTGCCGGGGTGTTCCTGGAAAAACCCGGATACTCTTTATCCAAATGTTTGGTCCCTTAAGGAGGTATCCAGCGCAGCGAACAAGGCAATCGGACTATTCGGCTTTATAACTTTCACTTAGCCATAGAAGTCTACAATTTTAAATTTCGGCGAAGCCCCTAGAATCCGAAAGGCCGAATTGGGGCGCTATATACGCCTAGATTGGACGAAGCCAATTTATCGCCTAAAGAGGAAAATCTTTAAGGATTTTAAGACCTCTCGAACAGGGACCAGCTCTCGCCACATCATGCCGGTCAGTTTTCGGCTTTCTCTACTGAGGTGCTCGTCCGGAAGAACCGGGACACAATCGCAGTAGTTCTCCCTGCGCTACCTTAGCTGATATAACGGAATGTAAGGTACCAAAACAAGGGAGCCGGGCTAACCCAACTATAGACCCAAGACATGATTTGGAGCTGATGCATATAGTGCTATAAGTTCGGGGTGCTGCACTGTTTAAAGTGTTCGGACTTTAGTTGCCGTAGAACGGGGCGCCATAGGAAGCCCCTGGCAAATGGACCATACCAAAGTGTACGGATGCAATGTCGAAGAAACATTTGTAAGAAAAATGTCCAAATAACAATAATGAGCTGACGCTATATATAATCTCCCATTGATGAAAATACATTTAAACTATGTTTACAATGAATGCATTAGGCGGAGATAAATAGGACTATTTAACATGTCCCATCCAGGGGCAGACCACGATGGATATATAAAACAGGTATAATGATAGATTCCACCTTGGTGTTTCCTTACATGTCACGAAGCCTTTTGCCACGTTGGTTTTCTCTCCCATGTAAGTCCTGCAATTCGGCTCTTCTGAAGAGGCTGCTCTAAGGCAATGTCCTGATGATCCTATTGCGGGGTGCTCCGGACTCTCTTGATGGTGCTTGGAGTTGTTGTCGCCGGATTGGTTTGTCGGAGGAGGCCGCATTGTACTTTCGCCGCGAGGGCTGCGATGCTCTTCCTGCTCGGAGAGAGGGTCCATATTTCCGTTCACTGTTATGACCCCGCGTGGTCCCGGCATCTTGAGCTTGAGGTATGCGTGTGTGGTACCGCATTGAATCTAGCGAATGTGGTTCGTCCGGCAGTGTGTGGTAACCATGCGAAAGGGACGATATCGAAGATTAACTCTTCGCCGGAAGTTATCCGGAGATCCAAGACCACTTCCATGTTATGGAGCCCGCATAACGGGCCTCTACTCGAGAATCACACCTTTAAAGGTGGTTTTGGTGGCCTTGATCCTTGAAGGGTCAATGCCCATTTTGGCGACTGTGTCCCGATAAAGCAGGTTCAGTTGCTGCCACCGTCCATAAGGGCGGCGTGAGGTGGAATCCATCGATGATTGGGTCTAGGACCAATGCGGGCGAGCCGCCATGACGGATGCTAGTAGGGTGATCCCTACGATCAAAGGTGATCGGACAAGCTGACCATGGATTGAATTTTGGGGCGACTAGCTCCATCGCATAGACGTCTCGTAGTGCCCTCTTCCGTTCCCCGCTTGGGATGTGCGTGGCGTGATAATGTTGGCCGTTTTCACCTGGGGGGGATATTTCTTCTGTCCCCCCGTGTTCGGACATCGGTGCTCCTCGTCATCGTCATTGTGTAGCCCCTTGTCCTTGTCTTCGGCGTTTATCTTGCCGGCCTGTTTGAATACCTAGCAATCTCTATTGGTGTGGTTGGCTGGCTTGTCCAGGGTGCCATGAATTTGGCACGAAGCGCTCAAAGATCTGCCCGCATCGGGCGGTCCTCGATTATTTCTTTTGCACGGCTTCTTCCGCTGACCGGGCTTGGATCCGCTGAATCCGGCATTGACTGTCGTGTCTTCAGTGCTGTCGCCGTTGTTCCGTCGCTTATGTCTGTTATGCCGTGGCTTGCCGTTATTGTCGCGGCCATCCGAAGTGCCGGAATGTGGCGTGTTGCTGCTGCGAGCCAGCCAGCTGTCCTCGCACGCGCAAAAGCGGGTCATTAGTGCTGTGAGAGCTGCCATGGACTTGGGTTTTTCCTGGCCGAGGTGTCGAGCGAGTCATTCGTCACGGATATTGTGCTTAAAATCCACCAGGGCTTCAGCGTCCGGACAATCGACTATTTGGTTCTTTTTAGTTAGGAACCGAGTCCAGAATTTCCTGGCTGACTCTTCGGGCTGTTGAGTAATGTGGCTCATGCCATCGGCGTCCGGTGGTCGCACAGATGTGCCATGGATGTTGTCGAGGAATGCGTCTTCCAGGTTTTCCCAACTGCCAATGGAATTTGCGGGCAAGCTATTTAGCCAGTGCCGGGCTGGTCCTTTGAGCTTAAGGGGAAGATACTTGATGGCATGTAGATCGTCTCCGCGGGCCATGTGAATGTGGAGAAGGAAATCTTCGATCCATACTGCGGGGTCTGTTGTCCCATCGTATGATTCGATGTTTACGGTTTGAACCCTTACGGGAATTCATGATCCATTACTTCGTCGCTGAAGCGGAGGGGTGTCTGCGCGCCTCTGTGCGGGCTTTAATGGCTACGCAGTCGAATTGCTCGGGTGGCTATATTCGCCCGGCGGACTTGTTGAAGGTGTATCCAGCGTGACGGTGCGTAAATGCGTGTGAGGCGCGCCCGCGATCCGTAGATCGATCTTGGCTGTCCTGTTTTATTGCCCGGGCCGTAGTATGTTGGCATGGGGGTGTTGGCTGGTATGTGGACTGATATGCCGTTTTATCCCAGCCACGAGGTGGCCGGTCAGCCATATGGCGCTCGAGTCTGTATTCCTCGGCTGCCAGGACTTCAGTCCATCCATCTATGAGCAGGTCTTGATCAGCTTGGAGTTGCTGCTGCTTCTTTTTCAGGCTCCTCGCAGTGGCTATAAGCCGGTGCTTGAAGCGCTCCTGCTCTACGGGATCCTCCGGCACGCCGAACTCATCGTCGCCGAGGCTAATCTCGTCTTCGGAGGGGGGCATGTAGCTGTCCTCCTCCGGGTATTCGTCCGTCGCCTGTTCTTCTGGGCTGACCTGCTCATCCTCCTGTTCGGCCTGCTCGAAGGCGGGCTGATCAGGGTTGTATTCTTCTTCGCACCGCTCGGATTGTTTTTGTCTTCTGGGCCGGTATTGCTGTGGCGGGGCTTGGAGTGGCGCCGACGACGCCCATTCTTTGCTTTTTTCCCTGAGGTTTTATCCTCCGTTGCCTCATCGCCATTTGTTTCCTTCGGAGTGTCCACCATATATATATCATAGGAAGAGGTGGTTGTCCACCGCCAGATGCGGTGGTTCATGTTCTTCTCCTGCATCGTCGTCCATACCGTCGATGTCTTCGGAGTCGAAGTTCAGTACCTCGGTTAAATCATCGACCGTGGCAATGAAGTGGGTAGTGGGTGGGCAACGAATTCCTTCATCGCCTGCCTCCCACTCGAGCCGGACATAGTTCGGCGAAGAGCCCCCTGACAAAGATAGAGACTTTAGTGAGTCTAGCATGTCGCCAAAGGGCGAGTGCTGGAAGATATCCGCGGCGGTGAACTCCATTACCGGAGCCCAACCTGGCTCGACTGGCTCGGGAGTGCGCGGACTGGAACCAACGTCCGGATACGAATCCCGGGGTCCGGAGTCACAGGCCACCGCAGAGGTAAGACCCGTGTTCGGCTCCACCGCCGATGAGTGTGCGACCTGCGGGGCAGGGTCCATCCCTCCGTCCTTAGGCAGCACAGCCTGTTCCGGATCTAGGTCCGGGGATACTACGGGGGTGATACCCTGAGCTTCGTCCGACGACAGGTCTAAGCTATGCTCGTCGTGACAGTCCGGTGCTCCTGGCATAGGCGCGAATCCGTCGAAGATCAAGTCTCCGCGAATGTGCGCCGTGTAGTTCAGGTTTCCGAACCTGATCTGGTGGTCAGGGGCGTAGCTGTCGATCTGCTCCAGATGGCCAAGCGAGTTGGCCTGCAGAGCGAAGCCGCCGAACACGAAGATCTATCCGAGGAGAAAGGTCTCACCCAGGATCGTGTTGTTGACGATGACTGGAGGAGCCATCGAGCCGTGTAGCGACGACACAGAGGAACTCTCAATGAAAGCACCAATGTCGGTGTCAAAATCGGCGGATCTCGGGTAGGGGGTCCCGCTCTGTGCATCTAGGCTGATGGTAACAGGAAGCAAGGGACACAATGTTTACCCAGGTTCGGGCCCTCTCGATGGAGGTAAAACCCTACTTCCTGCTTGATTAATATTGAAGATATGGGTAGTACAAGAGTAGATCTACCACGAGATCGTAGAGGCTAAACCCTAGAAGCTAGCCTATGATGGTATGATTGTAATTGTGATCGGCCTTCTAAGGACCAACCTCTCCGGTTTATATAGGCACCGGAGAGGGCTAGGGTTTACATGGAGTCGGTTACAAGGAAGGAAATATGATATCTGGATCGCCAAGCTTGCCTTCCATGCCAAGGAAAGTCCCATCCCGACACGGGTCGAAGTCTTGAGTCTTGTATCTTCACGCTTCAATAGTCCAGACGATGTATCTGAGTCCGGCTGTCCGGATACCCCTAATCCAGACTCCCTCAGCGGGGCTGGAGATGTCGGAGGAGAACAGGATCAGCAACTCCTCGACGGTCACGCCCTGCAAGGTACGGGCGAGGGGGTCACCCTGCTTGCACCCCCTCCTCCCACCGGCGGGCACAGCCACAACAACGGCGCTCAGTCCGGGGCGAGCCATCGTCCTTCAGCCACCCCCGCCACGGGGGCGGCCACGGCGCATGTGCCTCCTCCCAGGTGAGCCGACCGGACTGCTACGCCCAACGGAGCCACTGACCCTCGAGCACCATCACCGCGCGACCCCGCTGCCCAACCGGTCGTTCCACAGCTGCGTGGATGCGGCACTGCCGCCGTCGCCGCCGCTGGCACTATCAGGAGCCAGGCAACGGTACGGTCGACGTCATCAACATCTATGCCAAGCACAGCTTCGGAGGCCATGGAGCGAGCTCAGCTGTTACTGAGGTTTCCGCCGACAGCCCAGTAGATGGATGAATAGAGAGCATTCGCAGAGGGTGGGGGCTCACGGCGAGCCGGCCCGCCACGACCTTCCCAAGCAATAGTAACCGCCCGTACTGCGAGCCAACGGAGGGGGCTGTCCCCACGGTGCAGTCCCCACCACGACAGCCGACGTGGGCGCAGCAGAATCAAGACCCCGACGACATCTCTATGGCCTCTTCTGACCCTCGAGTACGTCCAGCCCAACGTCAAGCCCCGGAGGATAGGCGGCGGGGTGACGCGTGCGTCGCCCTAGATCGGCGCCACGACGACCTTCGCCAGACCGACGGGTGCGACGGCTCAACGTCAACGAGCCTGCGCTCGGCGTTGGCGGGTTCCTTCCTTCGAGGTCGGCTGCCCGCCTTCACACGAGAGCTGTGACAAGTCATTTGGCCGTCCGTTCGCACGTTCAAGCGTAGATACCGAGAAATACGATGGGAGGCTGAACCCGGCAAAGTTCCTGAGCATCTACACCATCGTTGTTCAGGATGCCAAAGGAAGAGATGAGAAGGTGTTCGCCAACTACTTCCCTTTGGCCCTCAAGTCCAATGTGAGGTCTTGGCTGATGCACCTGCCGAAGAACTCCATTTCTCCATGGGCAGATCTGTGCCACGAGTTCATCGGTGCTTTCACTGATGGTCACCAAGAGCCCGATAGATCCAGCGACCTGCAGCTTCTCCAGCAGAAGGAAGGAGAAACCCTCCGTAAGTATTTACAGAGATTCAGTAAAGTTCATGGAATTATTCCAAATATCCATCCGGCAGTCGTTATAGCAACCTTCCAGTCCAATGTGCGCAACTGTCGTATTCGTTCCAAGATGAATGTGCGGTTTCCCAAGACTGTGAAGGAGCTGTACACACTGGTGGATAAGTGTGCTCGGATGGAGGAAGGAAGGAAGATTCCTGGAGAGGAGGATTGCATCAACGTTGATTCAGAAGATGAGGATGAATCAACCAGTTAGAGAAAGAAAAAAGCCTGATGAAACCAAGAAATAAGGCGTATATTGATCAGAGAAGGTTCGGGCACACCAAGTACCAGCAAGAAGGCAAAGGCTGAGGCCCTCGGCAAGAAAGCAGTCGCATGCGCTGCTTGCCGGGAAGCTGCTGCCGCTGAAAAAGTTGCGAAAGGTGATGGGTCGTACTGCAAGATCCACCGGACCAAAGGCCACGACCTTCAGGAGTGTTACCAAGTTGAATAGCTCGTCAAGAAACATAGGACAGAATAACCAATGAAAACCCGTCATGGGCCAAGAGAAGGAAATCTGTGATAATGTGAGTGGTGAAGGGGATGAAGGGGAAACCAGTGAGCAGGAATTTCAGAAGGACACCGACGCCTATCCATTGATGGGGTGCATCTTTGCACACCTCTCATAGCCAACTCAAGTGATGGGCACTAGAGGTCAATGTTGTGGAGCCAGCGCCAGAGGCCCATAAGCCACTCAAGTAGTCTCGCACGCCCATCATCTTTGATGAGAAGGATCACCCTGGCCGCACCACTGCGGTAGGGTGTTTGCCATTGTTGGTCTCCCGAACAATTCGCAGCCTCACGGTCACAAAGATGTTAGTGGATGGTGGGGCCGGGTTGAATCTGATTTCCCCGGTAGTTATCAACAAGCTTCAGATAGGAGAAGAAGAGCTAAAGGTTACCGGCATGTTTCAAGGAGTCAACCCGGCAGAGCCATCCCAAGGGAAGATTATGTTGCGGTGAAGTTTGGGGAGAACTGAACTACGGATGAGAAGATTGTGTTTGATGTGGTTGATCTTACTTTGCCGTATAGTGGGATTCAGGACGCCTACCTAGCTAAATTCATGGAAGCATCTCACTATGCTTATAACACCTTGAAGATTCCTAGGCCACTTTGAGTCATCACTATCCCATCAGAGTGAAGGATGCAGTTATCTGCGTGGACAAGACGTACCGGGATGCAGTAAAGGCAGAGACTGTGGCACCAGTTTCTCCCGCCAAGGAAAGCAAATGAAAGAAGAAGGATTATAGGGCCTCCGTCAAGTAGTCCGGGAAGCGTTCCCCTCCGAGCGCACGGCACCCATTGACGACGTGCCGGAGTGTTCCAACAGCAAGAGATCCAAGTTTGCTGCACCCCAAGTGAAGAAGGTCCCGATAGGGCTGGCTGGTGTTGATGGTACTTTCACTACCAGCGCCACACTTGATGACAAATAGGAAATTGCGCTCGTTGCCTTCCTGCGGGTGAATATTGATGTGTTTGCTGGAAAACATCGGATATCGCCGGTGTTCCCAGGGATGTAATCGAGCACCACCTTGCAGTGTGCCCACACGCCCGACCAAATCAAGCGAATGTCCCAAGCGTGCCTTGGAGAAGTAGCAGTTCATTGTCAAGGAAATCAAGAGGCTAGAGGTAGCTGGTTTGGTCAGAGGAGTATTGCACCCTACGTGGTTGGCGAACCGAGTGGTGGTCCGAAGGCAAATGAAAATGGAGGCTCTACATTGATTGCACATATCTCAACAAGGCTTGTCCAGATTGTGGATACCATTGCTCTCCTTTACGGATGCATACTCCGGATATCATCAGATATATATGTCCAAAGAAGATGAGGAGAAGACATCATTCATCACCCCATGTGGTACGTACTGCATTGTCCGCATGCCTTTCGGATTAAAGAGTGTCGGGTACACTTTTGCAAGAGCAATTCAAATTGGTTTTGAGCCACAGTTGCACAGAAATATAGAAGACTATATGGATGACATCATGGTCAAACCCAAGGATAAGGCAACCCTTATACAAGATTTGGAAGATACATTTGCTAATTTGCACAAGATCAACTTGAAGCTTAACCCGGAGAAGTGTGTATTTGGTGTTCCCTCCGGCAAGCTACTTGGATTCTTCGTGTCCCATCGAAGTTGAAGCCAACCGACAAGATCAAGGCCATTGAGCAGATCCAAGGTAGGGTGATCCCTACGATCAAAGGTGATCGGACAAGCTGACCATGGATTGAATTTTGGGCGACTAGCTCCATCGCATAGACGCCTCGTAGTGCCCTCTTCCGCTTCCGCTTGGGGATGTGCGTGGCGTAGATCATGTTGGCCGCTTTCACCGGGGATATTTCTTCCGTCCCCGTGTTCGACATCGGTGCTCCTCGTCATCGTCATTGTGTAGCCCCTTGTCCTTGTCTTCGGCGTTTATCTTGCCGGCCTGTTTGAATACCCAGCAATCTCTATTGGTGTGGTTGGCTGGCTTGTCCAGGGTGCCATGAATTTGGCACGAAGCGCTCGATATCGCCCCATCGGGCGGTCCTCGATTATTTCTTTGCACGGCTTCTTCCGCTGACCGGGCTTGGATCCGCTGAATCCGGCATTGGTATCGTGTCTTGATCTGCTGTCGCCGTTGTTCCGTCGCTTATGTCTGTTATGCCGTGGCTTGCCGTTATTATCGCGGCCATCCGAAGTGCCGGAATGTGGCGTGTTGCTGCTGCGAGCCAGCCAGCTGTCCTCGCACGCGCAAAAGCGGGTCATTAGTGCTGTGAGAGCTGCCATGGACTTGGGTTTTTCCTGGCCGAGGTGTCGAGCGAGTCATTCGTCACGGATATTGTGCTTAAAATCCACCAGGGCTTCAGCGTCCGGACAATCGACTATTTGGTTCTTTTTAGTTAGGAACCGAGTCCAGAATTTCCTGGCTGACTCTTCGGGCTGTTGAGTAATGTGGCTCATGCCATCGGCGTCCGGTGGTCGCACGGATGTGCCATGGATGTTGTCGAGAATCGTCTTCCGTGTTTTCCCAACTGCCAATGGAATTTGCGGGCAAGCTATTTAGCCAAGATGCGGGCTGGTCCTTTGAGCTTAAGGGGAAGATACTTGATGGCATGTAGATCGTCTCCGCGGGCCATGTGAATGTGGAGAAGGAAATCTTCGATCCATACTGCGGGGTCTGTTGTCCCATCGTATGATTCGATGTTTACGGGTTTGAACCCTTCTGGGAATTCATGATCCATTACTTCGTCAGTGAAGCAGAGGGGGTGTGCGGCGCCTCTGTGCCGGGCTTTGTGGCTACGCAGGTCGAATTGCTCTGGGTGGCTATATTCGGCCCGGGCGGACTTGTTGAAGGTGTATCCAGCGTGACGGTCGTCGTCGTGTGCTGAGGCGCGCCCCCGCGATCCGTAGATCGATCTTGGCTGTCCTGTTTTATTGCCCCGGGCCGTAGTATGTTGGCATGGGGGTGTTGGCTGGTATGTGGACTGATATGCCGTTTTATCCCAGCCACGAGGTGGCCGGTCAGCCATATGGCGCTCGAGTCTGTATTCCTCGGCTGCCAGGACTTCAGTCCATCCATCTATGAGCAGGTCTTGATCAGCTTGGAGTTGCTGCTGCTTCTTTTTCAGGCTCCTCGCAGTGGCTATAAGCCGGTGCTTGAAGCGCTCCTGCTCTACGGGATCCTCCGGCACGCCGAACTCATCATCGCCGAGGCTAATCTCGTCTTCGGAGGGGGGCATGTAGCTGTCCTCCTCCGGGTATTCGCCCGTCGCCTGTTCTTCTGGGCTGACCTGCTCATCCTCCTGTTCGGCCTGCTCGAAGGCGGGCTGATCAGGGTTGTATTCTTCTTCGGCACCGTTCGGATTGTTTTTGTCTTCTGGGCCGGTATTGCTGTGGCGGGGCTTGGAGTGGCGCCGACGACGCCCATTCTTTGCTTTTTTCCCTGAGGTTTTATCCTCCGTTGCCTCATCACCATTTGTTTCCTTCGGAGTGTCCACCATATATATATCATAGGAAGAGGTGGTTGTCCACCGCCCAAAGGAGCGGTGGTTCATGTTCTTCTCCTGCATCGTCGTCCATACCGTCGATGTCTTGGAGTCGAGTTCAGACCTCGGTTAAATCATCGACCGTGGCAATGAAGTGGGTAGTGGGTGGGCAACGAATTCCTTCATCGCCTGCCTCCCACTCGAGCGGACATAGTTCGCCAAGAGCCCCCGACAAAGATAGAGACTTTAGTGAGTCTAGCATGTCGCCAAAGGGCGAGTGTTTGGAAGATATCCGCGGTGAACTCCATTACGGAGCCCAACCTGCTCGACCGGCTCGGAGTCGCGGATTTGGAACCAACGTCCGGATACGAATCCCGGGGTCCGGAGTCACAGGCCACCGCAGAGGTAAGACCCGTGTTCGGCTCCACCGCCGATGAGTGTGCGACCTGCGGGGCAGGGTCCATCCCTCCGTCCTTAGGCAGCGCAGCCTGTTCCGGATCTAGGTCCGGGATACTACGGGTGATACCACGAGCTTCGTCCGACGACAGTCTAAGCTATGCTCGTCGTGACAGTCCGGTGCTCTGGCATAGGCGCGAATCCGTCGAAGATCAAGTCTCCGCGAATGTGCGCGTGTAGTTCAGGTTTCGAACCTGATCGGTGGTCGGGCGAGGCTGTCGATCTGCTCCAGATGGCCAAGCGAGTTGGCCTGCAGAGCGAAGCCGCCGAACACGAAGATCTGTCCGAGGAGAAAGGTCTCACCCAGGATCGTGTTGTTGACGATGGCTGGAGGAGCCATCGAGCCGTGTAGCGACGACACAGAGGAACTCTCAATGAAAGCACCAATGTCGGTGTCAAAATCGGCGGATCTCGGGTAGGGGTCCCGCTCTGTGCATCTAGGCTGATGGTAACAGGAAGCAAGGGACACAATGTTTACCAGTGTTCGGCCCTCTCGATGGAGGTAAAACCCTACTTCACTTGATTAATATTGAAGATATGGGTAGTACAAGAGTAGATCTACCACGAGATCGTAGAGGCTAAACCCTAGAAGCTAGCCTATGATGGTATGATTGTAATTGTGATCGGCCTTCTAAGGACCAACCTCTCCGGTTTATATAGGCACCGGAGAGGGCTAGGGTTTACATGGAGTCGGTTACAAGGAAGGAAATATGATATCTGGATCGCCAAGCTTGCCTTCCATGCCAAGGAAAGTCCCATCCTGACACGGGTCGAAGTCTTGAGTCTTGTATCTTCACGCTTCAATAGTCCAGACGATGTATACAGTCCGGCTGTCCGGATACCCCCTAATCCAGGACTCCCTCAACGGGGGCTGGAGATGTCGGAGGAGAACAGGATCAGCAACTCCTCGACGGTCACGCCCTGCAAGGTACGGGCGAGGGGGTCACCCTGCTTGCACCCCGTCCTCCCACCGGCGGGCACAGCCACAACAACGGCGCTCAGTCCGGGGCGAGCCATCGTCCTTCAGCCACCCCCGCCACGGGGGCGGCCACGGCGCATGTGCCTCCTCCCAGGTGAGCCGACCGGACCGCTACGCCCAACGGAGCCACTGACCCTCGAGCACCATCACCGCGCGACCCCGCTGCCCAACCGGTCGTTCCACAGCTGCGTGGATGCGGCCTTTGCCGCCGCCGCCGCCGGCACTATCAGGAGCCAGGCAACGGTACGGTCGACGTCATCAACATCTATGCCAAGCACAGCTTCGGAGGCCATGGAGCGAGCTCAGCTGTTACTGAGGTTTCCGCCGACAGCCCAGTAGATGGATGAATAGAGAGCATTCGCAGAGGGTGGGGGCTCACGGCGAGCCGGCCCGCCACGACCTTCCCAAGCAATAGTAACCGCCCGTACTGCGAGCCAACGGAGGGGGCTGTCCCCACGGTGCAGTCCCCACCACGACAGCCGACGTGGGCGCAGCAGAATCAAGACCCCGACGACATCTCTATGGCCTCTTCTGACCCTCGAGTACGTCCAGCCCAACGTCAAGCCCCGGAGGATAGGCGGCGGGGTGACGCGTGCGTCGCCCTAGATCGGCGCCACGACGACCTTCGCCAGACCGACGGGTGCGACGGCTCAACGTCAACGAGCCTGCGCTCGGCGTTGGCGGGTTCCTTCCTTTCGAGGTCGGCTGCCCCGCCTTCACACAAGAGCTGTGACAAGTCTGTTGGCCGTCCGTTCGCACGTTCAAGCCAGAGATACCTGAGAAATACGATGGGAGGCTGAACCCGGCAAAGTTCCTGAGCATCTACACCATCGTTGTTCAGGATGCCAAAGGAAGAGATGAGAAGGTGTTCGCCAACTACTTCCCTTTGGCCCTCAAGTCCAATGTGAGGTCTTGGCTGATGCACCTGCCGAAGAACTCCATTTCTCCATGGGCAGATCTGTGCCACGAGTTCATCGGTGCTTTCACTGATGGTCACCAAGAGCCCGATAGATCCAGCGACCTGCAGCTTCTCCAGCAGAAGGAAGGAGAAACCCTCCGTAAGTATTCTGAGAGATTGATAAAGTTCATGGAATTATTCCAAATATCCATCCGGCAGTCGTTATAGCAACCTTCCAGTCCAATGTGCGCAACTGTCGTATTCGTTCCAAGATGAATGTGCGGTTTCCCAAGACTGTGAAGGAGCTGTACACACTGGTGGATAAGTGTGCTCGGATGGAGGAAGGAAGGAAGATTCCTGGAGAGGAGGATTGCATCAACGTTGATTCAGAAGATGAGGATGAATCAACCAGTTAGAGAAAGAAAAAGAAGCACAGTAAGAAACCAAGAAATAAGGCAGTATTGACTGTAGAAGGTTCGGGCACACCAAGTACCAGCAAGAAGGCAAAGGCTGAGGCCCTCGGCAAGAAAGCAGTCGCATGCGCTGCTTGCCGGGAAGCTGCTGCCGCTGAAAAAGTTGCGAAAGGTGATGGGTCGTACTGCAAGATCCACCGGACCAAAGGCCACGACCTTCAGGAGTGTTACCAAGTTGAATAGCTCGTCAAGAAACATAGGACAGAATAACCAATGAAAACCCGTCATGGGCCAAGAGAAGGAAATCTGTGATAATGTGAGTGGTGAAGGGGATGAAGGGAAACCAGTGAGCAGGAATTTCGAAGGCCACCGACGCCCTATCCATTGATGGGGTGCATCTTTGCACACCTCTCATAGCCAACTCAAGTGATGGGCACTAGAGGTCAATGTTGTGGAGCCAGCCAGAGGCCCATAAGCCACTCAAGTAGTCTCGCCGCCCATCATCTTTGATGAGAAGGATCACCCCAGCCGCACCATCTGCGGTAGGGTGTTTGCCATGTTGGTCTCCCGAACAATTCGCAGCCTCACGGTCACAAAGATGTTAGTGGATGGTGGGGCGGGTTGAATCTGATTTCCCGGTAGTTATCAACAAGCTTGGATAGGAGAAGAAGAGCTAAAGGTTACCGGCATGTTTCAAGGAGTCAACCCGGCAGAGCCATCCCAAGGGAAGATTATGTTGCGGTGAAGTTTGGGGAGAACTGAACTACGGATGAGAAGATTGTGTTTGATGTGGTTGATCTTCGCCTGCCGTATAGTGGGATTCTGGGACGCCCTACCCTAGCTAAATTCATGGAAGCATCTCACTATGCTTATAACACCTTGAAGATTCCTAGGCCACTGGGAGTCATCACTATCCCATCAGAGTGAAGGATGCAGTTATCTGCGTGGACAAGACGTACCGGGATGCAGTAAAGGCAGAGACTGTGGCACCAGTTTCTCCCGCCAAGGAAAGCAAATGAAAGAAGAAGGATTATAGGGCCTCCGTCAAGTAGTCCGGGAAGCGTTCCCCTCCGAGCGCACGGCACCCATTGACGACGTGCCGGAGTGTTCCAACAGCAAGAGATCCAAGTTTGCTGCACCCCAAGTGAAGAAGGTCCCGATAGGGCTGGCTGGTGTTGATGGTACTTTCACTACCAAATACCACACTTGATGACAAATAGGAAATTGCGCTCGTTGCCTTCCTGCGGGTGAATATTGATGTGTTTGCTGGAAAACATCGGATATCGCCGGTGTTCCCAGGGATGTAATCGAGCACCACCTTGCAGTGTGCCCACACGCCCGACCCGTCAAGCAGAATGTCCGGAAGCAGGCCTTGGAGAAGTAGCAGTTCATTGTCAAGGAAATCAAGAGGCTAGAGGTAGCTGGTTTGGTCGAGGAGTATTGCACCCTCGTGGTTGGCGAACCGAGTGGTGGTCCGGAAGGCAAATGAGAAATGGAGGCTCTACATTGATTGCACATATCTCAACAAGGCTTGTCCAGATTGTGGATACCATTGCTCTCCTTTCTGGATGCATACTCCGGATATCATCAGATATATATGTCCAAAGAAGATGAGGAGAAGACATCATTCATCACCCCATGTGGTACGTACTGCATTGTCCGCATGCCTTTCGGATTAAAGAGTGTCGGGTACACTTTTGCAAGAGCAATTCAAATTGGTTTTGAGCCACAGTTGCACAGAAATATAGAAGACTATATGGATGACATCATGGTCAAACCCAAGGATAAGGCAACCCTTATACAAGATTTGGAAGATACATTTGCTAATTTATTAAGATCAACTTGAAGCTTAACCCGAGAAGTGTGTATTTGGTGTTCCTCCGGCAAGCTACTTGGATTCTTCGTGTCCCATCGAAGTTGAAGCCAACCCCGACAAGATCAAGGCCATTGAGCGGACCCAAGCGCCAAGGACGATTAAGGATGTGAGGCGCTGATGGGATCGTTGTCGCTACCGAGCGGTGTTCATTGCCAAGTCTGCCGAGCGTGCCCTACCGTTCTTCAAGATTTTGAAGAAAGCAATGCTATGAAGTGGACCCCGGAAGCAGATGCAGCTCTGCAGGAATTGAAGGCCTACCTATCGTTTGTGCCTACTTTGGTCCCTTAAGGAGGTATCCAGCGCAGCGAACAAGGCAATCGGACTATTCGGCTTTATAACTTTCACTTAGCCATAGAAGTCTACAATTTTAAATTTCGGCGAAGCCCCTAGAATCCGGAAGGCCGAATTGGGGCGCTATATACGCCTAGATTAGACGAAGCCAATTTATCGCCTAAAGCGGAAAATCTTTAAGGATTTTAAGACCTCTCGAACAGGGACCAGCTCTCGCCACATCATGCCGGTCAGGCCGGCTTTCTCTCTTGAGGTGCTCGTCCGGAAGAACCGGACACAATCGCAGTAGTTCTCCTGCTACCTTAGCTGATATAACAGAATGTAAGGTACCAAAACAAGGAGCAGGGCTAACCCAACTATAGACCCAAGACATGATTTGGAGCTGATGCATATAGTGCTATAAGTTCGGGGTGCTGCACTGTTTAAAGTGTTCGGACTTTAGTTGCCGTAGAACGGGGCGCCATAGGAAGCCCCTGGCAAATGGACCATACCAAAGTGTACGGATGCAATGTCGAAGAAACATTTGTAAGAAAAATGTCCAAATAACAATAATGAGCTGACGCTATATATAATCTCCCATTGATGAAAATACATTTAAACTATGTTTACAATGAATGCATTAGGCGGAGATAAATAGGACTATTTAACATGTCCCATCCAGGGGCAGACCACGTATGGATATATAAAACAGGTATAATGATAGATTCCACCTTGGTGTTTCCTTCTGTATGCGAAGCCTTTTGCCACGTTGGTTTTCTCTCCCATGTAAGTCCTGCAATTCGGCTCTTCTGAAGAGGCTGCTCTAAGGCAATGTCCTGATGATCCTATTGCGGGGTGCTCCGGACTCTCTTGATGGTGCTTGGAGTTGTTGTCGCCGGATTGGTTTGTCGGAGGAGGCCGCATTGTACTTTCGCCGCGAGGGCTGCAGTATGCTCTTCTGTTCGGAGAGAGCGGTCCATATTTCCGTTCACTGTTATGACCCCGCGTGGTCCTGGCATCTTGAGCTTGAGGTATGCGTAGTGTGGTACCGCATTGAATCTAGCGAATGTGGTTCGTCCGAGCAGTGTGTGGTAACCACTGCGAAAAGGGACGATATCGAAGATTAACTCTTCGCTTCGGAAGTTATCCGGAGATCCGAAGACCACTTCCAATGTTATGGAGCCCGTACAACGGGCCTCTACTCCAGGAATCACACCTTTAAAGGTGGTTTTGGTGGCCTTGATCCTTGAAGGGTCAATGCCCATTTTGCGCACTGTGTCCTGATAAAGCAGGTTCAGGCTGCTGCCACCGTCCATAAGGACGCGCGTGAGGTGGAATCCATCGATGATTGGGTCTAGGACCAATGCGGGCGAGCCGCCATGACGGATGCTAGTAGGGTGATCCCTACGATCAAAGGTGATCGGACAAGCTGACCATGGATTGAATTTTGGGGCGACTAGCTCCATCGCATAGACGTCTCGTAGTGCCCTCTTCCGTTCCCGCTTGGGGATGTGCGTGGCGTAGATCATGTTGGCCGTTTTCACCTGGGGGGGATATTTCTTCTGTCCCCCCGTGTTCGGACATCGGTGCTCCTCGTCATCGTCATTGTGTAGCCCCTTGTCCTTGTCTTCGGCGTTTATCTTGCCGGCCTGTTTGAATACCTAGCAATCTCTATTGGTGTGGTTGGCTGGCTTGTCCAGGGTGCCATGAATTTGGCACGGCGCTCGATATGCGCCCAGATCGGGCGGTCCTCGATTATTTCTTTTGCACGCTTCTTCCGCGACCGGCTTGGATCCGCTGAATCCGGCATTGGTATCGTGTCTTGATCTTTGTCGCCGTTGTTCCGTCGCTTATGTCTGTTATGCCGTGGCTTGCCGTTATTATCGCGGCCATCCGAAGTGCCGGAATGTGGCGTGTTGCTGCTGCGAGCCAGCCAGCTGTCCTCGCACGCACAAAAGCGGGTCATTAGTGCTGTGAGAGCTGCCATGGACTTGGGTTTTTCCTGGCCGAGGTGTCGGCGAGTCATTAAATCACGGATATTGTGCTTAAAATCCACCAGGGCTTCAGCGTCCGGACAATCGACTATTTGGTTCTTTTAGTTAGGAACCGAGTCCGAATTTCTGGCTGACTCTTGGGCTGTTGAGTAATGTGGCTCATGCCATCGGCGTCCGGTGGTCGCACAGATGTGCCATGGATGTTGTCGAGAATCGTCTTCCGGTTTTCCCAACTGCCAATGGAATTTGCGGGCAAGCTATTTAGCCAGTGCCGGGCTGGTCCTTTGAGCTTAAGGGGAAGATACTTGATGGCATGTAGATCGTCTCCGCGGGCCATGTGAATGTGGAGAAGGAAATCTTCGATCCATACTGCGGGGTCTGTTGTCCCATCGTATGATTCGATGTTTACGGGTTTGAACCCTTCTGGGAATTCATGATCCATTACTTCGTCAGTGAAGCAGAGGGGGTGTGCGGCGCCTCTGTGCCGGGCTTTGTGGCTACGCAGGTCGAATTGCTCTGGGTGGCTATATTCGGCCCGGGCGGACTTGTTGAAGGTGTATCCAGCGTGACGATGTCGTAAATGCGTGTCTTGGCGCGCCCGCGATCCGTGGATCGATCTTGGCTGTCTGTTTTATTGCCCGGGCCGTAGTATGTTGGCATGGGGTGTTGGCTGGTATGTGGACTGATATGCCGCTTTATCCCAGCCACGAGGTGGCGGTCAGCCATATGGCGCTCGAGTCTGTATTCCTCGGCTGCGGGACTTGATCCATCCATCTATGAGCAGGTCTTGATCAGCTTGGAGTTGCTGCTGCTTCTTTTTCAGGCTCCTCGCAGTGGCTATAAGCCGGTGCTTGAAGCGCTCCTGCTCTACGGGATCCTCCTGCACGCCGAACTCATCGTCGCCGAGGCTAATCTCGTCTTCGGAGGGGGGCATGTAGCTGTCCTCCTCCGGGTATTCGCCCCGTCGCTTTGTTCTTACAGGCTGACCTGCTCATCCTCCTGCTCGCCTGCTCAAGGCGGGCTGATCAGGTTGTATTCTTCTTCGGCACCGTTCGGATTGTTTTTGTCTTCTGGGCCGGTATTGCTGTGGCGGGGCTTGGAGTGGCGCCGACGACGCCCATTCTTTGCTTTTTTCCCTGAGGTTTTATCCTCCGTTGCCTCATCGCCATTTGTTTCCTTCGGAGTGTCCACCATATATATATCATAGGAAGAGGTGGTTGTCCACCGCCCAGTGAGCGGTGGTTCATGTTCTTCTCCTGCATCGTCGTCCATACCGTCGATGTCTTCGGAGTCGAAGTTCAGTACCTCGGTTAAATATCGACCGTGGCAATGAAGTGGGTAGTGGGTGGGCAACGAATTCCTTCATCGCCTGCCTCCCACTCGAGCCGGACATAGTTCGGCGAAGAGCCCCCTGACAAAGATAGAGACTTTAGTGAGTCTAGCATGTCGCCAAAGGGCGAGTGCTGGAAGATATCCGCGGCGGTGAACTCCATTACCGGAGCCCAACCTGGCTCGACTGGCTCGGAGTCGCGGATCGAACCAACGTCCGGATACGAATCCCGGGGTCCGGAGTCACAGGCCACCGCAGAGGTAAGACCCGTGTTCGGCTCCACCGCCGATGAGTGTGCGACCTGCGGGGCAGGGTCCATCCCTCCGTCCTTAGGCAGCGCAGCCTGTTCCGGATCTAGGTCCGGGGATACTACGGGGGTGATACCCTGAGCTTCGTCCGACGACAGGTCTAAGCTATGCTCGTCGTGACAGTCCGGTGCTCCTGGCATAGGCGCGAATCCGTCGAAGATCAAGTCTCCGCGAATGTGCGCCGTGTAGTTCAGGTTTCCGAACCTGATCTGGTGGTCAGGGGCGTAGCTGTCGATCTGCTCCAGATGGCCAAGCGAGTTGGCCTGCAGAGCGAAGCCGCCGAACACGAAGATCTGTCCGAGGAGAAAGGTCTCACCCAGGATCGTGTTGTTGACGATGACTGGAGGAGCCATCGAGCCGTGTAGCGACGACACAGAGGAACTCTCAATGAAAGCACCAATGTCGGTGTCAAAATCGGCGGATCTCGGGTAGGGGGTCCCGCTCTGTGCATCTAGGCTGATGGTAACAGGAAGCAAGGGACACAATGTTTACCCAGGTTCGGGCCCTCTCGATGGAGGTAAAACCCTACTTCCTGCTTGATTAATATTGAAGATATGGGTAGTACAAGAGTAGATCTACCACGAGATCGTAGAGGCTAAACCCTAGAAGCTAGCCTATGATGGTATGATTGTAATTGTGATCGGCCTTCTAAGGACCAACCTCTCCGGTTTATATAGGCACCGGAGAGGGCTAGGGTTTACATGGAGTCGGTTACAAGGAAGGAAATATGATATCTGGATCGCCAAGCTTGCCTTCCATGCCAAGGAAAGTCCCATCCTGACATGGGTCGAAGTCTTGAGTCTTGTATCTTCACGCTCAATAGTCCGACGATGTATACAGTCCGGCTGTCCGGATACCCCTAATCAGGACTCCCTCAGCGGGGCTGGAGATGTCGGAGGAGAACAGGATCAGCAACTCCTCGACGGTCACGCCCTGCAAGGTACGGGCGAGGGGGTCACCCTGCTTGCACCCCCTCCTCCCACCGGCGGGCACAGCCACAACAACGGCGCTCAGTCCGGGGCGAGCCATCGTCCTTCAGCCACCCCCGCCACGGGGGCGGCCACGGCGCATGTGCCTCCTCCCAGGTGAGCCGACCGGACCGCTACGCCCAACGGAGCCACTGACCCTCGAGCACCATCACCGCGCGACCCCGCTGCCCAACCGGTCGTTCCACAGCTGCGTGGATGCGGCACTGCCGCCGTCGCCGCCGCTGGCACTATCAGGAGCCAGGCAACGGTACGGTCGACGTCATCAACATCTATGCCAAGCACAGCTTCGGAGGCCATGGAGCGAGCTCAGCTGTTACTGAGGTTTCCGCCGACAGCCCAGTAGATGGATGAATAGAGAGCATTCGCAGAGGGTGGGGGCTCATGGCGAGCCGGCCCGCCACGACCTTCCCAAGCAATAGTAACCGCCCGTACTGCGAGCCAACGGAGGGGGCTGTCCCCACGGTGCAGTCCCCACCACGACAGCCGACGTGGGCGCAGCAGAATCAAGACCCCGACGACATCTCTATGGCCTCTTCTGACCCTCGAGTACGTCCAGCCCAACGTCAAGCCCCGGAGGATAGGCGGCGGGGTGACGCGTGCGTCGCCCTAGATCGGCGCCACGACGACCTTCGCCAGACCGACGGGTGCGACGGCTCAATGTCAACGAGCCTGCGCTCGGCATTGGCGGGTTCCTTCCTTTCGAGGTCGGCTGCCCCGCCTTCACACAAGAGCTGTGACAAGTCTGTTGGCCGTCCGTTCGCACGTTCAAGCCAGAGATACCTGAGAAATACGATGGGAGGCTGAACCCGGCAAAGTTCCTGAGCATCTACACCATCGTTGTTCAGGATGCCAAAGGAAGAGATGAGAAGGTGTTAGCCAACTACTTCCCTTTGGCCCTCAAGTCCAATGTGAGGTCTTGGCTGATGCACTGCCAAGAACTCCATTTCTCCATGGGCGAGATCGTGTACACGAGTTCATCGGTGCTTTCACCGATGGTCACCAAGAGCCCGATAGATCCAATGACCTGCAGCTTCTCCGGCGAAGGAAGGAGAAACCCTCCGTAAGTATTTACAGAGATTCAGTAAAGTTCATGGAATTATTCCAAATATCCATCCGGCAGTCGTTATAGCAACCTTCCAAATCAATGTGCGAATCGTCAGATTCGTTCCAAGATGAATGTGCGGTTTCCCAAGACTGTGAAGGAGCTGTACACACTGGTGGATAAGTGTGCTCGGATGGAGGAAGGAAGGAAGATTCCTGGAGAGGAGGATTGCATCAACGTTGATTCAGAAGATGAGGATGAATCAACCAGTTAGAGAAAGAAAAAGAAGCACAGTAAGAAACCAAGAAATAAGGCAGTATTGACTGTAGAAGGTTCGGGCACACCAAGTACCAGCAAGAAGGCAAAGGCTGAGGCCCTCAGCAAGAAAGCAGTCGCATGCGCTGCTTGCCGGGAAGCTGCTGCCGCTGAAAAAGTTGCGAAAGGTGATGGGTCGTACTGCAAGATCCACCGGACCAAAGGCCACGACCTTCAGGAGTGTTACCAAGTTGAATAGCTCGTCAAGAAACATAGGACAGAATAACCAATGAAAACCCGTCATGGGCCAAGAGAAGGAAATCTGTGATAATGTGAGTGGTGAAGGGGATGAAGGGGAAACCAGTGAGCAGGAATTTCAGAAGGCCACTGACGCCCTATCCATTGATGGGGGTGCATCTTTGCACACCTCTCATAGCCAACTCAAGTGATGGGCACTAGAGGTCAATGTTGTGGAGCCAGCGCCAGAGGCCCATAAGCCACTCAAGTAGTCTCGCACGCCCATCATCTTTGATGAGAAGGATCACCCTGGCCGCACCACTGCGGTAGGGTGTTTGCCATTGTTGGTCTCCCGAACAATTCGCAGCCTCACGGTCACAAAGATGTTAGTGGATGGTGGGGCCGGGTTGAATCTGATTTCCCCGGTAGTTATCAACAAGCTTCAGATAGGAGAAGAAGAGCTAAAGGTTACCGGCATGTTTCAAGGAGTCAACCCCGGCAGTAGCCATCCCAAGGGGAAGATTATGTTGCCGGTGAAGTTTGGGGGAGAACTGAACTACCGGACTGAGAAGATTGTGTTTGATGTGGTTGATCTTCGCCTGCCGTATAGTGGGATTCTGGGACGCCCTACCCTAGCTAAATTCATGGAAGCATCTCACTATGCTTATAACACCTTGAAGATTCCTAGGCCACTGGGAGTCATCACTATCCCATCAGAGTGAAGGATGCAGTTATCTGCGTGGACAAGACGTACCGGGATGCAGTAAAGGCAGAGACTGTGGCACCAGTTTCTCCCGCCAAGGAAAGCAAATGAAAGAAGAAGGATTATAGGGCCTCCGTCAAGTAGTCCGGGAAGCGTTCCCCTCCGAAAGCCACGGCACCCATTGACGACGTGCGGAGTGTTCCAACAGCAAGAGATCCAAGTTTGCTGCACCCCAAGTGAAGAAGGTCCCGATAGGGCTGGCTGGTGTTGATGGTACTTTCACTACCAAATACCACACTTGATGACAAATAGGAAATTGCGCTCGTTGCCTTCCTGCGGGTGAATATTGATGTGTTTGCTGGAAAACATCGGATATCGCCGGTGTTCCCAGGGATGTAATCGAGCACCACCTTGCAGTGTGCCCACACGCCCGACCCGTCAAGCAGAATGTCCGGAAGCAGGCCTTGGAGAAGTAGCAGTTCATTGTCAAGGAAATCAAGAGGCTAGAGGTAGCTGGTTTGGTCAGAGGAGTATTGCACCCTACGTGGTTGGCGAACCGAGTGGTGGTCCGGAAGGCAAATGAGAAATGGAGGCTCTACATTGATTGCACATATCTCAACAAGGCTTGTCCAGATTGTGGATACCATTGCTCTCCTTTCTGGATGCATACTCCGGATATCATCAGATATATATGTCCAAAGAAGATGAGGAGAAGACATCATTCATCACCCCATGTGGTACGTACTGCATTGTCCGCATGCCTTTCGGATTAAAGAGTGTCGGGTACACTTTTGCAAGAGCAATTCAAATTGGTTTTGAGCCACAGTTGCACAGAAATATAGAAGACTATATGGATGACATCATGGTCAAACCCAAGGATAAGGCAACCCTTATACAAGATTTGGAAGATACATTTGCTAATTTGCGCAAGATCAACTTGAAGCTTAACCCGGAGAAGTGTGTATTTGGTGTTCCCTCCGGCAAGCTACTTGGATTCTTCGTGTCCCATCGGGGGATTGAAGCCAACCCTGACAAGATCAAGGCCATTGAGCAGATCCAAGCGCCAAGGACAGTTAAGGATGTGAGGCGCCTGATGGGATGCGTTGCCGCGCTGAGCAGGTTCATTGCCAAGTCTGCCGAGCGTGCCCTACCGTTCTTCAAGATTTTGAAGAAAGCAATGCTATGAAGTGGACCCCGGAAGCAGATGCAGCTCTGCAGGAATTGAAGGCCTACCTATCGTTTGTGCCTACTTTGGTTGCACCCAAACCCCAAGAGCCATTATTGCTTTACTTGGCGGCAAAAAACCAAGTGGTCAGTGCGGCCTTGGTAGCACATAGAGAAGTAGATGAGGCAGAAAGTGGCCAGATCACGGCAGAATCAGACAAGGATCAGAACAACAATGAGCACGACAACAAGAGCAATGCCAAGGACGCGGCAAGGAAGAAAGTGGTGCAGCACCCAGTGTACTTCTTCAACTCCTTGTTACAAGGGGCTTCTGGTGTCCAAAAGTTGATCTTTGGCCTCGTCATGGCCTCAAGGAAACTGCACCACTACTTCCAAGCCCATGAGATTATGGTTGTCACTCGTTTCCTGTTGCAAAGGATACTCCAAAACCCTGAGGCTGCCGGCAGAATAGTGGAGTGGGCTTTGGAGTTATCTAGCTTTGTTTTGAAGTTTGAGAGCATGTCAACTATTCAGAGCAGGGCACTGGCAGAGTTTATTGCAGAATGGACGCCAACCCCTGATGGGGAAGTGACAGAAACAGCTCTCCCTGGCAAGGAATCACCCCAAGAATGGATTATGTATTATGATGGTGCTTTTTCCCTACAAGGTGCAGGGGCTGGCGTGCTTCTTGTTGCCCCCTCTTGGGAACACTTGAAGTTCATCGTCCAAATGCACTTTGCCCGGGAAGAAGCCATCAACAATACAACTGAGTATGAAGGGCTCATTGTCGGGCTCAGGATTACAGCAGAATTGGCAATCAAGAAGTTGATCATTCGTGGAGGTTCACAGCTTGTGGTGAGACAAGTAAACAAAGATTATCAAAGCCCATTGATGGAAGCATACGTCGAGGAAGTGAGGAGATTGGAGGAGCACTTTGATGGGTTGCAAACAGAGCACGTACCCCCTGAAGAAAACAACATAGCTGATCACCTGTCGAAGTGTGATGCGAAGAAGCTTCCTATGGAACCAGGAACTTTTGTTCTCCGTCTCTCCCAGCCCTCCGTATCACCAGCCACAATGGCCCGAAAAAGGAGAAAGCTGGACTATGGTAAACCTCTCCCGGTTGATCCGTCCGCTCCCAGCAGAGACCATGTGTGACGCCGGATAATCAAGCTACAGTAAACCCCTATTAATGATGCCAGGTCATCATGATTACAATTTTTCTAAACCTGACTTATTTCAAACTTAGATCAAATACAAATTCAAATAACAAGTCAAATTATAGTTTCATAAAGCAGTGAGATAAAAATGTTCGTTGGGTTGCAAATATTCAATAACTAATTATTATGTGGAAACCGACATCATTTGACTCACCATTTAATTCCTACGATAATATAAAGTGGTCTAACAGCATATTAATTGACCTATTCAATTTCAAAAAAATGCTTGAACAATTCCATTGGCTCTGAAACTTTTTATGCAACACCACAATGTTAAGCTTGAATTATGTGCCAAATTTCAATATTAACTAAATTCATTTACTATAGCATTTAAACAGAAAACAGTGGAGAAAGAAAAAACAGAAAAAGTCTAACCAAAAAAGGAGAAAACAGGAGGGATTAAGCAAAATAGCGCAGCCCAAGCCCACGTGGAACTCTTCCCCTACACCCTGTTCACATAGCAGGGGCGTGGCAGCCATCCGGGACGCCCTGGCCTTGGCTGTCGGCGTGGAAGCCATCTGCCAGCCCCTGGGCGCCTAGAAGGTCACCCCCCTCGACCCCCGTTGCCGAAACCCTAACCCCCATACTCTCCTTCCCTCCTTTTTCTCGACCTGGAGCTCACCGTGAGCTCAACGTCGACGTGCACTCGTCAATCCCGCGACCGCCGTGTCTCCTGAGCCACACGGAGACGTATAAAAGCTCCGCCACGCTCGTCTTCGTCGGATGCATCTCCACCGGTTTGAGCCAGGGCACTCTGCATCATCGTCGCCATCTTCTTCCCCACGATGAACCGAACCACCGGCGCCATAGCCTCGTCATCACCCCGCTACTCCGACGCCTCCCGGCCCTCCTCGAGCTCGCCCCGCGCTCACTGTGAGCCCTGCTACCTCTTGAGCACCGCGTTGGTTTTCCCTTGAAGAGGAAAGGGTGATGCAATAAAGTAGCGTAAGTATTTCCCTTAGTTTTTGAGAACCAAGGTATCAATCCAGTAGGAGATCACGCTCAAGTCCCACGCACCTACACAAACAAATAAGAACCTCGCAACCAACGCGATAAAGGGGTTGTCAATCCCTTCACGGTCACTTACGAGAGCGAGATCTGATAGACATGACAAGATAATATTTTTGGTATTTTTATGATAAAGAGAAATAAAGATGCTAAATAAAATAAACGGCAATAAAAATAGCTAAGTGTTGGAAGATTAATATGATGGAAAATAGACCCGGGGGCCATAGGTTTCACTAGTGTCTTATCTCAAGAGCATAAGTATTACGGTGGGTGAACGAATTACTGTCGAGCAGTTGAGAGAATTGAGCATAGTTATGAGAATATCTAGGTATGATCATGTATATAGGCATCCATTCCGCGACAAGTAGACCGAAACGATTCTGCATCTACTACTATTACTCCACACATCGACCGCTATCCAGCATGCATCTAGAGTATTAAGTTCATAAGAATAGAGTAATGCTTTAAGTAAGATGACATGATGTAGAGGGATAAACTCATGCAATATGATACAAACCCCATCTTTTTATCCTCGATGGCAACAATACAATACGTGCCTTGCTGTCCCTGCTGTCACTGGGAAAGGACACCGCAAGATTGAACCCAAAGCTAAGCACTTCTCTCATTGCAAGAAGATCAATCTAGTAGGCCAAACCAAACTGATAATTCGAAGAAACTTGCAAAGATAACCAATCATACATAAAATAATTCAGAGGAGATTCAAATATTGTTCATAGATAAACTTGCTCATAAACCCACAATTCATCGGATCTCGATAAACACACCGCAAAAGAAGATTACATCGAATAGATCTCCAAGAAGATCAATGAGAACTTTGTATTGAGATCCAAAGAGAGAGAAGAAGACATCTAGCTAATAACTATGGACCCGAAGGTCTGAGGTAAACTACTCACACATCATCGGAGAGGCTATGGTGTTGATGTAGAAGCCCTCCGTGATCAATGCCCCCTCCGGTGGAGCGCCGAAAAAGGCCCATAGATGGGATCTCACGGGTATAGAAGGTTGCGGCGGTGGAAATAGGGTTTTGGCTCTGTATATGATGTTTCCAGGGTACATGGGTATATATAGGAGGAAGAAGTACGTCGATGGAGCAACGAGGGGCCCACGAGGGTGAAGGGCACGCCTGGGGGGGGGGGGGGGTAGGCGTGCCCCCCTGCCTCGTGCCTTCCTCGTTGATTGCTATATGTAGACTCTAAGTCCTCTGGATCACGTTTGTTCCGAAAATCACGTTCCCGAAGGTTTCATTCCGTTTGGACTCTGTTTGATATTCCTTTTCTGCGAAACACTGAAATAGGCAAAAAAAACAGCAATTTGGGCTGGGCCTCCGGTTAATATGTTAGTCCCAAAAATAATATGAAAGTGTATAATAAATCCCATTAAACATCCAAAACAGAATATAATATAGCATGGAACAGTAAAAAATTATAGATACGTTGGAGACGTATCAAGCATCCCCAAGCTTAATTCCTGCTCGTCCTCGAGTAGGTAAATGATAAAACAGAATTTTTGATGTGGAATGCTACTTGGCAGAATTTTCAATGTAATTCTCTTATTTGTGGTATGAATATTCAGATCCGAAAGATTCAAGACAAAAGTTTAATATTGACATAAAAATAGTAATACTTCAAGCATACTAACTAAGCAATTATGTCTTCTCAAAATAATATGGCCAAAGAAAGTTATCCCTACAAAATCATATAGTCTGGCTATGCTCTATCTTCATCACACAAAGTATTTTATCATGCACAACCCCGATGACAAGCCAAGCAATTGTTTCATACTTTTGGTGTTCTCAAACTTTTTCAATCTTCACGCAATACATGAGCGTGAACCATGGACATAGCACTTTATGTGGAATAGAATGGTGGTTGTGGAGAAGACAAAAAGGAGAAGTTAGTCTCACATCAACTAGGCGTATCAACGGCTATAGAGATGCCCATCAATATATGTAAATGTGAGTGAGTAGGGATTGCCATGCAACGGATGCACTAGAGCTATAAGTATATGAAAGCTCAACAAAAGAAACTAAGTGGGTGTGCATCTAACTCGCTTGCTCATGAAGACCTAGGGCATTTTGAGGAAGCCCATCATTGGAATATACAATCCAAGTTCCATAATGAAAAATTCCCACTAGTATATGAAAGTGATATCATAGGAGACTCTCTATCATGAAGATCATGATGCTACTTTGAAGCACAGGTGTGGTAAAAGGATAGTAGCATTGTCCCTTCTCTCTTTTTCTCTCATTTTTTTCTTTGGGCCTTTTCTCCTTTTTTATGGCCTCTTTTTTTTCGTCCGGAGTCTCATCCTGACTTGTGGGGGAATCATAGTCTCCATCATCCTTTCCTCACTTGGGACAATGCTCTAATAATGATGATCATCACACTTTTATTTACTTTACAACTCAAGAATTACAACTCCAAACTTAGAACATAGTATGACTCTATGTGAATGCCTCTGGCGGTGTATCGGGATATGCAATGAATCAAGAGTGACATGTATGAAAGAATTATGAACGGTGGCTTTGCCACAAATACGATGTCAACTACATGATCATGCAAAGAAATATGACAATGATGGAGCATCTCACAGTAAACAGAACGGTGGTAAGTTGCATGTCAATATATCTCAAAATGGCAATGGAAATGCCATGATAGGTAGGTATGGTGGCTGTTATGAGGAAGGTATATGGGGGGTGTATGATACCGGCGAAAAGTGCACGGTATTAGAGAGGCTAGAAATGGTGGAAGGAAGAGAGTGCGTATAATCCATGGACTCAACATTAGTCATAAAGAACTCATATACTTGTTGCAAAAATCTACAAGTTATCAAAGCAAAGTATTACGCGCATGCTCCTAGGGGGGATAGATTTGTAGGAAAAGACCATCGCTCGTCCCCGACCGCCACTCATAAGGAAGATAATCAATAAATAAATCATGCTTCGACTTCATCACATAACAGTTCACCATACGTGCATGCTACATGAATCACAAACATTAACACACGTATTTCTCAAATTCACAACTACTCAACTAGCATGACTCTAATATCACCATCTTCATATCTCAAAACAATTATCAAGCATCAAACTTCTCATAGTATTCAACACACTCATAAGATTTTTTTTCACTAATCTTGGATGCCTATCATAATTAAAGCAAATTACCATGTTGTTTTGTAGGACACTCAAAATAATATAACTGAAGCATGAGAGAACAATAGTTTCTATAAAACAAATCCACCACCATTCTCTAAAAGATATAAGTGAAGCACTAGAGCAAAAACTATATAGCTCAAAAGTTATAAGTGAAGCACATAGAGTATTCTAATAAATTCCGAATCATGTGTGTCTCTTTCAAAATTTGTGTACAGAAAGGATGATTGTGGTAAACTAAAAAGCAAATACTCAAATCATACAAGACGCTCCAAGCAAAACACATATCATGTGGTGAATGAAAATATAGCTCCAAGTAAAGTTACCAATGGACGAAGACGAAAGAGGGGATGCCTTCCGGATCATCCCCAAGCTTTGGCTTTTTGGTGTCCTTAGATTATCTTGGGGTGCCATGGGCAACCCCAAGCTTAGTCTCTTGCCACTCCTTGTTCCATAATCCATCAAATCTTTTACCCAAAACTTGAAAACTTCACAACACAAAACTTAACAGAAAATCTCGTGAGCTCCATTAGCGAAAGAAAACAAAACACCACTTCAAGATACTGTAATGAACTCATTCTTTATTTAGATTGGTGTTAAAACTACTGTATTCCAACTTCTCTATGGTTTGTAAACTCTTTTACTAGCCATAGATTCATCAAAATAAGCAAACAACACACGAAAAACAGAATCTGTCAAAAACATAACAGTCTGTAGTAATCTGTAACTAACGCAAACTTCTGGAACTCAGAAAAATCTACCAAAATAGGACGACCTAGAAAATTTGTTTATTGATCTGCTTCAATTTGAATCAGTATTTTATCACGTTCTGGTGATTTTTTAACAATTGTTTTCGTGAATAGAAAGTTTCTGGAATTTTCAGCAAGATCAAATAATTATCATCCAAGAAGATCCTATAGGTTTAACTCGGCACAAACACTAATTAAAACGTAAAAACAAATCTAACCAGAGGCTAGATCAAAAATTTATTCCTAAACAGAAGCAAAAAGCAAAAAAAAACAAAAATAAAATTGGGTTGCCTCCCAACAAGCGCTATCGTTTAACGCCCCTAGCTAGGCATAAAAGCAAGGATAGATCTAGGTATTGCCATCTTTGGTAGGCAATCCATAAGTAGCTCTCATAATAGATTCATAAGGTAATTTTATTTTCTTTCTAGGGAAGTGTTCCATGCCTTTCCTTAACGGAAATTGGAATCTAATATTCCCTTCCTTCATATCAATAATTGCACCAATCATTCTAAGGAAAGGTCTACCAAGAATAATAGGACATGAAGGATTGAAATCTATATCAAGGACAATGAAATCTACGGGCACATAGTTCCTATTTACAACAATAAGAACATCATTAATTCTTCCCATAGGTTTCTTAATAGTGGAATCCGCAAGGTGCAAGTTTAAAGAGCAATCATCAATTTCACGGAATCCTAGCAAATCACACAAAGTTTCTGGAATCGTGGAAACAGTAGCACCCAAATCACACAAAGCATAGCATTCATGATCTTTAATTTTAATTTTAATAATAGGTTCCCACTCATCATAAAGTTTTCTACGGATAGAAACTTCCAACTCAAGTTTTTCTTCATAAGATTCCATCAAAGCATCAACGATATGTTTAGTAAAAGCTTTATTTTGGCTATAAGCACGAGGAGAATTTAGCATGGATTGCAACAAGGAAATATAATCTATCAAAGAGCAATTATCATAATTAAATTATTTGAAATCCAAAATAGTGGGTTTATTAATATCTAAAGTTTTGATCTCTTCAATCCCAGTTTTAACAATTTTCGCATTAAGATCTAAAAACTCCGAATTTTTGGGACGCCTTCTAGGTAAAGGTGACTCATCTCCAGTCCAATCATTATCAAGATTCATATTGCAAAACAAAGATTTAATAGGATACACATCAATAACTTTTAGATCTTCATCTTTATTTTCATAGAAACTAGAAGAACACGCTTTCACAAAGCAATCTTTCTTAGCACGCATCCTAGTGGTTCTTTCTTTGCACTCATCAATGGAAATTCTCATGGCTTTGAGAGACTCATTGATATAATGCTTAGGTGGAATAGCTCTACGTTTCAAAGAATCAACATCAAGAGAAATTCTATCAATGTTCCATGCCAATTCATCAACCTTAAGCAATTTTTTTCAAGCAAAGCATTGAAATTCTTTTGCGAATTCATAAACTCCTTAACACTAATCTCAAATTCAGAGGGCATCTTATTAAAATTTACATAAGAATTGTTGTAGGAATTGCCATAATTATTAGAGGAATTACTAGGGAACGACATAGGATTAAAGTTTCCTCTATACGCGTTGTTACCAAAATTCCTACGAACAAAATTCACATCCATAGATTCATTATTATTCTCAATCAAAGTAGACAAAGGCATATCATTAGGATCGGAAGAAACACTTTTAGTAGCAAATAATTTCATAAGTTCATCCATCTTTCCACTTAAAACATTAATCTCTTCTATCGCATGCACTTTTTTATTAGTAGATCTTTCGGTGTGCCATTGAGAATAATTAACCATAATATTTTCTAGGAGTTTGGTAGCTTTCTCCTAAAGTGATTTCAATAAAAGTGCCTCCCTCGGCCGAATATGAAAGATTTCTAGATGCAAAATTCAATTCGGCATAAAATGTTTCTATAATCATCCATAAATTCGAACCATGAGTAAGGCAATTACGTATCATTAATTTCATCCTCTCCCAAGCTTCTGCAACATGTTCATGATCAAGTTGCTTAAAATTCATAATATTGTTTCTAAGAGAGATGATCTTAGCAGGAGGAAAATACTTAGAGATAAAAGCATCTTTGCACTTATTCCATGAATCAATACTATTTTTAGGGAAAGACGAAAACCAAGCTTTAGCACGATCTCTAAGCCAAATAGGGAATAGCTTCAATTTAACAATATCGTTGTCCACATCTTTCTTCTTTTGCATATCACACAAATCAACGAAGCTATTCAGATGGGTAGCGACATCTTCACTAGTAAGGCCGGCGAATTGATCTTTCATGACAAGATTCAACAAAGCAGCATTAATTTCACAAGATCCAGCATCGGTAAGAGGAGCAATCGGAGTGCTAAGAAAGTCATTGTTGTTGGTATTGGTAAAGTCACACAATTTAGTATTATCTTGAGCCATCGTGACAAGAAAGTAATCCATCACACGAGCAAACAAGAAGCAAGCGAAAAAGAGGTGAACGGAAAAGAGAGGGCGAATAAAACGGCAAGGGTGAAGTGGGGGAGAGGAAAACGAGAGGCAAATGGCAAATAATGTAATACGAGGGATAAGAGTTTGTGGTGGGTACTTGGTATGTCTTGACTTGACTTGGCGTGAAATTCCCCGGCAAAGGCACCAGAAATCCTTCTTGCTACCTCTTGAGCACTGCGTTGGTTTTCCATTGAAGAGGAAAGGGTGATGCAGTAAAGTAGCGTAAGTATTTCCCTCGGTTTTTGAGAACCAAGGTATCAATCCAGTAGGAGATCACGCTCAAGTCCCACGCACCTACACAAACAAATAAGAACCTCGCAACCAACGCGATAAAGGGGTTGTCAATCCCTTCACGGTCACTTACGAGAGTGAGATCTGATAGATATGATAAGGTAATATTTTTGGTATTTTTTGATAAAGAGAAATAAAGATGCTAAGTAAAATAAACAACAATAAAAATAGCCAAGTGTTGGAAGATTAATATGATGGAATATAGACCCGGGGGCCATAGGTTTCACTAGTGGCTTCTCTCAAGAGCATAAGTATTACGGTGGGTGAACGAATTACTGTCAAGCAATTGATAGAATTGAGCATAGTTATGAGAATATCTAGGTATGATCATGTATATAGGCATCACGTCCGCGACAAGTAGACCGAAACGATGTAACATCCCAAATTTCCTATTTGGAATGTTCTACAATTATAGCTAAGCATCTATGCATATTGTTTGAAATTGAGTGGCATTTGAAGTTTCAGAAGTTTTTGGAGTTGTTGGAATTTGAATTCAAAGTTTGGCAGTTGAAATTTATTTCAAACCAATGTCTGACAAATACTTGAGACAAAGTATGAGAGGAGTAAGCATGACACTCCAAAAATGTCAGATGAAAAACATTGCCAAAAAGTTTGAATTCAAATTTGAATTTTATTTGGGATTTTAGAAAAATGATTTTTTTAAAGTTTGAGTTTTGCCCCTGGAAAAATGTTCAAATTATAGGGAATATTCCCCTGATCATTTTGATATATATATGTCCTATATAAAATATTTATATTTAAATATATTTTCTCTCTCTCACTAATTCAAAAAAAATTAGAAAAGGAGACCCAGGCGCCAGCCAGGCCGACTGGCCCAGCCAGCGCCGAGGCGGCCCAGCCAGTGGTCAGAACTGCCCACCAAAGCCAGCCCAACCGAGCCGACCGACCGACCCAGCCGCCCGCCAGAACACCTCCCCTCGGTCGCCTGTCGCCTCACCCTCCCCTCTCTCACCGACACCCGGCCCCACCCGTCGTCTTCCCCTTGCGCAAGCCAGCGCAACCGCCGCCGCCGCCGGAATCCCGGGGATCCCGGGATCGCCTCCCCGATTCACCCCTCGCCCAAGTCGAGACCCCCTATAAATACCCCGCCCTCGACCCCTTCCCCACTTTTCCCCTCGCCCCACCCTCTCCTCGCCGCAATCCCTCGCCGGAGTCCGAAGCCGCCGCCGCGCCATTGTCACCGTTCCGGCCATCCCCGACCCCCTCGAGCTCCACCGAGACCACCCCCGAGCTCCCCTTGCTCCGCCGCACCCGCCGGAGGACTCCGCCGTCGTCCCCGACCACCGAACCACCAGCGCCGTCGTCGCCCGAAACCGCCGTCGCCGCCCGAGCCGCCGTCGCCGTCGACCACCGCGGTGAGTCACCGGAGTCCCCTCCGCCGTCCGATCTAACACGTAGGGTGTAGATTAGATCCCCCGAAGGGGTACGGTCTATTTAGGTTTTAGTTTAATAGATCGGTTTTAGTTCCGGTTTATTCCGGTTTAGTTAGTGGTTAGTTGGACCAGCCCGACTCGGTTTATTACCGCGTGCGCGTTTTAGTTATATTACGCCGATGTGTTAGATAGGCCCAGTTTTCGTTTTAGTTAATTTTTTTCGTTTCTGTTTTTAACAGAATAGTTTCAGTTTTGTAAAATCCATATCTTTTAATCTACTTAATATTTTTAAGAGATTCTTTTTTTGTTAGTTTACAAATTTGTTGTAGTTTCTGTAGAAAATATGTTTAGTCATGTTAAAATTATTTAAAATTGTTTTATTTTAGTTTTAGACAGATTAGTAATTCTGCTATAAAATGAGTTATGATTATTTTATTTTAGTGATTCTTTTTGTCACTACTTTATTTTGACCTTGCCAAACCGTAGGGAATTTATTTGGGTATTTTAGATCTAATAAAAAATAGTTTTAATAAGAATCATGTTGTTCCTATTTATTTAACTAGCTACTGTTTTCTATTGTTTCATATAGCAAATAATTTTATTTCTTTTATGTGATAGTTTATTTTAGGTTAGTTTCTGTAACTTTAGAACATGAACTTTTATTTACAATAAATAAAACTTTTATTTTATTTTTCTTGCTAGGATTGTTATAGGCCTAATAGGAGTTCTATAATAGCTTTTGATGTCATTCTTTTTGCTCCTATTGGCATGGTGTTTTCTCTTCTGTTAGTTAGCAAAAAACCCATGCTTGAGTTCTGTTAAGAAAATTTTTGTTGTGTAAAACTATTCTTGGTTGATTGTTTGATGTGGTGAAAGCATTGATTTGGATTTCTTCGAGTTTTTCTTTGGGTTTTGGTTCAATGGTTTCATGTGTTATGTTAGCATGCTATTATGTTAAGAGATCATATGTGGTATGCTTATTATGATTGTTGTTTGTCTCGGTAGAATTTCTGGAGTGCGAAGCTTGCTACCACGAGTCCCTAGCTTTCGAAGATCGTCAGCAAGGCAAGTCATTGATCCTATTTCTTTACTATACCTATGATTTTATTGCATTAGAATTATACCTCCCCACCATGCATGCAGTAGGAGAATTTGAAGTTATGTTCTTGAGTAGTATCACGAGGTAGGATGAACCCAATTCCCCTTGTTACCATTGCCCGGGACGAAGTAGTTTATTTTGCTATGCTCGTAGACGGGGTTGGTTGAGTGAATTCATAAGGGAGATGTGAGAGTCAAGATGATGACAACCCCATGACTTCAAGCTCAAGATGGACTTCAAAATTCACTCTTTGGGTGGAGGGCGGTTGACGGCACCACTGGAAAACCAGCGGTTGGCGTGATGCATGGAGAAGCGCCATGACATCTTGCGGAAAGCTTCACCCAGCCACGAAGAGACGGATGGATACCCCATTGACCGGAAGCTTACCTGTGCAGCCGCAAGCCATCATGGGCTCTGGCTTGGTCAACCCTAGTTGTGACTCTGGCCGGACGGTGCTACGAGATGTAGAAGAATGGTAGGATTGGATGGGTACCGGCAGTGGCCAGAGGAACTCTTCGGAAGACCCTGTTTCGTTCGTCCCGTCTTCAAACACCATGAAGTGCGAAGACTTAAAAGGAGGGAATGATTCTTGCGGGTAAAGTGCGCAAACCTCTGCACAGGGTTAAAACCTAATCGATTAGCCGTGTCCCCGGTTACGGACAATTTGAGCCTCTGGAACTTGGAGTATTTCGGAAATCTCAACACTGAAATTAATAAATTAATTGAGGGGATTATTTAATAATTGGGAATGAGACATTGGTTGGTGGAACCATCTCAATAACTACCAACAATTTTGTAGTAATTGCAAACAAGTCCTTATTGTAGGGAAAAACTGGCTTTTCGCAGAACAATGAAACTTAGAGCCCCACAGCCAAATTGCATATAGTGTTAGTAAATTTTATTGTTATTCTCTCTTCATGACTTGCCAGCATATTCAAAATGCTGACCTACACGGCTGCAACGTCTTATGTTGCAGAGGACTATTCCGATCAGGAGTGAGGCTACGATCCACGCTTGGCGATTGCCCTATGGAGTCGGATGGACTCGCTATTCTTCTACGCTTCCGCAGCTTATTTAGTTCATTTCTCATGAGTTGGCCTTTGGCCGAATTTATTCTATTGTAATAAAGACTCGATATGAGAATCGTGTAATAAATTCAGGTGTGATTGAACTTTGATTATTTCATCAATGTCTTGTGTGCAAAGCATGATCTTGGGATGGTACAGCTACACGAGACTTGACCGATTTTGGGTCGGTCGCTCTGAGATGGTATTCAGAGCACACGCTGACCGTGGGGCGTAACCCCTAGGATCGGAAAGCCATAGGAAGAGACTATTTATTTTATGTCCTTATCATTCCGTAATTCTCCCTGTTCATTTCGACTTCTCTCCGATTTTCAACATTCTAGATGGCGCGAGTTCACCCCAGTTCTGCTACGGAGTTTTGCCACCAGATGAGGCGATGCCTTCGGCAAGAAGCTGGTCTAGATCGTGAAGAAGCTGAAGATTGCTCGCCCTCGATCACGGAAGCCTACCAATGCACTCCGACGGATACCCTTCTGAGATTGTGGTGCACATTCCGGGAGAACCTTCGAGGAGATTGAGCCTATTGACTTTGAGTTTACCGATTTCAATTGGATCCTCGGAAGAGACATGGCGATTTATCGTGCACTTGGACATCTCCGAGAGGAGTACAGGCGAGCTCGACCCATCGAGACCTCGCCATGATTTCTCGCAGAGCTAGGAATGGAGATATCATCCGTGCCGTGAGGGCGACTCCATTCTCTCATATGTCCAAGACTTGGAGTGTCTCCTCGAGAAGCGGGAGATCCGGACTCGTCGTAACTTCGAAGGTACACAGGAGGCTGTTGTTCCGTGAACTGGGCTGGAGGAGAAAGCACACGCAAACTTCCTTGACCATGAAGAAGAAATCAAGGATTTCATGGAGAGAGTCGACAAGCTGAAGATGGATGTTGCCGCATTAGAGGAGAAGATGGACTTGGGAGAAGACCTTTTTCCGAGTGGAGATGATGGACCTCTCGTGAGCAATGACCAGGATTATGAAGAGCTCCACCAAGAAAAGCCGCAAGAGGAGGCGCCGCATCGAGGGCGCGCCACACCGAGGACGCCGCACTGGAGGGCGCAAGGATTATTGAAGAAGACATTTAGTCGACCGCCATGTTATTTTTCCGTCGATCGCTTAGGCCGTTATTTTGATTAGTCGTGAAATTTGTAATCGAGATTGAACCATGTTTGAGATGATTGAATAAATGATTGGTGTGATTATGATTGTGCATTCATATGGGTAGTGATATTTTCTCATTAGACCCTTGTTCTATTCTAATTTTCTCATCCACTCCAAAACACGGATGCCTCAGAGGCGTGACCCGGTCTCAACTTTCCGCGGAGCTCACCCAGCTGATCCAGCGAGAGAATGCCCTCATGCGGATGCTCATCGAACCGAACAACAACAACAACAATCCACCGCCACCACCCCTGTTGACAACTTGACCCGCTTCCTAAGGCTGAATCCGCCGGTGTTCTCTAGCAGACCGAGCGATTGTGGCGATGATTGGCTCCGCAAGGTCGGAAGGAGTTAGCCACTGCTGGATGCACAGATGAGAGAAGGTGCGCTTTGCGCACATCAACTTGATGGACCTGCAGCCTCTTTGTGGGAGAACTACACGCCACTTATCCCATCGCCACCATCACGTGGGATCAGTTCCAGCGAGCTTTCCGCACCGCTCATGTCTCAGCTGGAGCCATGAGTTTGAAGAAGCGTGAGTTCCGCAACTTACGCCCGAGAACCGTCTTGTGGGGCGATACATGGATGAGTTCAACAAGTTAGCTCGCTATGCCCCTGATGATGTGGCCACAGATGCCGCAAAGCAGGAAAAGTTTCTCGAGGACTCAATGGCGAGCTGGGTATGCAGCTAATGGTGGCTACCTTCAACAACTACCAGGAGCTGGTAGACAAGGCCACCATACTTGAAGGCAAGCAGCAGCAGATTGATAGCTGCAAGCGGAAGTATGGCGGGGAAGTACAACTCGGAGCTCAGCGAAGCCCGTTATGCCCCATACTGGGAGGGCATACCCATCACACCCATGGAGGACATAATCATGGAGGACATAACCATGGAGGAAATGGGAACAACCGCAACCAGGATAACAAGACAGGCAATGGAAACGGCAATGGCAACCAGCACCGTCCTGCCCGGCTCGAAAGATCTGAGTCACATCACTGTTCAAGTGCCGAAAACAGGGCACTATGCCACCGACCGGCGGAGGCCAAGCAGAGAATGGAAGCGGCAATGGAATCTCAGCAAAGAAGCCCAACCCTTTTCCTCGTGCTCGGGTGAACCACATTGGCGTGGAGGGCGTCTATGATCAGCCGGAACAATTGTGGTTGGTAAGTTTTTATTAAATTCACATCCAGTATTGGTACTCTTTGATTCTGGTGCAACGCATTCATTCATATCAAGGGTAGTTGTGGAAAAGTACGGGTTGCCCACTAGAACCCTTAGAAGCCCTCTTCACGTCAGTTCCGCAGGAGGAGAAATGATGGCAGGTTTAGGCTGTCATGCAACCCTCAACATCGGAAACCATAAATTTCCCGCAGACCTCATAGTATTGGAAACCCAGACCTTGGATGTAATCCTAGGCATGGATTGGTTGACAAAGTTTGAAGGAAACATAGACTGTGTGCGCAAGAAGTCGATTCTGCTCACCACCGGAGCGTAAGAGGATCAAGTATGTATCGGGCGTATCCCGATGAAGAATCGGGTGAATTCCCTCACGAGAGTTGTTCAGAGGAAGTGCCGATGGTGCAAGATTTTCCCGATGTGTTTCGGAGGAATTACCGAGAATGCCACCGACGAGAGACATTGAATTTCTGATTGAGTTATTGCCCGCACAACCCCAATATCCAAGAGACCCTATCGGATGCCCCGAGCGATTTGAAAGAGATCAAGAACCAAATTAATGAGCTATTGGAGAAAGGATATATTCGCCAAGCTCGTCACCTTGGGGCCCCCATCTTTTGGTAGAGAAGAAGGATGGAACCACGAGAATGGTTGTGGACTATCGTTCGTTGAGCAGCGTGACCATCAAGAACAAGTACCCTCTGCCGATGATTAATGATCTATTTGATCAGCTAGTTGGAGCCAAGGTATTCTCCAAGATCGATCTTCGATCAGGGTATCATCAGTTGAAGATCCGTGAGAAGGATATACCTAAAACAGCATTCACCACCAGGTATGGTTTATATGAGTATATCGTCATGTCATTCGGATTGACTAATGCCCCTGCATACTTCATGAATTTGATGAACAAGGTATTTATGGAATATCTGGACAAGTTTGTCGTGGTGTTCATCGATGATATACTGATTTTCTCAAGAGCGAGGAAGAGCATCGGGAACATTTGCGTCTAGTTCGGAGAAACTCCGAGAACATCCAGTTGTATGCCAAGTTCAGCAAATGTGAATTTTGGCTGAAGGAAGTCGGATTCCTCGGACATGTTATTTCAGGAGAAGGAATAGCAGTTGACCCCGCCAAGGTTGAATCAGTCACCGATTGGCAGTCACCCACCTCAGTCAAGGAGATCCGCAGTTTTCTCGGACTCGCAGGATATTATCGGAGGTTCATTGAGAATTTCTCAAAGATTGCCAAGCCCATGACTGAGCTATTGAAGAAGGATGCCAAGTACATTTGGACCGAGGATTGTGAGGCCAGTTTTCAGGAATTGAAGAAACGTTTGGTCACATCCCCAGTGCTGATTTTGCCGGACATACACAAGGATTACCAGGTATTTTGTGACGCTTCTCGTCAGGGACTCGGAGGAGTACTCATGCAGGAAGGAAAAGTTGTAGCTTATACCTCCAGACAGCTACGACCACACGAGATGAATTATGCCACACATGATTTGGAGTTAGCAGCCGTAGTGCATGCACTCAAGACCTGGAGACATTTTCTTATCGGAAACCATTGTGATGTTTACATAGATCATAAGAGCTTGAAGTATATTTTCACGCAGAAAGAGTTGAACCTCAGGCAGAGGAGATGGCTAGAGTTAATCAAGGACTATGACATGAGATTGCATTACCACCGGGAAAGGCTAATGTTGTAGCAGATGCTTTGAGCCATAAGAGTTATGTGAATACTCTTAGGCGGAGGATTACCAGGAATTAGTCGATGACCTCGAGATCTTCGATTGGAGATAGTTCCAGAGGATATGTTGCAACTCTGGAAGTTCAGTCCACTTTGGCGAAAGAATTCGTGAAGCCCGAAGTCGGACAAGGAAATTGATGAGATAAAGAAAAGGATGAATGAAGGAAAAGCTAAAGGGTTTCGTAAGGATGAATACGGAGCTATATGGTTCGAGGATCGTATTTATGTACCCAATGATCCCGAACTCGTGAAGCTAATTCTTCAGAGGCTCATGATTCACCGTACTCGATTCACCCGGTAACACCAAGATGTATCTGGATTTGAAGGAAAGTTTACGGTGGGCGGTATGAAGAAGGATATTGCGAGTTCAGTAGCGAGTATGCGATGTTTGCCAGCAGTAAAGGCGGAACATCGAAGCCAGCAGGTTACTTCAACCTTTGCCGATTCCCGAGTGGAAATGGGAAAAACTTGGAATGGATTTTATCACAGGATTACCCAGGACCCGTTCAGGTTATGATTCCATCTGGGCGTGGTTGATCGATTGACCAAGGTAGCTCATTTCATTCCGTGAAGACTACCTATACCAGCGCTAAGTTAGCCAAGATATACATGACCAGGATCGTATGTCGCATGGAGTTCCGAGGAGTATCGTGTCGATAGAGGAACACAATTTACCTCAAAGTTTTGGAATCAGTTGAATGAAACTTTGGAGTGCGAGGCTGGAGTTCAAGACAGCTTTTCATCCGCAGACAGATGGACAGACCGAGAGAGTCAACCAGATCCTGGAGGACATGTTGAGAGCTTGTGCGCTAGACTATGGGTCTAGCTGGGATGATAATTTGCCATACGCGGAGTTCTCGTACAATAACAGTTATCAGACCAGTCTGAAGATGTCCCCTTTCGAAGCTCTATACGGAAGGAGGTGCAGAACACCATTGTTGTGGGATGGTGTTGGAGATCGAAAACTTTTCGGTCCCGATCTTATCAGAGATTCCGAAGAGAAAGTCAAACTGATTCGAGATAGACTCAAGGTAGCCCAGTCGAGGCAGAAGAGTTATGCCGACAGTAAACGCAAGGAAGTAACTTACGAAGCGGGAGACCGGGCATATCTTCGTGTGTCCCCACTTTGTGGAATCAAGAGGTTCGGTGTTAAAGGAAAGTTAGCACCCCGGTTCATTGGCCCCTACAAAATCCTCGAACGTCGTGGAGAAGTTGCTTACAAGTTGGAATTGCCGGAAGGATTGTCCGGAGTTCATGATGTCTTCCATGTTTCTCGGTGAAGAAGTGCCATGCCGACATGGCGATATTCCGTTGAGAGACACAAGGCCCCTAGAGGCCATACAGCTCGACGGTGATCGACTTATGAGGAGAAACCCGTCCGAATTCTCGAGACTGCGAACAGAGTCACCCGCAGCAAGATCATCAAGTTTTGCAAGGTCTTTGTGAGTCATCACTCCGAGGAGGAAGCCACACGGGGCGAGAAGAAGACCTCCGCCGAGACCACCGCACCTATTTGCTAGCCAACCCGAATCTCGAGGGCGAGATTCATCTTAAAATGGTAGGTTTGTAACATCCCAAATTTCCTATTTGGAATGTTTTACAAGTATAGCTAAGCATCTATGCATATTGTTTGAAATTGAGTGGCATTTGAAGTTTCAGAAGTTTTTGGAGTTGTTGGAATTTGAATTCAAAGTTTGGCAGTTGAAATTTATTTCAAACCAATGCCTGACAAATACTTGAGACAAAGTATGAGAGGAGTAAACATGACACTCCAAAAATGTCAGATGAAAAACATTGCCAAAAAGTTTGAATTCAAATTTGAATTTTATTTGGGATTTTAGAAAAATGATTTTTTTAAAGTTTGAGTTTTGCCCCTGGAAAAATGTTCAAATTATAGGGAATATTCCCCTGATCATTTTGATATATATATGTCCTATATAAAATATTTATATTTAAATATATTTTCTCTCTCTCACTAATTCAAAAAAAATTGAAAAGGAGACCCAGGCGCCCGGCCAGCCGATCGGCCCAGCCAGGCCGAGGCGGCTGACCAGCCCAGGGCCCGGCCAATGGGCCAGGCCAACCCGGCCTAGCTGCAGCGCAGCCAACCGAGCCGACCGACCCAGCCGCGCCCGAGCCGAACACCCTCCCCCTCGGTCGCCCGTCGCCTCACCCCTCCCCCTCTCTCACCGACACCCCAGCCCCACCCCGTCGTCTTCCCCTTGCGCAAGCCAGCGCAACCGCCGCCGCCGCCGGAATCCCGGGGATCCCGGGATCGCCTCCCCGATCCACCCCCTCGCCCAAGTCGAGACCCCCTATAAATACCCCCGCCCTCGACCCCTTCCCCCACTTTTCCCCCTCGCCCGACCCCTCTCCTCGCCGCAATCCCTCGCCGGAGTCCGAAGCCGCCGCCGCGCCATTGTCACCGTTCCGGCCATCCCCGACCCCCTCGAGCTCCACCGAGACCACCCCCGAGCTCCCCTTGCTCCGCGGCACCCGCCGGAGGACTCCGCCGTCGTCCCCGACCACCGGAGCCACCGCGCCGTCGCCGCTCGAGCCGCCGTCGCCGCCCGAGCCGCCGTCGCCGTCGACCACCGCGGTGAGTCACCGGAGTCCCCTCCGCCGTCCGATCTAACACGTAGGGTGTAGATTAGATCCCCCGAAGGGGTACGGTCTATTTAGGTTTTAGTTTAATAGACCGGTTTTAGTTCCGGTTTATTCCGGTTTAGTTAGTGGTTAGTTGGACCGGCCCGACTCGGTTTATTACCGCGTGCGCGTTTTAGTTATATTACGCCGATGCGTTAGATAGGCCCAGTTTTCGTTTTAGTTAATTTTTTCGTTTCTGTTTTAACAGAATAGTTTCAGTTTTGTAAAATCCATATCTTTTAATCTACTTAATATTTTTAAGTGATTCTTTTTTGTTAGTTTGCAAATTTGTTGTAGTTTCTGTAGAAAATATGTTTAGTCATGTTAAAATTATTTAAAATTGTTGTATTTTAGTTTTAGACAGATTAGTAATTCTGCTATAAAATGAGTTAGGATTATTTTATTTTAGTGATTCTTTTGTCACTACTTTATTTTGACCTTGCCAAACCGTAGGTAATTTATTTGGGTATTTTAGATCTAATAAAAAATAGTTTTAATCAGAATCATGTTGTTCCTATTTATTTAACTAGCTACTGTTTTCCTATTGTTTCATATAGCAAATAATTTTATTTCTTTTATGTGATAGTTTATTTTAGGTTAGTTTCTGTAACTTTAGAACATGAACTTTTATTTACAATAAATAAAACTTTTATTTTATTTTTCTTGCTAGGATTGTTATAGGCCTAATAGGAGTTCTATAATAGCTTTTGATGTGATTCTTTTTGCTCCTATTGGCATGGTGTTTTCTCTTCTGTTAGTTAGCAAAAAACCCATGCTTGAGTTCTGTTAAGAAAAATTTTGTTGTGTAAAACTATTCTTGGTTGATTGTTTGATGTGGTTAAAGCATTGATTTGGATTTCTTCGAGTTTTTCTTTGGGTTTTGGTTGAATGGTTTCATGTGTTATGTTAGCATGCTATTATGTTAAGTGATCATATGTGGTATGCTTGTTATGATTGTTGTTTGTCTCGGTAGAATTTCCGGAGTGCGAAGCTTGCTACCACGAGTCCCTAGCTTTCGAAGATCGTCAGCAAGGCAAGTCATTGATCATATTTCTTTACTATACCTATGATTTTATTGCATTAGAATTATACCTCCCCACCATGCATGCAGTAGGAGAATTTGAAGTTATGTTCTTGAGTAGTATCATGAGGTAGGATGAAACCAATTCCCATTGTTACCATTGCCCGGGACGAAGTAGTTTATTTTGCTATGCTCGTAGACGGGGTTGGTTGAGTGAATTCATAAGGGAGATGTGAGAGTCAAGATGATGACAACCCCATGACTTCAAGCTCAAGATGGACTTCAAAATTCACTACTGGGTGGAGGAAGGTTGACGGGCACCCTGGAGAAAACCAGCGGTTGGCCGGGATGCATGGAGAAGCGCCATGACATCTTGCGGAAAGCTTCACCCAACCACGAAGAGACGGATGGATACCCCATTGACCGGAAGCTTACCTGTGCAGCCGCAAGCCATTATGGGCTCTGGCTTGGTCAACCCTAGTTGTGACTCTGGCCGGACGGTGCTACGAGATGTAGAAGAACGGTAGGATTGGATGGGTACCTGCAGTGGCGAGAGGAACTCTTCGGAAGACCCTGTTTCGTACGTCCCGTCTTCAAACACCATGAAGTGCGAAGACTTAAAAGGAGGGAACGATTCTTGCGGGTAAAGTGCGCAAACCTCTGCAGAGGGTTAAAACCTAATCGATTAGCCGTGTCCCCGGTTACGGACAATTTGAGCCTCTGGAACTTGGAGTATTTCGGAAATCTCAACACTGAAATTAATAAATTAATTGAGGGGATAATTTAATAATTGGGAATGAGACATTGGTTGGTGGAACCATCTCAATAACTACCAACAATTTTGTAGTAATTGCAAACAAGTCCTTATTGTAGGAAAAAACTGGCTTTTCGCAAAACAATGAAACTTAGAGCCCCACAGCCAAATTGCATATAGTATTAGTAAATTTTATTGTTATTCTCTCTTCATGAATTGCCAGCATATTCAAAATGCTGACCTACACGGCTGCAACGTCTTATGTTGCAGAGGAGTATTCCGATCAGGAGTGAGGCTACGATCCACGCTTGGCGATTGCCCTATGGAGTCGGATGGACTCGCTATTCTTCTACGCTTCCGCAGCTTATTTAGTTTATTTCTCATGAGTTGGCCTTCGGCCGAATTTATTCTATTGTAATAAAGACTCGATATGAGAATCGTGTAATAAATTCAGGTGTGATTGAACTTTGATTATTTCATCAATGTACTGTGTGTGCCAGCATGATCTTGGGATGGTACAGCTACACAGAGACTTGACCGATTTTGGGTCGGGTCGCTACAAACGATTATGCATCTACTACTATTACTCCACACATCGACCGCTATCCAGCATGCATCTAGAGTATTAAGTTCATAAGAACAGAGTAATTCTTTAAGTAAGATGACATGATGTAGAGGGATAAACTCATGCAAATTATATAAACCCCATCTTTTTATCCTCGATGGCAACAATACAATACATGCCTTGATGCCCCTACCGTCACTAGCAAAGGACACCGCAAGATTGAACCCAAAGCTAAGCACTTCTCCCATTGCAAGAAAGATCAATCTAGTAGGCCAAACCAAACTGATAATTCGAAGAGACTTGCAAAGATAACCAATCATGCATAAAAGAATTCAGAGGAGATTCAAATATTGTTCATAGATAAACTTGATCATAAACCCACAACGGATCTCGACAAACACACCGCAAAAGAAGATTACATTGAATAGATCTCCAAGAAGATCAAGGATAACTTTGTATTGAGATCCAAAGAGAGAGAAGAAGCCATCTAGCTAATAACTATGGACCCGAAAGTCTGAGGTAAACTGCTCACACATCATCGGAGAGGCTATGGTGTTGATGTAGAAGCCCTCCATGATCAATGCCCCCTCCGGCGGAGCGCCGGAAAAGGCCCCAAGATGGGATCTCACGGGTACGGAAGGTTGCGGCGGTGGAAATAGGGTTTTGGATCTGTATATGATGTTTCCAGCGTACATGGGTATATATAGGCGCGCCCCCCCTGCCTCGTGCCTTCCTCGTTGATTGCTTTACATAGACTTCAAGTCCTCTGGATCATGTTTGTTCCGAAAATCACGTTCCCGAAGGTTTCATTCCGTTTGGACTCCGTTTGATATTCCTTTTCTGCGAAACACTGAAATAGGCAAAAAAACAGCAATTTGGGCTGGGCCTCCGGTTAATAGGTTAGTCCCAAAAATAATATAAAAGTGTATAATAAAGCCCATTAAACATCCAAAACAGAATATAATATAGCATGGAACAATAAAAAATTATAGATACGTTGGAGACGTATCAAGCCCCCTCTGTCAACCCCTGTTTCCCCCCTTGTTAGCCGTTGTAGTTCGCTGATGCGGCTGAAGCTCCGGCCACACCTAGGACGCGCCTGCCTACAGCCACCTCCGCCCGTCCGCGCCTTACCTCGCGGCCGCTGCATCCTGCTACTGCGTCGACGCGCCCCGGGCCACACCCCTACCTCGCGTGCACGCTGCTTCCCGCGAGCGCCTCGTCCCTGCCCGCTCGCTGATACCCCGCGACCTGGCACAACCCCACGGCTGCCCGGGCTCTGCTCCCACCCGCGTCGCTCGCCCCGCCGTCTGCCGGAGTCCTTGCCTCCGCTCGCTGTTGCTTCGGCGACCGCCGCCGACCGCCGCTGTCCGCAGCTCGCCTCCAGTAGCCGCTCCACTCGCACCCTCCCACCATGGCTCGCCCTTCCCACCCTGGTTGCCCCGCGAGACTGCCGTGACCTCCCGCTTCCCTAGCGTCACCCCCTGCTGCTCTGGCCAAGCCACCCCGTGACCGCTGTCGCGTCTCCCGGTGGGCTGCAGCCGAGTGCCGCCGCCGCCCTGCCTCAAGCCTCCGCTGCCGCCCGCGCATCACCGCGGCTTCGCCCCGCTCCGCGCCTCACCAGCGCACCACTGGCACCCTATCGGGCGCCCGCGCCCGTTAACCGCACACCCGGTTGGCCCTATGGGCCACTGCCCAGTGGGCCCCCTTGTCTACAAAAAAATGTTTTTAACAAAATATATAAATATTAATTAATTAATTAATTAACTTAATTAACCTTTCTTAGTTAGTCTAATGAACCATATCAGTCTAGGTAAACTTGCTTAATTAGGTAGGGCAATGACAGATGGGTCCCGGCTGATAGTTTGACCAGTCGACGCTCTGTTGACTGCTGACGTCATGCTGACGTCAGGCGAACATCCTAATTGCATTTTTGAATTAAAGACAATTTTAGAATATTGTTTAAAACTTTAGAAAATTAATATAAAATAATCCGTAAATCGGATGAAAATACTTCGTACATGAAAGTTGCTTAGAACAACGAGATGAATCCGAATACGCAGTCCGTTTGTCACCCACATGTCCCTAGCATAGCAAACATGCAACTTTTCCCCTCCGGTTCATCTGTCCGAAAACGTGAAACACCGGGAATACTTTCCCGGATGTTTTCCCCATTTGACGGTATCACCTAGTACTGCGTTAGGTCACCTCTAGCACCGCGTATTGCCATGTTATGCTTTGTGATGCTTTGATTGCTCTGTTATTTATTGTGTTCCCCCTTCATTACTTTTTTCGGTAGACCCCAAGACCGCTGCCGGTACCCCTGTGATCGACTACATCGACGACGAACCCTTCTCTTGCCAGAGCAACCTGGCAAGCCCCCCTTGATCACCAGATATCGCCTATTCCTTCTCTCTACTGCTTGAAATTAGAGTAGTGTAGCATGTTACTTCTTTCGGTTAATCCTATTCTGCTGCATAGCCTGTCATTGTTGCTACAGTTGTTACCCTTACCTGCAATCATAAATGCTTAGTATAGGATGCTAGTATTCCATTAGTAGCCCTACATTCTTGTCCGTCTTCCATGCTATACTATCGGGCCACAATCACTCGGGAGGTGATCACGGGTATATACTTATATACATAATATTTTATACATGTGGACTAAAGTCAGGTCGGCCCGTAGAGTACCCGCGAGTGATTCATGGATTGGGTGGCTGAAAGGACCTTTGTCCCGATGGCCCTTTGGGTGGATCTTTGTGGCGGAGTGACATGGCAGGTTGAGACCACCTAGGTGAGAGGCGGGCCTGGCCCTGGTCGGCGTTCGTGGTTACTTCAAAATAACACGCTTAATGAGATCTTTGTATTTGATCTGAGTCAGGCCATTGGCCTATACGCACTAACCAACTACGTGGGAACAGTTATGGGCACTCGACGTCGTGGTATTAGCTTAAGCCTTCTTGATGTCAGCGACTGAGCGGCGAGCGCCGGATTGGACCGCAAGCCTACGCTTGTATTAAGGGCGCTAGGTCTTCTTCCAGCCGCTCTCACAACATACAGGGCCCGGACCCCTGCGCCATAGGATTTAGACCGGTGTGCTGACCTCTCTGTTGTGCCTAAGTGGGGCTGCGACGTGTTGATCTTCTGAGGCCGGGCATGACCCAGGAAAGTGTGTCCAGCCAAAGGGGATCGAGTGTGTTGGGTAATGTGGTGCACCCTGCAGGTAAGTTTATCTATTCGAATATCTGTGATCCTTGGTAACAGGACGACCCAGAGTTGTACCTTGACCTTATGACAACTAGAACCGGATACTTAATAAAACACAACCTTTCAAGTGACAAATACAACCCGGTGATCACTCTCTCACAGGGCTACGAGGAGAGGATCGTCAGGTAGGATTATGCTATGCAATGATACTTGGTGAACTTACCATCTACTCTCTTCTACATGCTGCAAGATGGAGGCTGCCAGAAGCGTAGTCTTCGGCAGGACTAGCTATCCCCCTTTTATTCTGGCATTCTGCAGTTCAATCCACCGATATTGCCCCCTTTACACATATACCCATGCATATGTAGTGTAGATCCTTGCTTGCAAGTACTTTGGATGAGTACTCACGGTTGCTTTGCTCCTCCTTTCCCCCCTTTGAGTACTCACGGTTGCTTTGCTCCTCGTTTCCCCCTTTCCTTTCTTCTTAGTTGACGCAACTAGATGTCGGAGCCCAGGAGCTAGATGCCACCGTCGACGACGACTTCTACTACACCGGAGGTGCCTACTACTACGTGCAGGCCGCTGACGACGACCAGGAGTAGTTTAGGAGGACCCCAGGCAGGAGGCCTGCGCCTCTTTAGATCTGCATCCCAGTTTGTGCTAGCCATCTTGTGGCAACTTGTTTAACTTATGTCTGTACTCAGATATTGTTGCTTCCACTGACTCATCTATGATCTAGCACTTGTATTCGAGCCCTCGAGGCCCCTGGCTTGTATTATGATGCTTGTATGACTTATCTTTATTTTAGAGTTGCATTGTGATATCTTCCCGTGAGTCCCTGATCTTGATCATACTCGTTTGCGTGTATGATTATTGTATGATTGAATCAGGGGCGTCACACCCTGCCAGAAAAAACTCCTCACAGCCTGCCGGACCACCCCCTCCAGCCGGGCCTATGGACCCCACGAATGAGACTGGTGCTCCCACAGTAGAGGAGGTGCCACAAGTCCTTGTTGCCGAGCCCCAGGCTCCTACTTGGGCAAGGCACATTATCCACTTCCTCCAAACCGAAGAACTTCCCGGCGACCAAGATGAAGCTGAGAAAGTAGCCCGGAGGTCCAGTATGTACCAGTTTGTCTATGACACTCTGTACAGAAGGAGGCCCAACGGTGTGAAATTGAAGTGTGTCTGCCGGGAGGATGGAAGGGAACTGCTGGATGAGATTCACAGAGGAATGTGTGGCTCACTGTCACGCCCAATATGCGACCCTATCCAAAAGGAACTCGACGGTCCCACCAAGGATAGACCCGCATATTGAAACGCTTTTGCAAGGTGGATATCATTACATCAACATTACATAATAGTGGGGATACCTCCAATACATACAATGTCACATGAATACAACAATACAACATACAAGATCAACATCCGACTACGGATGAATCATAAACGAAACTCAAACAATATCCACCACTGCTAGCCCAGGCTGCCGACACGAACCTATCCCCGATCGAAGAAGAAGCGGAAGAAGAACTCCAATACAAGCAAACATCGCTCTCACGTCATGATCATCGCAAACCTGTACACGCAATCGGTGGTGTAGTAATCTGTGAGCCACGAGGACTCAGCAATCCCATTACCATGGGTATCAAGACTAGCAAAGCTTAATGGGAAAGGAAGGGGTAAAGTGGTGAGGTTGCAGCAGCGACTAAGCATGATATGGTGGCTAACATACGCAAATGAGGCGAGAAGAGAAACAAAGGAACAGTCGTCAACTAGTAATGATCAAGAAGTGATCACGAACTCCTACTTACGTCGGACATAACCCAAGAACCGTGTTCTCCTCTCGATCCACCCGAAAAGAGACACTCACGGTTACGCACACGGTTGGTGTATTTTAGAAGAGTTTACTTCAAGTTTACTACAACGGATATTAACAAATTCCCATTTGCCACATAACAGCAGGGCACGGCTCTCGAAAGTTTAAACCTGCGGGGTGTCCCAACAGCCCATGATAAGCTCTCGCGATCAACGAAGGATATTCCTTCTCCCCGGGAAGACCCGATCAGTCTCGGAATCCCGGCTACAAGACATTTCGACAGTAATAAAACAAGACCAGCAAAACTGCTCGATGCGCCGACAATCCCGATAGGAGCTGCACATATCTCGTTCTCAGGGCAATACCGGATGAGACAGGCTATGAGTAAAACCAGGCCTCGAGTTTCCCCGCGGTGGCCACGCAGGCGGCTCGTTTCGGGCCAACACTTAGACAAGCATTGGCCCGGGGGGGCTAAATAAAGATGACCCTTGGGTTAATTACTCCCAAGGTAAAAGTAGGTGGTGGCGAGGCAAATGGTAAAACCAAGGTTGGGCCTTGCTGGAGGAGTTTTATTCAAAGCGAACTGTCAAGGGGGTCCCATAAATCACCCAACCGTGTTAGGGACGCAAAATCCGGGAACATAATACCGATATGACAGAAACTAGGGCGGCAAGAGTGGAACAAAACACCAGGCATAAGGCCGAGCCTTCCACCCTTTACCAAGTATATAGATGCATTAATAATATAAGAGATATTGTGATATCCTAACATAAACATAATCCAACATGGAGCGATCTTCATCTTCACCTACAACTAACAACGCTATAAGAGGGGCTGAGCAAAAGCGGTAACATAGCCAAGCAACGGTTTGCTAGGAAGGGTGAAAAAGGTTAGAGGCTGACATGGCAATTTGGGAGGCTTGATAAGCAAGTGGTAGGTAGCGCAGCATAGCGATAGAACAAAGCAACTAGCATAGCAATGATAGTAATGAGATCCAAGGTGACGGTCATCTTGCCTGAAATCCCGCTAGGAAGAAGAACGAGTCCATGAAGAAGGCGAGCGGATGAAGCCGAACCAAGCGTGAGCGAGCGAATCCTCACGATCGCATCTAAACAGGAACTAACAAGAAGAAGCACACAACATAGTAAACACACCACACATGAACAAGGCATGATGCACAAACAAGCATGATGCATGACAAAGACTACATGAAGCTACTCATGGCAAGAGATGATGCAAACAAGAGCAACACATCAAGGCAAGTTTAAATGAGGCCGGGAACAACATATAACAATTCCGATAAGTCCTCATATGCATATTTCGAAACTGGTCCAGATCTGAATAACTTTATGTTCTAGTTGTTAAACAGCAAGTTAAGATGCACCACGATGATCTACACGAAATTCTAGTCAAGTTACATATAAAGTTCATTTAATTCAGAGCTACGGCCTAGAAGATATGAGCAAAACAAGATAAGCATGGCATTGATACAAAATGCATCCAAACATCACGCAAACACCTCAAAACAAGGATGCAACATGATAATATGAAACTACATGCAAAATCAAGAAAGTTTCATATAGAGCACACTCAAAACGGAGCAACGGATCAACACATACACCCTATACAAGTCATGACAACAATCTGTCCAAAACAGCAACTAGGCATATTGCAAGCATCAAAACACTATGCTACAGCATCTCAACGTGAAAAAAAGGCATGGGCATGATGCAAAGGTAAAGCATGACAAAACATGAACATTGAGCTATCTCCAGAAATCACTAGAACATGCTCAAAATGACATGGCAAGATTGCAAATACTAACAGTTTCAGACTTTGCAGAAATAACATCAGGTTGCAATGTTTAGAGCTATCAAACAACATGCTACAGGAACTTATCATGGCAAACAAAGGCATGGCATGAATCTACTAATTGCATAGAACAAAAGTCCTTTACTGACCATGGGCCAAAAAGGATCATAAGATATGATGGCACTCATGTAAACATGACAAGTTATATTACAGATTCATACATGGCAGGAACAACAATAAGTAGACATGTTGGTGAGCTTGAACCACTCACCACAGATCAATACATGACATGGCAAGGCAACCAACAGTAAGAAGACATGTTTATGAAACTAAACATGGCAAGAATAAGTTCATAGGGTGCATGGATCACTAACAACAATCATGGCAACATTGAACTTAATGTTAACAGGCTGACAGCAACATTTTTTAGCAATTTTAGAGCAAGATTACAACAAGCTACATCAGGCTATAAATGCAACCAGGGGCATGGATCGATAGAGCAAGACATGTATAACAACACATCCTTAGTGAACATCTCCAGATTTTGCATAGAATGACTTGTAGAAGCAGGTTAACATAGAATCATGATATAGCAGATTCAGACATGCAAAACAGCAACAGCAAGTACCCTACTTAACAAGCTCGATGCATTCACTACACAACTCACAAAAATATATGGATGGCACCACTGTGAAGATGGCATGACATAGTACAAAACACATGTAGAGCTCATGATCATAAGATGCACACATCAAATGCAACAAAAATGACAAATCATCAAGTTATAACAGCTTCAGCAGGTTAACATCATATAGCACTCTTGCAACGAAGATTCAGGCATCAAGATGAACTCAAATGAACATGGTGCAATGGAAGAAAATGTAGATCATCTCAATATGAACATTTTGATATGCTACACGCCCAAAACGGAACAATATGCATGGAGTTACACCAAGTCAAAGTTAGCACCAGAATGCAAGAATTTCAGGACTTAACAGAAAATCACCTCCGCGAACACGGGATCCAGTTCGAGGAAGATCCATTCCTCGTACAGAGCAGCCATGGCGGAAGTCAACGCCGACGGGGAGGGTGCGTGGGACTCCGGCGGGGCTCGGGATGGCCGGGAATGTGTAGATCAAGTCGTGGGCGGCCGGATCCGGGCAAGGGCGGCGGTGGATGGAGCTCGGGGCGGCGCTGGCCGGACTTGGAGCTCGGGCGCCATCCATGGCGGCCTTCTTCGCATCACGGAGAGAGAGGAGATGGCCGAGAGAGAGAAGGACGAGGAGAAGGAGGAGGAGGCAGGACCGCCTGGACCGGTGGCGCTCCGCCGCCGGAGTTGGACGGCGGCGAGGCGGCGGGCGGAGGTGGCGGCGGTCGCCGGGCGGCGACGCGGAGCTCGGGCGACAGGTGGCTCAGGCGGAGCGGCGGCGGTGGCTGCGGGCTCTGGCCCAGATCGGCCGAGGCGGGCAGCGGATGGGCTCTGCGGGCCCATCACGGTGGAGGTGCGGTCTGAGACGGCCGACACGTGGCGGCTCCGGAGTGGCTGGGGCGCGGCGGCGGACGTGTCCGGCGCTGCACGGACGCGTCCGGCGCGCGGAGGAAGAAGAAGGCTAGGGTTAGGGTAGAATGACCCGAAAATTTCGGGGAAGGTCTAGTTTTATAGGTAGAGGGAGTTAGGAAGCTCCAAATGAGGTGCGGTTTTCGCCCACACGATCGTGATCGAACGACCGAGAGCATGGAGGGGATTTAGATGGGTTTTGGGCCACTTTGAGGGGGTGTTGGGCTGCAAAGAGAAGGGGATTTTACGGTTACCCGGTTAACCGTTGGAGTATCAAACGACCTCCAAATGACCCGAAACTTGACAGGCGGTCTACCGGTGCTATACCAAGGCCACTTGACAAACCTCGGTCCATTCCGAGAACGTTTAACACCCGCACACGAAAAGAGGCAAAAGGGGGCGCCGGGGGACATAGGAGTGCCGGATTGCAAAACGGACAACGGGGAAAATGCTCGGATGCATGAAACGAACACGTATGCAAAATGAAATGCACATGATGACATGGAAAAATGCAACACGCAAGCAAATGACATGGCAACGACGGCGAATAACTGGCAGACACCTGGCGCATCGAATCCGGGGCGTTACACTCACACATTGGATCAAGGGCATTAGTTGGGAAAGCATTTCGGCAAGGATTCTATTGGACCAGAACCCTCCAAGATGCAGTTGCACTCGTCACGACATGTGAACCCTGCTAGTTCCATTCCAAGAGAACACACCTGCCTGGCCAAGCCCTTCAGAAAATCCCTCTATCATGGTCATTTTCAGTCTGGGGGCTCGATATTCTCGGCCCCTTCCCCCGAGCAATCGGGGGCTTTGAATTCTTGTTCGTTGCCATCAACAAGTTTAGAAAGTGGCTGGAAGTGACTGCCGTGAGAAAGGTGACTGCTGAGTCAGCTATCAAGTTCTTGAAAGAACCGGTGTGTCGCTTTGGAGTTCCGGCAAGGATCATTACCGACAATGGCACCCAGTTCACGAGTCGCGCCTTCATGCAATGTGTTCATGCCCTCGGATGCAAGATCTCATTTGCCTCTGTGGCACACCCCCGGAGCAAGGGACAAGCTAAGAGCGCGAACGCTGAAGTGCTGCGAGGATTCAAGTGATACGCTGCAGAAACACGGCATGCGGTGGATCGAGGAGCTGCCGATAGTTCTCTGGTCTCTCAGAATGACACCAAACCGATCTACCGGACAGACTCCCTTCTCCCTGGTCTACGGGGCAGAAGTAGTTATCCCCACAGAACTCATTTATGGGTCCCCTCGAGTGCTTGCTTATGATGAAGTAGCGCAAGATCAGAACCGGCGTGACAACGCCGTGCTACTCGAGGAGAACCATCTTCGGGCTGCTACGCGTGCTGCACGCTACCAGCAAGCCCTGCGTTGCTATCAGAGCCGCAAGGTTCATCCCCGGTGTTTTGAGGAAGGTGACCTTGTCCTTAGGCGTTTTCAGTCCGCCAAGGGTACAAACAAGTTGTCACCAAAGTGCGAAGGCTCTTACCGGGTGGTACGAGTCACAAGACCCGGCGCAGTCCGTCTGGAGACCGGAGATGACACTCAGCTGCAAAACTCATGGAATATTGAGCATCTCCGCAAGTACTACCCGTAAGGTGCGAGGCTGCCGGGCACCGCCCGGTAGCAAGCCTTTTGTATAGGCATTGTCTCAGCTGCATGTAACCCCTTGTACAAAGCCGGGGCGATGACCCCGTGCAAGATAAAATAAAGAAGTGCTGTAGGGGGGCCCAACTAAGATTGCATGCATGCACGAGCACACCCAGATCACTGCATAAGCATTTCATGAGCATTTGCATACGCATATAGATAGGATTGCATCCTTCATTCATTTCTCATCTACATGGAGTTGCAAGTTCCTGCCGTGAACTTGACTTCGACAAAGGACGCACTACTAGAAAAAGGCTTATCCCCAATATCTCTACTAGTGGCGCACCATGATGGTGGTGCGCCATCGCTATAGCTCTTGATGGCGCACTGAATCAAGTGCGCCATTATATATTTTACTAATGGCGCACCACATGAGCTGTGCGCCATTGCTATTTTTGATCCATCCCCCACGGACATAGCAATGGCGCACCACACCTAGATCGCCATCTATGCTACATAGCGATGGCACATCTAGGTGTGGTGCGCCATTGCTATGTCTGGTGGGGGGGGGGGTTTGTGTGTGTGAGACATTAGTAATGGCGCACCCGCCCCCCGTGGATTGCCTTTTAGGGTTTTAAAAAAATAAAAGAAAATGATAAAAGATTCAAAAAAAATAGATGCCCATGTGTTATGTGTTCTAGTTGTTAGGAAAATTAACAAACATGAATTTTGATTTTTTTTTTTGCAAAAGGCCGCTGTGTTTCGGTAAAATGGCCGTAAATTTTGCATACGACCTCTGATGAAAAAGTTTTTTATATGAAAAATCATCTACTCGAAAAGTTACATCCGAATATGCCCGTTATCGATTTTCTAGAATCCTCAAAAACCTAACCGAAAAAAGTTACGATGCTTTTAAAATCTGGAGGCAAAAAATTCAAAAAAATAAAAAAAATTAGTAGTGGCGCACCGTGGGTGTGGTGCGCCATTAGTAATTTTCCCGCCTTCCAAATTAAAAAAATAAACAAAGTTAGTAGTGGCGCACCATGGGTGTGGTGAGCCATTACTAGTTTTGAATTTCAAAACTAGTAATGGCTCACCACACCCATGGTGCGCCACTACTAAGTCTGTAACGCCACAACCACTATATATATTACCTCTTCTCCCTCTTCCTCTTCCTCTTCCTCCTCCCCTCCATCACTTCTTCCCGTTTCTACCTACCTCTTCTTCCTCCTCCCCTCCTCCATGCCCCTCCCTCCTCCTCACGGCTCTCCGACGACCTCCTCCTCACGGCTCTCCGGCGACCTCCTCCTCCTCCTCCTCCTCTCCGGTGACCTCCTCCTCCTCACGGCTCTCCGGCGACCTCCTCCTCCCTCCTCCCTCCTCCTCACTGTCTCTCCTCCCTCCTCCTCCTCCCTCTCTCCTCTCTCCTCCCTCCTCCTCCCTCCTCTCCTCCTCTCCTCTCGACTCCCTCCTCCTACCTCCTCTCCTCCCTCCTGTACTTCCAGCCACATGTGGAGCTCCCCGGCACAAAGAACGTACCAGATCCAGAACAAAATTCGAAAAAAATTGCAAAAAAATCATCCCAAATCCAGATCCAGATTTCAAAATTTTAGTAGTGGCGCACCTGTTCATCTTACCAACGGCAGCAAAGAAGAAGGCAGCGGCCGCCGCCTCTTCCTCGTCCAAGCGGCGCAGGACCCCATCCCTTCTCCTGCCCCTTCGGACAACGAACCCGAGGCCGATTTCGACCATGGGTCCTTCAGCCCGAAGAGGAAGAGGAGGCCGGTGGAGGAGGAAGAGTAAGCATCTCGCCCTTTATCATTTCTGACTCTCAGCCCGTGCTGTTTCCACCGACTTGATCTTGTCTTTGCACGGAGATGGAGACGCTGGCCCAGAGGGCGGCGAAGAGGGCCAAGGCCTCGGTGGGCGTCAAGCCCCCGGCGAGCACTTCGCGCACGCCGGTGGTGGTGGAGATCAGCCCAGATGACAGCCCTCGACACAGCCCCCGCCCCAGCCCCCATCGTAAGTTCATTACTCGCTCCCCATCGATGGGCATTGGGGCACGAATCCTTGGTGCTGACCTTGCCGGGGTTGCAGGGGGAGATCAGCAGCAGGAGGAGCCCATGAGGGACACTCGCAACACGCTGCCCCATCGACCATGCCGCCCAAATGGGCATCTCCGGCAAGGGCAACCACCACCGAGCCCACGCACATGGAGGAGGAGGAGGCGGACTTGGGTGCTGGTGGCTCCGTCCCGGCAACGAATGTTGGCGGGGAGGGAACCGCTTCCTAGCTTGGCGCGGGTAAGCGGCCTGCCTCTCGTCCCTATCATCTTTTCTCTCTTTTTTTTGTCCTGGACCTTGATCTTGGCCTCGTTTCATCCATCCCTTCTGGTTTCTAGACCCTCCCTCGATGGACCGAGGACACCGAGGCCGAGGCCGTCAGGATCGCGGCTGAGGAAGCCGCCAAGTCTGCCACCGGGGAGTCCGGCGAGGGGTCTGCCGGGGAGCCCGGCAAGGCCGCTGCCGAGGAGCCCGGTAAGGCCGCGGCCGAAGAGCATGGCAAGGGGCCTTCTGGGGAGGCCGCTGGGGAGGCCGTCGAGGAGCCCGCCGAGGAGGAAGTGGCCAACGACCAACCTTCCTCCCCCGCAGCCCCTGCGCCGCCTAATTACCTGAAGGTGGGCGATGACTTGTTCATCCGCCTGCCAGGGTCGGCAGACACTAGAGCGGCTGCCAAGGGGGAGGTCTTTGATGACGAGGTGCTCGCCACCGCCGGGCTCTAGGTTGTCGACGAACCGAGCGCCAGCGGCAACGGTTCCTAGGAGGAGGAGCTTCTCCGAGCCATGGGCGCCAACCTCCAGAAGCTCCAAGTGCTCCACCGTGCCCGCCAAGACAAGGTGAGATCCAGAATGGCGGCAGTGGACAAGGCGGAGGCAGATTTCGAGGAGCGTGTCGCTCAGGCGCAAGTCTAGTTTAGTGAGGCCCGAGATGAATTGAAGGCTGCCCAGGGTGAGCTGGATGAGCGCAAGCGAGAGCTCATCCTGAAGCAGGCCAACATCGAGAAGGCCCAGGAGGTGGCGAAGGAGCAGGCCGCCAAGTACGAGGCTACTCGGCAGCAGCAGCAGGCTCTGCTGAACAGCGAGGAGGAAGACCTTGCTGCCCGTGAGCAGGCGCTTGTCGCCACACTCCGCGGCAAGGATGAAGGGGTCGGGAATATCATCGCCCAGCATACCCAGGAGATGGAGCAGAGGCACAAAGAGGCACTCGATGCTCAGGCCCTGGACCACGCCGACAAGGTGGAGAAGCTGGAGCTAGAGCAGGAGGAGCTGAAGAAGAAGATCTTGGGGCTGACGAACGGGAGGGACACAGCCAACTGCCCTCTCGCGGATTCACAGGTCGCCATCTCCGACAAGGCCAAGCTGCTCTCCGAGGCCAGCGACTCCATCAACGATCTGAATCTGAAGCTGGACGGCTTGGAGGGGAAGCTTTCGGAGGCCGGGGCTCATGAGGGGACCCTGAACAAAGCCCTGGAGGACGAGAAGTAGCTGCGGAGCAATGTCGCCGCCGAGCACGAGGATTACGCGAAGAGCGTAAACCTCTGGACCAGTCGCCTCGTCATCGTCGCCGGGAGGATCTCTGCGAAGCTGTCCGTCATGGGCATGCCAAATGTCAGGTACTCCCAGGAGCCGAACGCGAGCCCCAACGCCAGGCTAACCCTGTTCTTCGAGGGCGTCCTCGACGCCCTGGAGCAGCTCCGCTCCAATGAGTAGTTTATCTGGCCAATGAGTCCCGGAGGCTCTATCGGGGCGCCCTGATGCTTACCAAGGTGGAGTTCTGGAACCCCAGCGTCGATTTCGCCGACATGCTGGAGAGCTTGCCGGAGGGCACAGACCTTGCGGCGCTCGAGGAGCGAATCGAGCCCATCATCAGCTACGTCAACAGAGTCAAGAGGGTGGAGGGCCAGCGCCAGGACTAGGCACCCCATTTCTCATCGCCGCTGCAAGTTCATGACCAAGGCAATTTTATCTTAAGTTAGAACCGCAGAAACTATTGATGTAATATAACTCTGCAGTACTTTGAAATGAAGCATGCTATCTTCCTGTTCGATCTTTCATTGTATGTACACACCCTACACCTAGTTTGATAGGTTTGCCGGCGCGTAAACCCATGCTATGTCGCTTTGAAGGACAGATCCTTAGCAGCCAGCCAGGGGGCGCTTGCTACCGGGCAAGCCACCCTGCCGTTCTCAGCGCAGCCGCTTGAACTGTTGAGTGGACTCGAAACAGAACAAGGGCGTTGCCAATAGCGGAAGGGCTCCATTGCGCACAGGTTTTCCATACAAGGTGCAAGATTCTTCGAGGAGAATAACCTTATATTAAAAAGGAATTTGCTCAAGGTTCTGCGTGACTTAGCTTTTTTCATCGCTACACGGACAGTTGTCGCGGCTACGAACAACACCGCCTCGCCTAGCTGATGGCATTAGAGCGTGGCTGATCGACGTCGCCTTCTTCTCTTGAGCCATCACGATGAAGGATCGATGAACTGGCTTCAGAACCGGATTTTCACAGCTTGTGCCCCCTATCTGGCACGCCAAATATGTCGGGGTTCAAGAACGACACCTATCGGATCACAGGGAATCCCTACTACGGTTGCCGGGGCGCGGGGCTATGGAAAGAGCGGGTTTAGAAGATCAAGCGGGGGAATTTTATCCAGGTTCGGGCCGCAAGCGATGCGTATACCCTAGTCCTGCGTTGGTGTATATTTGGTGTTCTTGAGATCTTGAACTAGCTGCGGTGCATGCCTAGCCCAAAATTTCCGAATCCTTCGTCAGTATGCCTCGGGCCTCCTTTTATATGTCAAAAGGGCTGCCACAGTGGCACACAGGAGGTGGAAAGTATCTACAGTGTACAAGTCTATCTCTGACATCGTGGGACAAAATGCATTTAATGCGCTGCCAACGTGTCCTCTAGCTTTATCGGGGACAACAAGGAAGCTCGTCTCGTCTATCGCTGCCTCGCCTAGCTTCGACGCGCGTCCAAGCTGACGAGGCAAGCAGCGCCACGCTGGCTGGCTCGCTGCTACGCTGGTGCGATGGCAGGGTCTTCACGAAGATCCGCATGCCACCATGCAGGTGCTTGCTTGGTTGTCCTGGAAGCTGCATGCTTCCACGTAGGTGCGTGCCTAGTTGGCAGGCTGGCTGCTGCGTCGGAACGGCCATGGGTTAGCGAAACCTTGGTAAGTGCGGGCCCAGTTGTGGCCCCGCAGATGACCCGGGCAAGGGTCTTGCCGAGGTCTTCTGGTTGTCATATGGTCTTGCAGGCCTTCAGTCTTCACAAAGATCTGCAGACCACCATGCAGGCGCCTCCCGAGCCTTGGTTCCAATGTTGTCGATGGTGTCGGAACTCTCACGCTCAAGGGTGGCGGTCTTTTTGGTGTTGGGGAAGTTGCCCCGGCAAGGCCCTTCCTGGGGCAGCGTAGGTCGTCCCCGACAAGGCTCTTGCCGGGGGAAACCCTCCTTGCCCCTTCGCTCTTCGCGCCTCTGGTCTCACGGTAGCTCTGGTAGTTTTGTTCCTTGCTTCCTCTGCCTCGCCAAGCATGGCCGCAGGTGTGGCTACAACTGCCCGTGCACAAGTAAAGGGGTACAGAAGGCCCCTACTTTTGTACACCTACATGTACAACACAATGTACATTCCAACGAATATAGATGACATGGTTACTACTCAAGTTGACCTAAAAAATGTGTTGCATTTAAAAACTAATGAAGTTCAAGCACAACCCAAGGCACAGCTCAAGATAAACTGATGAGAATGGACAACATTCAACTACAGCTAACAAAAGCATAAAAAGGTATCATCTCTGAAGTTCAAGTAGAAAAAATGTTGTTGTCCAAGTAAGCAATGAAAGGAAAACAATACCGAAGCAAAATACACAAGCAAAATAAAAAGATAAGATGCAGTTCATGTAGAATAAAAGATGCAGTCCAAGTAAGCAGTCCAAGTTTCAAGACTTACATGTATAGTAGCCAAATAGACCATGGAAGTTTGTGTCAAGCAAGTTAGAAGATGCAATTGAGCACAACCATGTCTTCCTGATATCTGCGATATTTTCATGGGAATAGTTTGCAAGAACCCCTTCATGAAACGAATTAACATTCGTAAGCATAAAAATCCGCAGTCAATATTGTCATCAAAACAAAAAAAGAACAGTGTTAAAACAAAAAAGAAAGCCAAACAATAAAAGACATTGCAGCTTATGTACAACTAGAATTAAACAGAAGTGATAGAGCGAAAGTGGAACTCATACTTGTTAGTCTACTGGGGGACATCAATCCAATCCAAAGCGAAATGGTCAATAGAAAGAGGACTGAAGGGTGTATCCCTATCGTTGCTTGCATCGTTCCAAAGCTTCTTGATGTTATCAGTCATCCGTCGAAACAAGCATACCGCGCAGTCATCATTTGGTCCATAGTAGGAGTCGAGAAGATGGAACCTTGAATTCTTCATGTCAAGAAATATCAAAACCCAATGACCAACACCACCCAAGTGAGCAGGAATTTCAGGTGGGGAAAAAGTGGGGAAAACAACCTGAAGCAAGATAAACACACAAATCATTAGAACTAAAAATTAATATCAACGGTACAAAGAAAATAAAACAATATAAACAGATTGTATCACGGTGTAAACTAATACATAGACAAAGAATAAGATATTGCTTACAGAATCATGCGCATCCATGATATTTGGACCAGTCGCAAAGTACTTCCTCACACGGGAATCAAACTGCCCTCTGAAAATCTTGTCCTAAAATAATGCAAACAATAGCAACGTATGAAATACAATGAGACCAACAAGTTTTAACTAATATGGTAAAGAACAAAACAGAAAATAAATTACTATATGGGTTGACTTACACAAACCCAATACGGCAGGATGAGTTTATCTGATCCCTGGTATTTGGCACGTAGACAATACAGTGCAACCTCAGCTACAGTAGACCAAAGCATTTCGCATGGAGAAAAAGATATTGCGATATCTTCAACTGTAGCTTCACACTCATTGTTTTGGAACATAATCTTTGATAAAAAACAAGCAATAGAAAGTGAAAGAAGTTCAACATCAGGAACTCAAGAAGTTCATCACATATAAAAGCACAAAAGTTCAGCTACATCACAACAAGTAGTACAAAAAGCTAGATGTTCATCACCAGAGAACTAAAAGAAGTTCGGGAACAGAGAGTAAAGAAGTTCAGTTATAAAACCACATGAAGTTCATAAGGTAGATGGATATAAATTCTAACCAGCTGCACTCACCTCTTAGAACGATCATTCTTAAGCCTAGTTACACTGAAACAAAAGTCATCAACCTTCTTTCGGACGACATCAAATTCACTATCTACTCAGCAAAAGAATAGAAATTAAGAGAAACATACAAACACATAGATCACGACAGGAGCAACAAACAAACACAAGCATATCTCAGCTGCTACACCACAAACATAAAACCACAGGATTATAAACATGACAACCCATGCATTACAAACCTTCCCCCACATAAAAACAGGTTCACTTCACTTTATTTAAAAACCACATGACAAAGCACAAACCAGAAGTTCAACTTGCACCACACAGACAGTACACAGGGATATCATGGACTAAAACCAACAACATAAGGGATGGGGATGGGGAAAGAAGAAAGAAGCATGCTCCTCTCTTTATGGATTCTTACCTAGACAAGTTGCAGCACTGGAATGATCAATTTCCTTTCCCAAGCTATCGCTTTCAGTGTCTACATCGTCATCTCCAGTAGACATTGCAGTGTCGTCGGCAAGGACACCAGCAGCTGGAGCAACTGGAGAATCTGAAACAACAAAAACTGTTGGTTGTGCTGCAGTAGGAAGAGCTAGAGAACCAGCATCAACAGCAATGGATGGCTCTGCTGCAGGAGACTTCTCCAGGCCTGCAGCAGCACTACCAGTCTCAATAGCAGCCTCAATGGGATCTTTCTCTGAAATGATATCTCTAGCTATCTTGCGCTGCTCAGCATTAGAAACCCCAGTGCCAATGGACGACTGAGGTTCAGTTGGGTCCACCCCATCGGAGCAGTCAGTGCCTGACACAGCCTTGTCTGCAACCTTCTCTGAAGGAACACTAACATTGTCATTCTGTAGCAAGAACAAAACGTAATTAAAAATGGGCACATAGTGATAAAATGTACAAGAAGTAAAATAAAAAAATGAAACAAATGGACAAGAAAAATGGTATTTTATGATCACTGCCATGAACCTCATCAACAAATAAATCACTTGCAGGAGCAGTTTCATGCAAAGGGACAGTTGCACTTTCAGGTAAAACATCCTCCTCAACCCTAGCACCATCATCAATAGCCTACAAAAAAATCATATAGAACACAAATGTCTAATCAGCAGAAGTTCACATTACATAATTAAAGAAGGTCAGCTATGACCACTTACACATAGAGGAAGTCCAAAGACAGTAAACATAGAAGGTCAGATATCAAACTATTATCATACAAAAAGGGAACAAAAGGGCCAGTTATGGAAAGCTCAGAAGTTCAAATACTGTAACCCTTGAAGTTCAGACACTGAAAACAGAGAAGGTCACCTACGAAACACTAATACTGAAAATAAGAAGTTTAGAACACATGAAATAAATAAGGGTCACCTGTGACTAAAAACAGTAATAACTGAAAGCTATAAATGAACATTAATGCAAAGAACTATCAAAAGCCAACATAAACAAACCTCTTCGGTATGCTCCGTGTGGCCTCCTTCACAACCCAAACTAACAGAATCTTGCCTCTGAATCTGTCTGACAACAACACTAGCCTCATCTTCAAAAGGCTTGTAACGAGCATCCTGCATTTCCTTGAACAACCCAAAGCTAGTCTGTAGGTGGGAAGTGCTCTAACGAAGCTCAGCAAGAAATATAGCTTCAATTGACAAAACCTCCTTTGAAGACTCAACATCAAAACTGTGGCCAGGAGGAAGAATCCCATCAATGCGACTAAGACGCTCAACAGTTATCGGAACACGAGCCATCTCCCCACAAACAGATTCCAGAAGACCATCAATCCTAACAAGAGAAAGATTGGCAGCATCAAACAAACCCTCGGAAGACATGCCACCTGCAGCACTCACATGGGCAGAAGAACCTATTGGATCTACAGGGGGCACCAGTATTGACATTCCGGGAGAATTCAAATCTTGGGGAAGTTCCCTCCCTAGGCTTGGGGCACGAGGCATACTAAGAACGGGACGTTTGATACGCCTAAAGAACACAACCTCAGCCTGTGTCTTCCACTGCATACAAAAAAAGTCAACGTGTCAAAAAACAAATGAAGGAACATGGAACAAAATATTGAAGACAATATCAGAAGTTCAAGTTAAACTACACATGAAAGAATGATGCATAGAAATACTCACAGGCAGTTTCCCAAACACCCAGTTGGCTGGGTCATCATCACCCTTCTTAACCAAGTCAGCCACAGCAAGCTCAAAAAGCTTGTCCTGATCCATGATATTGATGCGAGGGGTCCTCAAGTCAGGATTAGCCATCTTGCAAATGATAAGGCAGTCCAGATACATAAGAAGCGGCGCAATGCCATAGCCTGTGACAGCTTTTCCTCTGCTAGTCCCTTGCTGATATCTAGTAACAGCCCTTCGAATATCATCAACAACCAACTGGCAATAGTCCATATTTGCCATATCTTCAAACACAAGATTCTCAGCCACTGCTGTTGATACGTTTCCAACGTATCTATAATTTATGATCGTTCCATGCTATTATATTATCTGTTTTGGATGTTTAATGGGCTTTAATATGCTCTTTTATATAATTTTTGGGACTAACCTATTAACTGGAGGCCCAGTGCCAGTTTCTGTTTTTTCCTATTTTAGTGTTTCACGGAAAAGGAATATCAAACAGAATCCGAATGGAATGATCTTTCTTGGACCGAAAGCAAACCAGAAGACTTGGAGTTGAAGTCTGGAACACCATGAAGCGGCGTCGAGGCAGGAGGGCGCGCCAGGGGGTAGGCGCGCCTAGGGGGGTAGGCGCGCCCCCAACCCTCATGCCCCCGTCGTAGCTCCACCGATGTACTACCTCCGCCTATATATACTCTTATACCCTAAAAACGTCAGGGAGAGCCATGAAACCACTTTTCCACTGCCGAAACCTTCTGTGCCCGTGAGATCCCATCTTGGGGCCTTTTCCGGCGATCTTCCGGAGGGGGAATCAATCACGAAGGGCTTCTACATCAACACCATAGCCTCTCCTATGAAGCGTGAGTAGTTTACCACAGACCTTCGGGTCCATAGTTATTAGCTAGATGGCTTCTTCTCTCTCTTTGATTCTTAATACAAAGTTCTCCTCGATGTTCTTGGAGATCTATTCGATAATACTCTTTTGCGGTTTGTTTGCCGAGATGTGATGAATTGTGGATTTATGAACTTGATTATCTATGAATATTATTTGGTTCTTCTCTGAATTCTTATATGCATGATTTGATACCTTTGCAAGTCTCTTTGAATTATCGGTTTAGTTTGGCCTACTAGATTGATCTTTCTTGCAATGGGAGAAGTGCTTAGCTTTGGGTTCAATCTTGCGGTGTCCTTTCCTAGTGACAGTAGGGGCAGCAAGGCACATATTGTATTGTTGCCATCGAGGATAAACAGACGGGGTTAAAATCATATTTCTTCAGTTTATCCCTCTACATCATGTCATCTTGCCTAATGCGTTACTCTGTTCTTATGAACTAAATACTCTAGATGCATGCTGGATAGCGGTCGGTGTGTGGAGTAATAGTAGTAGATGCAGAATCATTTCGGTCTACTTGACACGGACGTGATGCCTATGTTCACGATCATTGCCTTAGATAACTTCATAACTATGCGCTCTTCTATCAATTGCTCGGCAGTAATTTGTTCACCCACCGTAAAATACTTATGCTCTTGAGAGAAGCCACTAGTGAAACCTGTGGCCCCCGGGTCTCTTTCTTGTTATATTGCATCTCTTTTATTTACATCGCATCTTGTTTACTATGTTGCAATCTTTACTTTTCAATCAATACAAAAATATACCAAAAATATTTACTTTACTATCTTTATTAGATCTCACTTTTGCGAGTGGACGTGAAGGGATTGACAACCCCTTTATCACGTTGGTTGCAAGATTCTTGATTGTTTGTGCAGGTACTAGGTGACTTGTGCGTTGTCTCCTACTGTATTGATACCTTGGTTCTCAAAAAATGAGGGAAATATTTACTCTACTTTGCTGCATCACCCTTTCCTCTTCAAGGGAAAACCAACGCATGCTCAAGTGGTAGCAAGAAGGATTTCTGGCGCCGTTGCCGGGATATCTACGCCAAGTCAAGACATACCAAGTACCCATCATAAACTCTTCTCTCTCGCATTGCATTATTTGCCATTCGCCTCTCATTTTCCTCTCCACCACTTCTAAAATGATTTTCGAAAACCTTTGCTTTTTCTCGCCATGGCCGAACCAATAGGGGCTAAGGGTTTTCTCCCGGGTTCCAATACTACGGATAGTCCCTCTGTCCTTTCTAAGCTCATAAATAATGATGCTATGGAAAGACCTACCGGGATTACCAATGGAAGTTTTAATAATTTTGATGAAGATGATCCCGGAGTTTTTCGTTATTTGCTTGATGAATCTTTGAAAGATACTTGGGATAGGCTATTAAGGATCCGAGCCAGCTATGTGCCCCAATATCAAATTGAGATTTACTTAAGAAGTTTTTATGTTGGCTTACCTTCTTATTTCAAGCAAGTTTTGGATTCTATTTTTGAAGAAGGTTTTCTTGAGGGGGATGCCATCGATTCATATGAAAATATGAAAGCTATATTTGGGCACCCCATGAGTGAAAAAGGTTGAATCTACCTCTCTTTTGTGTTTTTATCAGAATGAAATTGTCAAAGAGATGAGGGCTAGTTTAGATGCGAATTTTCGTAGTGTGCTTAATCTTTATTCTACCATTAATGGCCAGTTACTCCCAAAAAATAGAAAGATAAGTTCTTTAGATAATAATTTTTCTCTTTATCACCAAAAGGGAGAAGATGGCAATACCTAGTTCTATTCTTGCTTTTATGCCTAGCTAGGGGCGTTAAACGATAGCGCTTGTTGGGAGGCAACCCAATTTTATTTTTTTTTCTTTACTTTTTGTTCCTGTTTAGTAATAAATAATTCATCTAGCCTCTGTTTAGATGTGGTTTTAAGTTTTAATTAGTGTTTGTGCCAAGTAGAACCTTTGGAAAGACTTGGATGAAGTCTTTGCGATCTTGCTGTAAAAACAAGAAACTTTTGTGCTCACGATATTAGTTGCCATGTTTTACTGGAGAGTGCTTTTATGTTGATTCATTTTGAAGATGATTAATAGACAAATTACTCATGTACACCAATTTATTTCACAATTTTTGGAGTTCCATAAGTATTCGATTTAGTCAGATTGCTACAGACTGTTCTGTTTTGACAGATTCTTTTTTTCGTGTGTTGTTTACTTATTTTGATGAATCTATGAGTAGTATCGGGGGCTATGAACCATAGAGAAGTTGGAATACAGTAGGTTTAACACCAATATAAATAAAGAATGAGTTCATTACAGTACATTAAAGTGGTGGTTTTTTTCTTATACTCACGGAGCTCATGAGATTTTCTGTTGAGTTTTGTGTTGTGAAGTTTTCAAGTTTTTTGGTTAAAATTTGATGGATTATGGAATAAGGAGTGGCAAGAGCCTAACCTTGGGGATGCCCAGGGCACCGCAAGGTAAAATTCAAGGACAACCAAAAGCCTAATCTTGGGGATGCCCCGGAAGGCACCCGCTCTGCCGTCTTCGTCTATCGGTAACTTTACTTGATGCTATATTTTTATTCACCACATGATATGTGTTTTGCTTGGAGCGTCTCGTATGATTTGAGTCTTTGATTTTTATTTTACCACAATCATCCTTGCTGTACACACCTTTTGGGAGAGACACACATGAATCGGAATTTATTAGAATACTCTATGTGCTTCACTTATATCTTTTGAGCTAGATAATTTTGCTCTAGTGCTTCACTTATATCTTTTTAGAGCACGGTGGTGGTTTTATTTTATAGAAATTATTGATCTCTCATGATTCACTTATATTATTTTGAGAATCCTTTAAAACAGCATGATAATTAGCTTTCGGTATAAAATTAGTCCTAATATGATGGGCATCCAAGATGGGTATAATAAAAACTTTCATATAAAGTGCGTTGAATGCTATGAGAAGTTTGGTGCTTGACGATTGTTTTGAGACATGAGGATGGTGATATTAGAGTCATGCTAGTAGATTAATTGTGAATTTGAGAAATACTTGTGTTGAGGTTTGCAAGTCTCATAGCATGCACGTATGGTAACCATTGTGTAACAAATTTGAAGCATGAATTGTTTCTTTGATTGTCTTCCTTATGAGTGGCGGTCGGGGACGAGCGATGGTATTTTCCTACCAATCTATCCCCCCAGGAGCATGCACATAGTGCTTGGTTTTTGATGACTTGTAGATTTTTGCAATAAGTATGTGAGTTCTTTATGACTAATGTTGAGTCCATGCATTATACGCACTCTCACCCTTCCACCATTGCTAGCCTCTCTAGTACCGCGCAACTTTCGTCGGTACCATAAACCCACCATTTATGTTCCTCAAAAAAGCCACCATACCTACCTATTATGGCATTTCCATAGCCGTACTGAGATATATTGCCATGCAACTTTACACCGTTCCGTTTATTATGACACGTTCCATCATTGTCATATTTCCTTGCATGATCATGTAGTTTACATCATATTTGTGGCAAAGCCACTATTCTTAATTTTTCATACATGTCGCTCTTGATTCATTGCACATTCCGGTACACCGTAAGAGGCACGCATATAGAGTCATATTTTGTTCTAGTATCGAGTTATAATTTTTGAGTTGTAAGAAAATAGAAGTGTGATGATCTTCATTATTAGAGCATTGTCCCATGTGAGGAAATAAATAAAAAAATATATATAAAAAGAGAGAAAGGCCAAACAAAAAAAAGGAGAAGGCCCAAAAAAAGAGAGAGATAAAAAGAGAGAAGGGACAATGCTACTATCCTTTTTTTCCACACTTGTGCTTCAAAGTAGCACCATGATCTTGATGATAGAGAGTCTCTTATTTTGTCACTTTCATTTACTAGTGTGAATTTTTCATTATAAAACTTGTCTTGTATATTCCAATGATGGGCTTCCTCAAAAGCCCTTGGTTTCCGTGAGCAAGCAAGTTGGATGCACACCCACTTAGTTTCCTTTGTTGAGCTTTCATATATTGATAGCTCTAGTGCATCCGTTGCATGGAAATCCCTGCTCACTCACATTGATATCTATTGACGGGCATCTCCATAGCCCATTGATACGCCTAGTTGATGTGAGACCATCTTCCTCCTTTTTTGTCTTCTCCACAACCACCATTCTATTCCACCTGTAGTGTTATGTCCATGGCTCGCGCTCATGTATTGCATGAAAGTTGAAGAAGTTTGAAAATAGTAAAGTATGAAACAATTGCTTGGCTTGTCGTCGGGGTTGTACATGATTTGAGCATTTTGTGCGAAAATGGAGCATAACCAAACTATATGATTTTGTAGGGATGAACTTTCTTTGTCCATGTTATTTTGAGAAGACATGATTACTTTGTTAGTATGCTTGAAGTATTATTATTTTAGGTCAATTTTAAACTTTTGTATTGAATCTTTCAGATCTGAACATTCATGCCACAATAAAGAAAATTACATTGATAAATATGCTAATAGCACTCCACATCAAAAATTCTGTTTTTGTCATTCACCTACTCGAGGACGAGCAAGAATTAAGCTTGGGGATGCTTGATACGTCTCCAACGTATCTATAAATTTTTATTGTTCCATGCTAATATATTATCTGTTTTGGATGTTTAATGTGCTTTAATATGGTCTTTTATATCATTTTTGGACTAACCTATTAAACGGAGGCCCAGTGCAGTTTCTGTTTTTTTGCCTATTTCAGTGTTTCGCAGAAAAGGAATATCAAACGGAACCCAAACGGAATGAAACCTTCGCGATGATCTTTCTAGGACCGAAAGAAAACCAGAAGACTTGGAGTTGAAGTCTGGAACGCCACGAGGCAGGCGGGCGCGCCCAGGGGGGTAGGCGCGCCCCCCACCCTCCTTGGCCCCTTGTAGCTCCACCGACATACTTCTTCCGCCTATATATACTCTTATACCCTAAAAATATCAGGGAGAGCCAAGAAACCACTTTTCCACCGCCACAACCTTCTGTACTCGTGAGATCCCATCTTGGGGCCTTTTCCGGTGATCTGCCGGAGGGGGAATCAATCACGGAGGGCTTCTACATCAACACCATGGCCTCTCTGATGAAGCGTGAGTAGTTTACCGCAGACCTTCGGGTCCATAGTTATTATCTAGATGGCTTCTTCTCTCTCTTTGATTCTCAATACAAAATTCTCCTCGATGTTCTTCGAGATCTATTCGATGTAATACTCTTTTGAGGTGTGTTTGCCGAGATCCGATGAATTGTGGATTTATGAACTTGATTACGTATGAATATTATTTGGTTCTTCTCTGAATTCTTATATGCATGATTTGATATCTTTGGAAGTCTCTTCGAATTATCGGTTTAGTTTGGCCTACTAGATTGATCTTTCTAGCAATGGGGAGAAGTGCTTAGCTTTTGGTTCAATCTTGCGGTTTCCTTTCCCAGTGACAGTAGGGGCAGCAAGGCACGTATTGTGTTGTTTCCATCGAGGATAAAAAGATGGGTTTTATATCATATTGCTTGAGTTTATCCCTCTACATCATGTCATCTTGCCTAATGCGTTACTCTGTTCTCATGAACTTAATACTCTAGATGCATGCTGGATAGTGGTCGATGTGTGGAGTAATAGTAGTAGATGCAAAGTCGTTTCGGTCTACTTGACACGGACGTGATGCCTATATTCATGATCATTGCCTTAGATAACTTCATAACTATGCGCTCTTCTATCAATTGCTCGGCAGTAATTTGTTCACCCATCGTAATACATGCTATCTTGAGAGAAGCCACTAGTGAAACCTATGGCCCCCGTGTCTCTTTCTTATTATATTGCATCTCTTTTATTTACATCGCATCTCATTTACTATTTTGCAATCTTTACTTTTCAATCTATACAAAAGAATACCAAAAATATTTACTTTACTATCTTTATTAGATCTCACTTTTTGCGAGTGGTCGTGAAGGGATTGACAATCCCTTTATCACGTTGGTTGCAAGGTTGTTGATTGTTTGTGCAGGTACTAGGTGACTTGTGTGTTGTCTCCTACTAGATTGATACCTTGGTTCTCAAAAGCTGAGGGAAATACTTACGCTACTTTGTTGCATCACTCTTTCCTCTTCAAGGGAAAACCAACTCATGCTCAAGAGGTAGCAGCTGCCTCCTTGAACACTCGTGTAGACGTACCAGGAATAATAACCTTCATGAAAAGAGTTAGGTAAAACACCTGCAGAGCCAGATCATCCTTCGTCTCATCCTTCACAAGTTCCCCGACGATCTTCCACAAATCCTTTGTCTTGATGTCATCACTCCTATTGGATCCAAGTTTGGCCTTCAGCCTCATAACAGCATTATCAAACCCATCCTCCGAGGGCTTAGAAGGGGTATGATCACCTCGAGGGGATCCAAAAAGATGGTGAACAACATCACTTGTAATATGCAAAACCTGTTCGCCTCACCCATGTCCAGAATAAGAGTTGAAGGGTCAATCCTCGTGTAGATGTGGCCCATCAAAGGACGAGAAATGTTGGAATCAACCTTCAAGTCAAACACACAACCAAAACCAGCCTTGATAACCCTCGCCTTGTGCCTAAGTTGTAGCAATTTTTCGCACAACTTGACATCTTTGAGTGAGCAGCATACCGTCTTCTTAAAATGTCTCGCATCATCTCCTCCTTCATCACCTTCTTCGGCTGCTTTGCTTGCTCTCTTCCTCTTCTCAGGCCTCTCCACAAGCTGATACTGCAAAAAATACAATGACAAGGAAAAAATGCAGAACAATGAGTTAGAAAAACTACACCAAAATTTCACCAATGTCTACATAGGCAGTACATTTTAGAAGTCCAACTATGTCTACATAGGCAGTACAACCATGTATGACCAGGAGTTAAGATGCTTTCAAAATGTTAGAAATTTACAGAGCAGAAGTTCAACCATGTACAACAAGGCATTAAAAACCATGTATAGAAAGAAATTAAGCTAATTTTTTCATGTATATATCCAGAAGTTCATCTATGTACACAAAGGCAGTAATACCATACAAGCCAAGCTTTTCAGCTAATTTATTCGTGTATATGTAGCAGAAGGTCAACTATGTACACCAAGGAAGTACTACAAACACCAATATAACAACAAATCTACAAATGTTCTCAAAACCAGTAAACATGAGAGATTCAGACCTGATCAGCAGCAGCAGCATCATCATCGTCATCAGCGTTGAAATCAGCATCATCCTGGTCCTCTGGATTAACACGAGAACGTGTCTTACAACCCTTGTTAACCTTTTCTGGTGCAACCTTGCACTCAACACAGCATTTCTTGCCCTTACCAGATGCACCAGCACCAAGCGGAGAAGGTGTAGGCACCCCAGTGGCAAGCACATGAGGACTACGACGTGACGTACCACCAGCCCTTCCTCTTCAGAAAGTTCTACATCCCTTGAAACACGTGGGCTCCTTTGAGGAGTAACTTCACTAACTAAATGCTTCCTCGCCGTGGTCTTCTTGATTTTCTTCTTCACAGGGACAACCATGCCATCAGTGCCACACGGCACACCTTCTTCAGCAACAGAGCAATGCCCAATCGTGAGTTCAGCAACATCACTAGGTTCAGGAACATCAGAACCTTTCTGAACGCGGGCCGCCATCATCTTGTCAAAAGCTTCTTGCTTCTTCCTCTTGCGTTGATCCTCTAGAAGAAGCTGAAGGGGCACATCCCCAGCTTGCGTGACAGGTTCAGTACCATCAACAGACTAGGACTGTGTCTCTAACATCTGAAGAGATCACAAAGGATCTGGAATGGAAACATAACCTTCAACTAATGGAGCCCCTTGCTCGGCTGCAGCAGTGTTTTCCGCCACACCCAACTCAAATACAACATCATTCATGGTGTTCAAAGCTTCCTCCTACATGGATTCATCTGCAAGAACACAAAAAACATAGCAAAAAGGAAAATAGTCAAGAACAAATACAAAAATAACCGACAGGAACAAATTAAAAAACCATAGCTCGAGAATTGAAAATAAAAATAAAAGGAGTTGCACATACTAGGTGAAGCAAGAGCTAAATAAGCAAGATCCTCGAGGCTTAAATTTTTCTCAAGGCTCGAAGCAACCTCAGCAATCACTGGTACACGTCGGTGCTATACAAATGGTTTTTAGCCCCTTTCCGCGATGGCGTTCGGAACCGTCACCTAGTGAGTGTGGGCAATAGTGGGGGTCCTTCCCACACGACTCAGAAACCGTCGAGGATATGCCCTCCTGGCACACACGCTTGGCAAAATGAGGTCGTGTGCGACCGTCGAGCACTCAAATACAGAAATCGTCATGAGTGCTCAAAAATACAATTATATAGGCAAAATCATTTCTGGTCGTAAGTACATCCCACACAGTCAGTCTCCGCTAAACGTTTCCATTCATATATACATCCCACACAGTCACTACAAGGAAAACGTTTGCGCAAGGTGGCATGACGCAAACAGTTTTCAAGAGAATGTCGTGTGTGATTGTTCATTGATCCAACACGGTTTATTCCAAGAAACTGTGTGCGTTGCCTGAGGTCATCGCCCATGGTGTTTTCTCAATAACCGTTTGCAATAGGAAAACCACCAATTGGCCAATTAGCGGGCTAACTGCCCTATTATTAATAATCCATTTACTAATCTAATTGACATTCATACTAAGCACATAATATATTTCATTTCCATATTAAGGAAGCATGATTTCATAATTGAAATACATCAGAGTACAACATGATATAGCTTCAGCACTCAGCTAGCCCATTACACAACTGCACCAGCAGCAAGTTTCACATGCAACATCTAGAACCTTCAAAATTAGCATCATAGACGGTACATAGAGAGATGCATCTCATCTAGAAAACTGCTGAAGCGGAAGGTGAATATTGAGCCTTCATTCATGTTGAAGGTCTTTGCAACTTTAGGCCAGTGCCTGTGGATGATTGAACATCCATCCTTCGACCTCTTCAGGAACACTTCAATATTGAACCGTGGGTGTTGTATGAAAACTTTCCTCGCCTCCTGACCACAGAGGTGGTTTCAGAGGTAATCATCAGTGAAGCCTTAAAACAAGGATGTGCATAAATATCTTCTCTATATTGGAAATGGGGCAAGGGAATAAAAAAAGGCAAGGTATAATAGTTACTACCATCTTGTAAACCTCAGTGCTTCCCATTGTTTCCCTGCAACACATATAAGGTAGTTAGTCATCAGGTTAAGTAAGGGTTCGCATGCTATCAGTAAAATATGTTGATGATAAATAAGCACATTGCAGATTCATCAGATTAATTCAAGCCACATGGAAAACCCATTTATCCAAACCAAGCATGATTAAGAACTAGGAAATATAGCACTTGTATATGTTTCTCATGTATTAAGTGCAACCAAATTCAATTTATTAATCACATGGTATACAATAACAGAATGCAGCCACAACAATTGAACATTGCATTGCAGAATTGAACCAAGCAGTTAACTAAACACCACAACAAATGAACCAAATGTTAACTGAGAACCACATTGCACAATATAACATACTCCTAATAGAAGATCAGACAGTTAACCAAACCAAGCATGCTTAACAACTTGGAAATATAGCAATTGTATTTGTTTCTCATGTATTTAGTACAGCCAAATTCGATTTATTCCTCACATGGTATACAATAACAGAATGCAGCCACAACAATTTGAACATCACATTGCAAAATTGAACCAAGCAGTTAACTAAACACCACAACAAATGAACCAAACGTTAACTGAGCACTACATTGCACTATATAACATACTCGTAATAGAAGATCAGATAGTTAACCAAACCAAGCATGCTTAACAACTTGGAAATATTGCACCCTCAAGAATTGAACATCACATTTGCAGAATTGAACCAAGTAGTTAACTGAACACCACATTACACGACATATAGAATATATACACTATAGCAGAAGATTGCATGGTAAAAGTAGATTGCACAATTCACTATAATTTGTTAAGGAAAGGCAGTAGCTAGAAAACTGAACATGCGTCCTTATAGTGAGCTAATAACACAAGCTACTCCTCATTGTCGGAGATATCGATGATGATTGGCTCCTTGGACATGGAAGAGGGCGAGGCCTCCGCATCATGGGTGCCCTAGTTGTAGTGGTGAGTTGCCTGGGCCGCTCCGGGCACCAACCTGCTGGCTCTTGAGATGAGGTAAGCACGTCCACACTGAGAAAACACCTCGTAGTCTTTGTTGAAGGCACCGACGGTGGCCTCGAGAAAACGCCATGAACTGTCGTTTAAAGCAGCCAACCGCATCCCGGCGTCAGCGCGCGAGGCATCAACGGTGGCCTCGACGGCGAGTTGCTCCTCCAAGATCTAGGGATCGGCACGAATGGCAGCCATCACGACCTCATCCGCGCGTGCGGCCGCGATTTGCTTCTCTGCAGCCAAATTCTCCTTGAGATCCTGGCTATACTGCGTGCACCATGGCTTAGGGCGGCGCTTATTTGGTGGAGGGGTCGGTGATTTGGGTGGAAGGTGTCGCGCTCGCACCAGCAGTCGGGGCATGTGGGATGTGGAAGGAGGAGGAGGATGGGGGTCAGGTGTGGATTACCTGCCTGGATTGGTGAGGCCGAGCAGCGTGAAGGAGGGTCGCCGGCGAGGAGGCGGTGCTGCAAGCAAGGAGTGAAGGTTTCAACTTGGAAAGTAAGGCGAAAAAAGGGGAAATGTGGCTTTTGGTAAGGGGGAGGGGGTGGGGAGGTAGATATTTTCGCGGAAGCCGAACATTTGGAATCGCTTCAGCGAAAAAACTGGCGCGCAAAGTGTCATCTGACATGGTCCCTTATTCAGAGCGGGCTGTGGACTGTAGCCATGGCACCTTCTCGCGTAAGCCGTATGCATACTATACTCTGATGGTGCTCCAAGATATTTTGTGGTGCATCTCACATGGTTGGTTATAATAAACTGTGTGGGATCTACTTGATTTTTCGTCTTGATTTGAACTACATAATGGGGCACAGCGGCCATGGATGGTGTTTGAATTGCTAGACCTTTTATCTGCAGTGAACATGCAACTATATGTGTGTCATAAAAGAATCAGGGTTTGTTTGGACATTTTTATGCATTAACTGAGTTTTCAATGCATTTATGTGCATAATTCAAATTTGAACTACATGCACATGCTCGAGTGCATATAAATTGGTTGAAAAATCAAATCTTTGTCCTTGGGAGCATGCTTAGGTCCCATGCAAGAAATGGGAATGAATGTCAAACACCCTACCACTGTCACTCGGCCGCAAACATTGAGATACCTTGTTTTTAAATTCTAGAAAATCCGAAACTCGTCTGAAATTCATGAAACTTGGCATGCTATCATGGAGCGGCATCAACATGCCGTGGTAATTTTTTTGTCCCATTTGGGGCAGGTTTGGGTATATGCTTCTCGCAAACCAGAGCTTCTCACAACAAGCATGATGGTTTCAGTAGGGAACGCCCCACCTTTGCGGACGAAATAATATCCATTGCCTCTTAATACTTTCAAAAAATTTCTCGTGTCAACATAGAACAAAAGGAGTGTTGTGTTATCTTTTGTGATTTTTCGGGGTTCGTTTGGACATTTTTATGCATTAACTGAGTTCTCAATGCATTTATGTGCATAATTCAAATTTGAACTACATGCACATGCTCTAATGCATATAAATTGGTTGAAAATTCAAATCTATGTCCTTGGTTGCATGCTTAGGTCCCATGCAAGAAAAGGGAATGAATGTCAAACACCCTGTCACGGTCACTCGGCCGCAGACATTGAGATACCTGGTTTTTAAATTCTAGTAAATCCAAAGCTCGTCTGAAATTCATGAAACTTGGCATGCCATCATGAAGCGGCATCAACATGCCGTGGTAATTTTTTTGTCCCATTTGGGGCAGGTTTGGGGATATGCTTCTCACAAACCAGAGCTTCTCACAACAAGCCGGATGGTTTCGCTAGGGAACGTCCCACGTTTGGGAACGAAACGATATCCATTGCCACTTATTTCTTTCAAATATTTTCTCGTGTCAACATAGAACAGTAGGAGTGTTGGGTCGATTTTTGGGATTTTTCGAGGCTCGTTTGGAAATCTTTATGCATTAATTGAGTTTTAAATGCATTTATGTACATACTTCAAATTTTAACTACATGCAAATTCTCCAATGCATATAAATTGGTTGAAAATTCAAATCTGTGTCCTTGGGTGCATGCTTAGGTCCCATGCAAGAAATGGGAATGAATGTCAAACACCAGGGCACGGTCACTCGGCCGCAAACATTGAGATACCTGGTTTTTAAATTCTAGTAAATCCAAAACTCGTCTGAAATTCATGAAACTTGGCATGCTATCATGGGGTGCATCAACATGTCGTGGTAAATTTTTTGTCCCATTTGGGGCAGGTTTGGGGATATGCCTCTCACAAACAAGAGCTTCTCACAACAAGCGTGATGGTTTCGGTAGGGAACGTCCCACCTTTGGGGACGAAATGATATCCATTGCCTCTTATTGCTTTCAAATTTTTTCTCGTGTCAAAATAGAACAATAGGAGTGTTGTGTCAATTTTTCGGATTTTTGGGGTTCCTTTGGACATTTTTATGCATTAATTGAGTTTTCAATGCATTTATGTTCATAATTCAAATTTGAACTATAAGCACATGCTCTAATGCATATAAATTGGTTGAAAAGTCAAATATGTGTCCTTGGGTGCATGCTTAGGTCCAATGCAAGAAATTGGAATGAATTTCAAACACAAGGCCAACGTTGAGATACTTTGTTTTTAAATTATAGTAAATGCAAAACTCGTGTGACATTCATGAAACTTGGCATGCTTTCATGGAATGGCATCAACATGTCGTGGTAAATTTTTCGTCCCATTTATGACAGGTTTGGGTATATGCTTCTCACAAATCATAGCTTCCCACAAGAAGCATGATGGTTTCGATAGGGAACGCCCCACCTTTGGGGACGAAACGATATCCATTGCCTCTTATTGCTTTCAAAAAATTTCTCGTGTCAACATAGAACAACAGGAGTGCTGCGTTATTTTTTGTCATTTTTTGGGGTTCGTTTGGACATTTTTATGAATTAACTGAGTTCTCAATGCATTTACGTGCATAATTCAAATATGAACTACATGCACATGCTCCAGTGCATATGAATTGGTTGAAAAATCTAATCTTTGTCCTTGGGTGCATGCTTAGGTCCAATGCAAGAAATGGGAATGAATTTCAAACACCAGGGCACCGTTGATTGCCGGCAAAACATTGAGATACTTTGTTTTTAAATTCTAGTAAATCCAAAACTCGTCTGAAATTCATGAAAGTTGCCATGCTATTATGGAATGGCACCCGACATGTTGTCGTATTTTTCTAGTCCTTTTTGAGGGAAGGCGCACTCGAATAACAGCCAACAAAGGCATTTTGAAAAAATAGCTGCCACTTTAATATCTCAAACGTTTGTATAATTCAAACCATGTGCATTATGTTAACCATTCACGTGACGCCACGTGTCTTGGTTTTAATGGCTCTTGATCGCAAATGTTTTAGATAGAACACCCGTATGAAAAGTGAGAGCAGGATTTGTGCATCTCTTGAACACTAACGATTCTTTTGGATGACCCGTGTGAACCACTTACAAAAATTTGGTGTGATTTGCATCTGTCATATTGGGTATGTTGCCATTTGTCAAACTAGAAAGATTGACATTTGTTGATCTAGTAACATTGCCATTTTCTTACCTTGTAACACTGCGATTTGTCAAAATATGAAGCTAAAAAGCATTAGCAATATCTAATTTTTGCAACTAAAATTCAGTAATTAAGCATAGATGGAGGCAAGGAGGCATGTTCAGCCGGGCGTGCAGCGGTCGGCGCAGTACTATTCGATTTGACAGCGGGCGCACAGTTCCCGATACGGCTTTAATGCAAACGAGGAAGAGGGTAGCAGTTCCCGAAATGTTGAATGACCAATGATGCATCCTCCTTCAATTAGCATCGTGTGAATGCATGAGGGAAGTAATGGGAGGAGGATCGGGAAAACAGGCAGCACGATGTGAATGCGACACAGTTTGCACTCATATAAAGGTGCCCCTCCATTCCAATGCATCTACCACATCATACACACCTAAGCATGTGCCTAAGCACCTACACTAATAAGTGCAAAAGTGCTCACTCCAGACCCATGGCGGCGATGCACGCGAGCGGCCAGCGGCTGTGCCAGATGATCCACGATGTCGGCTTGTGGCATGGCACCATGGATCGTCTCCACGGTGTTGGCGACCGGTTGGTGGATGGCCGCCGTCGACGCTAGCTACGACTCTCGGTATGACCAGATGATCGTTCGCACCACCAACAGGTTCACTGTCGTCAAGAAGCTCGCGGATGACATCGTCGTATTCCTCCAGCCCATGCGTCTGGGCTCCTCATTGCCTGCCACCCTAATCGGCCTCCATGGTCGGAATCTCTTTCAAGCACTGGTGGCCCTGCGACTGCCCGCTGACGCCACGAAGAAAGTCCACCTAGAGGTCGCGCTCACTGCGAGGTGCGTCGCACTGCAAGAAACCATAGACCTACACATCGATGTGTACGAGTGAATCGTGTATATAGGTATCTACAAGGCGAGTGTGGACGCTACGGCTTTGGCCTTCTTCAAACGGCTGGAAGCCTTGTATGCCTTAGCTGAGAAGCACCTTGACCTCGCCATAAAAGCCGCCACTCCTTAGCCGCCGGACAGTGGACCGGCGCACTGAGTTGTGGAGGAGGAGGTCGTATGTTGATGGATGCAACTTTCTTCTTGCCTCCTGTAACCACCACTGTGATCGCATCATCGTGGCCTTAATTCTTATTGAGCTATTGCATTCTCATTCGAGTCAATACAGACATGTGCGATCCATTTGCTTAATTATATGCATCACTGTAACTAGTACTCCATCCGTCAATTTATAAGTTATGCTGCCAATGTTTGGGGCCGGCGCACAATCACGCACGTTCGTGTGCATGCGGTTGCACCGAGCACATCTTGTTCAGTTGAACCGTTTATGTTCTCTTCCCTAATCGAAAACAGTTCATTCGTCTGAAACGTATGCCGTATATCACACACACCTGGATCTGGCTGACCGTTTTTGTTGCTTTCCCTAATAGCAAACAGTTCATCGGAGCGAACCGTATGCCGTATATCACACACGCATTAATATGGCTGCATGTTTCTGTTGTTCTGCCTAATCACAAATATTTGGTGTGGATCAACCATATGCCCTGCTTCGCACACGCAACTAAAATCTGAACCGTGTTTGATGCATCCGTCATCGCAAAAGTTTTGCACCTTTTTTAACAGTTTTTTACACCACCTTTTGCGATTATGGCATCGCACGCAGTTTCGGCGAAGGGTCTCTGATCGTAGTGTCGCATTAGCAGCATCCTGTAGTAGTGAATCACAGTCAAAGGAATAATAGGTGTTTTAGCTGCATCAGATCTTGGAGCATCAGTAATAACTTTTGAAGCTCCATCTTGATCGCAGGCATTTTTTCAGAACTATTCAATTCATCACCAACTACAAAAAATGGAAGTAAAAAGGCAGCTGAGTTCTAATACGCAAACCTACACCAAAGGAAGTTCTACTTATACATGAATGTCCAATATCCAGAAGTTCAACAATACCTAACAAAGCAGTAAAACAATGAACAATCTACAATTTACATACTAAATATATAACAATCTACACTAGAGGGAGTACTACATATAGATGAATGTCCAGAAGTTCAACAATATATAACAAAGCAGTAAAACAAATGCGCAGAATAGAATCATAACCAAATTTCATTATAAACAACAATAATTAAAACCAGAAGTTCAACTATGTGACCCAAGCAAGTAGCAGATAAAAAGATGTAGCATGACCAGAAATACTATTTCACAACCAAACTAATTATCAATACCATGAAAATGATCTCATAAAACAAGGATATACACTATAAATATGAAACATTTAGGAAGTCCAACAACACTTGGTGACATAGTTCATCAGCAATTCATCAAATAAAAATTAAGCAACACTCTACTAACTTAAACTAAGGGTATATGCATACACATCACCTTTGTTAGAAGTTCAGACTTTTAAGAATGGGTAGTCCAACAAGACAACCAAGTGAACATATGGGCAAACATATAAAAGAAAACTGCTATTTAAAATACAAGATGCATATACATTAAAATACCCGGAGAAGGTTTTGAAGCTATGACAACACAATCCCCTTGATGAATGGAACTCCAAACCCTAGAACAACCTACAAAAAATAGGGGAGAAATTGCATATAATTAGCAAGTAGAAAATCATACAACAAATACAAAAAACAACTAAATCAAACCCTAGGATGAAGCAACTAAAACACATCAACAATGATGAAAGATGTACAGTAGCACATCTAGGCGAGCGCAGCAAAAACAGTACTCATAAACTAACTAGCATGAGACAGAAACAATCTAGACTACGAAATCAGTAAAAATAATGCATTTAGATACAATAGATCTAGCAGCAACCACCACAACACACCCTTTGTCGGGGAAGCTGATCTGGCCCACGAACACCTATGGGACCGGCGGACCTAGCCCCTTTTGGTTCGGCGGGGGGCGGAGGTCGCACGAAAAGCAGATCGAGGCGAAACACACGAGCAGTTTACCCAGCTTCGGAGCTCTCCGGAGAGATAAAACTCCTACTGTTGCATGTTTGAGTGTATTGAGTTCTTGCTAGGGAGCGCTAAGGCTACAGTACACACCAGCTGCTAACGAGACCTAGCTTCGGTGCTTTCTGGCTTCGAGCCTTTCGAACCCCCTTCTACGCTATGCATGGGCCTCCTTTTATATGCTCAAGGGTCTCCGGCAGGTGGCAACGTAGGCAAGGGCAAAATGGAAAAGGAATGCGGTTGGTACAGCTACTTGTACAAGATATCATACCTAACCACGACGGCTGGGGACAAGGGCATTAAATGCCCGCTCACGCCGCCAAACAAAGGCAAACAGGACCGTCGGGGTGCCACCGCTTGCCACGATGGCAATCTTGTCGGCGCCGCTTGCCACCAGCTCACCGTCAAGACAGACCTCTTGCCACGCTGCTACCGAAAGGTCCTGTATGACACGCTGGTGGATGTGCCGAGCGTAGGAAAAGAGTGGTAGTGCCGCTGCAACCGCCTTGCCGCGGTTGTTGCCTTGTCGGGTCCGGAAGCTTGTCGCTCACCGGGCCTTCCCGGCAAGCTCCTCTTGCCGGGGTCTTGTCTCCTAGGTGCCTTGGTTGGCCTTCCGGGCAAGCTTCTCTTGCCGGGGCCTTGTCTCCTTTGCTCAAATACTTTGTTCTTGAATGGCTCCAAAGGAACCACGGAGGACCTTGGCGGTCACCCGGCAAGCCTTGCCGCGGGGGTGCAGCAACTGCCCGTGCACGAGTTCAGGATACTAGGGTACCCCTACTCTAGTACACCGACAGGAGCCCCCGGGCCTGGGCCACACACGGTGCCGAGCGCTGTTGGGCCAGGCCCAAAACAGGGCACGGGCACGCGTGGCCTGGGTTACGCCATAACTCACTCCGGACCCACCACGCCCTCCACGAACGGCACGCGTCGAATGCGGCGTCGTGGGAGAGATCGTGGGGGGGTTTCTTTATTCGGAAAAGCGGAACGTCCGCCCCCTCCCTCTTTATAAGCAGGGGAAACAAGGGCAGTCCGCCCACCTCGCCAGTTGCTGTCCAATCTCGAAAAACCTCGGCTGCTCCCCCCTTCTTCCCAAGGCTGAAAAAGAGAGCAGCGCTCCGCCCCCCATCGCCACCAGCATCACCACGCCGTCGATCTCCTCCACCACCTCCGCCATGGCTCCGAAAGCCGACAAGGGGAAGGCCGTGAAGTCGGCCGAGGCGCAGCGGCTCATGGCCTTCTGAGCGGTCCATCTTCCCCTCACCGCCGAGGGAGCTGAGGAGTACTACTATCTCTTCGGTCGACGGAGACGCTGAAGATCCGCAAGACGAAGGTACTCCCAGCTGCCGCCTCGGAACTAGCTCCAACTGGTTACCTTTTCTTCGCGCTCTTCTTCTATTGCGGGCTCTGCCCGCCCTTCTCTGAATTTTTCTGCGATATCATGAACACCTACGGGTTTCGCCTCCTTGACTTCACCCCCAATGCTGTCCTGACCATGGCAGTTTTCGCACATCTCTACGAAAACTTTGTCGGAGTCCATCCAAACGTAGCCCTTTTCCGCCACTTCTTCATGCCCCGAGTTGAGAGAGGAGAGCCACTTGCCGGAGGAATCACTTGGATCTCAAGGATTGGCAAGAAGGACGCTTATCTGGAGGGAGAGCTCCGCAGCAAGTGGGAGGAATGGAGGGCAGATTGGTGTTGGATTGTTGAGGAGAACCCGCAGCCCTTTACCGCCCAGCGCCAAACCCCAATAGTGCGCGGCAACGATTGGAGTAACTTGGCTCCGGAAGACGCTAGGCTGAAAATTGCCGTCACCCGGATCTTGCGCCTCAGGCTTGCGGGTTCATCAGAGGCACCGCTATGCAGACTTTCTTCGCCGCCAGACGCTTCTTTGCTGCGTAGAGAGGAGGATACCTGCCTGGGAGTTTCAGAACGCGGCAGATATCATGCGGCTGCGCCCGGGCCTTAATTTCAACTTCACAGTCTTGGAACTTGACGCGATGCTCTTGGAGCTGTTCAAGCCTGATCCTGATCATCCCGAGATGTTTAGGTTGCCGAGAGGCGTCGTCCCGCTGTGCAACAATTCCTCGCTTGACCGCATCCGTGCAATGATGCCATTGTGCGACTCGCATGGAATTGTTCCCACTTGGCAAGAGCCTGCAGATGACGTCGTGCGGGAGTTCTTTGACAGCCTGGTAGAAGTGCCGGTCCGCCCGACGAAAGCGAGAGGGGCTCACCATGACACCATCGACGGCGAGATGCAGCGACGCCACCAGTTGGAAGAGGCGGCAGCAGCTGCTGCCACGGGCGAGTTCGGGTTCACCGTGGAGGATTCAGAGGCAGCAGAGGCGGCAAGTCTTGTCGAGCGAAGGGAGTTTGCCGGCGAGGAGGAGCTTGCCGAGCCTGAACCTGAATCGAGCGAGCCTGCCGAGGGCGCCTCCTCCCCACCTTCAAGCAGCTTGCCGCGAGCGGAGCCCCCAGCTCCACCAAGAAGGCGTCTCCGCAAGGCTGGAGACGTAGCGGGGCGGCAGACGGGCCAACAGCCATCGCGCCGCGCGACGCGCTCCACCGCGGCAAGCGCTGTTGCCGCGGGAGCACCTCATGCCGCCGCAGCAACTGGAGCGGGGCCCTCCCAGACTACCGCTGCCGCTCCCGCCAAGCGGCCAAGGGAACCCATTCTTCCACCTCGTCGCACCGGAGGCGAGCCAGAATTTGATCTCTCCGCGCTCAGCTCCGACGAGGAAGAAGAAGAAGAGTAAGATTCTTTGCTGTACTTGTAGTTCTTCAATTTGTTGCTTCGTCTTGTATCTGACTTGCTTCACTCTGAACCCTTTCCTTTTCAGGACGCTGGCCCAGAGAGCGTCGAAGAGAGCCAAGGCCCCGGTGATTGTCATCGAGGACGAACCCTCCGCGGCAGCAGGAGGCGCGTCCGAGACCACCTTGCCGGATCCGGCGACTCTTCCTCAGAGCAGCCCCCAGCGCAGCCCCCAGCGTAAGTATATGGTTTACTTTCTGCTGTTGGGCGTACATGGGTGCTCTTTCCTTGCTGATATCTGACTGTTGATTTGTGTAGGAGCAGAGCAACCCCACCAGGAGTGCCCTGAAGCCGCTCCTGACATGCCATCTGCTTCGACTACACCGCCAAGGGAGGATCCCCCGGCAAGGGAGGCGTCTCCGGCAAGGGGCAGCCCTCCGGCAAGGGACTGCACCAGCGACCCCCCGGTGGCGGAGACCATGACTGTAGACCCTAGCACAGGTAATCTCCTTGCTTGAAAACTTCCCTTGTGTCTCTTCTGATCTTCTGATTTTTCTTTTTGAATATTTGCTTGAATGTTCTTTCTTGGTCGTCAGATCCATCTGCCGCAGAGCCAATGGAGACTGAGGTCGCCGGCGAGGAGGACGCGCGCGGCAATGCTGATGACGCCGCCGTTGCCGAAGAGGAAGCCGGCGCTGATGAGCCCGCCGAAGAGCCCGCCAAGAGCTGCTTTGCCGCAGAGGTGGGGAGAGGGCCGGCGACGACCGACGGCCCCGAGGCCGCAGGAGCGCCAGCGCTACACCGACCGCCGATCCCTCCGCCACCGCCAGAGCATCAGTTCAAGAGCCCCAGCCCGCGCCTATCTAAAGGCCGCGACAGCGTTTTCATCAAGCTCCCCAGGCTTCGAGCCCAGGCGCCGGTCAAGAGAGACCTTGACGAAGAGCTTCGCCTCGCTGGGTCGACGCTGGTCGACGCGCCAAGCAGCAGCAGCGGCGAAGTCCGAGGAGGAGCAGCTGCTGCGGAAGCTGCTGCCGCTTACCGCGCCCGACAAGCCAAGCTGGAATCCCGGAAGCGCTTGTCGCAAGGCGGGAGCAGACATCGAGAAGCGCGGAGGAGCTCCGGGCCTTAATCGTGAAGCTCTCCGGCCCGCAAAGGAGCGGAGCAACTTCGCCGAGGAGCGCAAAGCCTTCCTTCTCGAGAAGGCAAGTCAAGAGCAACAAAGGCTTGTCTTTGAGAAGCTGTCTGCGCAGGAAGGCGAGTTGGCGCAGCGGAAGGTCAATCTCGACAGCCACGAGGAGGATCTTGCTAGGCGCGAGCAGAAATTTGGCAGGGCTCTCTAGGAAGCAAAGGACGCTGCCGCAGCTGCCGAGGCCGCCAAGAAGGAGTTGGAAACGAAGGTGACGCAGCTGGAGGCCAATCTGAAGGAGAACGGCGAGAAGCTTGCCGCACTCAAGCATGAGCGCGAGAAGGACGCCTACACTCTTGGCGAGCTGCAGGGCCGTCTCGCCGAGAGGAGCAAGGAGCTCAACGCCACCAAGGACTCCAACGCAGATCTTTAGTTGAAGCTGACCACCTTGACTCAGGCGCTGGACGGCGCCAGGGAGCAAGAGGTGGCCTTGAAGGAGAAGATCAAGGCCGACGAGGCGCTGCTGGCGAGTGCTGCTACCGCCCAGAACACCTTCAGGGAGAATGTGGAGCACTGGACCGAAGGTCTTGTGGATGTTGCCGTAGCCATCGACAAGGAGCTGACGGAGCTGGGGATGGTAGATCTTGGGTATTCCTCTGATGAGAACCTCCAGCCCAGCGCCAAGCTCAGCTTGTTCTTCAAGGGCGTGGTGACGGCCCTCCAACGACTCCGGAAAGAGATCCCAAAGCAGCTGGCCGAGGAGTCGCGCAGGAGCTCTTCAAAAGGTGTTGATGAAGGTGGCCTTCCGCAATCCAGGCCTCAACCTCACCAACGTCCTCAAGTCCCTGCCGCCGGATGCTGATCTGGAAGCGCTCAAGGCCCTTGTCGCACCCATTGTGGACAGGGTGAGCGGGATCAAGAGGGTTGAGGGCGATCGCGTAGACTAGGCCGCCCGTTTTATCTTTTCCTTGTCGCTGCTGGTCATGTTAGGAGAACAATCTATTAGAGCTGCGACAAGTTATCTTGTAATATAACTCTATTTCGGGCAGTGATTGCTATGTTATTTCCTTTACTTGATTCCTTCCTTTGTAAGTTTTCACCCTACGCTTTTAGGGAACTTGTCGGCGCAGCACTGGGTCATGAGCGCTGAGTGCGTCGACGCCAAGAGCTTCAAGGGTGCCGCTTCCGACAAGCAACCTTGTCGCAACTAGTTGCAGCTCACTTAAGTTGTTGAGCGGACTCAAAACAAAGTAAGGGCGCAACTAGCTGCGAGTTGGTTCCTCCGCGCACAGGTTTTCCATACAAAGTACGGTCGTTCGAGGAAGATAACTTAAAAAATTTGAAAGATGATTGCTCAAATTTTAGCAACTTAGCTTTTCTGTCGTTTGCTTCCCGGTAAGGCGAAACTTCTTCGAGCGACGCTTGGTCCACACCATTATCTTCTCCTCTTCTTCGCGCTCTTCTTCTACTGCGGGCTCTGCCCGCCCTTCTCTGAATTTTTCTGCGATATCATGAACACTTACGGGTTCCACCTCCTTGACTTCACCCCCAATGCTGCCCTAACCATGGCAGTTTTCGCACATCTCTGCGAAAACTTTGTCGGAGTCCATCCAAACGTAGCCCTTTTCCGCCACTTCTTCATGCCCCGAGTTGAGAGAGGAGAGCCACTTGCCGGAGGAATCGCTTGGATCTCAATGATTGGCAAGAAGGACGCTTATCTGGAGGAGAGCTCCGCAGCAAGTGGGAGGAATGGAGGCAGATTGGTGTTGATTGTTGAGGAGAACCCGCAGCCCTTTACCACCAGCGCCTAAACCCCAATAGTGCGCGGCAACGATTGGAGCAACGTGGCCCCGGAAGATGCTAGGCAGAAGATTACCGTCACCCGAATCCTTCGCCTTAGACTTGCCGGGCTCACCGTAGGCACCGTTGGCGCAGATAAGGGCATCCTTCTTGTCGCCAGGGACGAAGATGACACTTATCGGGCCTGGCATCTTGAGCATGTTGTATGCATAGTGAGAGGCTGCCATGAATTTGGCAAGTGCTGGACGGCCAAGTATCCCATTGTAAGGCAATGGGAAGTCAGCAACGTCAAAAGTGACCCTCTCAGTCCTGAAATTCAGCTCGCTGCCAAATGTCACCGGCAACATGATCTTTCCCTTCGCTTGCTCCTTCCCGGTTGATTCTTGAATGTGCCAGCCTCTTCGAGCTCGCCATCGTGGATCTGAAGTTCTGGAGCACCACGGAGGAGATCAGATTCAAGCCGCCCCGCCACAACTAGCATCTTGGTGACCTTGAGGTTGTGGATAGTTGGTGAAACCAACATCGGCAAGCACCGACCGCAGTTATGCGATCAGGGTGGTCCTCAATATCAAAGATGATAGGCGGCTTGACCACTTTAGAGGCTTGCGTGACTCGACGGATGGTTCTCGCCGATTAACTTCCCCGTGATCCACCGCTTGAGTTGGCGGTGTGAAGTATGCGAGAAGCACCGCCGCCAACGCACAAGACCTCTCGTGGCTTTCTCGAACTCCTGCTCATCAGTCTCGCCATCATCCATGTCTTCATCATCATCGTCATCTTCATCCTTGTCGCGGCCGCGGGGAGGTCTGTCTCCTTGCCGCTGCTTGGCCTTGCCGCGGCGTCCTCCTCGGTCGGGACGCTTCTTGCTAGCTCCTCCAAAGACCTTCCTGGGCCTTCTCCTTGTCGCGTCGTCAGACTCAGCCTTTTGTTGCTCAACAAGCTGCTCGACCTTCTTGCAGCTCTAGAGGTCATGACCCTTGGTGCGATGGATCTTGCAAGATCGTTTGTTGGAGCCGTCCTGCTTGTCGGCGACCGCCACAACTGGCAATTGGCGCCAGCGCAACCTCCTTGCCGAGCTACCAACTTTGGCTTTCTTGGCGCCACCTCCGCTGTCGGACTGCTCAACAACTAGCACATCTTTGCCTTTCTTCCTCCTGTTGCTCGCCGACTTTTCCTTGTCGGGCGGACCCCTCACTATCGATCCTGCTGCTTCAGATTCTCTCCGGAGTCTCCTCCTTCCTCAAAGACGTGCACACTTGTCGGCCAGGGCATATAGCTCACCGACGCGTCTCGATCTTGCACATCGCCATCTCCTCCCGCATCCTACGGTTCCGCGACGCTTCGATGAAACGCGCTGATTACATGGCAGGGTGGACATCTGGGGATGTTGTGTTGTACACGGCTGAATCTCTCAATGTACTTGCGCAGGCCTCTCCTTCCTTCCGGCAAGCAGATGAAGGTCGCTTCTTAGCCATGAGGCTTGTGGTCACTCAGAAGGCGCCGACAAACTGATTGCATAGATCCGCCCAAGAGGATATGGAGTTGTCCGCAAGTGCATGAGCCAGATCTCGACATTGGGCGTGAGTACCAGCGGGAAGTAGTTGGCGAATCTTGTCGCCTCGCCCCGCAGCTTGCACCGCAATGGTGTAGATGCCGAGGAACTCCGACGGATGAGTCTTGCCGCCGTATTTCTCGCACGTCTGGCTTGAAATTCTTCTTGCAGGCCACCGACTTGCCGCAGCTCACGAGTGAATGCAGGGCAACCTACCGCGACAGACAAAGTCGCTGGTTCTTCGGGCGCATGCATGTCGACAGAGGGCCCAACGCGCTGGTCGGATTGACGCGCTTCTCTTGGCGCTTCGATGCGAAGTTCGAGCGTCTTCTTGTTGTCGTCAGGAAGAACTTGGCGCTGATCGCGACGAGCTCGTGGATCCGGCGACGCGTGGAGTCGCTGCCGAGGTGGATCCGCGAGTCGGCGATCTTGGCCTTCGGGTGGAGAGTGCATGGTGGTTGCACCTCCTCCGGTCTCGCCGCCACCGGCTCGTGCTTGGCGGTCCTGCCGCTGCAGCGATGTACTTTCGGCTGCCGCGGAGTGTCGCCGCTGGCAAAGCGATGAGACTCGGATGGTGGCCTCCATTCATCGACCTTTGTCGGCTGTTGACGGTAATCCAGAGTAGTTGAGCTCTCACCAAAGCTTCGCCGGAGTGGTGGGTGGTAGTGGCAACGGTGCGAGGAGCGGATATGCTCGGACTCCTAACTATGTTAGAAGGAGCAGATCCCGTCCAGCGATCGATGGCTCGCTTCGCCCAACATGTTGGCGCACGTTGGTCTTGAGGGCCCCGAGATCCACCAGCTTGATCTTGGTCCAACGAGCGTATGGTACTGTGAATACCATGACGCGGTCGGTCCCGCGCCTCCTGAGATGGGCGCGGTGCATGTACGGACGCCGAGGTCTGCGCAGCCTTGTCCTTGGACTTGGCAGCGTCGTGTGCTTCCTCGTTGACGCATGTTCTTCCGCCGGTGCCTACCCCACCACCCATTTGCTCCGGTGGTGGTGGGATCAACGTGGACGGCTCCGCTGCCGCCGAAGCCTTCTTCTTCGGTGGCATGTTGATGAAGACGATGAAGATCTTGCTCGTGTGAACGTCGGATCAGGTTCACACAGCCTCGACGCCCCCTACCTGGCGTGCCAAAGATGTCGGGGAAGCTGATCTGGCCCACGAACACCTATCGGACTGGCGGACCGAGCCCCTTTTGGTTCGGCGGGGGGCGGAGGTCGCACGAAGAGCAGATCGAGGCGAAACACACGAGCAGTTTACCCAGCTTCGGAGCTCTCCGGAGAGATAAAACTCCTACTGCTGCATGTTTGAGTGTATTGAGTTCTTGCTAGGGAGCGCTAAGTGCTACAGTACACACAAGCTGCTAACGAGACCTAGCTTCGGTGCTTTCTGGCTTCGAGCCTTTCGAACCTCCCCTCACGCTACATGGGCCTCCTTTTATAGGCTCAAGGGGTCACCGACAGTGGCAACGTAGACAAGGGCAAAATGGAAAAGGAATGCGTTGGTACAGCTACATGTACAAGCAGTATCATACCTAACCCCGACGGCAGGGGACAAAGGCATTAAATGCCCGCTCACGCCGCTCAAACAAAGGCAAACAGGGACGTGGAGGGGCGCCACCGCTTGCCACGATGGCAATCTTGTCAGCGCCGCTTGCCACCACGCTCCGCTGGTCGCACAGCCTCTTCCCACGCGCGCTGAAAGGTCCTGTGCTACACGCTGGTGGATGTGCTGGAGCGTGAGGAAAAGAGTGGTAGCTCGCCGCGTAAGTGCCTTTGTCATGTTGTTGACTTGTCGCGTCCGGAAGCTTGTCGCTCACCGGGCCTTCCCGGCAAGCTCCTCTTGCCGGGGCCTTGTCTCCTAGGTGCCTTGGGTGGCCTTCCTGGCAAGCTCCTCTTGCCGTGGCCTTGTCTCCTTGGCTCAAATACTTTGTTCTTGAATGGCTCCAAAGGAACCACGGAGGACCTTGGCGGTCACCCGGCAAGCCTTGCCGCGGGGGTGCCGCAACTGCCCGTGCACGAGTTCGGGATACTAGGGTACCCCTACTCTAGTACACCGGCAGAGCCCCGGCTCGGGCCACACACGGTGCCGAAGCGCTGTTGGGCCAGCCCAAAACAGGGCACGGCACGCGGCCCGGGTTACGCCATAACTCACTCCGGACCCACCACGCCCTCCACGAACGGCACGCGTCGAATGCGGCGTCTTGGGAGATATCGTGGGGGGGGTTTCTTTATTCAGAAAAGCGGAACGTCCGCCCGCTCCCTCTTTATAAGCAGGGGAAACAGGGGCAGTCTGCCCACCTCGCCAGTTGCTGTCCAATCTCGAAAAACCTCGGCTGCTCCCCCCTTCTTCCCAAGGCTGAAAAAGAGAGCAGCGCTCCGCCCCCCATCGCCACCAGCATCACCACGCCGTCGATCTCCTCCACCACCTCCGCCATGGCTCCGAAAGCCGACAAGGGGAAGGCCGTGAAGTCGGCCGAGGCGCAGCGCTTCATGGCCGCGAAGGAGCGGTCCATCTTCCCCCCTCAGCTCGTCGCGAGGGAGCTGAGGGAGTACTACTATCTCTTCTGGTCGACGGAGACGCGAGCGCATCCGCGCACGAAGGTACTCCCAGCTGCCGCCTCGGAACTAGCTCCAACTGGGTACCCTTTCTTCACGCTCTTCTTCTATTGTGGGCTCTGCCCGCCCTTCTCTGAATTTTTCTGCGATATCATGAACACCTACGGGTTTTGCCTCCTTGACTTCACCCCCAATGTTGTCCTGACCATGGCAGTTTTCGCACATCTCTGCGAAAACTTTGTTGGAGTCCATCCAAACGTAGCCCTTTTCCGCCACTTCTTCATGCCCCGAGTTGAGAGAGGAGAGCCACTTGCCGGAGGAATCGCTTGGATCTCAAGGATTGGCAAGAAGGACGCTTATCTGGAGGGAGAGCTCCGCAGCAAGTGGGAGGAATGGAGGGCAGATTGGTGTTGGATTGTTGAGGAGAACCCGCAGCCCTTTACCGCCCAGCGCCAAACCCCAATAGTGCGTGGCAACGATTGGAGTAACTTGGCTCCGGAAGACGCTAGGCTGAAAATTGCCGTCACCCGGATCTTATCTGGAGGGAAGTTTTCAAGCGAGGAGATTACCTGTGCTAGGGTCTACAGTCATGGTCTCCGCCGCCGGGGGATCGCTGGTGTTGTCCCTCGCCGGAGAGCTGACCCTTGCCGGAGAAGTCTCCCTTGCCGGAGAACGCCCCTTGCCGGGTATTCTCCTCATGTGTAGTCGAAGCAGATGGCATGTCAGGAGCGGCTTCAGGGCACTCCTGGTGGGGCTGCTCTGCTCCTACACAAACCAGCAGTCAGATATCACCAAAGAAAAAGCACCCCATGCACACCTAACAGCAGGAAGTAAACCATATACTTACGCTGGGGGCTGCGCTGGGGGCTGCTTTGAGGAAGAGTTGCCGCATCCTGCAAGATGGTTTCGGACGCGCCTCCTGCCGCCGCGGTGGGTTCGTCCCCAATGACAATCACCGGGGCCTTGGCTCTCTTCGACGCTCTCTAGGCCAGTGTCCTGAAAAGGAAAGGGTTCAGAGTGAAGCAAGTCAGATACAAGACGAAGCAACAAATTGAAGAATTACAAGTACAGCAAAGAATCTTACCCCTCTTCTTCTTCCTCGTCGGAGCTGAGCGCGGAGAGATCAAATTTTGGCTCACCTCCGGTGCGACGAGGTGGAAGAGTGGGTTCCCTTGGCCGCTTGGCGGGAGCAGCAGCGGTGGCCTGGGAGGGCCCCGCTCCAGTTGCCGCAGCGGCGTGAGGTGCTCCCGCGGCAACAGCGCTTGCCGCTGTGGAGCTGCTTCTCATGGGCGCGACGGCTGTTGGCCCGCCTGCCGCCTGCTACGCTCTCCAACTTTTGCGAGACGCCTTTCTTGGTGGAGCTGGGGCTCGCTGGCAAGCTGCTTGATGGTGGGGAGGAGGCGCCTCGGGCGGGCTCGCCGACTCGGCTTCGTGCTCGCAAGCTCCTCCTCGCCGCAAACTCCTTTCGCCGACAAGGCTTGCCGCTTTTGCTGCCTCTCGCCTCCTCCACGGTGAACTCCGAACTGCGCATGCGGCAGCGGCCTGCCGCTTCTTCCAGCTCGTGGCGTCGCCGATCTCGCCGCTGCTGGTGTTGCGGGTGAGGCCCCTCTGCTCATCGGGGCGGACAGTCACTTCTACCAGGCTGTCAAAGAACTCCCGCACGACGTCATCCGCAGGCTCTTGCCAGGTTGGGACAATTCCATGCGAGTCGCACAACGGCATCATTGCACGGATGCGGTCAAGCGAGGAATTGTTGCACAACGGGACGACGCCCCTCGGCAGCCTGAACATCTCGGGATGATCAGGATCAGGCTTGAACAGCTCCAAGAGCATCGCGTCAAGTTCCAAGACTGTGAAGTTGGAGTTGAGGCCCGGGCGCAGCCTCATGATATCTGCCACGTTCTGAACCTCCCAGGCAGGTCTCCTCCTCTCCTGCGAGGGGGCGATGCGGCGGCGAAGAAAATCTGCGCCGGTGCCTATGGTGAGCCCGGCAAGTCTAAGGCGAAGGATTCGGGTGACGGCAATCATCAGCCTAGCATCTTCCAGGGCCACGTTGCTCCAATCGTTGCCGTGCACTATTGGGGTTTGGCGCTGGGCGGTAAAGGGCTGCGGGTTCTCCTCAACAATCCAACACCAATCTGCCCTCCATTCCTCCCACTTGCTGCGGAGCTCTCCCTCCAGATAGGCGTCCTTCTTGTCAATCCTTGAGATCCAAGTGATTCCTCCAGCAAGAGGCTCTCCTCTCTCAACTCGAGGCATAAATAAGTGGCGGAAAAGGGCTACGTTTGGATGGACTCCGACAAAATTTTTGCAGAGATGTGCGAAAACTGCCATGGTCAGGACAGCATTGGGGGTGAAGTCAAGGAGGCGAAACCCGTAGGTGTTCATGATATCGCAGAAAAATTCAGAGAAAGGCGGGCAGAGCCCGCAATACAAGAAGAGCGCGAAGAAAGGGTACCCAGTTGGAGCTAGTTCTGAGGCGGCAGCTGGGAGCACCTTCGTGCGCGGATGCGCTCGCATCTCCGTCGACCAGAAGAAGTAGTAGTACTCCCTCCTCCTCAAGGCGCAGCTAAGGGGAAGATGGCCCACTTTCAGCAGCCGCCAAGAAGTCATGGCGCCTGCCGACTTCACGGCCTTCCCTTGTCGGCTTTGAGCCATGGCGAGGCGGTGGAGGAGATCGGCGCAGGGTGCTGCGTGGCGATGGGGCGGACCGCTGCCTGCTTCAGCCTTGGGAAGAAGGGGGAGAAGGAGGTTTTCGGGATTGACAAGAATCGGCGAGGTGGGCGGACTGCCCCTGCTTCCCCTGCTTATAAAGAGGGAGGGGCGGACGCCCGCTTCCGAATAAAGAAACCCCCCATTTATCTCTCCCACGATGCCGATTCGACGCGCGTGCCATCTGTGGAGGGCGGGTGAGTCCGGAGGAGTTGGGCGGCAGAACCAGGCCAAGCGTGTCTGTGCCTTCGTTTTTGGATCGCCCAACAGCGCCGCGCACCGTGTGTGCCCAGTCTGGGGCTCTTGTCGGTGTACTAGAGTAGGGGTACCCTAGTATCCCTAACTTGTGCACGGGCAGTTGCAACACTGCTGGCAAGGCTTGCCGGGTGACCGCCAAGGTCCTCCGTGATTCCTTTGGAGCCATTCAAGAACAAAGTATTCAAGCTTAGGAGACAAGGCCTGCATAAGAGGAGCTTGCCGGAAGGGCACCCAAGGCACCTAGGGAGACAAGGCCCCGCAAGAGGAGCTTGCCGGAAGGTCCGTGAGCGACAAGCTTCCGGACGCGACAAGACAACGATCGCGGAAGGCGCTTGCAACTGGCAGGCTGCCAATCTTTTTTCTCGCGCCCAAAGACATCCACCAACGTGTCGCCTCGACCTTTCAGCGCTGCTGTGGCAAGAGGTCAGCGGCCGCGGAGCGCGTGGCAAGCGGCGCTGACAAGATTGCCATCGTGGCAGCGGTGGCGCCCTCGACGGTCCTCGTGTACACGTGCTTAAGTATATAGACGGCATTTAATGCCTTTGTCCCCTGCGCCGTGGTTAGGTACGATACACTCGCACAAGTAGCTGTACTAACCGCATTCCTTTTCCTTTTTGCCCTTGCTTACGTTGCTACCTGTCGGAGACCCTTGAGCATATAAAAGGAGGCACATGCGCGAACGAGAAGGGGTTCGAAGGCTCGGCCGTAAAGCACCTGTGTTAGGTCTCGTTAGCAGCTGGTGCATAAAGAGCACTCAGCCCCTAGCAAGAACTCAATACACTCAAACATGCAGCAGTAGGAGTTTTATCTCCCGAGAGTCTGGCTGGGTAACTGCTCGTGTGTTTCGCCCGATCTGCTTTTCGTGCGATTCTCACTTCACCGAACCAAAGGCTCGTCCACCGTCCCATAGCTGGGACAAGCTATCTTGTAATATAACTCTATTTCGGGTTGTGATTGCTATGTTATTTCGCTTACTTGATTCCTTCCTTTGTATGTTTTCACCCCACGCTTTTAGGGAACTTGTCAACAGGCACTGGGTCATGGCAGCTGAAAGCGGACGTCAAGAGCTCGTCAAGCGGTGCCGCTTCCGACAAGCAACCTTGTCGCAACTAGTTGGAGCTCACTTGTTGTTGAGCGACTCAAACAAAGTAAGGGCGCAACTAGCTACGAGTTGGTTCCTCCGCGCATAGGTTTTCCATACAAAGTACGGTCGTTCGAGGAGAATAAATTAAAAATTTAAAAACTAATTGCTCAAACTTTGGCAACTTAGCTTTTCTGTTGTTTGCTTCCCGGTAAGACGAAACTCCTTCGAGCGACGCTTGGTCCACACCATTATCTTCTCCTTCCCCCCCTGGCTAACTTGTGGGCGAGGGAACCTTCCTTTCTTTGAGAAAATAAAGTTATGGAACCTTATGGCTCGTTATTGCTTACCGGGGTAGGTGCTGCACAAAGTGTCAGATAACGCATGCAAAAATAAAGTAGAATGCATGAAATTGACAAGATGTGCGGAGCACATTAGCTTTACTTATGCACGGGATCTGCGCCCGGCTTTGTACAAAGGATTACATGCAACATCGGCAAGACTTGTTCAAAGGTGGTTGCTTAACAGGTTCGCAACCGCGCCTCACGGGTAAAACTTACGAAGATGCTCAATGTTCCGTGAGTTGCTCACCGAATGCCATCTTCGGTCTCAAGGCGGACAGCGCCAGCCTAGTGACTCGCTCTCACCTGTAAGGGCCTTCCCACTTCAAGCGCCAACTTGTTGGAATTCTTGGCGAACTGAACGCTACCAAGAACAAGGTCGCCTTCCTCGAGACTTCGCACTAACTTTGCGGCTATGGTAGCGCACAAAGCTTGCGATATCGAGCAGCTCGTGACAAAGCTTCAAGACGGTCCCCTCAAGGAGCAAGCAGGCCATCTTGTCGCAGCTGCTCTTGCTCAAGCTCATCATAAGCGAGCACTGAGGTGACCCGTGATACGAGTTCCGTGGGGAGAACTGCCTCTGCTCCATAGACTAGAGCGAAGGTGTCCGCCGCCTGGCTCGATTTGGCGCCGTCCCGATCGACCAAAGAACCACCGCAGCTCCTCAATCCAGCTTTCTTCCGCACTTGTGCAGCCTCGCCGAAAGTCCCGGTCTTGAGCTCCGCGCAGCACTTCAAAGATTTGCCCTCTCCGCTTGACCGCTACTTCTCGGATGAGCAATGAAGCGAAGCAGACCTTAGCGCCAAGATCTTGGACGATCGCATGAAGGTGCGGCTCGTGGAATTGCGTGTCGTTGTCGGTGATGATCCCGTGAGGAATCTCAAACGGCAAACAATCGACCAAGAACTTGATCACGACCGTGTCACCTTCCTCATCGCTTCCACTTCCGGCCACTTTGTGAACTTGTCGATTGCAACGCATAAGTACTCAAAGCCCCGACAACTTCGGGGAAAGGGCCGAGGATGTCGAGCCCCTGCATCGAAAATGGCCAGGATAAAGGGATCGTCTGGAGAGCTTGAGCTGGCTGGTGTATCTGCTTGAATGGAACCGCACGCTTCACACTTGGTTACTTGTGCGCTTGCATCCGGAGGGCTGTCGGCCAAAAGAAACCTTGCGGAACGCTTTGCCGCAAGTGCTCTTGGCGCCAATGTGGTGACCACATATGCCTCCATGTATCTTCGCCAACAGCTTCGGCCCATCTTCCCGTGAATACACTTCAATTTCACACCGTTGAGTCTTCTTCTCATGCAGTGTGCTATCGACAAACCGGTACATACTTGACTCGCCGGGCTACTCTTTCCGCTTCTTCTTGCTCTTCGAAGTTCTCTCCGTCTGAAGGAAGTGGACAATCTGCTGCGCCCATGGTGGAGCTTATGGCTCGACAACAAGGACTAAAGGCACATCTGCTGCTGCGGAACATCCGCTTCTACGGCAAGAACTCTGCGGCTCACCGAGTTGATCGTTCCCGCAAGCTTGCCGGAGCAAAACTTGTCGGGAGCGCTCGCTTCAACGAACAAACCCTAGGGCTTGTCGGAGCAGCATCGCTCCTCAACACTCTTGGTGTTGATCTTGGGACCTTCTTGGCGGCGGCCTCGGGAGCTCTGCCAAAAAATAGTCACCAGAAATCAACTTCCTCTTCTTGTTCTATCCAGTTGATGGCATTACAGACGGTTGAGTCAGCTTGAGCACAAAGATCCCTGGTTCCACGGTGTAACTTGAAAAGGGCGCACTTTGACAGCCATCAAGAATGTCGCTTCGGCTCTTGGAACATATTCCATCTCAGAGGTCGTCAAAGTGCTCTTCTAGCTTTCTCACTTCATCAACATAGGCTTCCATCAACGGACTCGATAATCCTTGTTCACTTGGCGGACGACAAGCTTGTGAGTCACCCCGACAATGAGCTTCTTGATCCCAAGGTCTCTGCGATCTCGAGACCGCAAGCAAACCTTCATACTCTGCTGTATTGTTTGTTGCTTGCTCCTTGGGAAAGTGCATCTGGACTATGTACTTGAGGTGCTCTCCGGTGGTGCGACAAGCAGCACGCCAAGACCGGCGCCTTGCAGCGAGAAGGCACCATCAAAGTACATCAGCCACTCTTTGCTTGCTTCCTTGACGGGATGCTCGCTTCGAATTTCTTCATCTTGTGTTGGCGCCCATTCTGCTATGAACTCTGCCAATGCTCGCTTTGGATAGTTGAAGTGCTCTCAAACTTGAGGCCAAAGCTTGATAGTTCCAGCGCCACTCGACAATCCTGCCTGCTGCTTCGGATTTTGCAGATCCTCTTCAGCGGAAAGCGAGTGACGACTGTGATCTCATGTGCTTGGAAGTAATGGAGCAGCTTTCTCGAGGCCATGAGAAGGCCGAAGCAATTTCTGCACACCGTAGTACCTTGACCTAGCCCCCCTGCGAAGGGAACCGACAAAATGGCTGGGCGCTGCACCATCCTTTTCTCAGATCTTTTCACATCGTCTGCAAGAGATCCATCCTTGTCGGGACCGAGCTTGCCGGTGAAGTGCCTTGCTTGTCGCCGGATGCATCTGCCGTGGTTGCTAGCTCATCATCCGCCTCCCTCTCTGCTACTAACGCATCACTAACCACTTGATTGGTTGCCGCTATATATAGCAGCAACTTCTCTTGTGGCTTAGGTGCGACAAGTATTGGAGTGGAGGACAGGTACCTCTTTAAGTCCTGCAGCGCAGCCTCCGCTTCCGGAGTCCATTTCATTGGACCTGCCTTTTTCAATATTTTGAAAAATGGCGGAGGCGCGCCAGCAGAACCTAGAGATAAACTTCTTTGAGAGCAGCTATGCAACCGCAAGTCTTCGTACATCCTTGACGCGCTTTGGTGTTTCAATGTGCTCAATGGCCTTGATCTTGTCGGGATTGGCTTCAATTCCCCGCTGAGACACGAAGAACCCGAGAAGCTTGCCGGAGGGGACTCCAAAGACGCACTTCTCGGGGTTGAGCTTGAGGTTGATCTTGCGCAGATTTGCAAAGGTTTCGTCTAAATCTTGAATCAGAGTCGCCCTATCCTTGCTCTTGACCACTATGTCATCCATGTAGGCTTCCACATTTCTGTGCATTTGTGGCTCAAAAGCGTCATGGACTACTCTTGCAAATGTTGAACCAGCATTCTTTAATCCGAAAGGCATCCGTCTGAAAAAGATGTGCCACATGGGGTGATGAATGCGGTCTTCTCCTCATCCTCTTCGCCATGAAGATCTGATGGTATCCTGAGTATGCATCAAGAAATGAAAGCAAGTCACATCCGGCCGTGGAGTCAACAATATGATCGATGTGCGGCAAGGGGAATGGGTCTTTGGGACAAGCTTTATTAACATCGGTAAAGTCGATACAAAGCCTCCATTTTCCATTTGCCTTGCGCACGACTACAGGATTGGCCAACCACGTAGGATGGAGCACTCCTCTGACAAGGCATGCTGCTTCCAATTTCTTGATTTCTTCTGCGATGAATTCTTGGCGCCCACCGCTTGTTTCGACTTTCGCTTGACGGGCCGCGATGAGGACAGACAGCAAGGTGGTGCTCAATTACTTTCACAGGAACACCGGGATGTCGACGTTGCCATGCAAACACGCCGACGTTCGCCGCCCAGAGCAAAGCAGCGCCGCCTTCCTATTTAGGGTCGAGAGTGGCACTGATGGTGAAGGTACCACTAGTGCCGTCCTCCTTGGCGGACACCTTCTTGGTCTCTGGTGGAGCTGCCATCGTCTTCTTGTACTTGCCGGTGGAGCTCGATGGTGCGTCCTCGACGGTAGCGCAGCACTCCGAAGAGGTGCGCTTGCCGGAGTGGGCATCAGAGCTCTTGCCGGACTTGGTCTTCTTCTTCCCCCCGGGAGCTTCAACGGCAAGTGACTTGTGATCTGCTGCGGCTGCTGCTTCCCGGTAGATCTTGTTGGCGCAGATAAGGGCATCCTTCTTGTCGCCAGGGACGGAGATGACACTTATCGGGCCTGGCATCTTGAGCATGTTGTATGCATAGTGAGAGGTTGCCATGAATTTGGCAAGTGCTGGACGGCCAAGTATCCCATTGTAAGGCAATGGGAAGTCAGCAACGTCAAAAGTGACCCTCTCAGTCCTGAAGTTCAACTCGCTGCCAAATGTCACCGGCAACGTGATCTTTCCCTTTGGCTTGCTCCTTCCCGGATTGATTCCTTGGAATGTGCCGGTCTCTTCGAGCTCGCCATCAGGGATCTGAAGCTTCTGGAGCACCGCGGAGGAGATCAGATTCAAGCCGGCCCCGCTGTCAACTAGCATCTTGGTGACCTTGAGGTTGCGGATAGTTGGTGAAACCAACATCGGCAAGCACCCGACTGCAGTTATGCGATCAGGGTGGTCCTCAATATCAAAGATGATAGGCGTGCTGGACCACTTTAGAGGCTTGCGTGACTCGACGGATGGTTCTGCCGCATTAACTTCCCGCATCCACTGCTTGAGTTGGCGTGCTGGACCACTTTAGAGAAGCACCGCCGTCAACGCACAAGACCTCTGTGGCTTTCTGGAACTCCTGCTCATCAGTCTCGTCATCATCCATGTCTTCATCATCATCGTCATCTTCATCCTTGTCGCGGCGCTGGGAGGCTCTGTCCTTGCCGCTGCTTGGCCTTGCCGCTGCGGCCTCCTCGGCAGGCGTTTCTTGCTGGCTCCTCCAGACCTTCCTCTGGCCTTCTGCTTGTCGCTACTCGATTCAGCCTTTTGCTGCTCGACAAGCTGCTCGACCTTCTTGCTGCTCGAGGTCATGACCCTTGGTGCGATGGATCTTGCGAGATCGCTTGTTGGGCCGTCACCGCTTGTCGGCGACCGCCACAGCCTGGCAGTTGGCGTAGGCGGCAACCTCCTTGCCGGAGCTACCAACTTTGGCTTTCTTGGCGCCACCTCCGTTGCCGGACTGCTCAACAACTAGCACATCTTTGCCTTTCTCCCTCCTGTTGCTCCGCCCGACTTTTCCTTGCGGGCGGACCCTCACTATCGATCCTGATGTACGTATTCTCTCCGAGGAGTCTCCTCCTTCCTCAAGACGCGTGCACACTTGTCGGCCAAAGCGTTAGGCAAGGTTTCTTTTAGCCGCCAGCCTCGGGATCTGGCTGCAACCGCACAAGTAACCAAGTGTGAAGCGTGCGGTTCCATTCCAGCAGATACACCAGCCAGCCTCAAGCTCTCCGGGCGATCCCTTTATCCTGGCCATTTTCGATGCAGGGGCTCGACATCCTCGGCCCTTTCCCCGAGTAGTCGGGGCTTTGAGTACTTATGCGTTGCAATCGACAAGTTCACAAAGTGGCGGGAAGTGGAAGCGATGAGGAAGGTGACAGCCACGATCGTGATCAAGTTCTTGGTCGATTGTTTGCCGTTTGAGTTCCTAACAGGATCATCACCGACAACGGCACGCAGTCCTGAGCCGCACCTTCATGCGGTCGTCCAAGATCTTGGCGCCAAGGTCTGCTTCGCTTCCTGTTGCTCATCCCAGAAGTAACGGTCAGCGGAGAGGGCAAATGTTGAAGTGCTGCGCGGGCTCAAGACCAGGACTTTCGACGGGCTGCACAAGTCGCGGAAGAAAGCTGGATTGAGGCTGCGGTGGTTCTTTGGTCGATCGGGGCGACGCCAAATCGAGCCAGCGGCGGACACCTTCGCTCTAGTCTATGGAGCAGAGGCAGTTCTCGCCACGGAACTTCGTATCGGGTCACCTCGAGTGCTGCGCTTATGATGAGCTTGAGCAAGAGCAGCTGCGACAAGATGGCCTTACGGACCGTCTTCAGGCATTTGTCTGAGCTGCTCGATATCGGCAAACTTTTGCGCCGCTACCATAACGCCGCAAAGTTAGTGCGAGAAGTCTCGAGGAAAGCGACCTTGTTCTTGGCGCGTTCAGTCCGCCAAGAATTCCAACAAGTTGGCCTTGAAGTGGGAAGGCCTTACCGGGTGAAAGCGAGTCACTAGGCTGGCGCTGTCATGCCAGAGACCGAAGATGGCATTCGGTGAGCAACTCATGGAACATTGAGCATCTTCGTAAGTTTTACCCTTAGGGCGCGGTTGCCGGAACCTGTTCCGGCAACCACCTTTTGTACAAGTCTTGCCGATGTTGCATTTAATCCTTTGTACAAAGCCGGGCGCAGACCCCGTGCATAAGTAAAGCTCATGTGCTTCCCGCATCTTGTCAATTTCATGCTTTCTACTTATTTTTGCATGCGTTATCTGACACTTTGTGCAGCACTTGCCCCGGTAAGCAATAACGAGCCGTAAGGCTCCATAACTTTATTTTCTCTTCTTTCTCTTTCTCAAAGAAAGGAAGGTTCCCTCGCCCACAAGTTAGCCAGGGGGGAAGGAGAAGATAATGGTGTGGACCAAGCGTCGCTCGAAGAAGTTTTGCCTTACCGGGATTAATCGACAGAAAAGCTAAGTTGCTAAAGTTTGAGCAATCAGTTTTGAAATTTTGAAGTTATCTTCCTCGAACGACCGTACTTTGTATGGAAAACCTGTGCGTGGAGGAACCAACTCGTAGCTAGTTGCGCCCTTACTTTGTTTGAGTCCGCTCAACAACTTAAGTGAGCTGCAACTAGTTGCGACAAGGTTACTTGTCGGAGTGGCACCGCCAGGCCATCTTGACGTCCGCACTTCAGCGCAGCGGCCAGTGCTGCGCCGACAAGTTCCCTAAAAGCGTAAGGCAAAAACATACAAAGGAAGGAATCAAGTAAAGGAAATAACATAGCAATCACTACCCGAGATAGAGTTATATTACAAGATAACTTGTCGCAGCTCTAATGGATTGTTCTTATAACATGACCAGCAGCGACAAGGAAAAGATAAAACGAGCGGCCTAGTCTACGCGATCGCCCTCAACCCTCTTGATCCCGCTCACCCTGTCCACAATGGGTGCGACAAGGGCCTTGGCGCTTCCACAACAGCATCCGTGGCGGGGGACTTGAGGGCGTTGGTGAGGTTGAGGCCTGGATTGCGGAAGGCCACCTTCATCAACACCTTTTGAAGAGCTCCAGCGCGATCTGGCGCGACTCCTCGACCAGCTGCTTTGGGATCTCTTCCGAGTCGTTGGAGGCCGTCTGCGCCCTTGAAGAACAAGCTGAGCTTGGCTGCTGGCTGGAGGTGCTCATCGGAGGAATACCCAAGATCTACCATCCCCAGCTACGCCAGCTCCTTGTCGATGGCTGCGGCAACATCCACAAGACCTTCGGTCCAGTGCTCCACGTTCTCCCTGAAGGTGTTCTAGGCGGCAGCAGCACTCGCCAGCAGCGCCTCGTCGGCCTTGATCTTCTCCTTCAAGGCCACCTCTTGCTCCCTGGCGCCGTCTAGCGCCTGAGTCAAGGTGGTCAGCTTCAACTCAAGATCTGCGTTGGAGTCCTTGGTAGCGTTGAGCTCCTTGCTCCTCTCGGCGAGACGGCCCTCCAGCTCACCAAGAGTGTAGGCGTCCTTCTCGCGCTCATGCTTGAGTGTGGCAAGCTTCTCGCCGCTCTCCTTCAGATTGGCCTCCAGCTGCGTCACCTTCGTTTCCAACTCCTTCTTGGCGGCCTCGGCAGCTGGCTGGCGTAGCATTCCTTGCTTCCTTGAGAGCCCCGCCAAATGTACCTTTCGCGCTGGCAAGATCCTCCTCGTGGCTGTCGAGATTGACCTTCCGCTGCGCCAACTTCGCCTTCTGGCAGAGCGGCTTCTCGGCGGCAAGCCTTTGTTGCTCTTCACCTTCAGCCTTCTCGAGAAGGAAGGCTTTGCGCTCCTCGGCGAGTTGCTCCGCTCCTTTGCGGGCCCGGAGAGCTTCTGATTGAGGCCGGAGCTCCTCCGCTTCGCTTCTCGATATCTGCTCCGCCTTGGCGACAAGCGCTTCCGGGATTCCAGCTTGCTTGTCGAGCGCGGTAGCGGCAGCAGCCTCGCGGCAGCTGCTCCTCCTCGAATCGCTTTGCCCGCTGCTTGGCGCGTCGACCAGCGTCGGCCGGCGGAAGCGAGCAGCTCTTCGTCAAAGATCTCTCCTTCGACCGGCGCCACAGCTCGATGCGGGGAGTTTGATGAGGGCGCCGTCGCCGGCCTTCAAATAAGCGGCGGTGGGGCTCTTCGAACTGGCGCTGCTGGCAAGCGGGCGGAGGGGTCGGCGATCGGCGTGCGCATGGCGCTCCTGCGGCCTCGGGGCCGTCGGTGTGATCGCGGACCCCTCGCCCGACCTCTGCGGCAGCAATGGCGGCCTCTTCGCCGGCGTGCTTTCGTCGCAGCCGACCTCTTCTTCGATGGCGGCGGCGTCGTCGATGTGCCACGCGCGTCCTCCTCGCCCGGCGACCTCGGTCTCCATTGGCTCAGAGCGGATGGATCGGCGACCAGAAAATGAAGAAAAAGTCAGCGGATATTCAAAGAAAATCGGTAGATCAAAAGAGCCCAAAGGAAATTTTCAGCGAAGAGATTACATGCTAGGGTGCTGCAGTCATGGTCTCCGCCAGGGGGGTGTTGGTGCAGATCCCTTGCGGGCTGCCTTTCCGGAGCGCCTCCTTGCGGAGAACACTCCCTTGCGAGGATCCTCCTTGGCGGTGTAGTCAAGCAGATGGCATGTCGGGGCGGCTTGAGGGCACTCTGGTAGGGCTGCTCTGCTCCTACAGATCAACGATCGAATATCGGCAAAGAAAGAGCACCCATGCGCCTAGAAGCAAGAAGTAAACCATATACTTCTGGCTGGGGCTGCTTTGAGGAAGAGTTGGCGGATCGGCAAGGTGCAAGGTGGTCTCACGGGGCGCCTCTTCGGCGCTGCCACGGTGGGTGAAGCAAGTGGAATCTGAGGCGAAGCAACAAATTGAAGAACTACCAGCAAAGAATCGATGACAATCACCGGGCCTTGGCGGGAAGCATGATGGTGGTGCTCTTCTTGCGCGTGAGTGCTCCGCGGCAATAGCGCTTGCGCGGTGGAAGCGCATCGTCCAGCGAAACTATTAGCCCGTCTGCCGCCCGCTCGTCTCGGCCTTGCGGAGCGCCTTCTTTAATGGGCTGGGGGCTCGCGCTCGGGTTCGTGCGCTTCGCTCGACTCGAAGCAAGTCCCTTGCGCTCGACAAGGCTTGCACGCCTCTGCTGCCCTCTCCTCCTCCAGATCCGAACTGGCGCGCGGCGGCCCTCTGCCGCCTCTTCGGCAACAAATTGAAGAACTCTCATCCAGCAAATTCTGAATCTTACTCAAGCGAGAATTTCTTCTTCTTCCATCTCGGGCTGATCGCGATCGAGCTTGAACAGCTCTAAAAGCATCGCTCGCCTCCGTCATGCGATCGCGTTACTGAAACTCCTCCTCTCCTGGCGGAAGAGTGGGTTCCCTTGGCTTGGCGGTGAGCAGCAAGTCTAAAGCGTCCTTCTTGGTCCAGGGTTGGGCAATCTCCGACTCGAGCATCTGCGGAAAAGGCGTGAGGTGCTCCAGCGGCAATTGCCATAGGTGGAAGCGCATTGCGTGCACGCCCGATCGGATGAGCCCTTCTTAGAAGAAAGCGGAGCTGGGGGCATAGCGAAGAAGGATACCCACTTGGAGCCAGTTCGGCGGCGGAGGAGTACCTTCGTGCGGCGGATGCGCTCGCGTCTCCGTCGACCGAAGAAGAGGTAGTAGTACTCCCTCGGATCGCGCGGCGGTGAGGGAAGATAGCCGCTCCTTCCGCGGCGCCCGCGAGCATGCGCCTCGGCCGACTTCGGCCTTCCCTTGTCGACTTTGAGCCATGGCGGAGGTGGTGGAGAGATCGGCGGCATGGTGATGCTGGTGGCGTCTGGGCGGGCGCTGCTCTCTTTTCAGCCTTGGGAAGAAGAACAGCGGAGGTTTTCGGGATTGGACAGCAAGCTGGCGAGGTTGGCGGACTGCCCTGTTTCCCCTGCTTATAAAGAGGGAGGCGGACGTTCCGTTTTCGAATAAATAAACCCCGATCTACGCCACGGCGCGCATTGACGCGTGACATTCGTGGAGCGTGGTGGGTCGGAGTGAGTTGTGGCGTAACCCGGGCGCGCGTGCCCGTGCCCTGTTTTGGGCCTGGCCCAACAGCGCTTCGGCACCGTGTGTGCCCTAGGCCGGGGCTCTGTCGGTGTACTAGAGTAGGGTACCCTAGTATCCCGAACTTCGTGCCTGGCGGGCTGACAAAGTTTTCGCAGAGATGTGCGAAAACTCCATGGTCGAGACAACATTGGGGTGAAGTCAAAGAAGAAGAATACAAGGGAAGTATTCAGCGAGGAGATTACGTGCTAGGGTCTCTGATCATGGTCTCCGCCGCCCGGCGAGGAGAGCCAGCGGCAATCTGATAGCGCGCCGTTGCGAAGAGGAAGCTTTGTAACACCGGATGCAATTTTCCATATTCGTAACTCCAACTCTTGCCTTTTCGGAGATCGATATATTATTTCCTTCGTGGTTGGGTTTGTCTTTTGTTCTGCATTTTGTTCATGTCATGCATCTCATCTCATCGCATCATTTGCATTGCATCGGCACTTCGTTCTGTCATTGTTTTAAAACTTGCATTAGCTCATTTTGCCGTCCCCCTTGCTTTTGTTGACCGTTCGAGACCAACCTTGTTCTTCATTTTCCCTCTTGCCAAACGGAGTCTCTCGTAAAGTGCTCAAGACCTCTTGCGTGTCCGAAAACTGCTCGAACCGAACCGCTCGATCGTCACCGTTGCATTCAGATCATCTCTAACATCTATAAAATATCTCCATTTTATTATTTGGGTTATCTAGCCTATTTATTTTAAATCCGTCCGATTATGATCGGAGGACCTATCTTCTACCCAAATTCCACTTGCTATATAAATAGAGCAACCCTAAAATCTAGGGAGCTGTCCCATCCTTCCATTCCGCCGCCGCCGCCACTCCTCTTGTCTCCTTCCACCTCGGGATCTTGCCCGATCAAAAATCCTCATCGGGATCCCCCCGATCCACCCAACCAGCTCGCAGCCGCCTCCCTTCCCTGCTCCCGTGCGTGTCCAGCACCAAGGAGAGGTGCTCCTCGAGCCCTCGATCCAGCCTTGGCGCTGGCGCCTCCTCACCTCGTCCCAGCTGCTCGTTGGAAGATCCTGCGGGAGCTCCGCCTCCTCTCATGAGCGACCAGGCCGTCCAGCTCTCCTTTTCTTCCTCCCCTCTCTCTTTATTCATCTCCTGCTCTCCCTAATCCCTCCAGCCCTCTCTCTGCTGTGGGTTCTGAGGAGCGATGTATGGAGCTCGTCCATGGCGCCCCGTGAAGTTTCCCTCTGCAGCCAAATCGTCGAATGCCGCCTCCCGCGACGAATCCGACCTCCTCCCGTTCCCCTGCTTCGGATCTGGTGCTCCACACCCCCTTCCTTGCGCCTGCAGCCTCCCGCTCGTCGCCATGGCTGCGGAAAGTTAAAGCTCCGCCGCCCGTTGCTGTTCATCAAGCCGTCCAGCGCTCCAAGTGCCGGGAACCGGCTCCCCATCGTCAAGACCTCCTGGATCCGTCCGTTCTGCCGCCCAAGACCTCGCCGGAGTTCCCTTAACTCGTCCGCACCAAGTCCCGCTTCCGCCTGGCTCTGCTCCTGTGCGAGGAGGACGACCAGCGCCAAGTCCCGCGCCGCTCGCCCGTGTCGTTGACCCGTTGCCCTGCTGCCTGGGCCTCTCCAGCCGCAGCGCTCCAAGGCCCAGCCGCGGCCTGCCAGCTCCTCCACCGAACCGGCCCAAGGCCAAGGGTGAGCAGCCCCCTGGCCTCTCCTCTATGGGGCTAGCCAGATTCGGCCTGCCATGTTTTTTTTCTGCTCTGAACGAATTTCTCTATTATTCCAGGATTTGCAGTTTTGCAGAAAAACCCCTTAATGTTCTTGCATCAATAATTAATTAACCATGCATCGGATTAAAACAAATTATATATGTAAAGTGCTTAGAATTTCATCTAGTTTCATAATATGCCTCTTTCATCCATTTTTAAAATGCTTAAAATGTTGTTTGTTTAATTTTTCTCAAATAATATGTTAAAATGATTTATTTCATAACTAAATAACTGTAACTCGGAATTAAATGTTCTTTATATGTAAACGGGGTGGAAAAATGCCTAGTTTAATATGGTAGCATTACTTTGCATGTTTAACAACTCTAAAATATGCTTTAGGTCAGAACAGTAGCAAATTCGAAATATGCACATGAGGTTTGTTGTTTCTTATTTCCGGCCTCATTTAAACTTGCCTAGATAGGTAGTTTAATTATGCTCCACCTCTTGCCATGTTTAACAACATTTAATATTGTTTGGTAGCTCAAACGAGATTAAACTAAATATTTCAATGTGGTGTTTTGTCAATATGCAACTCGTTGCATATTGAGCTCCACTTAATTGGTAGTATTGTTTGTTGCACTTTGCCATGCCATGCTTCATTAAACCGGACATGCATCATACTTGTTTGTGCATCATGCCATGTTTATGCTTGTGCATTTACCATGTTGTTTGTTTCTTTCCGGTGTTGCGTCTGGGTTCCGGTAATGTTGCAATTGTGAGGATTCGTTCGACTACTCCCGTTCATCTTCTTCATGGACTCGTTCTTCTTCCTTGCGGGATTTCAGGCAAGATGACCGCTACCCTGGATCTCACTACTATCATTGCTATGCTAGTTGCTTCGTTCTATCGCTTTGCTGCGCTACCTATCATTTGCTCTTCAAGCCATCCCAATTTGCCATGTCAGCCTCTAACCTTTGTCACCCTTCCTAGCAAACCGTTGTTTGGCTATGTTACCGCTTCGCTCAGCCCTCTTATAGCGTTGTTAGGCTGCGGTGAAGATGAAGGTTGTTCCTTGTTGGAACATGGAGATGTTGTTCCTTGTTGGAACATGTTTACTTGTTGGGATATCACAATATATCTTATTTAATTAATGCATCTATATACTTGGTAAAGGGTGGAAGGCTCAGCCTTATGCCTGGTGTTTTGTTTCACTCTTTCCGCCCTAGTTTCCGTCATATAGGTATTATGTTCCCGGATTTTGCGTCCCTAATGCGGTTGGGTGGTTTATGGGACCCCCTTGACAGTTCGCTTTGAATAACACTCCTCCAGCAAGGCCCAACCTTGGTTTTACCATTTGCCTCACCACCACCTACACCCTTTCCTTGGGTGTAGCCAGCGAGGTCATCTTTATTTAGCCCCCGGGCGATTGCTTCTCTAAGTCTTGGCCTGAACCAGCTACTGTGGGGCCCCTCGAACAACTTCGAGTCTGGTTTTACTCGTAGCTAGTCTCATCGGTGTTGCCACGAGCGAGATATGTGCAGCTCCTATCGGGATTGTCGGCGCATCGGGTGGCTTTGCTGGTCTTGTTTTATTCTTTGTCGAAATGTCTTGTAGGCAGGATTCGAGACTGATCGGGTCTTCCGGGAGAAGAATATCCTTAGTTGTCGCGAGAGCTTATCATGGGCTAAGTTAGGACACCCTGCGGGGTATAAACTTTCGAAAGCCGTGCCCGCGGTTATGTGGCAGATGGGAATTTGTTAATATCCGGTTGTAGTAAACTTGAAGTAAAACTCTTCTAAAATACACCAACCGTGTGAGTAGCAGTGAGTCTCTCTTTTGGGGTTGATCGAGAGAGAACACGGTTTACGGGTTATGTCGATGTAAGTAGGAGTTCAGGATCACTTCTTGATCATTACTAGTTGACGATCGTTCCTTTGTTTCTCTTCTCGCTCTCATTTGCGTATGTTAGCCACCATATATGCTTAGCCGCTGCTGCAACCTCACCACTTTATCCCTTCCTTTCCCGGTTAAGCTTTGCTAGTCTTGATACCCATGGTAATGGGATTCTGAGTCCTCGTGGCTCACAGATTACTACACCAACAGTTGCAGGTACAGGTTTGCGATGATCATGGCGAGAGCGATGTTTGCTTGTTTTGGAGTCCTTCTTAAGTGCGTCGATCGGGGATAGGTTCGGTCGGCAGCCTCGGCTAGCAGGTGGATATTGTTTGAGTTTACATTTATGTTTCATCCGTAGTCGGATGTTGAACTTGTATGTTGTATTGATGTATTCATGTGACATTGTATGTATTGGAGGTATCCCCACTATTATGTAATGTTGATGTAATGATATCCACCTTGCAAAGCGTCTTCAAGATGCGCTTCTATCCTTAGTGGGACCTTGAGTTCCTTTAGGATAGGGTCGCATCTTAGGCGTGACAAGTTATATCGAGCCTCGACCGACCTTAAGGAGCCCCCTTGATTGTTGGCCGTTGTTGAGTCTAGAAGAAAACTATTTTGAGTCTTAGGATTATATATATCGGAGGTAGGATTCTTTTTACTCCTCGGTCCTTAAATCGCTCTGGTGAGGCCTCTGGCGTAGATGTTTTGTCTTTCCTCTTCTTAAATTTCACGAATTTTTTTAGGATCAGCGGGTATCTTGGAATCGTTCGATGGTTTTGTGGCGAGAACATTGTTCTTGGTGCCTCGACATTTAGGGGTTGTGGCGGTGTCCGGGAGTTGAGCTCCGAGGTGTTGTAGTCACAATTTTATCGTTGCAGATTCTGGAATACGAGTTTTGCCGACATCGAAAATCTCTTTTATGCAGTTGTTGGTGAGATAACCTTGGCGTCACCCGATCTTTGGGGAGTTCGGGAGTATTGCCATAACTTCGTATAACGGATGCTTTTGAAGGTTGAAATACCACGATTTCGGAGTTTTCTTGGTTATGTGTTGTGGATGGATACATTTGGATCTAGGTATTGTTAGTTTGGGTGATATATTTTGTGTCCCTGTATCCCCAACACAGATTGCATAACCGAGAAAGTTTGGGAGTTTATAGGTGGGAATTCAAGTAGCTCCTAGAATATCTTTCCGACGGATGCATGATATGAGATTGGGTAGATCTCTATCATATGTATTTGTTCGGCTTATACGCAAGCCAAATCCTTTGTTTTGTTTTATTTGTGGTATTGAGTTGCTTGAAGTCAAATGTTGAATCCATACCTTTCCTAAATGGTGTTCTCATATTGCTATGTGAATACTAATCCTTCTTGATCATCGAGGTCGTCATGTTAATTCTTTTGCCAACCGGCGTGCTTCTCTTCAAGTGGATCCGATCATTTCAACATTTGCGAGATCAATTCTAAGTTTTCTCAACGGTATCCATTTCATCCGTCCCAAGTTGTCTTTGTTTTCCCGCCCTCCCACCCTTTTTCTTCAAGGACTCGGATTTTTTTTATCAAGTATCCATTTATTCATGTGAAGTCTCTTCATTCTTTTCTTTCAATGTTCTTATCCGGTGATTTCTCGTGAAGATGCTCACGAGCTTCAAGTTCATCATCCTTCATTGTTGTTTCTTCTCCGGTGGATCCAATTTAAGCTTTCGATATTCATCATATTCCTTTCCTTCTTGCAAATGCTTTCTCTTGCCGAGGCACCTCTTAATCATTCACTTCTCGCTATTCATTTGTTCTGGAGTGTTGAAGATATCTCAGAAGGCTCGTCTTTTCATTCTAGATCCGTTCAAGTTATTTCGAGGATGTTTTTCCCATTCAAGCCATTTAATTCAACCGGTGCAACCTCTCTTTAAAATCATTCAACGGTGTTTTCTTTTGAGTGGGCCCTAACCCACAGGTCTTTTCCCAGGATCTTACCTGACTTTTCTAATTTTTCCCGGAGCCATTCCCAAATTCATTTCAAAGTTTGACGTAAGAATGGATTATCATCAGTCATATGTCTTTGGCTCAACCTTTCCTCTTTTAATCCTTCCGGAGTTTCTCAACAATTTGGTGGTGTTTCTCCTCGTCATTCTCAGCATTTGAAGACCGAAGAAGAGTTTCTCTTAAATCTTGCTCCATTCACTTCAAGATTCATGGTTCTAGTTTGATGCCATCGTCTCATAATTGTTTTCAATCGTGCAAATTCTTTTCATCCATCCGGAGCATTTCATGAGTTATTTCCATTTCTTTCCTCCGAAGGCCATCATGTCATATTCTTCTTTCTCAGCGTGTAGCTATCGTTCTCCAAATCTTAATGGTGCATCGTTCAAATATCCTCTAATCAGTTCATGATCTCTTCGTTCTCATGTATCTAAATCCACTCAAGTATCTTCGTTTTCTTTTTCTCCAATTCTTCTCGGTGAATGGTGCCTTTGCTACGTTCATTTTCAATTCTTATGGTGGTTCGTTCAAGATTTCACTTCCTTCGTTATCATATTAATTCATTCGTTGTTTCCAAATTCCACCGGTGGTTCCATCAATACCTTGTCAAGTTTGCACTATATCTGTTTTCAATCCCTCTAGAAGAATAAGTAGTATACCAAATCCATTGCTTATCATCAATGTAAATTGGTGAAGGATACGCATAATGTAATTCTTATTCTTGTTTCATCGAGTAAATTCGATTCCTTATTCCGGAGGTTCATCAAAATTCTTGATTTCATTTGTTCATCTTTCTTTCTGGAGTTCCAAGTTTTCGGCATTATCTCTTCACGAAGCTCCATCTAAATCATCGCAAGGCTTCAACTTGTGTTCTCAACTTCTCTTTCATTTTATCATCCTTTTATTACCAGAGTTCTTCATGGAGGCTCTACATGATAGTTCGTCAAGGATTCCTTTCATTCTTCAATTGTTCTTCAAGTTTTCTCTCGAAGTTAAGATCCGCCAAGCTATACTCTAAAAATAAACATGGTGCTCAACACATGTTTTGTTTTGAGGAGTTCAAGTAATCTTCATCTTGCATTCCAAAGTGCAATTCTTCCTACCTTATCTTTTGAGGTGGTGTTATGTCACTCTTGACAATTTCCTTCATGTTTCATGATTCATATTGTTGTCAAGAATGAGGTATTTTAAATCCATCATTTTCTCTTTGTTCAAGAGATCTTTTCAATCCATCAATCCCTTTGTTGGAGTTATCTTGGGTCATTTTTCACCTAAAGCCTTCCCTAAGGAATGTTGCTATTTGTGGTGCTTATCAATGATCCAATTTTCTCCTTCTCATCTCGGTGAAGAAGTTTTTCATCTCTTTGGTGCTCTCAATCAAATCAATTGTTTCTGTTAATGGCGGGTTGTCACCTCATCATTTTGAGATGTTTGTCGTAATCCCACAACAAGCTTGTGCTTTTCGTTGTTGATTTTGCAACAACTACGTTCAATTCTTCTTTGCAAGGTGCTTTCCAAGTTCATTTGTGGCAGAAGTTGGCATTTTCTTCTCCGTCCCTTTATCCCAACGATCTAACTTCTATTCTTTCGTTACGGAGGCATTGTGATGTTGCTCTCTTCTACCAATTATCTTCTTTTTTCAAGATCATGTTATTTTCCTTGCTTATCCGTTTAGCCGGAGTGTTGTGTTCTCATTCAAGTTCTTTCATCTTATCAAGTTTTGCCTCTCTTTTCAACTTTGAGTCTGTCTGAAATCCCTCTTACCCATTGCGGTGTGTTGTTGATTTCATCAAGTATCCTCTCATTTGTCAAGTTCATGTTCAACTCCTTCCATTTACATCAGTGCTGCCCAAATTATATCATTCTTCCTCTCTCATCTTGTTTTAACGGAGTGGTTTGAATTCTATCTTGTCCATTAAACTCTTATTTCCATGTCTTTCAACCATCAAGTTCTCGTAATACTCCTTGTTCCTCTTTTCTACCGGATTGTTTGAAATCTCGTTCATCTCTGTTGTACTCTTTCTTTTAAATTGTTTAACCTCTCAAGGTTCATGGTTTCACTCGTTCGTCAAAGAAGCAACTTAGTTTTACCTCTTATCTTCCTCTTCCTTTTCTCTCCGGTGCCATCCTAGATCTCGGGACGAGATCCTCTCGTAGTGGTGGAGTGTTGTAACACCCCGGATGCAATTTTCCATATTAAATAACTCCAACTCTTGCCTTTTAGGAGATCGACATATTATTTCCTTCGTGGTTGGGTTTTGTCTTTTGTTCTGCATTTTGTTCATGTCATGCATCTCATCTCATCGCATCATTTGCATTGCATCGGCTTTTCGTTGCTGCCATTGTTTTAAAACTTGCATTTGCTCGTTTTGCGCGTCCCCTTGCTTTTGTTGACCGTTCGAGACCAACCTTGTTCTTCGTTTTCCCTCTTGCCAAACAGTCTCTCTGTAAAGTGCTCAAGACCTCTTGCGGCGTGTCCAAAACTTCTCGAACCCGAACGCTCGGCGTCACCGTTGCATTCAGATCATCTCTAACATCTATAAAATATCTCCATTTTCTTATTTGGGTTATCTAGCCTATTTATTTTCGTCCGTCCGATTATGATCGGAGGGACCTATCTTTCTACCCAAATTCCACTTGCTATATAAATAGAGCAACCCTAAAATCTAGGGGAGCTGTCCCATCCTTCCATTCCGCCGCTGCCGCCACTCCTCTTGTCTCCTTCCACCTCGGGATCTTGCCCGATCCAAAAATCCTCATCGGGATCCCCTGCCCGATCCACCCAACCAGCTCGCAGCCGCCTCCCCTTCCCTGCTCCCGTGCGTGTCCAGCACCAAAGGAGAGGTGCTCCTCGAGCCCTCGATCCAGCGCGCAGGCGCCTGAGCACCTCCTCACCTCGTCCCCGCGCTGCTCGTTGGAAGATCCTGCAGGAGCTCCGCCTCCTCTCGCGGGCGACCAGGCCGTCCAGCTCTCCTTTTCTTCCTCCCCCTCTCTCTTTTATTCATCTCCCTGCTCTCCCTAATCCCTCCAGCCCTCTCTCTGCTGTGGGTTACGGGAACGATGTATGGAGCTCGTCCATGGCACCCCGTGAAGCTTCCCTCTACAGCCAAATCGTCGAATGCCGCCTCCCGCAACGAATCCGACCTCCTCCCGTTCCCCTGCTTCGAATCTGGTGCTCCACACCCCCTTCCTTGCGCCTGCAGCCTCCCGCTCGTCGCCATGGCCGCGGAAAGTTCAAGCTCCGCCGCCCGTTGCTGTTCATCGAGCCGTCCAGCGCTCCAAGTGCCGGGAACCGGCTCCCCGTCGTCAAGACCTCCTGGATCCATCCGTTCTGCCGCCCAAGACCTCGCCGGAGTTCCCTCAACTCGTCCGCACCAAGTCCGCTTCCTTTGGCTCTGCTCTGTGCGAGGAGGGCGACCAGCGCCAAATCCTTGCCGCTTCGCCGTGTCGTTGACCCGTCGCCTGCTTGCTGGGCCTCTCCGCAGCCAGCGCTCAAAACCCGACCAGCACCTGCCAGCTCCTCCACGAACGGCCCAAGGCCCAGGGTGAGCAGCCCCCTGGCCTCTACTCTATGGGGCTAGCCAGATTCGGCCTGCCATGTTTTTTTTCTGCTCTGAACGAATTTGTCTATAATTCCAGGATTTGCAGTTTTGCAGAAAAACCCCTTAATGTTCTTGCATCAATAATTAATTAACCATGCATCGGATTAAAACAAATTATATATGTAAAGTGCTTAGAATTTCATCTAGTTTCATAATATGCCACTTTCATCCATTTTTAAAATGCCTAAAATGTTGTTTGTTTAATTTTGCTCAAATAATATGTTAAAATCATTTATTTCATAACTAAATAATCGTAACTCGGAATTAAATGTTCTTTATATGTAAACGGGGTGGAAAAATGCCTAGTTTAACATGGTAGCATTACTTTGCATGTTTAACAACTCTAAAATATGCTTTAGGTCAGAACAGTAGCAAATTCGAAATATGCACATGAGGTTTTTCCGGAATTGTTGTTTCTTATTTCCGGCCTCATTTAAACTTGCCTAGATAGGTAGTTTAATTATGCTCCACCTCTTGCCATGTTTAACAACATTTAATATTGTTTGGTAGCTCAAACGAGATTAAACTAAATATGTCAATGTGGTGTTTTGTCAATATGCAACTTCGTTGCATATTGAGCTCCACTAATTGGTAGTATTGTTTGTTGCACTTTGCCATGCCATGCTTCATTAAACCGGACATGCATCATACTTGTTTGTGCATCATGCCATGTTTATGCTTGTGCATTTACCATGTTGTTTGTTTATTTCCGGTGTTTCTTCTCGGTTCCGGTAATGTTGCGATTGTGAGGATTCGTTCGACTACGCCCGTTCATCTTCTTCATGGACTTGTTCTTCTTCCTTGCGGGATTTCAGGCAAGATGACCGCTACCCTGGATCTCACTACTATCATTGCTATGCTAGTTGCTTCATTCTATCGCTTTGCTGCGCTACCTATCATTTGCTCTTCAAGCCATCCCAATTTGCCATGTCAGCCTCTAACCTTTGTCACCCTTCCTAGCAAACCATTGTTTGGCTATGTTACCGCTTTCGCTCAGCCCCTCTTATAGCGTTGTTAGCTGCAGGTGAAGATGAAGGTTGTTCCTTGTTGGAACATGGAGATGTTGTTCCTTGTTGGAACATGTTTACTTGTTGGGATATCACAATATATCTTATTTAATTAATGCATCTATATACTTGGTAAAGGGTGGAAGGCTCGGCCTTATGTCTGGTGTTTTGTTTCACTCTTGCCGCCCTAGTAGCATACAGGATTTTGCGTCCCTAACAGCGGTTGGGTGGTTTATGGGACCCCCTTGACAGTTCGCTTTGAATAAGACTCCTCGGCAAGGCCCAACCTTGGTTTTACCATTTGCCTCACCACCACCTACACCCTTTCCTTGGGTGGCCAACCCGAGGTCATCTTTATTAGCCCCGGGCGGTGCTTCTCTAAGTGCTGGCTGAACCAGCTACTGCTGGGGCCCCTCGAACAACTCGAGGTCTGGTTTTACTCGTAGCTAGTCTCATCCGGTGTTGCCACGAGAGCGAGATATGTGCAGCTCCTATCGGGATTGTCGGCGCATCGGGTGGCTTTGCTGGTCTTGTTTTATTCTGTCGAAATGTCTTGTGGCAGGATTCGAGACTGATCGGGTCTTCCGGGAGAAGAATATCCTTAGTTGATCGCGAGAGCTTATCATGGGCTAAGTTGGGACACCCCTGCAGGGTATAAACTTTCGAAAGCCGTGCCCGCGGTTATGTGGCAGATGGGAATTTGTTAATATCCGGTTGTAGTAACCGTGAGTGTCTCTTTTCGGGGTTGATCGAGAGGAGAACACGGTTTCTGGGTTATGTCTGACGTAAGTAGGAGTTCAGGATCACTTGTTGATCATTACTAGTTGACGACCGTTCCTTTGTTTCTCTTCTCGCTCTCATTTGCGTATGTTAGCCACCATATATGCTTAGCCGCTGCTGCAACCTCACCACTTTATCCTTTCCTTTCCCAGTTAAGCTTTGCTAGTCTTGATACCCATGGTAATGGGATTCTGAGTCCTCGTGGCTCTGAGTTACTACACCAACATTGCAGGTACAGGTTTGCGATGATCATGGCGAGGCGATGTTTGCTTGTTTTGGAGTCCTTCTCGTCGTCGATCGGGATAGGTTCGGTCGGCGGCTGGGCCAGCAGGGTGGATATTGTTTGAGTTTACATTTATGTTTCATCCGTAGTCGGATGTTGAACTTGTATGTTGTATTGATGTATTCATGTGACATTGTATGTATTGGAGGTATCCCCACTATTATGTAATGTTGATGTAATGATATCCACCTTGCAAAAGCGTCTTCAAGATGCGCTTCTATCCTTGGTGGGACCTTCGAGTTCCTTTAGGATAGGGTCGCATCTTGGGCGTGACCAAACCGGCGCTGACGAGCCCGCCGGCGAAGAGGCCGCCAAGGCTGCTGCCGCAGAGGCTGCCGAGGCCGCCAAAGCTTCCTTGAGAGCCCCGCCAAATGTCTGCTCGCGCCTGGCAAGATCCTCCTCGTGGCTGTCGAGATTGACCTTCCGCTGCGCCAACTTCGCCTTCTGCGCGAGCGGCTTCTCAGCAACAAGCCTTTGTTGCTCTTGACTCAGCCTTCTTGAGAAGGAAGGCTTTGCGCTCCTCGGCGAGTTGCTCCGCTCCTTTGCGGGGCCGGAGAGCTTCTGATTGAGGCCGGGCTCCTTATAAGATTCTCGATGTCTGCTCCCGCCTTGCGACAAGCGCTTCCGGGATTCAAGCTTGGCTTGCCGGGCGTGGTAAGCGGCGATAGCAACCTTGCAGATCACAAGTCACTTGCCGTTGAAGCTCCGGGGAAGAAGAAGACCAAGTCGGCAAGAGCTCGATGCCCACTCGGCAAGCGCACCTCTTGGTGCTGCGCTACCGTCGAGGGCCTTTCCATCGAGCTCCACCGGCAAGTACAAGAAGGCGATGGCAGCTCCACGAGAGACCAAGAAGGTGTCGCCAAGGAGGGCGGCACTAGTGGTACCTTCACCATCGGTGCCACTCTCGACCCTAAATAGGAAGGCACGCTCGTTGCTTTCCTGCGGGCGACGTCGGCGTGTTTGCATGGCAACCGTCTGACATCCCCGGTGTTCCCAGGAAAGTAATTGAGCACCACCTAGCTGTCTGTCCTCATCATGCGCGGCCGTCAGCGAAAGTCGGGAAACAAGCGGTGGGCGCCAAGAATTCATCGCGAAGAAATCAAGAAATTGGAAGCAGCATGCCTTGTCGGAGGTGCTCCATCCTCGTGGTTGGCCAATCCTGTGAGTCGTGCGCAAGGCAAATGGAAAATGGAGGCTTTGTATCGACTTTACCGATGTTAATAAAGCTTGTCCCAAAGACCCATTCCCTTGCCGCGCCGATCATATTGTTGACTCCACGGCGGATGTGACTTGCTTTCATTTCTTGATGCATACTCGAGATACCATCAGATCTTCATGGCGAGAAGAGGATGAGAAAGACCGCATTCATCACCCCATGTGGCACATAATGTTTACGTACGGATGCCTTCGGATTAAAGAATGCTGGTTCAACATTTGCAAGAGTAGTCCATGGCGCTTTTGAGCCACAAATGCACGAAATGTGGAAGCCTACATGGATGACATAGTGGTCGAAAACAGGGCAGGCGACTCGATTCAAGATTTAGAGCGAAACCTTTGCAAATCTGCAAGATCAACCTCAAGCTCAACCCGAGAAGTCGTCTTTGGAGTCCCCTCGGCAAGCTTCTCGGGTTCTTCATCTCGGCCGGGAATTGAAGCCAATCCCGACAAGATCAAGGCCATCTAGCAGATTGAAGCACGAAGCGCGTCAAGGATGTCGAAGACTTGCGGTTGCGTAGCTGCTCTCGGCGAGTTTATCTCTAGGTCTGCTGGCGCGCCACGCCATTTTAAAAATATTGAAAAAGGCAGGTCAATGAAATTGACTCGAGCGGAGGCTGCGCTGCAGGACTTAAAGAGGTACATGTCCTCCACTCCAATACTTGTCGCACCTAAGCCACAAGAGAAGTTGCTGCTGTATATAGCGGCAACCAATCAAGTGGTTAGTGCTGCGTTAATGTGAAGAGGGAGGCGGATACACCAGCCAGCTCAAGATCTCCAGACGATCCCTTTATCTGGCCATTTTGATTACGGGCTCGACATCCTCGGCCCTTTCCCCGGCGATCGGGGACTTTGAAATACTTATGCGTTGCAATCGACAAGTTCACAAAGTGTCCGGAAGTGGAAGCGATGAGGAAGGTGACAGCCGGTCGTGATCAAGTTCTTGGTCGATTGTTTGCCGTTTGAGTTCCTAACGGGATCATCACCGACAACGGCACGCCAGTCCACGAGCCGCACCTTCATGCGATCGTCCAAGATCTTGGCGCCAAGGTCTGCCAAACCATTGCTCATCAGAAATGCGGTCAGCGGAGAGGGCAAATCTTGAAGTGCTGCGCGAGCTCAAGACCGGGACTTCGACGGGCTGCACAAGTCACGGAAGAAACTGGATTGAGGAGCTGCGGTGGTTCTTTGGTCGTCGGGGCGGCGCCGTCGAGCCAGCGGCGGACACCTTCGCTCTAGTCTATGGGCGAGGCGAGTTCTCCCCACGGAACTTCGTATCACGGGTCACCTCAGTGCTCGCTTATGATGAGCTTGAGCAAGAGCAGCTACGAGAAGATGACGCGCTGCTCCTTGAGGAGGACCGTCTTCGAGCATTTGTCGAGCTGCTCGATATCGACAAGCTTTGCGCGCTACCATAACCGCAAATTTAGTGCGAAATCTCGAGGAAGCGACCTTGTTCTTGGTAGCGTTCAGTCCGCCAAAATTCCAACAAGTTGGCCTTGAAGTGGGAAGGCCCTTACCGGGTGAGGAGCGAGTCACTAGGCTGGCGCTGTCCGCCTTGAGACCGAAGATGGCATTCGGTGAGCAACTCCTGGAACATTGAGCACCTTAGTAAGTTTTACCCGTGAGGAACACGGTTGCGGAACCTGTTCGGCAACCACCTATACAAGTCTTGCCGATGTTGCATGTAATCCTTTGTACAAAGCCGGGCGCAGATCCCGTGCATAAGTAAAGCTAATGTGCTCCGCATATCTTGTCAATTTCATGCATTCTACTTTATTTTTGCATGCGTTATCTGACACTTTGTGCAGCACCTACCCCGGTAAGCAATAACGAGCCATAAGGCTCCATAACTTTATTTTCTCTTCTTTCTCTTTCTCAAAGAAAGGAAGGTTCCCTCGCCCACAAGTTAGCCAGGGGGGAAGGAGAATATAATGGTGTGGACCAAGCGTCGCTCGAAGGAGTTTCGTCTTACCGGGAAGCAAACAACAGAAAAGCTAAGTTGCCAAAGTTTGAGTAATTAGTTTTTAAATTTTTAAGTTATTCTTCTCGAACGACCGTACTTTGTATGGAAAACCTGTGCGCGGAGGAACCAACTCGTAGCTAGTTGCGCCCTTACTTTGTTTCGAGTCCGCTCAACAACTTAAGTGAGCTGCAACTAGTTGCGACAAGGTTGCTTAATCGGAGCGGCACCGCCCGACAGAACTCTTGGCGTCCCTTTTCGGCGCTTCATGACCCGGTGCTGTCTTGAGCAAGTTCCCTAAAAGCGTGGGGTGAAAACATACAAAGGAAGGAATCAAGTAAAGGAAATAACATAGCAATCATAACCGAAATAGAGTTATATTACAAGATAGCTTATCGCAGCTCTAATAGATTGTTCTCATGACATGACCAGCGGCGACAAGGAAAAGATAAAATGGGCGGCCTAATCTCTGCAGTGCGCCATCAGCAAATCTTGATCCGCTCACCCTATCACAATGGGTGTGACAAGGTCTTGAGCACCTCCACATCAGCATCCGGCGGCAAGGACTTGAGGACGTTGGTGAGGTTGAGGCCTGGATTGCGGAAGGCCACCTTCATCAACACCTTCTGAAGAGCTCCTGCACAGATCTGGCGCGACTCCTGGGCCAGCTGCTTTGGGATCTCTTACCGGAGTCGCTGGAGGGCCGTCACCACGCCCTTGAAGAACAAGACCCTCGGTCCAGTGCTCCACACTATCCCTGAAAGTGTTCTGGGCGGCAGCAGCACTCGCCAGCAGCGCCTCGTCGGCCTTGATCTTCTCCTTCAAGGCCACCTCCTGCTCCCTGGCGCCGTCCAGCGCCTGAGTCAAGGTGGTCAGCTTCAACTCAAGATCTGCGTTGGAGTCCTTGGCGGCGTTGAGCTCCTTGCTCCTCTCGGCGAGACAGCCCTGCAACTCGCCAAGAGTGTAGGCGTCCTTCTCGCGCTCATGCTTGAGTGCGGCAAGCTTCTCGCCGCTCTCCTTCAGATTGGCCTCCAGCTGCGTCACCTTCGTTTCCAACACCAATCTGCCCTCCATTCCTCCCACTTGTTGCGGAGCTCTCCCTCCAGATAAGCATCCTTCTTGCCAATCCTTGAGATCCAAGCGATTCCTCCGGCAAGTGGCTCTCCTCTCTCAACTCGGGGCATGAAGAAGTGGCGGAAAAGGGCTACGTTTGGATGGACTCCGACAAAGTTTTCGCAGAGATGTGCGAAAACTGCCATGGTCAGGGCAGCATTGGGGGTGAAGTCAAGGAGGTGGAACCCGTAGGTGTTCATGATATCGCATGAAAAATTAAGAGAAGGCGGGCGAGCCCGCGATATGAAAAACGAAGAAGGATACCCACTTGGAGCCAGTTCGGCGGCAGCTGGGAGTACCGCCGTCGCGGATCTTCAGCGTCTCCGTCGACGAAGAGGTAGTAGTACTCCCTCGGATCGCCCTTGGCGGTGAGGGAAGATGGCCCGCTCCTTCCGCGGCCGCGAGCAGCTGCGCCTCGGCCGACTTCACGGCCTTCCCTTGTCGGCTTCAGACCATGGCGGAGGTGGTGGAGAGATCGGCGGCATGGTGATCTGGTGGCGATCGGGAGGCGCTGCTCTCTTTTCAGCCTTGGGAAGAAGAGAACAGCGGAGGTTTTGAGTTGGACAACAAGCTGGCGAGGTTGGGGACTGCCCTGTTTCCCTGCTTATAAAGAGGGAGCGGACGTTCGTTTTCTAATAAATAAACCCCCACGATCTCTCCCACGGCGCTGCATTCGTAGCGTGATATTCGTGGAGCGTGGTGGGTCGGGAGTGAGTTGTGGCGTAACCCGGGCGCAGCGTGCCCGTGCCTGTTTTGGGCTGGCCCAACAGCGCTTCGGCACCGTGTGTAGCCAGAGCCGAGGGCTCTGTCGGTGTACTAGGTAGGGGTACCCTAGTATCCCGAACTTGTGCCGCAGGCGATTGCAACACCAGCGGCAAGGCTTGCGGGTGACCGCCAAGGTCCTCCGTGGTTCCTTTGGAGCCATTCAAGAACAAAGTATTCAAGCCAAGGTGACAAGGCCCGGCAAGAGGAGCTTGCGGGAAGGCCACCAAGGCACCTAGGAGACAAGGCCCGACAAGAGGAGCTTGCGGGAAGGCCGATGGCGACAAGCTTCGGACGCGACAAGACAACGACGCGGCAAAGCGCTTGCAGCGGCGAGCTACCACTCTTTTCTGCGCTTGACACATCCACCAGCGTGTGCATACAGGACCTTTCTGGCGCGCGTGGCAAGTGGCTGTCTTGGTCGGTGAGCCTTGGCAGCGGCGGCGACAAGATTGCCATCGTGGCAGCGGTGGCGTCCACAGCGGTCCACATGTGCCTTTGTTTGGGCGGCGTGAGCGGGCATTTAATGCCTTTGTCCCCTGCCGTCGGGGTTAGGTGCGATACCTTTGTACAAGTAGCTGTACCAACGCATTCCTTTTCCATTTTGCCCTTGCCTACGTTGCCACCTGTTGGAGACCCTTGAGCATATAAAAGGAGGCCCATGCATAGCGTAGAAGGGGTTCGAAAACTCGAAGCGAGAAAGCACGAAGCTAGGTCTTGTTAGCGGTGGTGTGTCTTGTAGCATAAGCGCTCCCTAGCAAGAACTCAATACACTCAAACATGCAGCGATGGGGTTTTATCTCTCCGGAGAGCTCGAAGCTAGGTAAACTGCTCGTGTGTTTCGCCTCGATCTGCTCTTCGTGCGACCTCGGCCCCCCGCCGAACCAAAAGGGGCTCGGTCCGCCGGTCCCATAGGTGTTCGTGGGCCAGATCAGCGTCCCCGACATCTTTGGCACGCCAGGTAGGGGGCGTCGAGGTTGTGTGAACCTGGTCCAGCGTTCACGAGCAAGATCTTCGTTTTCTTCATCAACATGCCACGAAGAAGAAGGCTTGGCGGCGGCGAGCCGTCACGTCGATCCCACCACCACGGAGCAAATGGGTGGTGGGGTGAACCACCAGCGGAAGAAGCAGGCGCCGGCGAGGAGCTCATGGCGTTGCCAAGTCCAAGGACAAGGCTGCGCGAACCTCGGCGTCCGTACATGCACGCGCCCATCTCGGGGCGCGAGACCGGCAGCGTCATGGTATTCCGGTACCATCGCTCGTTGGACCAAGATCGAGCTGGTGGATCTCGGGGCCCTCAAGACCAGCGTGCGCCAACATCTTTGGCCGGCGAGCGCGATCGCTGGGCGGGACACTGCTCCTTCTAACATAGTTAGTAGTCGAGCATATCCGCTCCTCGCACCGTTCGCCACTACCACCCACCATTCAGCGAAGCTTTGGCGAGCTCAACTACTCCTGGATTAGCCTCCAACAGCCGACAAGGTCGATGAATGGAGGCCACCATCCAGAGTCTCATCGGCTTTGCCAATGGCGACACTCCGCGGCAGCCGAGTACATCGCTGCCGCGGCAGGACCACCAAGCACGAGCGGTGGCGGCAGAGACCGGTGGAGGTGCAACCACCATGCACTCTACACCCGAAGGCCAAGATCGCCGACTCGCGGATCCACCTCGGCAGCGACTCCACGCGTCGCCGATCCACGAGCTCGTCGCGATCAGCGCCAAGTTCTTCCTGACGACAACAAGAAAGGCGCTTTCGAACTTCGCATCGGCGTCGAAGAAAGCGGCGTCAATCCGACCAGCGGCTGGGCCCTCTGTCGACATGCATGCGCTAGAGAACGAGCGCGACTTGCCGTCTGCGGTAGGTTGCCCTGCATTCACTCGTGAGCCTCGGCAAGTCGGTGGCCCGGCAAGAAGAATTTCAAGCGGGCGTGCGAGAGAAATGCGGCGGCAAGGCGCATCCGTTGGAGTTCCTCAGCATCTACACCATTGCGGTGCAAGCTGCGGCGGGGCGACAAGATCTTGGCCAACTACTTCCGGTGGTACTCAAGCCCAACGTCGAGATCTGGCTCATGCACTTGCGGACAACTCCATATCCTCTTGGGCAGATTTATGCCATCGGTTTGTCGGCGCCTTCTGAGTGACCACAAGCCTCATGGCCAAGAAGCGACCTTCATCTGCTGCGCCCGGAAGGAAGGAGAGCCCTGCGCCAAGTACATTCGAGAGATTGATCGCGTACAACACAACATCCCGGATGTCCACCCTGCTGCGGTAATCAGCGCGTTTCATCGAGCGTCGCGGAACCGTAGGATCTGGGAGGAGATGGCGATGTGCAAGATCGAAGATGTCGATGAGCTATATGCCTGGCCGACAAGTGTGCGCGTCTTTGAGGAAGGAGAGACTCCCGGAGAGAATCTGAAGCAGCGGGATCGATAGTGAGGGGTCCGCCCGGCAAGGAAAAGTCGTGCGCGAACAACGGGAGGAAGAAAGGCAAAGATGTGCTAGTTGTTGAGCAGTCCGGCAGCGGAGGTGGCGCCAAGAAAGCCAAAGTTTGTAGCTCCGGCAAGGAGGTTGCGCTGGCGTAACTGCCGGGCTGTGGCGATGCGCCGACAAGCGAGGCGGCTCAACAAGCGATCTTGCAAGATCCATCGCACCAAGGTTCATGACCTCGAGCTGCAAGAAGGTCGAGCAGCTTGTCGAGCAACAAAAGGCTGAATCTGGCGGCGCGACAAGGAGAAAGGCCAGGAAGGTGCTAGAGGAGCCAGCAAGAAAGCGCCCGGCGAGGAGGGCGCCCGGCAAGGCCAAGCGGCGGCAAGAGACAGACCTCCAGCGGCGCGACAAGGATGAAGATGGCGATGATGATGAAGACATGGATGATGGCGAGGCGATGAGCAGGAGTTCGAGAAAGCCACGGAGGTCTTGTGCGTTGGCGGCGATGCTTCTGCATACTTCACCGCCAACTCAAGCGGTGGATGCGGGAAGTTAATGCGGCGAGAACCATCCGTCGAGTCACGCAAGCCTCTAAAGTGGTCTATGCGCCTATCATCTTTGATATTGAGGACCACCACGATCGCATAACTGCGGTGGGTGCTTGCCGATGTTGGTTTCACCAACTATCCGCAACCTCAAGGTCACCAAGATGCTAGTTGGGCGGGGCGGCTTGAATCTGATCTCCTCGCGGTGCTCGAAGCTTGGATCCACGATGGCGAGCTCGAAGAGACGGCACATTCAAGAATCAATCCGGGAAGGAGCAAGCCGAAGGGAAAGATCACATTGCCGGTGACATTTGGCAGCGAGCCGAACTTCAGGACTGAGAGGGTCACTTTTGACGTTGCTGACTTCCCATTGCCTTACAATGGAATACTTGGCCGTCCAGCACTTGCCAAATTCATGGCATCCTCTCACTATGCATACAACATGCTCAAGATGCCAGGCCCGATAAGTGTCATCTCCGTCCTGGCGACAAGAAGGATGCCCTTATCTGCGCCGACAAGATCTCTGACGGAAGCGGCAGCGCAGCGGATCACAAGTCACTTGCCGTTGAAGCTCCGGGGAAGAAGAAGACCAAGTCCGGCAAGAGCTCGATGCCCACTCCGGCAAGCGCACCTCTTTGGAGTGCTGCGCTACCATCGAGGACGCACCATCGAGCTCCACCGGCAAGTACAAGAAGATGATGGCAGCTCCGCCAGAGACCAAGAAGGTGTCCGCCAAGGAGGACGGCACTAGTGGTACCTTCACCATCAGTTCCACTCTCGACCCTAAATAGGAAGGTGCGCTCGTTGCTTTCTGCGGCGACGTCGGCGTGTTTGCATGGCAACCGTCGACATCCCAGTGTTCCCGGAAAGTAATTGAGCACCATCTTGCCGTCTGTCCTCATCTTGCGGCCCGTCAGCGAAAAAATCGAGAAGCAGGCGGTGGGCGCCAAGAGTTCATTGCGAAAGAGATCAAGAAATTGGAAGCAGCGAGGCCTTGTCGAAGGTGCTCCATCCTACATGGTTGGCCAATCCTGTAGTCGTGCGCAAGGCAAGCGGAAATGGAGGCTTTGTATCGACTTTACCGATGTTAATAAAGCTTGTCCCAAGACCCATTTCCTTGCGGCGCATCGATCAGATTATTGACTCCACGGCGGATGTGACTTGCTTTCATTTCTTGATGCATACTCGAGATACCATCAGATCTTCATGGCGAGAAGAGGATGAGGAGAAGACGCATTCATCACCCCATGTGGCACATCTTGTTTAATACGAATGCCTTTCATATTAAAGAATGCTGGTTCAACATTTGCAAGAGTAGTCCATGGCGCTTTTGAGCCACAAATGCTGAAATGTGGAAGCCTACATGGATGACATAGTGGTCAAAACAAGGACAGGCGACTACGATTCAAGATTTAGATGAAATCTTTGCAAATCTGCGCAAGATCAACCTCAAGCTCAACCCGAGAAGTGCGTCTTTGGAGTCCTCTCCGGCAAGCTTCTCGGGTTCTTCATCTCGGCGGGGAATTGAAGCCAATCCGACAAGATCAAGGCCATTGAGCAGATTGAAGCACCAAAGCGCGTCAAGGATGTCACGAAGACTTGCGGTTCGCGTAGCTGCTCTCGGCGAGTTTATCTCTAGGTCTGTGGCGCGCCTGCCATTTTCAAAATATTGAAAAGGCAGGTCAATGAAATGGACTCGAGCGGAGGCTGCGCTGCGAGACTTAAAGAGATACCTGTCCTCCACTCCAACACTTGTGCACCTAAGCCACAAGAGAAGTTGCTGTTGTATATAGCGGCAACCAATCAAGTGGTTAGTGCTGCGTTAATGCGGAGAGGAGGCGGATGATGAGCTAGCAACCACGGCGGATGCATCCAGCGACAAGCAAAGCACTTCACCGGCAAGCTCTGGTCCCGACAAGGATGGATCTGTGAGGCGTGTGAAAAGATCTGAAAAAGGATGGTGCAGCGCCCGGTTTACTTTGTCGGTTCCCTTCTGCGGGGGCTAGGTCAAGGTACTCGGTGTGCAGAAATTGCTTTTGGCCTTCTCATGGCCTCGAAAAAGCTGCGCCATTACTTCAAGCACATGAGATCACGATCGTCACTCGCTTTCGCTGAAAAGGATCTTGCAAAATCCGAAGCGGCAGGCAGGATTGTCGGTGGTATTTGGGCTATCAAGCTTTGGCCTCAAGTTTGAGAGCACCTCAACTATCCAAAGCGAGCATTGGCAGAATTCATAGCGGAGTGGGCGTAACACAAGATGAAGAAATTCGAAGCGAGCATCCCGTCAAGGAAGCAAGCAAAGAGTGGCTGATGTACTTTAATGGTGCCTTCTCGCTGCAAAGCGCCCGGTCTTGAGCGTCTTGCTTATCGCACCACGGAGAGCACCTCAAGTATATAGTCGGATGCACTTTCCCAAGGAGCAAGCAACAAACAATACTGCGAGTATGAAGGTTTGCTTGCGGTCTCGAGATTATAGTAGACCTTGGGATCAAGAAGCTCATTATCGGGGTGACTCACAGCTTGTCGTCGCCAAGTGAACAAGGATTTTCGAGTCCGTTGATGGAAGCCTATGTTGATGAAGTGAAAGCTAGAAGAGCATCTTGGCTGACCTCTGAGATGGAATATGTTCCAAGAACTCGAGCGACATTGTTGATGGCTGTCAAAGTCGCCGCACTTAAGTTACACAATGGAACCAGGGATCTTTGTGCTCAGGCTGACTCAACCGTCTGTAACACCATCAAGCTGGACAGAACAAGAAGAGGAAGTTGATTTACGGTGACTATTTTCCGGCGAGCTCCCGAGGCCGCCACCAAGAAGGTCCCCAAGATCAACACCAAGAGTCTTTGAGGCGAGTCTGCTCCGACAAGCCCTAGGGTTTGTTCCGTTGAAGCGAGCGCTCCCGACAAGTTTTGCTCGGAAAGCTTGCGGGGAGCGTCAAGCTCGGTGAGCGCGAGTTCTTGCCGTAAAGCGGATGTTCCTTGATAGCGAGATGTGCCTTTAGTCCTTGTTGTCGAGCCGCAAGCTCTAGGATGGGCTCGATAGATTGTCCACTTCCTTGAGACGGAGATCTTCGAAGAGCAAGAAGAAGCGGAAAGAGTAGCCCGGCGATCAAGTATGTACCAGTTTGTCGACCGCTGCTTTATGCAGAAGACTCAACGGTGTGAAATTGAAGTGTATTCACGGGAAGATGGACGAAAGCTGTTGGCGAGAGATACATGGAGGCATATGTGGTCACCACATTGGCGCAAAACACTTGCCGGCAAGGTTTCTTTTGGCCGACAGCCCTCGAGGATGCAAGCTGCACAAGTAACCAAGTGTGAAGCGTGCGGTTCCATTCAGCGGATACACCAGCCAGCTCAAGCTCTCGGACGATCCCTTTATCACTGGCCATTTTGGTGCAGGGGCTCGACATCCTCGGCCCCTTCCCGAGCTGTCGGGGCTTTGAGTACTTATGCGTTGCAATCGACAAGTTCACAAAGTGGCGGAAGTGGAAGCGATGAGGAAGGTGACAGCCACGATCGGCGATCAAGTTCTTGGTCGATTGTTTGCGTTTGGGATTCCTAACAGGATCATCACCGACAACGGCACGCAATCCTGAGCCGCACCTTCATGCGGTCGTCCAAGATCTTGGCGCCAAGGTCGCTTAACCATTGCTCATCAGAAATGCGGTCCAGCGGAGAGGGCAAATCTGAAGTCTTTGCGGGCTCAAGACCGGGACTTCGACGGGCTGCACAAGTCGCGGAAGAAAGCTGGATTGAGGAGCTGCGGTGGTTCTTTGGTCGATCGGGGCGGCGCCGTCGAGCCAGCGGCGGACACCTTTGCTCTAGTCTATGGGCGAGGCAGTTCTCCCCACGGAACTTCGTATCTGGGTCACCTCGAGTGCTTGCTTATGATGAGATTGAGCAAGAGCAGCTGCGACAAGATGGCCTTTGCTCCTTGAGAGGACCGTCTTGAGCTCTTTGTCTGAGCTGCTCGATATCAACAAGCTTTGCGCGCTACCATAACCGCAAAGTTAGTGCGAAGTCTCGAGGAAAGCGACCTTGTTCTTGGCGCGTTCAGTCCGCCAAGAATTCCAACAAGTTGGCCTTGAAGTGGGAAGGCCCTTACGGGTGAGGCGAGTCACTAGGCACTGCCTGTCATGCCTTGAGACCGAAGATGGCATTCGGTGAGCAACTCCTGGAACATTGAGCATCTTCGTAAGTTTTACCCGTGAAAGCGCGGTTGCGGAACCTGTTCGGCAACCACCTTTATACAAGTCTTGCCGATGTTGCATGTAATCCTTTGTACAAAGCGGGCGCAGATCCGTGCATAAGTAAAGCTAATGTGCTCCGCACATCTTGTCAATTCATGCATTCTACTTTATTTTTGCATGCGTTATCGACACTTTGTGCAGCACCTACCCGATAAGCAATAACGAGCCATAAGGCTCCATAACTTTTTTTCTCTTCTTTCTCTTTCTCAAAGAAAGGAAGGTTCCCTCGCCCACAAGTTAGCCAGGGGGGAAGGAGAAGATCATGGTGTGGACCAAGCGTCGCTCGAAGGAGTTTCGTCTTACCGGAAGCAAACAACAGAAAAGCTAAGTTGCCAAAGTTTGAGCAATTAGTTTTTAAATTTTTAAGTTATTCTCCTCGAACGACCGTACTTTGTATGGAAAACCTGTGCGCGGAGGAACCAACTCGTAGCTAGTTGCGCCCTTACTTTGTTTCGAGTCCGCTCAACAACTTAAGTGAGCTGCAACTAGTTGCGACAAGGTTGCTTGTCGGGCGGCACCGCCGACGGGCTGTTGGCGTCCAGCTCAGCGCTCGCGGCCCAGGTGCCTGCGCCGACAAGTTCCCTAAAAGCGTAGGGTGAAAACATACAAAGGAAGGAATCAAGTAAAGGAAATAACATAGCAATCACAACCCGAAATAGAGTTATATTACAAGATAGCTTATCGCAGCTCTAATAGATTGTTCTCATGACATGACCAGCAGCGACAAGGAAAAGATAAAATGGGCGGCCTAATCTCTGCGGTGGCCATCAACCCTCTTGATCCGCTCACCACATCACAATGGAGTGCGACAAGGGTCTTGGCGCCTCCACATCGACATCCGTGGCAAGGACTTGAGGGCGATGGTGAGGTTGAGGCCTGGATTGCGTAAAGCCACCTTCATCAACACCTTACGAAGAGCTCCTGCACAGATCTGGCGCGACTCCTCGGCCAGCTGCTTTGGGATCTCTTCCGGAGTCATTGGAGGGCGTCTGCGCCCTTGAAGAACAAGCTGAGCTTGGCGCTGGGCTGGAGGTGCTCATCGGAGAATACCAAGGTCTACCATCCCAGCTCCATGACTCACAGTCGATGGCTGCGGCAACATCCACAAGACCCTCGGTCCGGTGCTCCACACTATCCACAGAAAGTGTTACAGGCGGCGGCACACGCCCGGACAGCGCCTCGTCGGCCTTGATCTTCTCCTTCAAGGCCACCTCCTGCTCCTGGCGCCGTCCATTGCCCGAGTCAAGGTGGTCGGCTTCAACTCAAGATCTGCGTTGGAGTCCTTGGTGGCGTTGAGCTCCTTGCTCCTCTCGGCAAGAGCAGCCTGCAGCTCGCCAAGAGTGTGGGCGTCCTTCTCGCTCATGCTTGAGTGCGGCAAGCTTCTCACCGCTCTCCTTCAGATTGGCCTCTAGCTGCGTCACCTTCGTTTCCAACACCAATCTGCCCTCCATTCCTCCCACTTGCTGCGGAACTCTCCCTCGAGATAAGCGTCCTTCTTGCCAATCCTTGAGATCCAGCGATTCCTCCGCAAGTGGCTCTCCTCTCTCAACTCGGGGCATGAAGAAGTGGCGGAAAGGGCTACGTTTGGATGGACTCCGACAAAGTTTTCGCGAGAGATGTCTGCGAAAACTGCCATGTCGAGTAGCATTGGGGTGAAGTCAAGGAGGCGGAACCCGTAGGTGTTCATGATATCACGAAAAAATTCAGAGAAGGGCGGGCGAGCCCGCGATGAAAAGCATGAAGAAGGATACCCACTTGGAGCCAGTTCGAGGCGGCAGGGAGTACCGTCGTCTTGTGGATCTTCGCGTCTCCGTCGACGAAGAGGTAGTAGTACTCCCTCGGATCGCCATAGCGGTGAGGGAAGATGGCCCGCTCCTTCCTTGGCGCGAGCTGATCGACCCGCGAACACCTATGGGACGGCGGACCAGGCCCCTTCGGTTCGGCGGGGGGGAGGTCGCGAAGAAGAGCAGATCGGTAAGCACCACGAGCATTTACCCATCTTGAACTCTCCGGAGATAAAACTCCTCTGCTGCATGTCTGATTGTATTGTGTTCTTGCTAGGGGCTGAGTGCTCTGATACACACCAGCTGCTAACGAGACCTAGCCTGGATGCTTTCTGGCTTCGAGCCTTTCGAACCCCCTTCTACGTTGCGCATGGGCATCCTTTTATATGCTCAAGGGGTCTCCGACGGTGGCAGCGTGAAGCAAGGGCAAAATGGAAAAGGAATGCGGTTGGTACAGCTACTTGTATAGTGTATCATACCTAACCACGGCGGCGGGGACAAGGGCATTAAATGCCGTCTCGTCACTTAAGCAGTTGCAAGCGGGGACCATCGAGCGCCACCGCTTGCCACGATGGCAATCTTGTCGGCGCCGCTTGCCACCGCGCTCGCTGGCGCACCGCCTCTTGCCACCGGCGCTGGAAAGGTCGAGGCGACACGTTGGTGGATGTCTTTGGGCGTGGGAAAAGAGTGGTAACTGCAGCGGCAGCGCCTTACCGCGGTTGTTGCCTTGTCGCGTCCGGAAGCTTGTCGCTCACGGGCCTTCGGCAAGCTCCTCTTGCGAGCCTTGTCTCCTAGGTGCCTTGGTTGGCCTTCCGGCAAGCTCCTCTTGCGGGGCCTTGTCTCCTTAGCTCAAATACTTTGTTCTTGAATGGCTCCAAAGGAACCACGGAGGACCTTGGCGATCACCGGCGAGCCTTGCAGCGAGGTGCTGCAACCGCCGATGCGAGTTCGGGATACTAGGGTACCCTACTCTAGTAAACCGGCAGGAGCCCGAACTGGGCCACCTACGATGCCAAGCTGTTGGGCCAAGCCCAAAAGCGTGCTGCAGACGCAGCGTAGCCTGGGTTCGCCATAACTCCTCCGGACCCACCACGTCCTCCACGAGCAGTGCAGCGTCGAATGCGGCGTCGCGGGAAGAGCGTTGGGGGTTTCTTTATTCGAGCGGGCGTCCGCCCCTCCCTCTTTATAAGCGGGGGAAGCAGGGGCAGTTCGCCCACCTCGCCGATTGCTTGTCCAATCTCGAAAAACCTCCTTGCTCCCCCTTCTTCCCAAGGCTGAAAAAAGTGAGCAGCGCTCACTTCCATCGCCACCAGCATCACCACGCGTCGATCTCCTCCACCACCTCCGCCATGGCTCCGAAAGCCGACAAGGGAAGGCCGTGAAGTCGGCCGGCGCTTGACTTCTTGGCCTTCTGAAAGGCGGGCCATCTTCCCCCTCATTTCGCCTTGCGAGAGGCTGAGAATCTCTACCTCTTACAGTCGATGGAGGCAGGCGCATCCAGCGCCGCGAAGGTACTCCCAGCTGCCGCCTCGGAACTAGCTCCAGCTGGGTACCCTTTCTTGGCTCTTCTTCTATGCGGGCTCTCCGCCCTTCTCTAATTTTCTGCGATATCATGAACACCTCGGGTTTCGCCTCCTTGACTTCACCCCAATACTATCGACCATGGCAGTTTCGCACATCTCTGCGAAAACTTTGTGAATCCATCAAGCGTAGCCCTTTTCCGCCACTTCTTTATGCCTCGAGTTGAGAGGAGAGCCTCTTCTTGGGAGGAATCGCTTGGATCTCAAGGATTGGCAAGAAGGGCGCCTATCTGGAGGAGAGCTCCGCGACAAGTGGGAGGAATGGAGGCAGATTGGTGTTGGATTGTTGAGGAGAACCCGCAGCCCTTTACCGTGGCGTAAACCCCAATAGTGCGCAGCAACGATTGAACAACGTGGCCCGGAAGATGCTAGGCTGAAGATTGCCGTCATCGAATCGCCGCCTTAGACTTGCGGGCTCACCGTAAACACCGTTAGCATAGATTTTCTTCGCCGCGCCATCCCCTTGCGGGAGAGGAGGAGACCTGCACAGGAGTTTGAGCGGCAGATATCATGAGGCTGTGCCGGGCCTCAACTTCAACTTCACAGTCTTGGAACTTGTGCGATGCTCTTAGAGCTGTTCAAGCCTGATCTGATCATCCGAGATGTTCGGGCTGCGGCGTCGTCCGTTGTGCAACAATTCCTCGCTTGACCGCATCCGTGCAATGATGCCATTGTCGACTTCGCATGGAATTGTCCCAACCTGGCAAACACTGTGGATGGCGTCGTCTGGGAGTTCTTTGACAACTGGTAGAAGTGCCGGTCCGCCCGATGAAGCGAGAGGGGCCTCACCGTGACACCACCGCAGGCGAGATCGCAGCGCGCGCCACCAAGCTGGAAGAAGCGGCAGCGCTGCTTGCCTTGGCGGTTCGGGTTCACCGTGGAGGAGGCAGAGGCAGCGAGGCGGCAAGCCTTGTCGGCGAAGGAGTTTGCGGCGAGGAGGAGCTTGCGAGCACGAAGCCGTCGGCGAGCCCGCCCGGCGCCTCCTCCCCACCATCAAGCAGCTTGCATGGCCGAGCCCCAGCTCCACCAAGAAGGCGTCTCCGCAAAGGTGGAGGCGTGGCCCGAGGCGACAAGCAGACCAACAACCGTCGCGCCCGGCAGCCGCTCCACCGAACAAGCGCTGTTGCCGCGGGAGCACCTCACGCCCGCTGCGGCAAGCTGGGCGGGGCCCTCCAGTCACCTGCTGCTCCGCCAAGCGGCCAAAGGAACCCACTCTTCCGCCTCGTCGCACGGAGGCAAGCCAGGGTGATCTCTCGCTCAGCTCCGGCGAGGAAGAAGAAGAGGAGTAAGATTCTTTCTTTGTGCTTGTAATTCTTCAATTTGTTGTTTCGTCTTGTGTCGACTTGCTTCAATCTGAACCCTTTCCTTTTCGGAATGGCCCGGAGAGTGTCGAAGAGCCAAGGCCCGGTGATTGTCATTGAGGTCGAACCCACATGGCGGCGGGGGCGCGTCAAGAGACCATCTTGCGGATCGGCAACTCTTCCTCGAGCAGCCCCAGCGTAAGTATATGGTTTACTTTACTGCTGTTGGGCGTACATGGGTGCTCTTTCTTGGTGATATCGGCGCTGATTTGTGTAGGAAGAGCAGCCCCACCGAGTGCCACAAGCCGCTCTGACATGCCATCTTCTTGACTTCTAGCGCCAAGGGAGGATCCCCGGCAAGGGCGTTTCCGGCAAGGAGGCTTCTCCGGCAAGGGGCAGTTCTCCGGGAAGGGACAGCACCAGCGATCCCCCGGCGGCGGAGACCATGACTGTAGACCCTAGCACAGGTAATCTCCTCGCTTGAAAACTTCCCTTGTATTCTTCTTCTTCTGATCTTCTTTTTTTTAGATACTTGCTTGATTTTTCTTCATTTTTCCGGTCGTCAGATCCATCTCCCTTGATCCAATCGAGATCGAGGTCATCGGCGAGGAGGGCAGCCTTAATCTTGGCAACGTGTCGTTGCCAAAGAGGAAGCGGTGACGAGCCCGCCCGGCGAAGAGGCCAAAGCTGCCGCTGCGAGCTGGTGAGGGGTCCGCGATCCTGCTTGGCAGCACGAGGCCATAGGGCGCCAGGCGCTCGCCGACCGCCGATCCCTCGCCCGCTCTGGCAGCGCCGGAGCTCGAAGAGCCCAGCCAGCGCCCTATTTGAAGGCAGCGGCGTCTTCATCAAACTCCACAGGCGTCGAGCTCGAGGCGCCCGGTCGAAGGAGATTTTTTGACGAAGAGCTGCTCGCCTCTGCTGGGCTGGCAGCTGGTCGGCCAGCGCCAAGCAGCGAAGCAGCAAGTCGAGGAGGAGGCAGCTCTTGTGGAAGCTCTTTGTCGCTCTCTGCGCCCGACAAGCCAAGTTGGAATCCAGGAAGCACTTGTCGCGAAGGCGGGAGCAGACATCGAGAAGCGGAGGAGCTCAGGGGCCTCAATCAGCAAGCTCTCCGGGCCACAGCAAAGGCAGGAGCAACTTCGCCGAGGCGCAAAGCCTTCCTTCTCGAGAAGGCTGAAGGCTGAAAAACAACAAAGGCTTGCTCTTTGAGAAGCTGTCTCTGAGGAAGGCGAGTTAGGCGCAGCGGAAGGTCAATCTCGACAGCCACGAGGAGGATCTTGCCGAGCCGAGCGAGACATTTGGCGGGGCTCTCAAGGAAGCAAAGGCGCTGCCGCAGCTGCCAAAGCCGCCAAGAAGGAGTTGGAAGCGAAGGTGGCGCAGCTGGAGGCCAATCTGAAGGAGGCGGCGAAGCTTGCCGCACTCAAGCATGGCCTTGAAGGGCGCATACACTCTTGGCGGCTGCTGGGGCCATCTCGCCGAGAGGAGCAAGGATCTCGGCGCCGCCAAGGACTCAATGCAGATCTTGAGTGAAGCTGTCCACCTTGACCCAGATATTTGGGCGGCACCGGGGAGCGGGAGGTGGCCTTGAAGGAGAAGATCAAGGCCGACGAGGCGCTGCTGGCGAGTCTTCTGCCGCCAGAACACCTTCAGGGAGAGCGTGGAGCCTTTGGACCGAAGGTCTTGTGGATGTTGCCGCAGCCATCGACAAGGAGCTGGCGGAGCTGGGGATGGTGGATCTCGAGTACTCCTACGATGAGCACCTCCAACCCAGCGCCAAGCTCAGCTTGTTCTTCAAAGGCGTGGTGACGGCTCTCCAGCGACTCCGGGAAGAGATCCCAAAGCAGCTGGCCGACGAGTCGCGCCAAATCTGCGCAGGAGCTCTTCAGAAGGTGCTGATGAAGGTGGCCTTCCGCAATCCAGGCCTCAACCTCACCAACATCCTCAAGTCCTTGCCGCCGGATGCTGATGTGGAGGCGCTCAAGACCCTTGTCGCACCCATTGTGGACAGGGTGAGCGGGATCAAGAGGGTTGAGGGCGATCGCGTAGACTAGGCCGCCCGAGTTATCTTTTCCTTGTCGCTGCTGGTCATGTTATAAGAACAATCCATTAGAGCTGCGACAAGTTATCTTGTAATATAACTCTATTTTGGGTAGTGATTGCTATGTTATTTCCTTTACTTGATTCCTTCCTTTGTATGTTTTTGCCCTACGCTTTTAGGGAACTTGTCGGCGCAGGCACCTTTGCATGGCGCTGAGTCTTGAACGTCGGCAGCCTCTTTGGCGGTGCCGCTTCCGACAAACAACCTTATCGCAACTAGATGCGGCTCACTTAAGTTGTTGGCGGACTCGAAACAAAGTAAGGCGCAACTAGCTACGAGTTGGTTCCTCCAGCGCACGGTTTTCCATACAAAGTCACGGTTGTTCGAGGAAGATAACTTAAAACTTCAAAACTGATTGCTCAAACTTTGGCAACTTAGCTTTTACATCGTTTGCTTCCGGTAAGGCGAAACTTCTTGACGATGCTTGGTCAAACCATTATCTTCTCCTTCCCCCAGGCTAACTTGTGGGCGAGGAACCTTCCTTTCTTTGAGAAAGAGAAAGAAGAGAAAATAAAGTTACGGAGCCTTACGGCTCGTTATTGCTTACCGTGGCAGGTGCTGCACAAAGTGTCAGATAACGCATGAAAAAAAAGTAGAAAGCATGAAATTGACAAGATGTGCGAAGCACATGAGCTTTACTTATGCACGGGGTCTGCGCCCGGCTTTGTACAAAGGATTACATGCAACATCGGCTAGACTTGTACAAAAGGTGGTTGCTGGAACAGGTTCCGGCAACCGCGCCCTACGGGTAAAACTTACGAAGATGCTCAATGTTCCAGGAGTTGCTCACCGGAATGCCATCTTGGTCTCAAAGCGGACAGCGCCGAGCCTAGTGACTTCGTTTCACGGGTAAGGGCCTTCCCACTTGGCGTCAACTTGTTGGAATTCTTGGCGGACTGAGCGGCGAAGAACAAGGTCGCCTTCCTCGAGACTTCGGCACTAACTGCGGCTATGGTAGCGGCGCAAAGCTTGCTGATATCGAGGAGCTCGTCTGGCTGACTGAAGGCGGTCCTCCTCAAGGAAGCGGTCGTCATCTTGTCGCAGCTGCTCTTGCTCAAACTCATCATAAGCGAGCACTCGAGGTGACCCGTATCTGAGTTCCGTGTGGAGAACTGCCTCTGCTCCATAGACTAGAAGCGAAAGGTGTCGGCTGAGTGGCTCGATTTGGCGTCGTCTGATCGACCAAGAACCACCGGCAGCTCCTCAATCCAGTTTCTTCGCACTTGTGCAGCCTGCCGAAAGTCTGGTCTTGAGCCAGCGCAGCACTTCAGCATTGCCCTCTCCGGCTTGATCGTTACTTCTCGGATGAGCAACGAAGCGAAGCGAACCTTGGCGCCAAGATCTTGGGCGTCTTGCATGAAGGTGCAGCTCGTGAAATGCGTGCCGTTATCGGTGATGATCCTGTTAGGAATCCGAAGCGGCAAACAATCGACTGAAGATCTTGACTACTGACTGTGATGTCACCTTCCTCACTGCTTCCACTTCCGGCCACTTTGTGAACTTGTCGATTACAGCGTACAAGTACTCAAAGCCCCGACAGCTTTCGGGGAAAGGGCGAGGATGTCGAGCCCAGGACCGAAAATGGCGGGATAAAGGGATCGTCTGGAGAGCTTGAGCTGGCTGGTGTATCTGCTTTGAATGGGCCTGCACGCTTCACACTTGGTTACTTGTGTAGTTGCATCACGGAGGCTGTCGGCCAAAAGAAACTTTGCGGAGCAGCTTTCGGCAAGTGCTCTTCGCCAATGTGGTGACCACATATGCCTCCATGTATCTCTGCCAACAGCTTCATCCATCTTCGGTGAATACACTTCAATTTCACACCGTTGAGTCTTCTTACATGCAGTGTCTTTGTCGACAAACTGGTACATACTTGGTAGCGGGCTACTCTTTCCGCTTCTTCTTGCTCTTCGGGAAGATCTCCTATCTGAAGGAAGTGGACAATCTGCTGCGCCCATGCTGGAGCTTGCGGCTCGACAACAAGGACTATGGGCACATCTGCTGCCCCTGAACATCCCCTTCTACGGCAAGAACCTGCGGCTCAGCCGGAGCTTGATGTTCCCCGGCAAGCTTGCCGGAGCAAAACTTGTCGGGAGCGTCTGCTTCAACGGAATAAACCCTAGGGCTTGTCGGAGCAGACTGCTCCTCAGCACTCTTGGTGTTGATCTTGGGGACCTTCTTGGCGGCGGCCTCGGGGAGCTCTACCGAAAAATAGTCACCAGAAATCAACTTCCTCTTCTTGTTCTGTCCAGTTGATGGCGTTACAGACGGTTGAGTCAGCTTAAGCACAAAGATCCCTGGTTCCACAGGTAACTTGAGTGCGGTGCACTTTGACAGGCCATCAGCAATGTCGTTCTGGGCTCTTGGAACATATTCCATCCATAGACCGTCAAAGTGCTCTTCCAGCTTTCTCACATCATCAACATAGGCTTCCATCAACGGACTCTGATAATCCTTGTTCACTTGGCGGACGACAAGCTGTGAGTCACCCCTGACAATGAGCTTCTTGATCCCAAGGTCTACTGCAATCCTGAGACCGACAAGCAAACCTTCATACTCTGCTGTATTGTTTGTTGCTTGCTCCTTGGGAAAGTGCATCTGGACTATGTACTTGAGGTTCTCTCCGGTGGGTGCGACAAGCAGCACCCCCGCACCGGCGCCTTGCAGCGAGAAGGCACCATCAAAGTACATCAGCCACTCTTTGCTTGCTTCCTTGACGGGGATGCTTGCTTCTGGAATTTCTTCATCTTGTGTTGGCGTCCACTCCGCTATGAATTCTGCCAATGCTCTGCTTTGGATAGTTGAGGTGCTCTTAAACTTGAGGCCAAAGCTTGACAGTTCCAGCGCCCACTCGACAATCCTGCCTGTCGGTTCTGGATTTTGCAGTATCCTTTTCAGCGGAAAGCGAGTGACGACTGTGATCTCATGTGCTTGGAAGTAATGGCGCAGCTTTCTCGAGGCCATGAGAAGACCGAAAAGCAATTTCTGCACACAGTACCTTGACCTAGCCCCTGCGAAGGGGCCGACAAAAGTAAACTGGCGCTGCACCATCCTTTTCTGTATCTTTTCACACGTCTGCTTGAGATCCATCCTTGTCGGGACGAGCTTGCGGTGAAGTGCTTTGCTTGTGGCTGGATGCATCTGCTTTGGTTGCTAGCTCATCATCCGCCTCCTCTCCGCTACTAACGCAGCACTAACCACTTGATTGGTTGCCGCTATATAGCAGCAACTTCTCTCGTGGCTTAGGTGCGACAAGTGTTGAGTGGAGGACAGGTACCTCTTTAAGTCCTGCAGCGCAGCCTCCGCTTCGAGTCCATTTCATTGGACCTGCCTTTTTCAATATTTTGAAAAATGGCAGAGGCGCTCAGCAGAACCTAGAGATAAACCTCTTGAGAGCAGCTACATAACCGACAAGTCTTCGTACATCCTTGGCGCTTGGTGCTTCAATCTGCTCGATGGCCTTGATCTTGTCGGGATTGGCTTCAATTCCCGCTAAGACCACGAAGAACCGAGAAGCTTGCGGAGGGACTCCAAACACGCACTTCTCGGGGTTGAGCTTGAGGTTGATCTTGCGTAGATTTGCAAAGGTTTCGTCTAAATCTTGAATCAGAGTCGCCCTGTCCTTGCTCTTGACCACTATGTTATCCATGTAGGCTTCCACATTTCTGTGCACTTGTGGCTCAAAAGCGTCATGGACTACTCTTGCAAATGTTGAACCAGCATTCTTTAATCCGAAAGGCATCCGTACGAAACAGTATGTGCCACATGGGGTGATGAATGCGGTCTTCTCCTCATCCTCTTCGCCATGAAGATCTGATGGTATCTGAATATGCATCAAGAAATGAAAGCAAGTCACATCCGGCCGTGGAGTCAACAATCGATCGATCTGCTGCAAGGAAATGGGTCTTTGGGACAAGCTTTATTAACATCGGTAAAGTCGATACAAAGCCTCCATTTCCGTTTGCCTTACGCGACTACTGAGGATTGGCCAACCACGTAGGATGGAGCACTCCTCTGACAAGGCCTGCTGCTTCCAATTTCTTGATTTCTTTTGCGATGAATTCTTGGCGCTCCACTGCTTGTTTCCTGACTTTTTGCTTGACGGGCCGTGCATGAGGACGAACAGCTAGGTGGTGCTCAATTACTTTCACAGGAACACGGGGATGTCGGACGGTTGCCATGCAAACACGTCGATGTTACGCCCTTGAGAAAAAACAGCAGCGCCTTCCTATTTAGGGTCGAGAGTGGCACTGATGGTGAAGGTACCACTAGTGCCGTCCTCCTTGGCGGACACCTTCTTGGTCTCTGGTGGAGCTGCCATCGTCTTCTTGTACTTGCCGTTGGAGCTCGATGGTGCGTCCTCGACGGTAGCGCAGCACTCCGAAGAGGTGCGCTTGCCGGAGTGGGCATCAGAGCTCTTGCCGGACTTGGTCTTCTTCCCCCCTGGCTAACTTGTGGGTGAGGGAACCTTCCTTTCTTTGAGAAAGAGAAAGAAGATAAAATGAAGATATGGAGCCTTATGGCTCGTTATTGCTTACCGGGGTAGGTGCTGCACAAAGTGTCAGATAACGCATGCAAAAATAAAGTAGAATGCATGAAATTGACAAGATGTGCGAAGCACATGAGCTTTACTTATGCACGGGGTCTGCGCCCGGCTTTGTACAAAGGATTACATGCAACATCGGCAAGACTTGTACAATAGGTGGGTGCCGGAACAGGTTCCGGCAACCGCGCCCTACAGGTAAAACTTACGAAGATGCTCAATGTTGCATGAGTTGCTCACCGGAATGCCATCTTCGGTCTCAAGGCGGACAGCGCCAGGCCTAGTGAATCGTTTCACCCGGTAACGGCCTTCCCACTTCAACGTCAACTTGTTGGAATTCTTGGCGGACTGAACGCGCCGAAGAACAAGGTCGCCTTCCTCGAGACTTCTGGCATTAACTTTGCGGCTATGGTAGCGGCGCAAAGCTTCTTGACATCGAGCAGCTCGTATAAGCGGCTGAAGGCGGTCCTTCTCAAGGAGCGGTCGTCATCTTATCGCAGCTGTTCTTGCTCAAGCTCATCATAAGCGAGCACTCGAGGTGATCCGTATCTGAGTTCCGTGGGGAGAACTGCCTCTGCTCCATAGACTAGGCGAAAGGTGTCGGCGGTGGCTCGATTTGGCGTCGTCTGATCGACCAAAGAACCACCGGTAGCTCCTCAATCAGATTTCTTCCGCACTTGTGCAGCCGTCGAAAGTCCTGGTCTTGAGCCCGCAGCACTTCAACATTGCCCTCTCCGCTTGACCGTTGCTTCTCGGATGAGCAGCGAAGCGAAGCAGACCTTGGTGCCAAGATCTTGGGCGTCTTGCATGAAGGTGCGGCTCGTGAATTGCGTGCGTTGTCGGTGATGATCTGTTAGGAATCCCGAAGCGGCAAACAATCGACTGAAGAACTTATTTGCTTGTTGTCTTGTCACCTTCCTCACTGCTTCCACTTCCGGCCACTTTGTGAACTTTTCGATTACAGCGTACAAGTACTCAAAGCCCCGACATTTCGGGGAAGGGGCCGAGATGTCGAGCCCCAGACCGAAAATGGCGAGGATAAAGGGATCGTCTGGAGAGCTTGGTGGCTGGTGTATCTGCTTGGAATGGGCCTGCACGCTTCACACTTGGTTACTTGTGCGATTGCATCACGGAGGGCTGTCGGCCAAAGAAACCTTGCGGAGCGCTTTGCGGCAAGTGCTCTTCGCCAATGTGGTGACCACATATGCCTCCATGTATCTCGCCAACAGCTTCTATCCATCTTCCCGTGAATACACTTCAATTTCACACTTGTTGAGTCTTCTTACATGCAGTGTCTTGTCGACAAACTGGTACATACTTGACTGCCGGGCTACTCTTTCCGATTCTTCTTGCTCTTCGGGAAGATCTCCTGTCCGAAGGAAGTGGACAATCTGCTGCGCCCATCTTTGGAGCTTGCGGCTCGACAACAAGGACTAAAGGCACATCTGCTGCTGCGGAACATCCGCTTCTCGGCAAGAACCTGCGGCTCAGCCGGAGCTTGACGTTCCCCGGCAAGCTTGCCGGAGCAAAACTTGTCGGGAGCGTCTGCTTCAACGAAACAAACCCTAGGGCTTGTCGGAGCAGACTTCTCCTCAGCATTCTTGGTGTTGATCTTGGGGACCTTCTTGGCGGCGGCCTCGGGGAGCTCTGCCGGAAAATAGTCACCAGAAATCAACTTCCTCTTCTTGTTCTGTCCAGTTGATGGCGTTACAGACGGTTGAGTCAGCTTAAGCACAAAGATCCCTGGTTCCACAGGTAACTTGAGTGCGGCGCACTTTGACAGGCCATCAGCAATGTCGTTCTGGGCTCTTGGAACATATTCCATCTGTAGGCCGTCAAAGTGCTCTTCTAGCTTTCTCACTTTATCAACATAGGCTTCCATCAACGGACTCTGATAATCCTTGTTCACTTGGCGGACGACAAGCTGTGAGTCACCCCTAACAATGAGCTTCTTGATCCCAAGGTCTACTGCAATCCTGAGACCGGCAAGCAAACCTTCATACTCTGCTGTATTGTTTGTTGCTTGCTCCTTGGGAAAGTGCATCTGGACTATGTACTTGAGGTGCTCTCCGGTGGGTGCGACAAGCAGCACGCCCTTTCGGCGCCTTACAGCGAAGGCACCATAAAAGTACATCAGCCACTCTTTGCTTGCTTCCTTGACGGGGATGCTCGTTTGCAGGAATTTCTTCATCTTGTGTTGGCGCCCACTCCGCTATGAATTCTGCCAATGCTCGCTTTGGATAGTTGAAGTGCTCTCAAACTTGAGTCCAAAGCTTGGCAGTTCAGCGCCCACTCGACAATCCTGCCTGTAAACCTGGATTTTGCAGTATCCTTTTCAGCGGAAAGCGAGTGGCGTTGTGATCTCATGTGCTTGGAAGTAATGGCGCGGCTTTCTCGAGGCCATGAGAAGGCCGAAAAGCAATTTCTGCACACAGTACCTTGACCTAGCCCCTGTAGAAGGGAATTGACAAAATAAATAGCGCTGCACCATCCTTTTCTGCATCTTCTCACGTCTGCAGAGATCCATCCTTGTCGGGACCCGAGCTTGCCGGTGAAGCCCCCACCTTGTCGCTGGATGCATCTGCCATGGTTGCCGGCTCATCATCCGCCTCCCTCTTTGCTACTAACGCATTACTAACCACTTGATTGGTTGCCGCTATATACAGCAGCAACTTCTCTTGTGGCCTAGGTGCGACAAGTATTGGAGTGGAGTACAGGTATCTCTTTAAGTCCTGCAGCGCAGCCTCCGCTTCGAGTCCATTTCATTGGACCTGCCTTTTTCAATATTTTGAAAAATGGCAGAGCGCTCAACAGACCTAGAGATAAACCTCTTGAGAGCAGCTACATAACCGACAAGTCTTCGTACATCCTTGGCGCTTGGTGCTTCATCTGCTCAATGGCCTTGATCTTGTTGGGATTGGCTTCAATTCCCGGCTGAGACACGAAGAACCGAGAAGCTTGCGGAGGGACTCAAACACGCACTTCTCGGGGTTGAGCTTGAGGTTGATCTTGCGTAGATTTGCAAAGGTTTCGTCTAAATCTTGAATCAGAGTCGCCCTGTCCTTGCTCTTGACCACTATGTCATCCATGTAGGCTTCCACATTTCTGTGCATTTGTGGCTCAAAAGTGTCATGGACTACTCTTGCAAATGTTGAACCAACATTCTTTAATCCGAAAGGCATCCGTACGAAACAGTATGTGCCACATGGGGTGATGAATGCGGTCTTCTCCTCATCCTCTTCTGCCATGAATATCTGATGGTATCCTGAGTATGCATCAAGAAATGAAAGCAAATCACATCCGGCTGTGGAGTCAACAATCTGATCGATACGTGGCACGGGGAATGGGTCTTTGGGACAAGCTTTATTAACATCAGTAAAGTCGATACAAAGCCTCCATTTCCCGTTTGCCTTACGCACGACTACAGGATTGGCCAACCACGTACGATGGACCAATCCTCTGACAAGGCCTGCAGCTTCCAATTTCTTGATCTCTTCTGCAATGAACTCTTGGCGCTCCTTTGCTGTTTCGACTTTACGCTTGGCGGGCGCGCGATGAGGACAAACGGCAAGATGGTGCTCAATTACTCTCACAGGAACACCGGGGATGTCAGACGGTTGCCATGCAAACACGTCGACGCTCGCCCGAAGGAAAGCAACGAGCGCGCCTTCCTATTTGGGGTCGAGAGTGGTACTGATGGTGAAGGTACCACCAGCGCCGTCCTCCTTGGCGGACACCTTCTTGGTCTCTGGCGGAGCTGCCATCATCTTCTTACACTTGCGGTGGAGCTCGATGGTGCGTCCTCGGCGGTAGCGCAGCACTCGAAGAAGTGCGCTTGCGGAGTGGGCATCGAGCTCTTGCGGACTTGGTCTTCTTCTTCGCCGGGAGCTTCAGCGGCAAGTGACTTGTGATCTGCTGCGGCTGTTGCTTCCGGTAGATCTTGTCGGCGCAATAAGGGCATCCTTCTTGTCGCCAGGGGCGGAGATGACACTTATCGGTCCGGCATCTTGAGCATGTTGTATGCATAGTGAGAGGCTGCCATGAATTTGGCAAGTCTTTGGGCGGCCAAGTATCCCATTGTAAGGCAATGGAAAGTCGACAACGTCAAAAGTGACCCTCTCGGTCCTGAAATTCAGCTCGCTGCCAAACGTCACCGACAGCGTGGTCTTTCCTTGACTTGCTCCTTCCGGGTTGATTCCTTGGAATGTGCGGTCTCTTGAGCTTCGCCATCGGGGATCTGAAGCTTCTCGAGCACCGCGGAGGAGATCGATTCAAGCCGCCCGCCGTCAACTAGCATCTTGGTGACCTTGATGTTGCGGATAGTTGGTGAAACCAACATCGGCAAGCACCGACCGCAGATTATGCGATCGGGGTGGTCCTCAATATCAAAGATGATAGGCGTCTTGGACCATTTCGAGAGGCTTGCGTGACTCGGCGGATGGTTACGCGCATTGACTTCCCTCATCCACTGCTTGAGTTGGTGGTGCGAAGTATGCAGAGAAGCACCGCCGTCAACGCGCAAGACCTCTGTGGCTTTCTGGAACTCCTGTTCATCAGTCTCGTCATCTTCCATGTCTTCATCTTCGTCGTCATCTTCATCCTTGTCGCGGCCGCGGGGAGGTCTGTCTCCTTGCCGCTGCTTGGCCTTGCCGCGGTGTCCTCTTCGGCCGGGACGTTTCTTGCTAGCTCCTCCAGCACCTTCCTGGGCCTTCTCCTTGTCGCGTCGCTCGTATTCAGCCTTCTGCTGCTCAACGAGCTGCTCGACCTTCTTGCAGCTCCGGAGGTCATGGCCCTTGGTGCGGTGGATCTTGCAGTACTGTTTGTTGGAGCCGTCCTGCTTGTCGGCGACTGCCACAGCCTGGCAGTTGGCGCCAGCGGCAACCTCCTTGCCGGAGCTACCAACTTTGGCTTTCTTGGCGCCACCTCCGTCGCCGAACTGCTCAACAACTAGCACATCTTTGCCTTTCTTCCTCCTATTGCTCCGCCGCCGACTTTTCCTTGCCGGGGCTGACCCCTCACTATCAGATCCTGCTGCTTCTGTATTCTCTCCGGGGAGTCTCCTCCCTTCCTCAGCACGTGCACACTTGTCGGCCAGGGCATATAGCTCACTGACGTCTCTGATCTTGCACATCGCCATCTCCTCCCGCATCCTACGGTTCCGCACGTTCTGATGAAACGCGCTGATTACCGTGGCAGGGTGGACATCTGGGATGTTGGGCTGTACGCGGCTGAATCTCTGAATGCACTTGCGCAGGGGCTCTCCTTACTTTTGGGCAAGCAGATGAAGGTCGCTCTCTTGGCCATGAGGCTTGTGGCCGCCTGTAAAGGCGCCGACAAACTGATGGCATAGATCCGCCCAAGAGGATATGGAGTCGTCCGGCAAGTGCATGAGCCAGGATCTGACATTGGGCTTGAGTACCAGCGGGAAGTAGTTGGCCAGAATCTTGTCGTCTCGCCCCCCGGCAGCTTGCACCGCAATGGTGTAGATCTTGAGGAACTCGACGGATCGTCATACATCGTACTTCTCGGCACATCTGGCTTGAAATTCTTCTTCTTTGGGCCACTTTGGACTTGCCGCAGCTCACAAGTGAGCGAGGGCAACCTACAGCGTCTGACAAGTCACTGGTTCCCTGGCGCATGCATGTCGACGGAAGGGCCCAGCGCGCTGGTCGGATTGACGCCACGCTTCTCTTCGGCGCTCGATGCGAGTTCGAGCATCTTCTTGTTGTCGTTCGTGAAGAACTTGGCGCTGATCGCGACGAGCTCGTGGATCCGATGACGCGGTGGAGTCGCTGTCGATGTGGATCCGGCGAGTCGGCGATCTTGGTCTTCGGGGTGGAGAGTGCATGCTCGTGCTTGGCAATCCTACCGCGGCAGCGATGTAGTCGGTTGCCGCGGAGTGTCGCCGTTGGCAAAGCCGATGAGACTCTGGATGGTGGCCCTCCATTCATCGACCTTGTCGGCTGTTGGAGGGTAATCCGAGAGCGATTGAGCTCTCGCCAAAGCTTCTGCTGGAGTGGTGGGTGGCGATGGCGAGCGGTGCGAGGCGGGATATGCTCGGACTTCTAACTATGTTAGAAGGAGCGATATCCCGTCGAGCGACCGTGCCTCGCTCGTGCCAGCATGTTGGCGTGCACGTTGGTCTTGAGGGCCCGAGATCCACCGGCTCGATCTTGGTCCAACGGCGTATGGTCTGTAAATACCATGGCGCTGTCGGTCCGCGCCTCCTGAGATGGGCGCGGTGCATGTACAGACGCCAAGGTCCGCGCAGCCTTGTCCTTGGACTTAGCAGCGTCGTGGGCTCCCTCGTCGACGCATGTTCTTCCGCCGGTGCCTACCCCACCACCCATTTGCTCCGGTGGTGGTGGGATCGACGTGGACGGCTCCGCTGCCGCCGAAGCCTTCTTCTTCGGTGGCATGTTGATGAAGACGATGAAGATCTTGCTCGTGTGAACGTCGGATCAGGTTCACACAGCCTCGGCGCCCCTACAGCGCGCCAAAGATGTCGGGGAAGCTGATCGGCCCACGAACACCTATGGGACGGCGGACCGAGCCCTTTTGGTTCGGCGGGGGGAGGAGGTCGCCTGAAAAAGCATATCGGGCGAAACACACGAGCAGTTTACCCAACCGGAGCTCTCGGAGAGATAAAACTCCTCTGCTGCATGTTTGAGTGTATTGAGTTCTTACTAGGGAGCGCCAAGTGCTACAGTACACACCAGCTGCTAACGAGACCTAGCTTCGGTGCTTTCTGGCTTCGAGCCTTTTGAACCCCCTTCTACGTTACGCATGGGCCTCCTTTTATATGCTCAAGGGGTCTCCGACGGTGGCAACATGAGCAAGGGCAAAAATGGAAAAGGAATGCGGTTGGTACAGCTACTTATACGATGTATCATACCAAACCACGGCGGCGGGGACAAGGGCATTAAATGCCCGTCTCGTCGCCCAAAAGTGCAAGCGAGGGACCGTCGAGGCGCCACCGCTTGCCACGATGGCAATCTTGTCGATGCCGCTTGCCACCGCTCCGGCTGGCCGCCTGACCTCTTGCCACGCAGCGCCTAGAAAGGTCGAGGCGACACATTGGTGGATGTCTTTGGAGCGTAGGAAAAGAGTGGCAGCTTTGCGCGGCAAGCGCCTTGCCATGTTGTTGCCTTGTCGCGTCCGGAAGCTTGTCGCTCACCGGGCCTTCCCGACAAGCTCCTCTTGCCGGGGCCTTGTCTCCTAGGTGCCTTGGTTGGCCTTCCCGGCAAGCTCCTCTTGCCGGGGCCTTGTCTCCTTGGCTCAAATACTTTGTTCTTGAATGGCTCCAAAGGAACCATGGAGGACCTTGGCGGTCACCCGGCAAGCCTTGCCGCGGGGGTGCTGCAACTGCCCATGCACGAGTTTGGGATACTAGGGTACCCCTACTCTAGTACACCGACACCCTTCTTACATGCATCTCACTTGTGAAATTACAAAAAGGGGAAATCAAATCCACACAAGTATGACGGGTGAAATAGAACACACAAGCATTCCAGAGATAAAAAATGACCACGGGGGAATCGAATCCACCCACCACACGCACAAACAATCCTACCTAATCTCGCATCCAACCATCAGAAGAAATGGGAGGAGGCGGATGCAAGAGCACACAGAGGAAACAGAGAGAGCTTGTCAGATCTGGCGAGTACTAAGAGCAAGCATTGGGGGGAGGTAGCATTTGTACCTCTCCAAACAACCCCGATGCAGGAATCCACGGCAGTTCTTCCACCCCCACGACGCCACGCGCACGTTGGAACCACGCAGATAGTTGCGGCTTCGCTTCAGAGGAGAAGAGACCGGGCTGGGCGAGGGAGCGTGGGGCGTGGGGCAGAAATAGGAGCGGGGCGGGCGCCGGTTACTCCACTCACGAGCGCAGGAGAGAGCGGCGGAGAAGTTGGGGGAGGTTGGAGGCGATGAAGCGAGCGGAGTGTCAGAGAGGGAGAAGAGAGCGAGCTACAGGGGGGGTTTCTGACAGGTGGTCAAAAGGGAGATGGACAGTTAATGCTTCTCTGTAGTGGGTGTTGAAGCGCCGGGGTAATTACAAGTTCAGCCCCCAACAACTAAAAAAGTAAATGCATCTATTGATTAATGAATGCACCATTTGAACGCATCTATTTTAAAAAGATAAGAGCAAATAACAAATCTGCTGGTATTCCTTAAAACAAAATATTGATGGCAAATAGAAGGTCAAGTACACTACCAAGGGAAGAAAAATACATACACATATAAGCACTTACAAACAAAGAAGAATATCAAAAAATAAAGAACAGAAGTTCAAGTACACTAATTAGTGAAGTAAGGCATATGAATGAATAAACACTAAGAAACAAAAAAGAAGAAGTTCAAATACAAAAACATATGAAGTCCATATCTAACTAAAATACATAGCTTACAAACTATATAAAAGTTCAAAATTCACCTGCACACAAAGTACACATGCGGCTCGGCCTCGTGCTACCACACTGCTGCGCGCTAGGTTTTGACAGGACCCAATGCGGTTATTTTGTTTCCACCCCCACCGCACGCACCCTAGAGACACACCCCTAAGATAGATAGTGGGGTCATGGATGTGAGGCACTCGCCTCCGCATGCGACGACACGGCACGCCGCGTCGTGGCCTGCTCTAGCTTGTTCCAGTCTCGGCCTCACAGGGGGAGGGGAGGGGGGTCCCGTCCCCCCTCCCCTCGGCTTAGCCTCGCGCTAACGCATTGTTGCGCCCTAGGTTTTGATAGGACCCAATGCGGTTATTCTGTTTCCACTCCCAACGCACGCACCCCAGAGCCACACCTCTAAGATAGATACTGGGGTCACGGATGTGACGGACTCGCATCCGCATGCGATGACGGGGCACGCCGCGTCATCGCCTGCTCCGGCTTGTTCCTGTCTCAGCCTCGCGGGGGAGGGAAGGGTCCCTCCTGATACGTCTCCAACGTATCTATAGTTTTTGATTGCTCCATGCTATTATACATTATGTTTTGGATGTTTAATGGGCTTTATTATACACTTTTGTATTATTTTTGGGACTAACCTATTAACCCAAGGCCCAGTGCAAATTGCTATTTTTCCCCTATTTTAGTGTTCCGCAGAAAAGGAATATCGAACGGAGTCCAAACGGAATGAAACCTTCAGGAGCGTGATTTTTGGAACAAACGTGATCCAGAGGACTTGGAGTGGACGTCTAGAAACGAACAAGGAGGCCATGAGGCAGGGGGCGCGCCCTCCACCCTCATGGGCCCCTCGTGGCTCCGCCGACCTACTTCTTCCTCCTATATATACCTACGTACCCCGAAACCATCGAGGAGCACCACGAAAACCTATTTCCACCGCAGCAACCTTCTGTACCCATGAGATCCCATCTTGGGGCCTTTTTCGGTGCTCCGCCGGAGGGGGCATCGATCACGGAGGGCTTCTACATCAACACCATAGCCTCTCCGATGATGTGTGAGTAGTTTACCTCAGACCTTCGGGTCCATAGTTATTAGCTAGATGGCTTCTTATCTCTCTTTGGATCTCAATACAAAGTTCTCCTCGATCTTCTTGGAGATCTATTCGATGTAACTCTTTTTGCGGTGTGTTTGTCAAGATCCGATGAATTGTGGGTTTGTGATCAAGATTATCTATGAGCAATGTTTGAATCTTCTCTGAATTATTTTATGTATGATTGGTTATCTTTGCAAGTCCCTTCGAATTAACAGTTTGGTTTGGCCTACTAGATTGATCTTTCTTGCAATGGGAGAAGTGCTTAGCTTTGGGTTCAATCATGCGGTGCTTGATCCCAGTGACAGTAGGGGAAATGACACATATTGTATTGTTGCCATCGAGGATAAAAAGATGGGGTTTATATCATATTGCTTGAGTTTATCCCTCTACATCATATCATCTTACCTAATGCGTTACTCTGTTCTAATGAACATAATACTCTAGATGCATGTTGGATAGCGGTCGATGTGTGGAGTAATAGTAGTAGATGCAGGCAGGAGTCGGTCTACTTGTCACGGACGTGATGCCTATATACATGATCATGCCTAGATATTCTCATAACTATGCTCGGTTCTATCAATTGCTCGACAGTAATTTGTTCACCCACCGTAATACTTATGCTATCGTGAGAGAAGCCACTAGTTAAACCTATGGCCCCCGGGTCTATCTTGCATCATATTAATCTCCCGTCAACTAGCTATTTCTTTTGCCGTTTATTTTGCAATCTTTACTTTTAATCTTTATCACAAAAATACCAAAAATATTATCTTATCATCTTTATGAGATCTCACTATTGCAAGTGGCCGTGAAGGGATTGACAACCCCTTTATCACGTTGGTTGCAAGGTTCTTATTTGTTTGTGTGGGTACGAGGGACTTGCGTGTGGCCTCTTACTGGATTGATACCTTGGTTCTCAAAAACTGAGGGAAATACTTATGCTACTTTGCTGCACCACCCTTTCCTCTTCAAGGGAAAACCAACACATGCTTAGGAGGTAGCAAGAAGGATTTCTGGCGCCGTTGCGAGGGAGTCTACGCACAAGTCAAGACATACCAAGTACCCATCACAAACTCTTATCCCTCGCATTACATAATTTGCCATTTGCCTCTCGTTTTCCTCTCCCCCACTTCACCCTTGCCGTTTTATTCTCCCTCTCTTTCCGTTCGCCTCTTTCCCGTTGTTTTCTTGTGCCATGGCCGAATCAAAGAGGGCTCTCTCCATGGTTTTAATACTTTGGATAGTCCCTCTGTCCTCTCTAAGCTCATAAATAATGATGAATGGAAAGACCGACCAGGATTATCAATGAGGGTTTGAATAATTTCGATGAAGATGATACCGGAATTTTTCGTTATTTACTTGATGAGTCTTTGAAGATGCTTGGGATAGGCTTCTAAGGATCCGAGCTAGCTATGTGCCCCAATATCAAATTGAGATATACCTAAAAAGCTTTTATGTTGGGTTGCCCGCTTCGTTCAAGAAAGTTTTAGATTCTATTTTTGAAGAGGTTTTTCTTGAAGGGGATCCCATAGATACCTATGAAAAGATGAAAACTATATTTGGGCACCCCATGAGTGAGAAAGTTTAATCAAAGAGATGAAAGCTAGCTTAGATGCAAATTTCCCTAGCGTGCTTAATCTTTGTTCCACACTTAATGGCCACGTGCTTTCTCAAAATAGAAAGATAAATGCTAGAGATAATAAATTTCTCTTTTCTTTCCCAACACCAAAGATGGCAATACCTAGATCTATCCTTTATGCTTAGCTAGGGGCGTTAAACGATAGAGCTTGTTGGGAGGAAACCCAATTTTATTTTAATTTCTTGATTTTTGGTTCTGTTTAGGAATAAATATTTGATCTATCCTCTGGTTAGATGTGGTTTTATGTTTTAATTAGTGTTTGTGCCAAGTAAAACCTATAGGATCTTCTTGGATGATAGTTATTTGATCTTGCTGAAAAAGTCAGAAACTTTCTGTTCACGAAAACAATTGTTAAAAATCACCAGAACATGATAGAGTACTTATACTAATTGCAATAGATCAACAAACAAATTATCTAGGTCGTCCTATTTTGGTAGATTTTTCTGAGTTTCAGAAGTTTGCGTTAGATACAGATTACTACACACTGTTATGTTTTTGACAGATTCTGTTTTTCGTGTGTTGTTTGCTTATTTTAATAAATCTATGGCTAGTAATGGATTTTATGAACCATAGAGAAGTTGGAATAAAGTAGGTTGAACACCAATAAAAATAAAGAATGAGTTCATTACAGTACCTTGAAGTAGTGTTTTGCTTTCTTTCGCTAACGGAGCTCATGAGATTTTCTGTTGAGTTTTGTGTTGTGAAGTTTTCAAGTTTTTGGTAAAGATTTGATGGATTATGGAACAAGGAGTGGCAAGATCCTAAGCTTGGGGATGCCCAAGGCACCCCAAGTTAAAATCCAAGGACACCAAAAAGCCTAAGCTTGGGGATGCCCTGGAAGGCATCCCCTCTTTTGTCTTCGTCCATCGGTAACTTTACTTGGAGCTATATTTTTATTCACCACATTGTATGTGTTTTGCTTGAAGCGTCTTGTATGATTTCAGTCTTTTCTTTTTAGTTTACCACAATCATCCTTGCTGTACACACCTTTTGGGAGAGACACACATTATTTGAAATTTATTAGAATACTCTCTGTGCTTCACTTATATCTTTTGAGCTAAACAATTTTGCTCTAGTGCTTCACTTATATCTTTTAGAGAACGGTGGTGGTTTTATTTTATAGAAATTATTGATTTCTCATGCTTCACTTATATTATTTTGAGAGTCATTTAGAACAGCATGGTAATTTGCTTTGGTTATAAAATTGGTCCTAATATGATAGGCATCCAAGATTAGTAAAAAACTTTCATATAAGTGCGTTGAATACTAAGAGAAGTTTGATACTTGATGATTGTTTTGAGATATGGAGATAGTGATATTAAAGTTGTGCTAGTTGAGTAGTTGTGAATTTGAGAAATACTTGTGTTGAAGTTCGCAAGTCCCGTAGCATGCACGTATGGTAAACGTTGTGTAACAAATTTGAAGCATGAGGTGTTCTTTGACTGTCATACTTATGAGTGGCGGTCGGGGACGAGCGATGGTATTTTCCTACAAATCTATCCCCATAGGAGCATCCGCGTAGTGCTTGGTTTTTGATGACTTGTAGATTTTTGCAATAAGTATGTGAGTTCTTTATGACTAATGTTGAGTCCATGGATTATACGCACTCTCAACCTTCCACCATTCTTATCCTCTTCGGTGCCGTGCATTGCCCTTTCTCACCTTGAGTGTTGGTGCAAACTTCGCCGGTGCATCCAAAACCCATGATACGATACACTCTATCACACATAAACCTACTTATATCTTCCTCAAGACAGCCACCATACCTGCCTATTATGGCATTTCCATAGCCATTCAGAGATATATTGCCATGCAACTTTCCACCGTTCCGTTTATTATGACACGCATCATCATTGTCATATTGCCTTGCATGATCATGTAGTTGACATCGTATTTGTGGCAAAGCCACCGTTCATAATTCTTTCATACATGTCACTCATGAGTCATTGGCCATCCCGGTACACCGCCGGAGTCATTCATATAGAGTCATATTTTGTTCTAGTATCGAGTTGTAATCATTGAGTTGTAAATAAATAGAAGTGTGATGATCATTATTAATAGAGCATTGTCCCAAAAAAAGAGAAAGGCCAAACAAAAAAAAGAAGGCCCAAAAAAAGAGAAGAGAAATAAAAAGGGGCAATGCTACTATCTTGTTTTTTCATATTTGTGCTTCAAAGTAGCACCTTGATCTTTATGATAGAGAGTCTCTTGTTTTGTCACTTTCATATACTAGTGGGAATTTTTCATTGTAGGACTTGGCTTGTATATTCCAACAATGGGCTTCCTCAAATGCCCTAGGTCTTCGTGAGTAAGCAAGTTGGATACACACCCACTTAGTTTCTTTTGTTGAGCTTTCATACATTTATAGCTCTAGTGCATCCGTTGCATGGCAATCCCTACTCCTTGCATTGACATCAACTCATGGGCATCTCCCTAGCCCGTTGATTAGCCGCGTCAATGTGAGACTTTCTCCATTTTTGTCTTCTCCATACAACTCCCATCATTATATTCTATTCCACCCATACAACTCCTATTATGGCATTTCTCGCGCTCATGTATTGCGTCAAAGTTGAAAAAGTTTGAGATTACTAAAGTATGAAACAATTGCTTGGCTTGTCATCGGGGTTGTGCAAGATGAGAGCATTCTTGTGTGACGAAAATGAAGCATGGCCAAACTATATTATTTTGTAGGGATGAGCTTTCTTTGGCTATGTTATTTTGAGAAGACATAATTGCTTGATTAGCATGCTTGAAGTATTATTATTTTTATGTCAATACTAAACTTTTATCTTGAATCTTTCGGATCTGAACATTCATGCCACAATAAAGAAAATTACATTAAGAAATATGCTAAGTAGCATTCCACATCAAAAATTCTGTTTTTATCTGAATAGTTCCTCGCGTCACCTCCCCTGAGGTGCCCCGTTATTGAATCATGGCAACTATTTCCTCGCCACCTTGACACCATCCACCATCTCCCTAAGCGTGGAATTGTTGCCCACTAATCAAACCTCGCCGTTTGTTATTCCCTTCCTCTCGATGTGTTTTGTGTCTCAACCCGAGATGTTTTCCCATCTCATTCCGTGAGCTGATCTTGAGTTGCTCGATCTTCAAGAAGATTAAATCCTGTAGGGTTTCCCCCTTCTTTCTGTTGTCGTGTCGAGTGAAGATTCCGATAGCAAAGACGTCTAGACGAAGATGATGGATTAAATCAACATCTTCGAGAAGGGCAAATGGATCATGAAGATTGTGATAGTTTGTGACTTCCCTTTTCCTCTTACCTCACGTCTTGAATCTCGGGGCGAGATTCTTGTTTAGTGGGGGTGAGTTGTCACAGCCCTAGAGAATCCGCGTGGCCGTCGCCTATGGCGATCCTGAGAATCCGTCGCCGCCGGCTGTGTCGCCGCCGTGGCTAGAGCTCACGCCCGTCGCGTCTGAGCATACCACCGTGCTCAGCGTGATGCCAAAAGCCCAAAACCCCCAACCACCGCTCCTGCCGTTATTTGTGTAGCCGTTTCGCCGACACCCGAATTCCGGCCGCGCCACGAGCTCAACTCCGTGAGCTCGCTCCACCCAGCTCCTACCTCTTGGCCTATGAGAGCCAGCGCCCAACTCGCATAGGATGAAACCGCGGTCGATTTGGCCGACCAGTGGGCGAATCGAAGGCCTCCGCCGCCTCGGCCTCGCCCGGCGACTCAACGCCGGCGGGATTGACCCGTTGACACGGGTTTGACCCCCGAGGTCAGCGACGCGTGGGCCACCCCGACACTTTTAGTTAGTATTAGTTTAACACTAATTAACCTAGGTTAGTTAGCTAGGTGATCGTGACTAGTGGGCCCGACCCCTAAACAGTTTAGTTAGAATTAACTTAGGCCTAAATAACTTGGTTAAATAGTTGTGCCAGCGACACGCGGGACCCACAGGTCAGGTTTGACCTGGGGCGCCCAGTTGACTTCTTGACGTCACCACGAGGCGTCATCTTGTGTGATAAAGTATTTCTGGAATTAAAATAAATCAGGAAACGATTTATAAATTTCAGAAAATACTCTAAACTTCTAAAAATCATATAAATTCAACCGTAACTCCAATGGAAATAATTTATATATGAAAAATGATCAGAAAAATATGAAGAATCTGTTTGTGCCATGATCATGCATTATTGAACAAGTTAACCTCACTAAATAGGATGAATCATGATTAGGATAATTTATGAACTAGCATTTGGAGTTGGAATTTGTTCTTGTTTGAATTCCACTTCAATTAACTTGGCTTACTGCTGCATTAGGTCAATTCAGCTCCTTAACATGACATGTCATTCATGTGAATGTGCATTGCATTGATGGTGTTCTCTCTTGTTTGCCGGTAATTGTCCCCTCTCAGTAGACGACGTATCGACGATGAATTCGATGACACCGATGAAGAACTATATTATCTTCAGAAGTGCCAGGAAAGCAAAACCCCCTTGTTCATTCCGATACAATCCCACTCTCTCGCTCCTGCTCTATTTTACTGCATTAGGACAACAACGACTCATGTGTTACTTGCTGCGGTAGCTGAACCCCTTATCCTCTGCATGACTGTCATTCCACGATAATTAGATGAAACCCACTAGCATGAGTAGGAGTTGTTTGAGCCTGTTGTGCCTACTCATTTTGCTTGTTTGTCATGCACCTCTGCTTAGAGTTGAGTCAGGTCGATTCATCGGGAATGAATTGGAATGGTTGTGTGAACATGTCCTCTTGTGTGTGAGCTAAGTGTGTGAACACGATTTGGTAAAGGTAGCTGTGAGAGGCCATGTAGGAGTACATGGTGGGTTGTCTCATTGCAGCCGTCCTCGGGAACTGAGTTACGTGTTTGTGATCCATGAAACAGTTACTACCACGCATTGGGCCCGAAACCAATGGACCCTCTCGGCTTCTTAACCACCCTTGTTCTCTGTCCGGGAGTTGCAACTAGTTTACGGTGTTTGTAGGATATGTGTTGGAGGCGTGCGTGGCGCTGACCCTAGGGGTGGGCTATGATGCGGTAGATACACCGTGGCCGGTGTACGAATGCCCGTTTGGTATCTCGGGAACCCTGCACACATCGTTCGGGGCTGTATGGGAAACCTCGGCGGACTCCTGCGGATGGAACCGAATAGGCGATAAACCTGGACTAGGGACTTGAGTGTTTAGGTAGGCGTGGCCGACACCCACGTTGGGCTTCCGCTTGAAGGTTGCCGAGTACATGTCGTCTAAGCGGCGGTAAGTGGTGAGGCGTGTGTGAAGAAGTACACCCTGCGGGGTTTAATATGATCTATTGAATAGCCGTGTCCGCGAAAAGGACTTCAGGTTGCCTATATCGGTTCATAGACAAGTGAAAGTGGATACTCTAAAATGCATAAGATAAGCGTGAGTGCTATGGATGGCGTTCTCGTAGGGAGGCGGGGCGGGTCCATAGTGGTGTATTGATATGGTGAATATGTGGACTCGTGTGCGCCACCTCAAAAGAGTTACTTGCGATCGTAGTATAGGATAGCCACCGAGTCAAAGCTGGCTTGCTGCGGTCAAACTCCACCACCCCTTTTGATAATGATGCATATGTAGTTAGTTACGATGTAAGTCTTGCTGAGTACGATTGTACTCACGTTTGCTTATTTTATGTTTTGCGAGAGAGGCGTCGGTCTCGCTAGTAGTTCCACGTGGACTTGACGTTTAGCTTGTTACCTCAGCTACGATCTTGTGCCTCGGCGAGATCTAGTAGATAGTCGGGCTTCTCAGCCTTTTTCATTTATAGTTATGCGTACTCGGACATGTTTAGCTTCCGCTTGTGCTTTGACTTGTATGCTCACGAGTGTTGGGTCATGAGACCCATGTTTGTAATATCTCGCTCCTCGGGCCTAATGAATAAATATTTGAGTCGTAGAGTTATGTTGTGATGCCATGTTGTATCTACACATATTGAGCATATTGTGTGTAAGTTTGAAATGCTTGGTATGTGTGGGATCCGACAAACTAGTTGTTTATCCTTGGCAGCCTCTCATATGGGGAAATGTAGTCTCGTGCTTCGGCGATAGTAGTCCGCTTCTGCCCCGGTTCACGGAGTCCTGCTAACCCAGACTCTTGCTTGGACACTTGGTGGCGGCATGTGTTTCACTTCGTTCCTATATACATCCCTTGAAATGTCACGCGGTGTTATTCGAGTCCTGCCTAGCCTGCTACAGCCGGGATACGGAGTCTGTTAGCCAGTGCTACACCCGAATTTATCGTTGATGACCGACATGCTCGATGTGATTCATGTATGCTGTCCCCATGGGTTAGCGCCGCTCTGGGTTCACGACTAGCCATGTCGGCCGGGTTCTTTGTCATATGGATGCTAGCGACACTATCATATCGTGAGCCAAAAGGCATAAGCGGTCCCGGGCCATGGTAAGCGACACCGTGGGAATACCGTGCGTGAGGCCACAAAGTGGTATGATGTGTTACATGCTAGATCGGTGTGACTTAGGATCGGGTTCCTGACACTATTATATATTCTGTTTTGGATGTTTAATGGGCTTTATTATACACTTTTATATTATTTTTGGGACTAACATATTAACCCAAGGCCCAGTATAAATAGCTGTTTTTGCCTATTTCAACATTTTGAAAAAGGAATATCAAGCGAGTCCAAGCGGAATGAAACCTTCGGGAGCGTGATTTTTGGAACAAACGTGATCCAGAGGACTTGGAGTGGACGATAAGAAATGAACGAGGAGGCCACGAGGCATGGGGGCGCGCCCTGCAGCCTCGTGGGCCCCTCGTGGCTCCACCGACCTACTTCTTCCTCCTATATATACCTACGTACCCCGAAACCATCGAGGAGCACCAAGGAAACCTATTTCCACCGCCGCAACCTTATGTACCCATGAGTTCCCATCTTGGGGCCTTATCCGACGCTCCGCCGGAGGGGGCATTGATCATGGAGGGCTGCTACATCAACACCATAGCCTCTCTCCGATGATGTGTGAGTAGTTTACCTCAGACCTTCGGGTCCATAGTTATTAGCTAGATGGCTTCTTCTCTCTCTTTGGATCTCAATACAAAGTTCTCCTCGATCTTCTTGGAGATCTATTCGATGTAACTCTTTTTGCCGTGTGTTTGTCGAGATCCGATGAATTGTGGGTTTATGATCAAGATTATCTATGAGCAATATTTGAATCTTCTCTGAATTCTTTTATGTATGATTGGTTATCTTTGCAAGTCTCTTCGAATTATCAGTTTGGTTTGGCCTACTAGATTGATCTTTCTTGCAATGGGAGAAGTGCTTAGCTTTGGGTTCAATCATGCGGTGCTCGATCCTAGTGACAGTAGGGGAAACGACATGTATTGTATTGTTGCCATCGAGGATAAAAAGATGGGGTTTATATCATATTGCTTGAGTTTATGCCTCTACATCATGTCATCTTACCTAATGTGTTACTCTGTTCTGATGAACTTAACACTCTAGATGCATGTTGGATAGCGGTCGATGTGTGGAATAATAGTAGTAGATGCAGGGAGGAGTCGGTCTACTTGTCACGGACGTGATGCCTATATACATGATCATGCCTAGATATTCTCATAACTATGCTCAATTCTATCAATTGCTCAACAGTAATTTGTTCACCCACCGTAATACTTATGCTATCTTGAGAGAAGCCACTAGTGAAACCTATGGCCCCGAGTCTATCTTCCATCATATTAATCTCCCGTCAACTAGTTATTTCTTTTGCCATTTATTTTGAAATCTTTACTTTTAATCTTTATCACAAAAACACCAAAAATATTTCTTATCATCTCTATCAGATCTCACTTTTGCAAGTGGCCGTGAAGGGATTGACAACCCCTTTTATCGCGTTGGTTGCAAGGTTCTTATTTTTTTGTGTAGGTACGAGGGACTTGCGTGTGGCCTCCTACTGGATTGATACCTTGGTTATCAAAAATTGAGGGAAATACTTACGCTACTTTGCTGCATCACCCTTTCCTCTTCAGGGGAAAACCAACGCATGCTCAAGAGGTAGCACCTCCCCTCTCCCCCCCCCCCCGGCTCGGCCTCGTGCTACCGCATTGCTGCGAGCTAGGTTTTGACAGGACGCAATGCGGTTATTATGTTTCCATCCCACCATAGACACCCCAGAGCCACACCCCTAAGATATATAGCAGGGTCACGGATTCGACGGACTCATAGACGTCCTAGAGGCCGCCCGCTTGATAGAGGGTCAATGCTCGAAAGACATAATGCTCCGGTCCGTAATGGTCCTTGCCTTTGGGTGGACTCTTCGCCGCAACATCGATGGCCTTCATCCTCCCCCGGAATGTCTTGACACGGGCAAAGGCCATCTGTGTACCCTTAATGCACGCAGACCGCTTCACAGCATCGATACGTGGCACCCCATCAACGAGCCGATGCACCAAGTCGAAGTAGCTATTCGGAACAGGCTCAGTCGGCCACAGCCGGATCATGACGTTCTTCAAAGCAGTGTCGGATATCCTATGAAGCTCGGCCCATTGAGACATCTGTTCATTCAGCAGTAGAGGGCGCGTCGACGCACCAAATTGTGACCAGAAAATCTTCTCCGTTGCATACCTCTCTCAAACTTGATAAAACTGCGCCGCATCGGAAGAACTCTTCGGCAAGTCTAGAATCTCGTCCGGGGAACACCACACTTGGTTAAGCCGAGCATAGTTCGGATCGCCGAACTTAGCCTGTAGCAAAAAGGGCTTACCGACCGCAATCTCCCCAGCTTGCCGGGACTCCTCACGGGCTGCTCTGGATTCGGACCACGCTTCTCTCGCCTCTTGTAAGGCCTTGTCAGGTTCAGCCGTTTTGGCTTCACTTTCCTTCTCAAGAAGTTCACAGCGGCTAGCAGCATTTTTTAATTCAAGCGCCATCGTGGATATCATCTCCTCGTCTTGGCGCCGAGCAGCTTGTTCGGCTTTTAACTCAGCTGATACCTTCTTGGTAGCCGTATTACTAAACCGGGCTTGTTCCTTGGCCCGGGCCAGCTCCGCCCGAAGAATTTCAACGACGGCAGCACCATCTGCAGTCATGCATATACCAGTATATAACCTTCAGCGTCATGCTTATATAACAAAAAATTATGTCAAGGCACTGCCCCAAATACATACCTTGCGACTCGTCCATGCGCATATTGATTGACACAATGTCATCCCTTGCCACATCAAGCTTCCGTTGCAGCTCGGCAATATCCGTAGTCTGGGAAGTAGCCAGGGCGGAAGTGAAATCCTTCTTGCTACCTCTTGAGCACTACGGTTGTTTTCCCTTGAAGAGGAAAGGGTGATGCATCAAAGTACCGTAAGTATTTCCCTTAGTTTTTGAGAACCAAGGTATCAATCCAGTAGGAGGCTACGTGCGAGTCCTTTGCACCTACACAAAACAAATAAATCCTCGCAACCAACGCGATAAGGGGTTGTCAATCCCTTTACGGTCACTTACGAGAGTGAGATCTGATAGATATGATAGGATAATATTTTTGGTATTTTATGATAAAGATGCAAAGTAAAATAAAAGCAAAGTAAAAAGAAAAGGAAATAATTAAGTGTTGGAAGATTAATATGATGAAGATAGACCCGGGGGCCATAGGTTTCACTAGTGGCTTCTCTCAAGTGCATAAGTATTTTACGGTGGGTGAACGAATTACTGTTGAGCAATTGACAGAATTGAGCATATTTATGAGAATATCTAGGTATGATCATGTATATAGGCATCACGTCCAAGACAAGTAGACCGACTCCTGCCTGCATCTACTACTATTACTCCACTCATCGACCGCTATCCAGCATGCATCTAGAGTATTAAGTTCATGAAAATAGAGTAACACCTTAAGCAAGATGACATGATGTAGAAGGATAAATTCATGCAATATGATAAAACCCCATCTTGTTATCCTCGAAGGCAACAATACAATACATGCCTTGCTGCCCCTACTGTCACTGGGAAAGGACACCGCAAGATTGAACCCAACGCTAAGCACTTCTCCCATTGCAAGAAAGATCAATCTAGTAGGCCAAACCAAACTGATAACTCGAAGAAACTTGCAAAGATAACCAATCATACATAAAAGAATTCAGAGAAGATTCAAATATTGTTCATAGATAAACTTGATCATAAACCCACAATTCATCGGTCTCAACAAACACACCGCAAAGACAAGATTACATTGAATAGATCTCCACGAGAGAGGGGGAGAACATTGTATTGAGATCCAAAAAGAGAGAAGAAGCCATCTAGCTAATAACTATGGACCCGAAGGTCTAAGGTAAACTACTCACACTTCATCGGAGAGGATATGGTGTTGATGTAGAAGCCCTCCGTGATGGATGCCCCCTCCGGCGGAGCTCCGGAACTGGCCCCAAGATGGGATCTCGTGGGTACAGAAGGTTGCGGTGGTGGAATTAGGTTTTTGTCTCCATATCTGATCATTTGAGGGTACGTAGGTATATATAGGAGGAAGGAGTACGTCGGTGGAGCAATAGGGGGCCCACGAGGGTGGAGGGCGCTCCCTGGGGGGGGGGGGGTAGGCGCGCCCCCTACCTCGTGGCTTCCTCTTTTGTTTCTTGACGTAGGGTCCAAGTCTCCTGGATCTTGTTCGTTCCAAAAATCATGTTCCCGAAGGTTTCGTTCCGTTTGGACTCCGTTTGATATTCTTTTTCTGCGAAACTCTGAAATAGGCAAAAAACAGCAATTCTGGGCTGGGCCTCCGGTTAATAGGTTAGTCCCAAAAATAATATAAAAGTGAGTAATAAAGCCCAATAATGTCCAAAACTGTAGATAATATAGCATGGAGCAATCAAAAATTATAGATTCGTTGGAGACGTATCAGGAAGCAGCCTGTGTTTCAGTTAATCACATTAGTCCTTGAGTATTTCTTCTTGATCCTTCGTTCGCCTCCCATGTGGAGCCAACCCAAGTCTCAGGGGTTACTACCTATACACAGGTGCATCTTTGCAAATAAAATATAGTTGAAGACATTATATTACAAACCTCGAAACCCCTTAGCAGGCTCATGAAGGCTTCATTTCAATCCGCTCTTCGCGGACAGAATCTTCTCAACCACCGTACCCATCAAAGTATGTTGTTCCTCCGAGACAGATGCTTTTCGCAGCATATCCCGCAATGTATCCGCCGGGTCTCCGGAAACCGCTCTGGGAGCACGACCATCCTTTGAGGGAACCCGTTCACTCGTCTCCAGAATCATCGTTGGCTGAAAACCGAACAGTCCAGGGCCTTCATTATTGGCCCCTGAATCCCGAAAGATTGGAGGTCCACCTTCGGGTACTGCCTCCTTCATCCCCTGCACCGCTTGTTGATCAAGAATAACCCTCCGACATGACACTTCAGAGTCGTCCGCCTTATTGGGCGAGGAGGTCGGGGGAGGCATCTCGCTTTCCATCATCTTTGGGAGGAGATCGCCCGAAGAAGAGGAGTGCCAAGAAGAACTCTGTGCCGGACTGTAAAAATACACAGGCACGTTACGTATCTCTTTGGTAACAGGAAAGAAGTGGGACGCTATCAAAGTACCCCGGATTCACTTACGGTTTGGTTGAGGGCTTGTCCTCATGACGGAGCTGTTCACTGGCATCACCTTCCAATCCCGAGCCGCTCAACGGTGGCATCTTGCCTTTCTTAGGAGACCGCCCCTCCCAACCTTCGGAGGCGGTCCTTTTCCTCCTGAATGGAGAAGGGATACTGGCTTCTCTTTCACCTTCGTCTTCGGGCGAGGAAATATCGATCTCTCCGGACTCAGTATCTGATTTACCTCTGGAACGAAGGTCATCCTGGGTCTTCTCACTCTCCACCTTGCCCTCCCCTGCCGGTATCTGGTATGGTGCCGGTGCCAGCATCCGTGTTAACACAGAGTCTGCTAAGTCTTCGGGAAGAGGGGCTGGACACGTAAACTGTTCCGCTTTCTTTATCCAGCCCTGGAAAAGGATGGTTTGCTCAATATCTTATCACAGGATATCTGATTATGAGGTGTTCGGCGGATGAGTACTTATCGGGGTGCCCGGATGGTTACAGTCTAGGCCAGTATCTTCGGTGGTGTCCGGCCATTGTTTTCATCTCCTGAAGAATAATTCCAACATTCCTTCGTGCGTAGTGCCAAAGAAGTTCTGAAGTGTCAGTGGCCCTTCTGGGTTAAACTCCCACAAGCGGAGGGGCCGTCACTGGCACGGCAGGGTCCGCCGGACTAACATTACCTGAATAACGTTGGCGATATTGATATCCTTTTCAATGAGGCTTCGGATGCGGCTTTAAGGAGTCCGCACCTCGTAAATTGATCCCCAGTCTAACCCCTTGTTAATCCATGATGCAAGTTGAATTGGGGGGTTGGATCGAAACACAGGCGCAGCTGCCCACTTGGAACCACGGGGCTCGGTGATATAGAACCACTCCTGTTGCCATAAGTTGGAAGATTCTTTGAAAGATCCTTTTAGCCAAATCGCGCTGGTAAGCTCGCTCACTAAGGCACCACCGAACTCCGCCTGCTCCCCCTCTATCACTTGCGGTTTGGAGGAAGGCTTCGCACGTGACGATAAACGCCGAGATGGGGAGAACAGAGTTCGGGGCGAGATCATGAAAATCAAGTCCATAATAGAACATTAGCCCCTGGACGAAGGGATTGAGGGCGAACCCTAACCCTCGGAGGAAGTGAGAAACGAACACGACCCTCTCGCCAGATCTAGGGGTAGGAATAACTTGCCCTTCCGCAGGAAGCCGATGGAGAATTTCTACGGTCAGATATCTTGCCGCCTGAAGCTTCGCGATATCCTCCTCTGTGACAGAAGAAGCCGCCCACCGGCCTTGACGGCTGGGTCTGGACATGACTGAGGCTCAGGGAGATTGAAACCTGGGTGTTAGAACTCGAGGTAGTAAGGGTTGAGGAAGAAGCAAGCGTGGAGAAGAAAGACGAGTCTGTACCCTTTTATCAAGGCTGTGAATATCGAACGCCTCCTCCCGGGCCTTAAACCTTGACTATTCCCAAGGAGTTGTACCCTAAGGACGGTTGGGTTACCCACTCCCGTGTCGATAAAAGAATCCCTTAATAAGGGGACACGATCTCTGCTTGGATAAGGTGTGTCAATGACAACCACGTTTCGGAACGTGGGGCCGCAGGCGAAACAACGGTCCGAAATTATGACCGGGCAGGTGTGATGTCACTTTGTAAAAAGTTGTCAATGTATTGGACCCGTGGAATATTACATTCTCTCTGCAGTTGTGTGTGGTGAGTGTTACAGGTCCGGATACAATCATCATGTCGGGAGACTATCTTGGAGTTCGGGAAGAAGGGAACCCGCTTTGCAATGCCGAAGATAAATCTGCGCGCCGGACTCCTCGTCATTGAAGCCAGGTTTGGGGGCTAGTGAGGGAGTCCTGGACTAAGGGGTCCTCGGGCGTCTGGCCTGTTAGCCATGGGCCGGACCGATGGGCTGTGAAGATACAAAGAAGACTGCACCCGTGTCCGGATGGGACTCTCCTTGGCGTGGAAGGAAAGCTTGGCGACCGAATATGTAGATTCTTTTCCTTTGTAACCGACCTTGTGTAACCCTAGATCCTCCCGGTGTCTATATAAACCGGAGGACTTACTCCGGAAGAGGAGATACACTTTACCATAGTCATACAGGCTAGACTTCTAGGGTTTAGCTATTACGATCTCGTGGTAGATTAACTCTTGTAATACTCATATTCATCAAGATCAATAAAGCAGGAAGTAGGGTATTACCTCCACAGAGAGGGCCCGAACCTGGGTAAACATCGTGTCCCCTGTCTCCTGTTACCATCGACCTTAGACGCACAGTTCGGGACCCCCTACCCGAGATCCACCGGTTTTTACACCGACATTGGTGCTTTCATTGAGACGAGTGAACGAGTTTATGAAGAGTAGGCGGTCACTCAAAAACTTCCTCCTCTATGTCGTCCAGCAGGCTATCTAACTTAAAATCCTGCTGGGAATACTTGGCGGCTAATTCTACTTGGTTATATACTAAACTAACGGGAATTTCTTCCCCATTTGACCCTAGCGGTCCGACCCGGGCCGTGTGATTCAGATCCATCTTGGTATATCATGTTTTTACCATGGCCGAGGCCTCTCGCGCACCCTCTAAGCAAGCCGATATCTTCCAAAGTCAGATATGCCGCCGCGCTCCCTAGAACAGCTCTACAAGCTTCTCCATACTCCCGGGAGGGGAGTCGGATGGCCATAAGGCCTTGGCTACACTCCGCATTGTCTGCCAAGCTTGCTCGTGCAACTGCGACAGCCCTTGCAGGAGATCACTTGATGATCCGAAAACCTCCTCTTCGGGACGGCCCGTCAACATACCTGCAATCACAGCTATATCAGCTACTTTTACCTCCAAACCGTTATAAGGTCAGTTTGGCCACGTACTGAATTTGCCGCCTCACAGCCTTTTGTTCTCCTTCACGGAGTCGGCTAGTTGGGCTTGTACATCTTTTAGTTCTTCGACCAGTTTGGTGTTTCAATCTTGGAGTTTGTTTTTGTCCTCTCTGACTCGGACCAGGATACGCTCGCTAGCGGCGTGTAGTCTTTTCGCCTCTTTCTCTCCCGCTTGAGCGGTTTTCAACTTCTCTTCCAGTTGACCTGATGATCCTATTACGAGGTAAGCAACAGTATAAGCACAGCTACTGTATAATTGCTCTTCCTCGATGGTGGCGAACCTTACCAGAAGATGCCTTCTTGGACTCTTTCAGTTCGTCAGTAGAAGCATTTAGCTGTATTTGACACTGCTCCAGCTCTTGAGCTAGCAGGTTGTTCCTCTCCGTCAGAACCTGGTTATACATCGATCCTTAAATCACTTGTGCCCACTGCTTTCAGTCTCGGGGGCTACTAGCACGTGCTTATCCTTTTCGGACAAAATAAATATTACCCGCACATCCGTTAAATGCTGCTTTGTGGCTCTGCTAAGCCCATCTAGAGCAGCTTGGATGTATGTGTTAGCCAAGCTGAAGGCATCACACGCCTCTTTCAAACAGCAGGGGTCTCGTAAAATGGCCCTCCAGCGCTGATGATTCATGGAGCTCTCCACTTCTGAGTTGGTGACGGACATATTTTCCAAGCCCTCGGCTGAAGGTCAGTCCGGGGTTACTCCCATATCGGCCCCACCCCCTCGGCTGGGGCTGGATCCTGGCTGCTGGGAGTATTACTTCCCGGACCCCTGGACACCGTCCGGCAGACTCTTTACCTGATACGGGATGAACATGAAAGTCACAGTTGGATGCGACTATTAAAAAACATATTTGCAAACCCATACCTCCTTAACAAGGGCCCGACCGGGTTTCGCCTGCCTTCCTCTTCGAAGGCTTGCCCGGTGCGGGAGCCGCTCTCTTCGGAGTCGCTCCTGGAGTAGCACGATATATCAAACGCCTCCCCTTCGAAGCACGAGACAGTGCGGTGGGTGAGGCGGAAAGAGGGAATCCTTTCGGGGAAGATGTCTCCTGACTACTTACATGTGAAGCGGGGAGAAGTCCAGGGTAATCGGCGATGATGGCCACTTCGATGCCGTCATAGCTCACCTGGTAAAACACGCCATTCTCCAGCAGCACAAATATATCCAGATCTTCTTCAAATCCGGGGTCAAGGTCCCGATTGTGGCCCTCGGGCTGCGGGGCAGGGCTGTAAAGCCCCTCGGTAGTCTTTCACCAGTGCTGTTATAAATGGACGAGTTAAGAAAGCTCAGGGAGAGGAATGAGTGGAGCAAAAGGTTGGGAGCTCACCCAGCTAGGAGGATTGTACATGGAATATCCTTCTTTGTGCGTGATGCGCAGGAACTCCCCTTCCTCACCCTTGAGCAGTTTAGCCAATATTTTTGCTAGGGCGGCAGGGGTGTCTGTACCTTTCCTGTTGCAGCGGGAGGCGTCATCTTCCCCATTGTAATTCCACATGGGAAGTCCTTTGTATTGGAGTGGCTGAACTCCCCGTACTATGGAGGTCGCCATCACTTCGACTATCGTATACCCGGACTGGGCAAGCGTCTTGATCTTGCTCAGGAGTTGGCGAACTTCAGCACTATCTTCCTCCTCGGGGCTTCGAGGGCGCCAGCTGTGGCGCTTCTTCAGAGGAACACTCGCAAACTCGGGGAGACCTCTCCGGATTGGATCTGGAAGTACGACGTCATCTATGTAGAACCACTCGGAGGACCACTCTTCGGAAGCTTTCTCCGGTTTGCCGGATAGGTATCCGGTCTCAGGAATACGCCATACTTCGGCCCCGCCCACTTCGAATATCGATCCCTCGTGGTTGCGCGGGACAAGGCAAAACAACTTTCTCCACAGATCAAAATGGGCCTCACAACCCAGGAATAGTTTGCATAAAGTGACATAACCTGCAATGTGCAGGATGGAGGCTGGGGTAAAATTGTGCCACTAGAGGCCATAATACTCCAGAAGCCCTCAATGTCCTCTCCATGGAAGATTTCGACCAGCTTCATGTGCCTTACGACCGACTCGTCCTCACGAGGCCCATCTCAGGGGTGGTCGACGGCTCCGCCGTTCCCATGGGGAAGATCGGCCTCCCTGTCACCTTCGGCACGCGTGACAACTATCGCACCGAGCTCATCAACTTCTAGGTCGCCCGCATCAGCCTCCCGTACAACGCCATCCTTGGGTACCCAGCACGCGCCAAGTTCATGGCAGTGACGCACCCCGGTTACAACGTCGTCAAGATGCCGGGGAGGAGCCGCACCCTCACTGTGGCGGGGGATGCCCGGGATGCACTCCTAGTCCTCAAGCTCACCTACAAGGCTGTGGCGGCGGCGCGACCACGCGTCGAAGATGCTCCGGAGGTCCCGGAGGCCGCGCTTGTGAAGTAGAAGCAGTTTTTCTCTCAGGACCAGGCGGAGACGAAGCAAGTGTCAATCAATGACGGGGGCTCTGGCCCCGCCTTCACTATAGGCGTTGGCCTCCCCCCGGACTAGGAGGAGGCGTTGTTCAGTTTCCTCTGTGCGAACAAGGATGTGTTTGCATGGGAGGCAATGGATCTGGTCGGCGTCCCACGATAAGTGATTCAGTACCATTTGATGGTGTGCCTCGGGGCACGCCCGGTGAAGCAGAAGGCACGGCGAGAAGCCCCAGATAAGTAGTCGTTCATCATGCAGGAGGTCCACAAGCTGCAGGAGGCTGACGTCATCCGGGAAGTATGGCATCCGGACTGGCTGGCGAATCCGGTCATCGTCCCCAAGAATGGCGGGAAGGAGCGCATGTGCGTCAAATTCACGAGCCTCAACAAAGCTTGTCACCAGGACCCTTTCCCTCTTCCGTGCATCGACCAGTTCATTGACTCCACTGCCGAGTGTGACTTGGTGTGCTTCCTGGACGCCTTCTCGGGCTACCACCAAATCAAGATGGCGGTGCAAGATGTCGAGAAGATAGCTTTGCTGACCCCATGCGGGGTGTACTGCTACACCTGCATGCCGTTCAGGTAGCGTAATGCCGACGCAACCTTCCAATGACTGATGCACTTCGCCCTAGGCATGAAGCTCAGAAGTAACGCTGAGGCGTCCGTCGACGACATAGTGGTCAAGTCGCGGGAGGCAAGGACCCTCGTTGAAGATTGGAAGAAACATTCGCCAACCTGCGCAAGGTGAACCTGTGGGTCAATCCGGAGAAGTGCGTGTTCGGCGTCCCGTCCGGCAAGTTGCTGGGCTTCCTGGTGTCGCACAGAGGAATTGAGGCTAACCCAGAAAAGATCAAGGCGATAAAAAGGATGAGCCCGCCGCATACCCTCAAGGAGATGCAGAAGCTCGCAAGCTGCGTGACTTCATTGGGGTGCTTCATCTCCAAGCTAGGTGAGCACACCCTCCCGTTCTTTCAGCTAATGAAGAAGAAGGGCCCGTTTGAATGGACTGCGGAGGCCCAGGCAGCCTTCCAAGACCTCAAGAGGTACCTCACCAGCCCGCCGGTAATGATGGCACCTCGTCCTCTTGAGCCCCTAGTGCTTTACCTGGCCGCCACACCCCACTCGGCCAGCATGGCACTCGTGGCGGTCTGGGAAGAGCACGCGGAAGCGAATGTGTGGCGTGGCGCCCCGCACCCGACTGTGCAACTGCCACCTCGGGACGGTGCTCCTGCGGCCCTGGCTACCCCATTGGACAGCAAGGCTCCTGAGGCTCCCTTGTCCCAAGAGGGGCAGGACGCCTTCGATTCCTCCTCCTTCATCGAGCATCCCATGTACTTTGTCAGCACGGTGCCGCTTGACGCACGTGCACGCTACCCCATTACACAGAAGCTCCCGCTCATGCTCCTCGTCGCCTCCAGAAAGCTGCACCACTACTTCCAAGGCCACCCAATCAAGGTTGTCTCCGCATACCCCCTAGAGAAGGTGCTCCGGAGCCCCAACGTCGTGGGAAGGGTTGCTGAGTGGAACATCAAGCTGTAGGCGTTCCATCTGGAGTTCAGCACCACCAGAGTCATCAAGGGCACGACCCTCGCTGACTTTGTGCCAGAATGGACTGACGCCCCTGACCGAGGAGTGGGAGAAGACCGTTCCCTCATGCCCGGAGACGAAGCACCGGTGGCTGGGTCATGTGCTTTGACGGTGCGTTCGCACGCCAGGGCGCAGGGTTTGGAGCCATGCTCATCTCACCTACCCAGGACAAGCTCTACTACGTCGTGCAACTCTGCTTTCAGCATGGTGAGAAGGTCTCCAACAACATTGCGAAATACGAGGGCCTAATCGCCAGCCTCAAGGCCGCGGTGGCTCTGGGGGTCAGGCGTCTCACCATCAGGGGCGACTCTCAGCTCCTCGTTAACTTCTCCAACAAGGAGTACAAAGCAAAGGACGAGCACATGGAGCCATACCAAGAAGAGGTACGCAAAACTGAAAAACGATTCTCGAGCTTAGAATTGCAGCATATACCGCGTGGCACGAACAAGGAGGCGGACGAAATTGCTAGGAGGGCATCTCGGCGTGAACCCCAAAAGCCTGGCGTCTTCGAAGAGAGGCTCTTCAAGCCATCGGTGGCTCCCCCCACTGCAGACCCGGCGCTGCCTCGGGAGGAACTGCCCATGGCACCCTCCTCGGGCGCCCTAGCCTGTGGCCTGACCTCGGGAGATCGCCTGCTCCTTGCACTCGAATCTCAGGAGGGGTGCTGGACGGAGGAGTTCAAGGCGTACCTGCTCCGAGGCACCTTATCAGAGAAGGAGGAAGACACAGAATGCTTGGCCCGCCATGCCACTGCTTATTGCATCCAAGACAACGAGCTCTACTGAAGGTGCCCAAACGACGTCTCTCTGCGGTGCATGTCCAAGGAGCAGGTGTGCGGGCTGCTGGCTAACATCCACAATGGAGATTGTGAGCATCACTCTTCGTCACGCACCCTGGTGGACAAGGCGTCCCGTAGCGGGCTACTGGCCAACGATGCTCAACGACACCACTGAGCTGGTGAGATCCTGCGAGGCATGTCAATTCCATGCCAAACAGATCCACCAGCCTGCTCAGGGCCTCCAGACCATTTTTCTCTCATGGCCATTCACGGTCTGGCCGAGGGCTACCGCTATCTCTACATCGCCATCGACAAGTTCACCAAGTGGGCGGAGGTGGAGCCCGTGCAAACTATCCTAGATGGCTTGGCCGTTAAGTTCATAAAGGGCCTCGTGAGCCACTTTGGGGTCCCCAATCGTATCATCACTGACAATGGCTCTCAGTTCATGAGCCACCTTTTCAAAACATATTGTGCTAATTAACCTTGGAACGTAGATATGCTATGCTTCGCTGGCACACCCATGGAGCAACGACCAAGCCGAGCGTGCCAACGCGGAGGTCCCGAGGGGCCTCAAGATGAGAAGCTTCAAGAAGAAACTCGAGGCATACGGCAGGGGCTAGCTCGATGAGCTCCAGTCTGTGATGTGGTCCGTCCGCACCACCGCGACCAAGCCCACGGGCGAGACCCCGTTCTTCCTCATCTATGGGGCTGAGGCGGTCCTCCCTGATGAGGTCAAACATTGCTCCCCGCTGGTTTTGGCGTTTGACGAGGCACGCCAGGAAGCCTCGCAGGGGATGGACCTCATGCTGGGGGAGGAGGGCCGCCGCCAAGCCTCACTCCGTGTTGCTAGGTACCAGCAGGCGCTGCGGTGGTATCACTGTCGTAGCGTCCGCTCCAGGACCCTCGAGGTGGGTCACCTTGTCCTGAGGCGGGTGCTCTCTAGGAAGGGGCTTCACAAGCTCTCGCCTATGTGGGAGGGCCCGTCTATGATCGCCCGTGTCTCCAGGCCTGGTGCCGCGCGCCCGGAGACGCAGGACGGGGTACCCATCCAGAATGCGTGGAACATCAAGCACCTCCGGAAGTTCTATCCATGATCAAGGCCATGTGCCTCTCAAGTCTCTGCTTGTGACACTCTCACGTAATAATGAGTTGAGGCTGTACACGCCCCAGAGTCTCCTGAGTTCCACCCCTGGGCCTCATTGAAAGAAATATGCCCTAGAGGTAAATAATAAAGTTGTTATTTATATTTCCTTATATCATGATAATGTTTATTATTCATGCTAGAATTGTATTTACCGGAAACTTAGTACATGTGTGAATACATAGACAAACATAGTGTCACTAGTATGCCTCTACTTGACTAGCTCTCGTTGAATCAAAGATGGTTAAGTTTCCTAGCCATAGACATGAGTTGTCATTTGATTAACGGGATCACATCATTAGAGAATGATTTGATTGACTTGACCCATTCCATTAGCTTACCATACGATCGTCTAGTATATTGCTATTGCTTTCTTCATGACTTATACATGTTCATATGACTATGAGATTATGCAACTCCCGAATACCGGAGGAACACTTTGTTTGCTACCAAACGTCACAACGTAATCGGGTGATTATAAAGGTGCTCTACAGGTGTCTCCGATGGTACTTATTGAGTTGGCATAGATCGAGATTAGGATTTGTCACTCCGATTGTCGGAGAGGTATCTCTGGGCCCTCTCAGTAATACACATCACTATAAGCCTTGCAACCAATTCAACTAATGAGTTAGTTGCAGGATGATGTATTACTGAACGAGTAAAGAGACTTGCCGGTAACGAGATTGAACTAGGTATTGAGATACCGACGATCAAATCTCGGGCAAGTAACACCCCAATGGCAAAGGGAACAACGTATGTTGTTATGCGGTTTGACAGATAAAGATCTTCGTAGAATATGTAGGAACCAATATGAGCATCTAGGTTCCTCTATTGGTTATTGACCGGAGATGAGTCTCGGTCATGTCTACATAGTTCTCGAACCCGTAGGGTCCGCACGCTTAACATTCGGTGACGATCGGTATTGTGAGTTTATGTGTCTTGATGTACCGAAGGTAGTTCGGAGTCCTGGATGAGATCTTGGACATGACAAGGAGTCTAGAAATGATCGAGACGTAAAGATCGATATATTGGACGACTATATTCGCACATCAGAAAGGTTCCGAGTGATTCAGGTATTTTTTGGAGTACCGGAGAGTTACGGGAATTCACCGGGGAGTACATGGGCCTTATTGGGCTTTAGGGGAAAGAGAGAGGGGAGGCTGCGCGCCCCCACAAGGCCTAGTCCGAATTGGACTAGGGGGAGGGGCGGCGCTCCCTCCTTCCTTCTCTTCTCTTTTCCCTTTCCTTCTCTTCTACTCGTACTACATGGAAGGGGGGAATCCTACTCCCGGTGGGAGTTGGACTCCCCTTGGGGCGCGCCTAGGAGGGTCGGCCTCTCCCCCTCCTCCGCTCCTTTATATACATGGCCAGGGGGCACCCCATAGATACAAGTTGATCAGTTGATCTTTTAGCCGTGTGCGGTGCCCCCCTCCACCATAATCCACCTCGGTCATATCGTAGCGGTGCTTAGGCAAAGCCCAGCGTCGGTAGCAACATCATCACCGTCATCACGCCGTCGTGCTGACGGAACTCTCCCGCAAAGCTCTGCTAGATCGGAGTTTGTGGGACATCATCGAACTGAACGTGTGCTGAACTCGGAGGTGCCGTGCGTTCGGTACTTGGATTGGTCGGATCATGAATACGTACGACTACATCAACTGTGTTGTCATAACGGTTCCGCTTTCGGTCTACGAGGGTACGTGGACACACTCTCCCCTCTCATTGCTATGCATCACCATGATCTTGCGTGTGCGTAGGAATTTTTTTGAAATTACTACGTTCCCCAACAGTGGCATCCGAGCTAGGTTTATGCGTAGATGTTATATGCACGAGTAGAACACAAGTGAGTTGTGGGCGATACAAGTCATACTGCTTACCAGCATGTCATACTTTGGTTCGGCGGTATTGTTGGATGAAGCGGCCCGGACCGACATTACGCGTACGCTTACGCGAGACTGGTTCTACTGATGTGTTTCGCACACAGGTGGCTGGCGGGTGTCAGTTTCTCCAACTTTAGTTGAACCGAGTGTGATTACGCCCGGTCCTTGTTGAAGGTTAAAACAACACTAACTTGAAGAAATACCATTGTGGTTTTGATGCGTAGGTAAGAACGGTTCTTGCTCAGCCCGTAGCAGCCACGTAAAACTTGCAACTACAAAGTAGAGGACGTCTAAGTTGTTTTTGCAGGGCATGTTGTGATGTGATATGGTCAAGACATGATGTTATATTTTATTGTATGAGATGATCATGTTTTGTAACAGAGTTATCGGCAACTGGGAGGAGCCATATAGTTGTCGCTTTATTGTATGTAATGCAATCGCCCTGTAATTGCTTTACTTTATCACTAAGCGGTAGCGATAGTCGTAGAAGCAATAGTTGGCGAGACGACAACGATGCTACGATGGAGATCAAGGTGTCGCGCCGGTGACGATGGTGATCATGACGCTGCTTTGGAGATGGAGGTCAAAGGCACAAGATGATGATGGCCATATCATATCACTTATACTGATTGCATGTGATGTTTATCCTTTATGCATCTTATTCTGCTTCGATTGACGGTAGCATTATAAGATGATCTCTCACTAAAAAATTTCAAGATACAAGTGTTCTCCCTGAGTATGCACCATTGCTAAAGTTTGTCGTGCCGAGACACCACGTGATGATCGGGTGTGATAAGCTCAACATTCTTATACAATAGGTGCAAGCCAGTTTTGCACACGCAGAATACTCGGGTTAAACTTGACGAGCCTAGCATATGCAGATATGGCCTCGGAACACTGGAGACCGAAAGGTCGAGCGTCAATCATATAGAATATATGATTAATATAGTGATGTTCACCATTGAAAACTACTCCATCTCACGTGATGATCGGACATGGTTTAGTTGATACGGATCACGTGATCACTTAGATGATTAGAGGGATGTCTATCTAAGTGGGAGTTCTTAAGTAATATGATTAATTGAACTTTAATTTATCATGAACTTAGTCCTGGTAGTATTAGCATATCTATGTTGTAGATCAATGGCTCGCGATGATGCTCCCTGTTTATTTTGATATGTTCCTAGAGAAAAACTATGTTGAAAGATGTTAGTAGCAATGATGCGGACTTGGTCCATGATCTGAGGATTATCCTCATTGCTGCACAGAAGAATTATGTCCTTGATGCACCGCTAGGTGACGGACCTATTGCAGGAGCATATGTAGGCGTTATGAACGTTTGGCCAAGCTCGGTATGAACGTTTAGTGCACCATGCTTTACGGCTAAGAATCGGGGCTTCAAAGACGTTTTGAACGCCACAGAGCATATGAGATGTTCCAAGAGCTGAAATTAGTATTTTAGACTCATGCCCATGTCAAAAGGTATGAGACCTTTGACAAGTACTTTGCCTACAAGATGGAGGAGAATAGCTCAGCTAGTGAGCATGTGATCAGAATGTCTGAATACTACAATCACTTGAATCAAGTTGGAGTTAATCTTCCAGATAAGATAGTGATTCACAGAGTTCTCTAGTCACTATCACCGAGTAACTAGAACTTCATGATGAACTATAATATGCAAGGGATAACGGAAACGATTCCCAAGCTCTTCGTGATGCCGAAATCGACGAAGGTAGAAATCAAGAAAAGCATCAAGTGTTAATGGTTGACAAGACCATCGGTTTCAAGAAATAGGCAAAGGGAAGAAGGGGAACTTCAAAAGGAACGGCAAGCAAGTTGCTGCTCCCGTGAAGAAGCCCAAAGCTAGACCCAAGCCTGAAACTGAGTGCTTCTACTACAAAGGAAATGGCCACTGGAAGTGGAACTGCCCTAGATACTTGGCGGATAAGAAGGATGTCAAAGTAAAAAAAGGTATATTGGATATACATGTTATTGATGTGTACTTTACTAGTGTTTATAGCAACTCCTAGGCATTTGATACTGGTCCAGTTACTAAGAGTACTAACTCGAAACGAGAGTTGCAGAATGAACAGAAACTAGTTAAGAGGCGAGGTGACGATGTGTGTTGGAAGTAGTTCCAAGATTGATATGATCATCATCGCACACTCCATATACTTTCGGTATTAGTGTTGAACCTAAATAAGTATTATTTGGTGTTTGCGTTGAGCATGAATATGATTTGATCATGTTTATTGCAATAAGGTTATTCATTTAAGTTAGAGAATAATTGTTGTTCTGTCTACATGAATTAAACCTTCTATGGTCATACGCCCAATGAAAATGGTTTTTTGGATCTCGATCGTAGTGATACACATATTCATAATATTGAAGCTAAAAGATGCAAAGTTAATAAAGATAGTGCAATTTATTTGTAGCACTGCCGTTTAGGTCATATTGGTGTAAAGCGCATGAAGAAACTCCATGCTGATGGGATTTTGGAATCACTTGATTATGAATCACTTGATGCTTGCGAACCATGCCTTATGGGCAAAATGACTAAGACTCCGTTCTCCAGAACAATGGAGCGAGCAACTGACTTATTGGAAATAATACATACTGATGTATGCAGTCCGATGAGTGTTGAGGCTTGCGGCGGATATCGTTATTTTCTGACCTTCATAGATGATTTGAGCAGATATGGGTATGTCTACTTGACGAAACATAAGTCTAAAACATTTGAAAATTTCATATAATTTTAGAGTGAAGTGTAAAATCATCGCAACAAGAAAATAAAGTTTCTACAATATGATCGTGGAGGAGAATATTTGAGTTACGAGTTTGGTCTTCATTTGAAACAATGCATAATAGTTTCGCAACACACGCCACCTGGAACACCACAGTGCAATGGTGTGTCCGAACATCTTAACCATACTTTATTAGATATGGTGCAATCTATGATGTCTCTTACCGATTTACCACTATTGTTTTGGGGTTATGCATTAGAGACGGCTGCATTCACGTTAAATAGGGCACAATCTAAATCCGTTGAGACGACACCATATGAACTGTGGTTTGGCAAGAAACCAAAGTTGTCGTTTCTTAAAGTTTGGGGTTGCGATGCTTATGTGAAAAAGTTTCATCCTGATAAGCTCAAACCCAAATCGGAGAAATGTGTCTTCATAGGATACCCAAAGGATATAGTTGGGTACACCTTCTATCACAGATCCGAAGGCAAGACATTCGTTGCTAAGAATAGATCCTTTCTAGAGAATGAGTTTCTCTCGAAAGAAGTGAGTGGGAGGAAAGTAGAACTTGATGAGGTAACTGTACCTGCTCCCTTATTGGAAAGTAGTTCATCACAGAAATCGGTTCCTGTGACCCCTACACCAATTAGTGAGGAAGATAATGATGATGATCATGTAACTTCAGATCAAGTTAATACTGAACCTCGTAGGTCAACCAAGGTAAGATCCGCACCAGAGTGGTACGGTAATCCTGTTCTGGAGGTCATGTTACTAGACCATGACGAACCTACGAACTGTGAGGAAGTGATGATGAGCCCAGATTCCGCGAAATGGCTTGAGGCCATGAAATCTGAGATGGGATCCATGTATGAGAACAAAGTGTGGACTTTGGTTGACTTGACCGATGATTGGAAAGCCATAGAAAATAAATGGATCTTCAAGAGATAGATGGACGCTGATAGTAGTGTTACTATCTACAAAGCTAGACTTGTCGAAAAAAGTTTTTGACAAAATTCATGGTGTTGACTACAATGAGATTTTCTCACTCGTAACGATGCTTAAGTCTGTCCAAATCATGTTAGAAAATTGCCACATTTTATGAAATCTGGCAAATGGATGTCAAAACTACATTCCTTAATGGATTTCTTAAAGAAGAGTTGAATATGATGCAACCAGAAGGTTTTGCCGATCCTAAAGATGCTAACAAAATGGGCAAGCTCCAGCGATCCATCTATGGACTGGTGCAAGCATCTCGGAGTTGGAATATACGCTTTGATGAGTTGATCAAAGCATATAGTTTTATACAGACTTGCGGTGAAGCATGTATTTACAAGAAAGTGAGTGGGAGCACTACATCATTTCTGATAAGTATATGTGAATGACATATTGTTGATCAGAAATAATGTAGAATTTTCTGGAAAGCATAAAGGAGTATTTGAAAGGAGTTTTTCAAAGAAAGACCTTGGTGAAGCTGCTTACATATTGAGCATCAAGATCTATAAAGATAGATCAAGATGCTTGATAAGTTTTTTCATTGAGTACATACCTTGACAAGATTTTGAAGTAGTTCAAAATGGAACAGTCAAAGAAAGAGTTCTTGCCTGTGTTACAAGGTGTGAAATTGAGTAAGACTCAAAGCCCGACCACGACAGAAGATAGAAAGAGAATGAAAGTCATTCCCTATGCCTCAGCCATAGGTTCTATAAAGTATGCCATGCTGTGTACCAGATCTATTGTATACCCTACACTGAGTTTGGCAAGGGAGTACAATAGTGATCTAGGAGTAGATCACTTGACAACGGTCAAAATTATCCTTAGTAGAAAAATGATATGTTTCTCGATTAAGGAGGTGACAAAAGGTTCGTCATAAAGGGTTACGTCGATGCAAGTTTTTTCACCAATCTGGATGACTGTAAGTCTCAATCTAGATATATATTGAAGGTGGGAGCAATTAGCTAGAGTAGTGATACATCTCCGTCGTATCTACTTTTCCAAACACTTTTGCCCTTGTTTTGGACTCTAACTTGTATGATTTGAATGGAACTAACCCAGACTGACGCTGTTTTCAGCAGAATTGCCATGATGTTGTTTTATGTGCAGAAAACAAAAGTTCTCGGAATGACCTAAAACTCCACGGAACATCTTAGAAAAAATAATAAAAAATCCTTGCCAAATATGTAGACCAGGGGCCCACACCCTGTCCACGAGGGTGGGGGGCGCGCACCCCCCCTAGGGCGCGCCCCCTACCTCGTGGGCCCCCTGGAGCTCCTCCTACGCCAACTCCAACTCTATATATTTTCTTTCGGAGAGAAAAAAAATCAGGGAGAAGAAATCATCGCGTTTTACGATACGGAGCCGCCGCCAAGCCCTAAAACATCTCGGGAGGGCTGATCTGGAGTCTGTTCGGGGCTCCGGAGAGGGGGATTCATCGCCGTCATCATCATCAACCATCCTCCATCACCAATTTCATGATGCTCACCATCGTGCGTGAGTAATTCCATCATAGGCTTGCTGGAGGGTGACGGGTTGGATGAGATCTATCATGTAATCGAGTTAGTTTTGTTAGGGTTTGATCCCTAGTATCCACTATGTTCTGAGATTGATGTTGCTATGACTTTGCTATGCTTAATGCTTGTCACTAGGGCCCGAGTGCCATGATTTCATATCTGAACCTATTATGTTTTCATGAATATATGTGAGTTCTTGATCCTATCTTGCGAGTCTATAGTCACCTATTATGTGTTATGATCCGACAACCCCGAAGTGACAATAATCGGGATACTTCTCGGTGATGACCATAGGTTGAGGAGTTCATGTATTCACTATGTGCTAATGCTTTGTTCCGGTTCTCTATTAAAAGGAGGCCTTAATATCCCTTAGTTTCCATTAGGACCCCGCTGCCACGGGAGGGTAGGACAAAAGATGTCATGCAAGTTCTTTTCCATAAGCACATATGACTATATTCGGAATACATGCCTACACTATGTTGATGAATTGGAGCTAGTTCTGTGTCACCCTATGTTATGACTGTTACATGATGAACCGCATCCGGCATAATTATCCATCACCGATCCAATGCCTACGAGCTTTCCATATACTAGTTCTCGCTTATTTACTTTCCCGTTGTTACTATTACAATCATTACAAAACACCAAAAATATTGCTTTTGCTTTCATTACTCTTTTGTTACCGTTACCACTACTATCATACTACTTTGCTACTAAATACTTTGTTGCAGATATTAAGTTATCCAGGTGTGGCTGAATTGACAACTCAATTGCTAATACTTGAGAATATTCTTTGGCTCCCCTTGTGTCGAATCAATAAATTTGGGTTGAATACTTTACCCTCGAAAGCTGTTGCGATCCCCTACACTTGTGGGTTATCAAGTAGCTCCATGCAAAGCATTGTAGACATAGAAAATTTGCAAAATACATATGGCTCTAAATGTGGCAGACCCGTTGACTAAATTTCTCTCACAAGCAAAACATGATCACTCTTTGGGTGTTAATCACATAGCGATGTGAACTAGATTATTGACTCTAGTAAACCCTTTGGGTGTTAGTCACATGGAGATGTGAACTAATCACATAAAGATGTGAACTATTGGTGTTAAATCACATAACGATGTGAACTAGATTATTGACTCTAGTGCAAGTGGGAGACTGAAGGAAACATGCCCTAGAGGCAATAATAAAGTTGTTATTTATATTTCCTTATACCATTATAAATGTTTATTATTCATGCTAGAATTGTATTAACCGGAAACTTAGTACATGTGTGAATACATAGACAAACAGAGTGTCACTAGTATGCCTCTACTTGACTAACTCATTGAATCAAAGATGTTTAAGTTTCCTAGCCATAGACATGAGTTGTCATTTGATTAACGGGATCACATCATTAGAGAATGGTCTGATTTACTTGACCCATTCCATTAGCTTACCATACGATCATTTAGTATATTCCTATTGCTTTCTTCATGACTTATACATGTTCCTATGACTATGAGATTATGCAACTCCCGAATACCGGAGGATCACTTTGTGTGCTACCAAGCGTCTGGCGTAATCTGGGTGATTATAAAGGTGCTCTACAGGTGTCTCCGATGGTACTTGTTGAGTTGGCATAGATCGAGATTAGGATTTGTCACTCCGATTGTCGGAGAGGTATCTCTGGGCCCTCTCGATAATACACATCACTATAAGCCTTGCAAGCAATTCAACTAATGAGTTAGTTGAGGGATGATGTATTACGGAACGTGTAAAGAGACTTGCCGGTAACGAGATTGAACTAGGTATTGAGATACCGATGATCGAATCTCGGGCAAGTAACATACCAATGGCAAAGGGAACAACGTATGTTGTTATGCTGTTTGACGATAAAGATCTTCGTAGGATATGTAGAAACCAATATGAGCATCTAGGTTCCTCTATTGGTTATTGACCGGAGATGAGACTCGGTCATGTCTACATAGTTCTTGAACCCGTAGGGTCCGCACGCTTAACATTCGGTGACGATCGGTATTATGAGTTTATGTGTTTTGATGTACAGAAAGTAGTTCGGAGTCCTGGATGAGATCGGGGACATGACGAGGAGTCTCGAAATGATCGAGACGTAAAGATCGATATATGGACGGCTATATTCGGACATCGGAAAGGTTCCGAGTGATTCGGGTATTTTTGAGTACCGGAGAGTTACGGGAATTCGCCGGGGAGTACATGGGCCTTATTGGGCTTTAGGGGAAAGAGAGAGGGGAGGCTGCGCGCCCCTACAAGGCCTAGTCCGAATTGGACTAGGGGGAGGCGCGGTGCCCCCTCCTTCATTCTCTTCTCTTTTCCCTTTCCTTGTCTCCTACTCCTACTACACGGAAGGGGGGGGGATCCTTCTCCCGGTGGGAGTAGGACTCCCTTTGGGGCACGACTAGGAGGGCCGGCCTCTCCCCCTCCTCCAATCCTTTATATACGTGGCCAGGGGGCACCCCATAGATACAAGTTGATCAGTTGATCTTTAGCCGTGTGCGGTGCCCCCCTCCACCATAATCCACCTCGGTCATATCGTAGTGGTGCTTAGGCGAAGCCCTGCGTTGGTAGAAACATCATCACCGTCATCACGCCGTCGTGCTGACGGAACTCTCCCGCAAAGCTCTGCTGGATCGGAGTTCGTGGGACGTCATCGAGCTGAACGTGTGCTAAACTCAGAGGTGTCGTGCGTTTGGTACTTGGATCGGTCGGATCGTGGAGACGTACGACTACATCAACCGCGTTGTCATAACGCTTCCGCTTTCGGTCTACGAGGGTACGTGGGCACACTCTCCCCTCTTGTTGCTATGCATCACCATGATCTTGCGTGTGCGTAGGAATTTTTTGAAATTACTACGTTCCCCAACACTCATGGGGTCTCCCACCCACGTCCTAGTGGAGGCCCCATGCTCCACGCTGCTGGGAAGACCAGAAGAATAGTGTAGGTGCCGGAGGCGACTGCTCTTTTGCTTACTTTCTGTAGCTGATTTGCAACTTCTTAAAATGAAATTTGGAGCTTTCGCGTCTTTTATTTGAAAGGGTTGGGAATTTTTTTCTCCTCGCAGCGTTCGCTCTTTCAGGCCTTGCCTTAGGGAGAGTGACAGTTGCCCGTTGCTCTTCCTCACTCGTCACGCGTGTGGGGTTTGGGCACTGTGTGTGCGCCGAGGCCACCCGCAAACACACCTCACCAAAGCCTTGGTGCCCGAGCCTTTGGCATCTTAATCCTTGCGCGACGATCTCAAACAAGCTAACAGGCACACACGCCCTCTTGAGTCCGTGCCTCCGGGCATCGCAACGTGATGTACCAGCGGCAACCAGCTCGCGCGAGGTGTGGCACCTCCGGTGGTTTCCTAATCCTGCAGCCACAGGGTGCCTCCCGTGACTTGATGGTTTCCTAACCCCGCAGCCGTAGGGTGCCTCCCGAGGCTTGACAACTTTTGAATCTTCAAGAAGAAAACCCTTGGAGAACTTCCTCAGAATAAGGGGCGTGCAGGAAATCCAAGCCCTAGAGTGGCATGCTCTCGCGGCACGGGAGTCTACTACAAGCACAATTGAGCTTATTTATCCCAATCAGTAGCAACACAAATGTCATGATGTGATATAAAAACAATAACACAATGGCGCAAGCGCCATGGTTCATTACACGCCCCGGCATGACCTTCTACTTTTTTGATGCAGGAGAAAGAAAGAAACAAAAGCATCCGCGCGACTACAGCGGCTCCTGAGACCCGGCTCCATCAGCGCCCAAGCTTAGTCGGAGTCCTCCTCCTGCTTCACCGGGGCGCGCCGGCGAGGCAGCTCGTCGCCCTCCCCGGTCCGAGCTCGGTGGCGTGGTGGCTCATGATAGTAACCATCGCTCGTGCTTTCCCCAGAGGAGGAGTCGCCACCACTGGAGGCCTCGCGACCATCGCAAAGGGCAAGGTCACCACCGGAGATGTTGTCGCCCCCTAGCCGCCATCGTCGGAGGGTTGGATGTCGTCATCGTCATTGTCGCCCTCCGGGTAGCACCCCAAGCGCCTTCCATTCTCCCGGAAGACCTTGACGTAGAGGATCGTGGCGCCGTCATACCTGAAGTGGAGGGTACACCTCCCTTGCAGGCCGCGTGCATGGGCAAACGGCTGTCACCCGCGGTTTAGGAACATGTTGCCGGCGACGGTGACCTCGACTTCCACCCATGAGGCCTTGCTGTTGCTGCTATCGACTTGCAGCCAAAGGCCATTGGGTCCCCCGGCCGGCAGCACGCCTGCAAATAAGCACGAGACCTGGAACCAGATGCCTGCGGGCCTCTCCACCCACACCATGATCTCCGAGGATGCGTCGGCAGTGGGATCACGGGCACGGTGGCCGAACGGCCGCCACATGCCTCAACCCATCTCCACGGCCACCCCGGCCGTGGCAACTTCCGCCGCGGGATGGCGCACCTCCACGGTTGCCAGAGGCGGCGCCAGCCTTCGAGGGGGTTCTCCCGTGCCCTTGGGGATCCACTGCCGATGTTGCAGCATATTTGCGGGGGCGGCCTCTCTTGGGCGGCGGCGAGCCTGGTCCTTCTTTGGGAGCCTTTCCCTTCTCTGCGGCAAAGAACCTCCTCACTGGCTCCATGGACGCTTTGACAAGATGGTAGGACAAAGAGGAAGAAGAAGGAGCGATCAGCGAGAAGATGAAGATGGGCCGGGGGCTCTGCCCCCCACCCCATTTATAGTCGGAGGAACGCAAACCGCCGGCCAATCATGCTCTGTGCCATGATGGCCTTTCTGCAGGCGCCAGGCAGTTGTCAAGTCGGGTAGTTGCCGAGGCAGCATGGGGAAGTGGAGATGCCCATGTCCCATCAAGCGCCACGCGTCGACTCGGTCCACATGCGATTGGGGGACGCGGGGCTTCGCCCTTGCCCTTTAGCTTCTCTTTGAAGCCAAGTCTGAGCGCGCCTTGGGCCCGGAGGCTACTGTCGGCGTTCTGGGAACCAGGGTACCCAGACTTGCCTACTTGCGGCCCATGACATGGCTTCATCGATGGCCTAGTACGACCCATCTACAACACCTTCAAGACAAGACCCACGTGAGGGACTAAGCCTCATGAGGCGGGCGACATCAAGATCTCCGGAGGAAGCGGCCTCCTTGGGCCGCCTCACGAGGAGCGAAGATTTCTATTCAGGTGCCCACCTCCTGAGGTTGAGGTGATGCAAGCCATGATGACCAAGGCCAGGCGAGCGCCAGCGGGCGCAGAGGAGCAGGTTTTCTCTTTGGTGCTAAGGAGCCAAAGGTTTCCATTCCCGCGCAACAAGACCAAGACCGCCAGGACGGATGTCATCACCGAGCCCACTACAGCTTTACGACCAAAAGCTTTGCATGCAAAGACCACCTTTTGTCAGGATAAGATGTACTACTTGTCCCCTTTCAAATTGGTCACTGTGGGATCCCTTCCCGCCTATGTTTTGGGGGAAGAGGACCGAGGCCACTATAAATATAGGTTAGCCACCACCATAGGAAGGGAGCTCTCTATGTCGAATCCACACCTTACCAGCTCACACCACACCAGAGCAGACCTCATGAGGTTCTTCTTCCCTTGTACCATTTCATACTCAGCCCCTCGTGAGGCTCATCCACCCCAAAGCAAGAGTAGGGTCTTGCAGCGCAAGGTGGCCCGAACCTGGGTAATTGCCGTGTCCATCTTGTTCCTTGTTCATTGAGCTAGGCCGTAGGGGTGACGTACTGGTTGGCCGAGGAGGTTGAGTTCTTCGCACACGCCCCAGAGTTCAAACCTTTCTTGGGTCCGCAGAGCCCTGAATTCGACAAACCCAGAGCCTAGTGCTAGTTTTTGTTTTTTTCTTCTTGTTTTTGACTTCTACAGAAAAGAAATATCAAACGGAGTCCAAACGGAATAAAACTTTACAATGAGTTTTATTGTACCAGAAGACACCTACGTGACATGGAGAGAGGGCCAGAAGAGTCCCGAGGAGGCCACAGGCCTCTAGGTCACGCCCCAGGGGGCGCCCCTGGCTTGTGCGGCCCTCGAGGGTCCTCCAACCCTAATTTCAGTGCTATATATTCTCAAATATTCCCCCAACATCAGAAGCATCCACAAAAATACTTTTTCGCCGCCGCAAGCCTCTGTTCCCATGAGATCCCATATTGGGGCCTTTTTGGCACCATGTCGGAGGGTGATTCGATCACGAAGGGCCTCTATATCAACCTTGCTGCCCTTCCGATGAAGCGTGAGTAGTTTACCGCAGACCTAAGGTCCATAACTAGTTGCTAGATGGCTTATTCTCTCTCTTTGACCTTCAATACAATGTTCTCCTCGACGTTCTTAGAGTTTTATATGATGTAATATTCTTTTGCGATGTGTTTGTTGAGATCCGATGAATTGTGTCTTCTCTGAACTGTTTTATGCATGATTAAGATATATTTGTATTTCTCTTCAAACTATCAGTTTGGTTTGGCCAACTAGATTGGTTTTTCTTGCAATGGGAGAGGTGCTTAGTTTTGGGTTCAATCTTGCGGTGTCCTCACCCAGTGACAGAAGGGGTAGCGAGGCACATATTGCATTGTTGCCATCGAGCATAAAAAGATGGGGTTTATATCATATTGCTTGAGTTTATTCCTCTACATCGTGTCATCTTACTTAAAGCGTTGCTCTATTCTTATGAACTTAATACTCTAGATGCAGGTAAGAGACGGTCGATGTGTGGAGTAATAGTAGTAGATGCAAAATCGTTTTGGTCTACTTGTCATGGACGTGATGCCTATATTCATGATCATTGCCTTAGATATTGTCATAACTATGCGCTTTTCTATCAATTTGTCAACAGTAACTTGTTTACCCACAGTATGTTTTCTTTCAAGAGAGAACCTCTAGTGGAACCTATGCCCCCGTGTCTATTTTCCATCATATATTTTCATATCTATAAACCAGAAAATCCCCAAAATATCTTGCTGCAATTTATTTATATTCACTTTAGTTTTCTCTTTTATTTATCTTTTATACCTATCTCTATCAGATCTCACTCTTGTTCATGATCGTGAAGGGATTGACAACCCCTTTTTTTGCGTTGTGTGCAAGTGTTTATTACTTTGTGCGGGTGCATATATTGGAGACTTGCTTGTGCCTCCTACTGGATTGATACCTTGGTTCTTAACTGTGTGAAATATTTATCTCTACTTTGCTGCATAATCCTTTCCTCTTCAAGGGAAAAATCAACGCAAGCTCAAGAAGTAGCAGGAAGAATTTCTGGCACCGTTGCCGGGGAGGTTCTACATCAAGCCTACCAAGTACCCATCATAAACTCCCATCTCATGCGCTTACATTATTTGGAATTTGCCTCTAGTTTTCCTCTCCCCCACTTCTAAAATGTTTTCAGAAAAATACAAAAATATTTGCGTTTTTATTTGCCCTTCTTCCGTTTGCTTTTTGTTTGCTTGTGTGCTAGCTTGCTTGCTTCGTCATGATGTCTCAAGAAAATACCAAGTTATGTGACTTTTCCAACACTAATAATAATGATTTTATTAGTACTCTGATTGCTCCCGCCATTAGTGCGGAATCATATGAAATTAATGCCGCTTTGTTGAATCTTGTTATGAAAGAACAATTTTCCAGTAGTCCTAAGGAAGATGCCGCATCCCATCTAAATACTTTCATTGAGTTGTGTGATATGTAAAAGAAAAAATATGTGGATAATTATATTGTTAAATTGAAGCTATTTCCGTTCTCACTACGAGATCATGCTAAAACTTAGTTTTCATCTTTGCCTAAAAATAGTATTGATTCATGGAATAAGTGTAAAGATGCTTTTGTTTCCAAGTATTTTCCTCCCGCTAAGATCATCTCCCTTAGGAATGATATAATGAATTTTAAGACACTTGATCATGAACATGTTGCACAATCTTGGGAGAGGATGAAATTGATGATAAGAAATTGCCCTACTCATGGATTAAGTTTATGGATGATCATACAATTGTTTTATGCCGGATTGAATTTTGCATCTAGAAATCTTTCAGATTCCGCTGCGGGAGGTAGTTTTATGGAAATAACATTAGCAGAAGCTACTAAATTCCTAGATAATATTATGGGAAATTACTCTCAATGGCATAACGAAAGATCTTCAACTAGTAAAAAAGTGCATGCGATTGAAGAAATTAATGCTTTGAGTGGAAAAAGTGGATGAACTTATGAAATTGATTTCTAGCAAGAGTGCTCATATTTATCCTAATGATATGCCTTTGTCCACCTTTATTTATAATAATAATGAATCTATAGAGGTGAATTTTGTTGGTAGGAACAATTTTGGTAATAACACATATAGAGGTAATTTCAACCCTAGGTCGTTTCCTAGTAATACCTCTAATAATTATGGTAATTCATACAACAATTATTATGGAAATTATACTAAAATACCTACTTATCTTGAGAATAATATTAAAGATTTCATTAATTCTCAAAAGAATTTCAATACCATGGTAGAAGAAAAATTGCTTAAGATTGATGATTTGGCTAGGAACGTTGATAGAATTTCTCTTGAGATTGATTATTTAAAGATTAGATCTATGCCACCCAAGATTGATATTAATTAATCTCTAAAAGCTATTAAAATGTCTATGGATGAATGTAAAGAAAGAACCGCTAGGATGCGTGCTAAGAGAGACTAGTTTGTAAAAGCGTGTTCTTCTAGTTTTTGCCAAAACAATGGTGAAGATCATAAAGTGATTGGTGTCACTCCTATTGAATCTTTTTTTGTAATATAAATCTTGATAAAGATGGGACTGGATATGAGTCAACTTTAGTTAGAAGGCGTCCCAATAATTTGGAGTTTAAAGATCTTAATGAAAAAATTGATAAAAGTGGGATTGGAGAGGTCAAAACTTTAAGTAGCGATGAACCCACTCTTTTGGATTTCGAGGACTTTAATTATGATAATTGTTTGTCGATATATTGTATTTCCTTGTTGCAATCCAGGCTTAATTTACCGCTTTCTTATAATCAAACTAAAGCTTTTACTAAACATATAGTTGATGCTATAATGAAATCGTTTGAAGAAAAACTTGAGTTGGAAGTTTCTATCCCTAGAAAGCTTTATGATGAGTGGGAACCTACTACTAAAATTAAAATTTAAAGATTATGAGTGTAATGCTTTGTGTGATTTGGGTGCTAGTGTTTCCACTATTCTGAAAACTTTATGTGATGTGCTTGGTTTCCATAAATTTGATGATTGTTCTTTGAATTTGCATCTAGCGGATTCCACTATTAAGAAACCTATGGGAAGGATTAATGATGTTCTTATTGTTGCAAATAGGAATTATATGCCCATAGATTTTATTGTTCTTGATATAGATTGCAATCCTACATGTCCTATTATTCTCAGTAGACCTTTCCTTAGAACGACTGGTGTAGTTATTGATATGAAAGAAGGAAACATTATATTTCAATTTCCATCAAGGAAGGGCATGGAACACTTTCTAAGAAAGAAAATTAAATTGCCATATGAATCTATTATGAGGGCTACTTATAGATTGCATACCAAAGATGACAATACCTAGATCTATGTTTTACGCCTAGCTAAGAGCTTTGAACAATAGCGCTTGTTCGGCGGCAACCCAATTTTATTTTTGTGTTTTTGTTTTTGCTACTGTTTTTCAATAAATACACATTATTAATTCTGCATTAATTGTTTTTTGGTGTATTAATTAGTGTTTGAGCCAAGTAAGACCTTTGGGAAGGTCTATGGTGATGGTTGAATTGATTTTGCTAAAAAAACAGAAACTTTTGTGCTCATTGCCAGAATTTTAAAAATGACAGAAACGTTATTTTGATTTGAATTTTCTACAAAAGACTGATATACAAATTGCCTAGCTTTTCCTAATTTTCATAATTTTTGGAGTTACAGAAGTATACGAAGTTTCCAGATTACTATAGACTGTTCTGTTTTTGACAGATTCTGTTTTCTACGTGTTGTTTGCTTAGTTTGATGAATCTATGGGTAGTAAATGGGGGGGGGGGTATGAACGATGGAGAAGCTGGAATACGTAGATATTACACCAGTATAAATTTTAATGATTTCAAAACAATACCGAAGTGGTGATTTATTTTATTATACTAACAGAGCTTATGAGTTTTCTGTTGAGTTTTGTGTTGTGAACTTTCCAAGTTTTGGGCAAGGATTTGATGGACTATGGAATAAGGAGTGGCAAGAGCCTAAGATTGGGGATGCCCAAGGCACCCAAGGTAATATTCAAGGACAACCAAGCATCTAAGCTTGGGGACGCCCCGGATGGCATCCACTCTTTTGTCTTCAATCCAGCGGTAAATTTACTTGAGGCTATAATTTTATTCACCACATGATATGTGTTTTGCAAGCGTCTTGTTTGATATGAGTCTTTTATTTTTAGTTTGCCACAATCATCCTTTCTGTACACACCTTTGAGAGGGACACACTGTCGGTGTACTAGAGTAGGGGTACCCTAGTATCCCGAACTTCGTGCCGCAGACGATTCTGCGCCTACGGTAGGGCTAGCCTGATGACCGCCAAGATCCTCGGCTGCTCCTTTGGAGCCATTCAGAACAAAGTAATCAAGACCCGGCAAGAGGAGCTTGCCGGAAGGCCACTCAGGTATGCGAAGGAAACAAGGCCCGGCAAGAGGAGCTTGCCGGGAAGGCTTAGTGAGCGATAAGCTCCCGAGCGCGACAAGAACCTCGCCGCGACAAAGTACTACGCGCGGCAAGTGACCTCTCTTCATCTCCGCTCCAGCTCACCCGCCAACGTGTCACCACGGGGCTCTCCCAAGCTGCGCGTGTCGACGGGCTGTGCAGCCAGCGGGAGCAGCGATAAGAGGCAGCGACAGGCTACCATCGTGGCAAGCGGAGGCGCCTTGCGGTCCTGTTACCTTTTTGGGCGGCCGAGGCGGGCATTGATGACTTTTGTCCCTTGCCGTCGAGTTAGGTATAGATTACTTTACCTTGCATAAAGCGGTGTACCAACCTATGTTTTACCATCTTACCCTTGTCTACTTGCCACATGTGGTGACCCTTGTGCCTATAAAGGAGGCCCAAGTGCAACATAGAAAGGGTTCGGTCCAGCTCGGCTTAGTTCATTCCACTCATACGAGACCACATTTAGGCTAGGTTTTGTAGCTCCCGTTGCTCCCTAGCAAGAACACAAGATAATCCACAAAGCAGCAGTAGGGTATTATCTCTCGGAGAGCTCGAAGCTGGGTAAATCCGCTCGCGTGCATCGCCTCGATCCGCTCTTTGTGCGATCTCCGCCCCCTCCGAACCACAAGGGACCCAGGTCCGTGGGTGTTAAATGGGACACGATCAGTTCTCCCCGACATCTTTGGCGCGCCAGGTAGGGGGCGTCGAGGCTGTGTGAACCCGATCCGGCGGTTACACGACCAACTTCATCAACATCTTCGTCGACATGGCGCCAAGAAGAAGTCTTCGGCGATGCGAGCCGTCGCGTCGAACCCACCACCACCGGGCTGTCGGTGGTGGGGAAACGCATAGGAAGGAACCGGCGTTGTCGAGAGAGCCCACAATGCCGCCAGGTCCAAGGACAAGGCAGCACAGGCGTTGGCGTCCGAGTCCGCACCGCGTCCTTCGCAGGAGGCGCGGGACCGACAGCGTCATGATGCTCGCGGCACCATACGCTCGCTGGATCAAGGCCAAGCTGGTGGATCCCGAGGCCCTCGAGACCCGCATGCCCCCCAGCATGCTGGTACGAAAGCAGTCTGGTTGCTTGGGCGGGATGCTGCTCCTCCTAACTTGGTTAGGAGTCCGAGCACATCCGTTCTTCGCTCCGTCGCCGTTACCGCCAACCACACCAGCGGAAGCCTTGGCTGAAACTCGATTACTTCTAGATTACCCTCCAACGGCTGATAAGGTCTCGAATGGAGGCTACAATTCAAAGTCTCATCGGCTTCGCCAACGGCGACATCCCGCGGCAACCGAGTGCTTCGCAGCCGCGCAAGGCGACAAAGCGCGAGCTGATGGTGGCGAGACTTGCGGGGTGCACCCACCGTACACTCCCTTCCGAAGGCCAAGATCCCGACTCGCGGATCCACCTCGACAGCGACTCCACCGCGTCGTCCGGATCCGCGAGCTCGTCGCGACCTCGCCAAGTTCTCCGAGAACGGCAAGAAGAAGACGCTTCGAACCCGCGCCGGCGCCCGAAGAAGCGCGCCGTCAATCCGACCAGCGCGCGGGCCCATGTCGATATGCATGCGCCCGAAGAACCGGCGACTTGTCCGTCTGTGATAGGTTGCCCTGCGTTCACCCGTAAGTTGCGGCAAGTCCGGTGGCCGACAAGAAAAACTTCAAACCAGATGTGCGGAGAAGTATGATGGCAGGACACACCCATCGGAGTTCCTCGGCATCTACACCATCGCGGTGCAAGCTGCGGGGGCGAGACGACAAGATCCTCGCCAACTACTTTCCCCGGTGCTCAAGCCAAGCGCCGGATCTTGGCTCATGCACTTGCGGATGGCTCTATTTCTTCTTGGGCAGATTTGTGCCACCAGTTTGTTGGCGCCTTCACGGTGACCACAAGCCTCATGGCGGAGAGTGATCTCCACCTGCTTTCCCGAAGGAGGAGAGTCCCTGCGCAAGTTCATCCAGAGATTCAATCAGTGCACTACAACATCCCGGCGTCCACCCTGCGCGGTGATCGGTGCATTCCATCGTAATGTACGAAACCGCAGGATGAGGAGGAGATGGCGATGTGCAAAGTGAAAGACGTCGTGAGCTCTCACGCCTGGCCGACAAGTGTGCCTTGCTGAAGAAGGAAGAAGAGTCCTGGAGAGAATGTGGGAGCAGAATCGGCGGTGAGGAGATCGCCCGGCAAGGAAGAGCGGTGGCGAAACAATGAAGGAAGAAAACCAAGAAGTACTAGTTGTCGAGCAGTCCGGCAAGGATGGTGCCGCCAACAAAGCCAAGGCTGGTGGCTCCGGCAAGGAGGTTGCCGTTGTCGCCGACCGCCAAGCTGTGGCGGCCGCCGACAAGCCCGACAGCTCAACAAGCGATCTTGTAAAATCCACCGCACCAAGGGCCACGATCTCGAGCTGCAAGAAAGTCGAGCAGCTTGTTGAGCTCTGAGAGCTGAATCTGAGCGGCAAGACAAGGAGAAGGCCCAAGAAGGTGCAGTACAGCAAGTAAGAAGAGACCCGATCGGGGAGGGCGCTTGCGGCAAGGCCAAGCAGCGGCAAGGAGATGAGACCTCCCAGCGGTCGTGACAAGGAAGAAGACGAAGATGAAGGCAGCGAAGACATGGAAGGCGATGAAGCGAGGCGAGCAAGAGTTTCAAAAGGCAACAGAGGTCCTTTGTGTTGATGGTGGTGCTTCTCTGCATACCTCGCACCGCCAACTCAAGCAATGGATTCGTGAGGTGAATGCAGCAGAACCCTCCATAGAGTCGCGCAAACCTCTGAAGTGGTCCAGCACGCCCATCATCTTTGACATTGAGGACCACCCAGATCGCATCACTGCGGTCGGGTGCTTGCCGATGTTGGTCTCACCAACCATCCGCAACCTCAAAGTCACAAAGATGCTGGTTGACGGCGGGGCCGGCCTGAATTTGATCTCCTCTGCAGTGCTCCAAAAGCTTCAAATCCCTGACAGCGAGCTTGAAGAAACTGGTACTTTCCAAGGAATTAACCCAGGAAGGAGCAAGCCCAAAGGGAAGGTCACGTTGCCGGTAACATTCGGCTGCGAGCTCAACTTCAGAACTGAGAGGGTCACGTTTGACGTCGCCGATTTCCCATTGCCCTACAATGGCATACTTGGCCGTCCAGCACTCGCCAAGTTCATGGCCGCCTCTCATTATGCTTACAACCTACTCAAGATGCCCGGCCCGATAAGCGTCATTTCTGTCCATGGCGACAAGAAGGATGCACTTATCTGCGCCGACAAGATTCTACCGGATGCAGCAGCCGCGCGAGATAGCAAACCACTTGCCGCTGAAGCTCCGGGGAAGAAGAAGACCACCAAGTCCGGCAAGAGCTCTGTTGCCCTCCAGCAAGCGCACCTCTTGGTGCTGCGCTACCGTCGAGGACGCACCATCGAGCTCCACCGGCAAGTGCAAGAAGGCGATGGCAGCTCCGCCAAGACCAAGAAGGTGCCCGCCAAGGAGGGCGGCACTGGTGGTACCTTCACCATCGATGCCACGCTTGATCCTAAATAGGAAGGCGAGCTCGTTGCTTTCTGCGGGCGAATGTCGATGTGTTTGCATGGCAACCATCGACATCCCGGTGTTCCCAGTGAAAGTAATTGAGCACCACCTAGCTGTCTCGTCCTCACGCTGGCCCGTCAAGCAAAAAGTTAGGAAGCAGCGCGTTGGGCGCCAAGAGTTCATAGCGAGAAGAAATCAAGAAGTTGGAAGCAGCGGGGCTTGTCAAGGAGTCCTCCATCCCACGTGGTTGGCCAATCCGGTAGTTATGCATAAGGCTAATGGGAAATGGAGACTCTGTATTGACTTCACTGATGTTAATAAAGCTTGTCCCAAAGACCCATTTCCCTTGCCACGTATCGACCAGATTGTTGACTCCACGGCTGGATGTGATCTGCTTTCATTTCTTGATGCATATTCAGGATATCATCAGATCTTCATGGCAGAAGAGGATGAAGAGAAAACCGCATTCATTACACCATGTGGCACGTACTGCTTCATACGGATGCCTTTTGGTTTAAAGAATGCTGGTTCAACCTTTGCAAGAGTAGTCCACGATGCCTTTGAGCCACAAATACACAGAAATGTAGAAGCTTACATGGATGACATAGTGGTCAAGAGCAAGGACAAAGCAACTCTGGTTCAGGATTTGGATGAAACATTTGCAAATCTGCGCAAGATCAACCTCAAGCTCAACCCCGAGAAGTGCGTGTTTGGAGTCCCTTCCGGCAAGCTTCTCGGGTTCTTTGTGTCTCAGCGGGGAATTGAAGCCAATCCCGACAAGATCAAGGCCATTGAGCAGATCGAAGCACCAAAGCGCGTCAAGGATGTCAGAAGACTTGCCGGTTGCGTGGCTGCTCTCAGCAGGTTCATCTCTAAGTCTGCTGAACGCGCCCTGCCGTTTTTCAAGATTTTGAAAAAGGCAGGTCCAATGAAATGGACTCCCGAAGCGGAGGCTGCGCTGCAGGATTTAAAGAGGTACCTGTCCTCCGCTCCAATACTTGTTGCACCTAGGCCACAAGAGAAGTTGCTGCTGTATATAGCGGCAACCAATCAAGTGGTTAGTGCTGCGTTAGTAGCGGAGAGGGAGGCAGATGATGAGCCGGCAACCGAGGCAGGCGCATCCAGCGATAAGCAAGGGGCTTCACCGTCAAGCTCTGGTCCCGACAAGGACGGATCAGCGCAGGGTTGCGACAAGATACAGAACAAGATGGTGCAGCGCCCAGTCTATTTTGTCAGTTCCCTTCTGCAGGGGGCTAGGTCAAGGTACTCTGGTGTGCAGAAGTTGCTTTTCGGCCTCCTCATGGCCTCAAGAAAGCTGCGCCATTACTTTCGAGCACATGAGATAACAGTTGTCACTCGCTTTCCGTTGAAAAGGATATTGCAAAATCCAGAAGCAACAGGCAGGATTGTCGAGTGGGCACTGGAACTGTCGAGCTTTGGCCTCAAGTTTGAAAGCACTTCAACTATCGAGCGAGCATTGGCGGAATTCATAGCTGAGTGGGCGTAGCGCAAGATGAAGAAATTCGAGACGAGCATCCTGTCAAAGAGGCAAATAAAGAGTGGCTGATGTTCTTGATGGTGCCTTCTCGCTGCAAAGGCGCCGGTGCAAGCGTCTGCTTATCGCACCCACCGGAGAGCACCTCAAGTACATAGTCCAGATGCACTTTCCCAAGGAACAAGCAACAAACAATACTGCAGAGTATGAAGGTTTGCTTGCCGGTCTCAGGATTGCGGTATACCTTGGGATCAAGAAGCTCATTGTCAGGGGGGACTCACAACTTGTCGTCCGACAAGTAAATAAAAATTATCAAAGTCCGTTGATGGAAGCCTACGTCGATGAAGTGAGAAAGCTAGAAGAGCACTTTGAAGGTCTGCAGATGGAACACGTTCCAAGAGCTCAGAATGATATAGCCGATGGCCTCTCCAAATGTGCCGCACTTAAGTTACCTGTGGAACCAAGAATTTTTGTGCTCAACTTGACTCAGCCAACCGTAACACCATCAACAGGACAGAGCAAGAAGAGAAAACTGGTTTCCGGCGACTACTTTCCGGCAGAGCTCCCTGAAGCCGCCGCCAAGAAGGTCCCTAAAATCAACATAAATATCACTGAGGAGCAGTCTGCTCCGACAAACCATGCAGTTTGTATCGTTGAAGCAAACGCTCCCGACAAGTTTTGCTCCAAAAGCTTGCGGGGATCATCAACTCGGCGGACCCACGTGTCCTTGCCGTAGAAGCTGATGTTCCCGCAGTGATAGATGAGCCTTTAGTCCTTGTTGTCGAGCCACGTGCTCCGGCATGGGCACAACAAATCGTCCATTTCCTTGAGACAGAGAACTTCCGAAGAGCAAGAAGAAGCGGAAAAAGTAACACGGCAGTCAAGTATGTACCAGTTTGTTGACAACATCCTGTACAGAAGAAGACTCAACGGTGTGAAATTAAAGTGCATTTGCCGGGAAGATGGACATAAGCTGTTGGCAGAGATACATGGAGGCATATGTGGTCACCACATTGGCGCAAGGGCACTTGCCGGCAAAGCTTTCCGGCAAGGTTTCTTCTGGCCAGAAGCCCTCCAGGATACAACTGCACAAGTAACAAAGTGTGAAGCGTGCCAGTTCCATTCCAAACAGATACACCAACCAGCTCAAACTCTCCAGACAATCCCTTTATCCTGGCCCTTCTCGGTCTGGGGGCTCGACATCCTCGGCCCTTTTCCTCGAGCCGTCGGGGGCTTTGAGTACTTGTACGTCGCCATCGACAAGTTCACAAAGTGGCCAGAAGTGGAACCGGTGAGGAAGGTGACAGCACACAACAAGATCAAGTTCTTCAGGTCAATTGTTTGCCGCTTTGGGATTCCTAACAGAATCATCACCGACAACGGCACACAGTTCATGAGCCGCACCTTCATGCAATACGCCCAAGATCTTGGCGCCAAGATCTGCTTTGCTTCTGTTGCTCATCCGAGAAGCAACGGTCAAGCAGAGAGAGCAAACGCTGAAGTGCTGCGGGGACTCAAGACCAGAACTTTCGACAGGCTGCGCAACTGCGGAAGGAACTGGATCGAGGAGCTGCCGGTGGTTCTTTGGCCGATAAGGACGACGCCAAATCGAGCCATTGGCCAGACACCTTTTGCTCTAGTCTACGGAGCAGAGGCAGTTCTCCCCACGGAACTCGTATACGGGTCACCTCGAGTGCTCGCTTATGATGAGCTTGAGCAAGAGCAGCTGCGACAAGATGACGCGCTGCTCCTCGAGGAAGATCGTCTTCAGGCTGCTGTACGAGCTGCTCGTTACCAGCAAGCTTTGCGTCGCTACCATAGCCGCAAAGTTAATGCCAGAAGCTTCGAGGAAGGCGACCTTGTTCTTCGGCGCGTTTAATCCGCCAAGAATTCCAACAAGTTGACGCCGAAGTGGGAAGGCCCTTATCGGGTGAAACGAGTCACTAGGCCCGGCGTTGTCCGCCTTGAGACCGAAGATGGCGTTCCGGTGAGCAATTCCTGGAATATAGAGCATCTTCGCAAGTTTTACCCATGAGGCGCGGTTGCCGGAACCCGTTCCGGCAACCACCCTTTTGTACAAGTCTTGCCGCTGCTGCATGTAATCCTTTGTACAAAGTCGGGCGCAGACCCCGTGCATCAGTAAAGCATATGAGTTGCGCACATTTTGTCAATACATGCTTTCATAATCTTATATCCATGTGTTTACTAACATTTTGTGCAGCACCCGCACCCGGTAAGCGATGACGAGCCTCTAGGCTCCATAACTTTATTTTCTCTTCTTTCTTCTCAAACAAGAATAAGGTTCATCCACCCACAAGTTAACCGGGAGGAAGGAGAAGATAATGGTGTGGGCCGCTGCGTTGCTCGAGGGACCTGTCGCCTTGCCGGAAATGGACAACAGAAAAGCTAAGTTGCTAAGTTTAAGCGACCAGTTTTAAATTTTAAGTTATCTTCCTCGAGCGATAGTACTTTGTATGGAAAACCTGCGCGGAGGAACCGACTCGCGATCGGCTTGCGCCCTTACTTTGTTTCGAGTCCGCTCAACAACTTAAGTGTGCTGCAACTAGTTGCGACAAGGTTGCTTGTCGGAGGCGGCATCGCCAAAGAGGCTGCTGAAGTTCCGCTTTTCGGCGCTCATGACAAAGGTGTTTGCACCGACAAGTTCCCTGAAAGCGTAGGGTATAAACATACAAAGGAGAAATCGAGTAAAGGAAATAACATTGCATTCGATTGCCTAGGATAGTGTATATTACATAATAACTTGTCGGATCTAATAGACTTTTATCTAAACATGATCTACAGCGACAAGAGAAAAGATAGACTTGGCGGCCTAGTCCACGCGGTCGCCTCGAGCCTCTTAACTCCACTCACCCTGTCCACAATGGGTGCGATAAGGGCTTTGAGCGCTTCAACATCGGGCGGATGGAGGCAGGGACTTGAGGGCTTTGGTGAAGTCGACGCTTTGGGTTGCGGAAGGCCACCTTCATCAACACCTTCCGAGAGCCTCGGCGCAGACTTGACGTGATTCCTCCGCCATTGCTTCGAACCTCTTCCCGGAGCCGCTGGATACCCGCCAACACGCCTTTGAAGAATAGGCTGAGCTTGACGCCGGTTGGAGGTTCTCGTCGATGGAATATCCAAGATCTGTCATCCCCAACTCTATCAGCTCATTATGGATGCGGCGGCGATGTCCACAAGACCTTCTCATCCGATGCATTATGCTGTCTCAAGATTATTCTGGGCAGTCACAGCATTCGACAGCAACTCCTCGGTGGCCTTGATCTTTTCCAGCAGGCCCTTTTCCCCGATCCTTGGCGCCATTCAACGTCTTCGTCAGGGTGGTCAGCTTCAGCTCCAAATCCGCCTTGACGTCCTTGGCGGCATCGATCTCCTTGATCTTTTCAGCAAAACGACCCTTTCACGCTCGCGCTTCAACCCGGCGACCTCCTCGGCACTCTTCTGGACGGTGGACTCCAGCTGAGCCACCCTCGTCTCCAATTCCCTCTTGGCGGCCTCGGCAGCTGCAGCGGCATCTTTTGCCTCCTGAAGTGGCCCGCCAATCGCTTGTTTCGCAGCAGCGAGATCTTCCTCATAGCTGTCGAGGTTGATCTTCCGCTCGCGCCACTCACCTTCTCGCGGAGAGCTTCTCGCGGCAAGCCTCTGCTGCTCTTCGACCTCGCCCTTCTCCAAGATGAAGGCCGTGCGCTCCTTAGCAAGCTGCTCCCGCGCTTCCGCTATATCCCGGAGAGTTTCTTTGTTGGCGTGCCGGAGCTCTTCCGCGTGTTTCTCCAAGTCAGCTCCCGCCCTCGCGACAAGCGCCTCCCTGGACTCCAGTTTGGCTTGTCGGGCGCGGTAGAGCGACAACAACTTCCTTAGCAGCTGCTCCTCCTCGGAGCTCACCGCCCGCTGCTGCTTGGGGCATCAAACAGCGACAGCCCGGCGGAGGCAAGCAGTTCAGCGTCGAAAGTCTCCCCCTCGACCGGTGCCACGGGCTTGATGCCCGTGGGAGCTTGATAAAGACACCCTCGCCGGCCTTCGGTAGGCGCCGGGCTGGGGCTCTTGGTCGTCAGCGCCGTCGGTGGCAGGAGGATCAGCGGTCGGTGCAGCGCTGGCGCTCCTGCGGCCTCGGGGCCGTCAAGACGATCGCCAGATTCTTCCCGACCTCTGCCAAGAGCCTCGGCGGCCTCCTCGCCCGGCGGGCCGTCTGCGCCAGCCTCCTCCTCCATGTTGGCGGCGTCGACATTGTCGCCATGAAGTCTTCCTCGCGCTGGCCCTCGGTCTCCATCGGATCTCCGGCAGATGGATCTGATGGTCAAGAAGAAAGCACAAATCAGGCAGATGTTGAAAGAGAAGAACAGAAGAAGAAAGAACCCAAGGAAATTATCAAACAAGAAAATCACCTGCAACGGGATCTGTTGCGCGGTCTCCACTACCGGAGGGTTGTCGGCTGGTCCTTGTCGGGAAGCTCCCTTGTCGGAGAGGCCTCCCTTCCGGAGAGCGCTCCCTTGCCGGAGAGTTTTCCCTTGGCGGCGTAGTTGAAGCAAGCAGAACTTCGGGAGTGACCTCCGGTGCTTCCTGATGAGGTTGCTCTGCTCCTACACAATTCAACAAACCAGATATCAGTAACGGAGAAGCACCCAAGCACACCCAAACTTGAGGAGTACTCCATACACTTACGCTGGGGGCTGTGCTGGGGCCTGCTCTGTTGAAGGGTTGCCGGGTCCGGCAAGGGAGTTCCAGACGTCTCCCCTGTCGCCACAGGGGAGTCATCTGAGACAACAACCACCGGCGTCTTGGCCCTCTTCGGCGCCCTCTGAGCTAACGTCCTGAAAAAGAAGGTTCAGAGGAAGCCAGTCAGATGTAAGACAAAGCAATAAATCGGAAGATTACAAGTAGCAGCGACAAGATCTTACTCTTCCTCTTCTTCCTCGGAGCTGAGGGCGGAGAGATCGAACTCCGCTCCGGCGCGACGGATTGGGGGAGAAGATTCCCTCGGGCGCTTAGCAGGTGCAGGGGCGCGACTCGAAGACCCGCGCCCGTCGCCGTGGCGAATGAGGCGCCCCAGCGGCAACAGGCTTGCCGCGTGGAGCGCGTCGGGGGGCGAGGCGGCTGTTGGACCGTATGCCCCCCCGCCACTTCTCCAGTCTTCCGGAGGCGTCTCCTTGGCAGGGCAGCGAGCTCCTCCTGCGGCAAGCTACTTGACGGCGGAGGAGAGGCGCCCCCGGCAGGCTCGCTTGGTTCATTGTCGGGCTCGGTCTGCTCCTCCTCACCGACGAACTCTTCTCGGTCGGCAAGGCTTGCCGCCTCGGCCCTCTCTGCCTCCTCGGCAGTGAACCCAAACGCGCCAGCGGCAGCAGCCTCTGCAGCCTCCTCCAACCTCGTGGCGATGCGCGCCATCTCCTGATCAGTGGTGTCGCGGGTGAGCCACCTCTGCTCGTCGGCGCGGATCGGCACTTCAACCAAGTTGTCGAAGAACTGCTGCACTATGTCATCGGCAGGCTCCTGCCACGTAGGAACGATCCCATGGGAATCGCACAATGGCATTATCGCGCGGATGCTGTCAAGCGACGAGTTGTTGCACAAGGGCACAACTCCCCTCGGCAACATGCACCACCCGGGGTTATCCGCTTCAGGCTTGAACAGCTCCCGCAGCATGCTGTCAAGCTCCAAGGTAGTGAAATTCCAATTCAGACCTGGGCGCAGCCTCATGATGTCCGCCGCGTTCTGGAATTCCCAAGCAGGCCTCCCTCTCTCCTGCAAGGGCGCAATGCGACGACGAAGGAAGTCTGCGCCAACTGCTCCTACGGTAAGCCCTGCTTGCCGGAGACGCAAGATCCTAGTCGTGGCAATCTTCAACTTGTCGTCCTCCGGCGCCAAGTTGCTCCAATCGTTGCCGCGAACTATGGGGGTTTTGCGCAGGGCAGTAAAAGGCTGTGGCTCCTCCTCTAAGATCCAACACCAGTCAGTTCTCCACTCCTCCCACTTGCTGTGCAATTCTCCGTCAAGATACGCTTCCTTCTTGCCGATCCTAGAGGTCCACGCAATTCCTCCGGCAAGCGGCTCTCCTCTCTCTACGCGGGGTGAGAAGTAGTGGCGGAAGAGTGCGACATTTGGGTGGACCCGGCGGTTCTCGCAGAGGTGTGCGAAACGCCATGGTGAGGATGGCGTTGGGGGTGAAGTCAAGGAGGCGGAGGCCATAAGTGTTCATGACATCGCAAAAGAATTAGAAAAGGCGGGCAGAGCCCGCACTGTAAGAAAATCGCCAAGAAGGGGTACCATGGAGACCTTAGCGATGTGGCGGCGGAGATGACCTCGTGCGCGGATGCGCCTGTCGCCGCCGACTGAAGAGATAGTACAGCTCCGCAGCTCCTTCTGTTGAGCAGGGATCAAGATGGCCTGTTCCTTCCAGCAGCCCATGAGCGATGCGCCTCGGCCGATTTCACGCCTTTTCCTTATCGGCCTTCGAGCCATAGGGAGTGGTGGTGGAGGAAGCCGACGGCGCTGGCGGCACCGGGGCAATGGAGGGGGCGGAGCGCTCTCTTTGGGCTCGAAGAAAGGGAAAGCGACGGGGTTTCGATGTGACAGCAAGGGCAAGTGGGCGTCCGCCCTGTTCCCCGCTTATAAAGGGAGAGGGACGGCCCGATTTTTCCCATTAAAGAAAGCCCCACGATCTCCCCACGACGCCACGCCCAAAGGCGTGCTGCCGTGGGAGACGTGGGGGTCCAAGGCAAATAACGGCGTAATCAAGACCACGCGTGCCCGTGCAATCTTTTTTTGGGCTGGCCCAACAGAGCTTAGCGCCGTGTGTGGCCCAGCCGGGGCTCCTGTCGGTGTAGTAGAGTAGGGTACCCTAGTATCCCGAACTTCGCACGGACAGTTGCAGCGCCCCACGGCAGAGCTAGCCCGATGACCGCTAAGATCCTCGGCCGCCCTTTGGAGCCATTCAGAACAAAGTATTGAAGACCCGGCAAGAGGAGCTTGCCGGGAAGGCCACCAGTATGCCAAGGAACAAGGCCCGGCAAGAGGAGCTTGCGGAAGGCTTAGTGAGCGATAAGCTCCCGAGCGACAAGAACCTCGCCAAGGCAAAGTACTCGCCATGGCAAGTGACCTCTCTTCATCTCCGCTCCAGCTCACCCGCCAACGTGTCACCACGGGCTCTCCCAAGCACGCGTGTCGACGGGCTGTGTAGCCAGCTGGGAGCAGCGATAGCGGCGCCGACAGGCTACCATCATGGCAAACGGGCGCCTTGACGGTCCTGTTACCTTTTTGAGGCGATCGAGACGGGCATTGATGACTTTTGTCCCTTGCCGTCGAGTTAGGTATAGATTATCAGTACACTGCATAAAGCGGTGTACCAACCTATGTTTTTACCATCTTACCCTTTTCTACTTGCCACATGTGGTGACCCCTTGTGCCTATAAAAGGAGGCCCAAGTGCAACATAGAAAGGGTTCGGTCCAGCTCCGGCTTAGTTCATTCCACTCATACGAGACCACATTTAGGCTAGGTTTTGTAGCTCTCGTTGCTCCCTAGCAAGAACAAAAGATAATCCACAAAGCAGCAGTAGGAGTATTATCTCTCCGGAGAGCTCCGAAGCCGGGTAAATCCGCTCGCGTGCATCGCCTCGATCCGCTCTTTGTGCGATCTCCGCCCCCCTCCGAACCACAAGGGACCCAGGTCCCGTAGGTGTTCGTGGGACACGATCAGTTCTCCCCGACACACACTTTAATCGTGAATTTATTAGAATACTCTATGTGCTTCACTTATATCTTTTGAGCTAGGCAGTTTGCTCTAGTGCTTCACTTATATCTTTTTGGAGCACGACGGTGGCTTTATTTGACAGAAATTGATGAACTCTCATGCTTAACTTATATTATTTTGAGAGTCTTTAAACAGCATTTTAATCTTCTTATGTTATGAATTTAATCCTAATATGATGGGCATCCAAGAGGGATATAATAAAAACTTTCATATAAGAGCATTGAATATATGAGAAGTTTGATTCCTTGCATTTGTTTTGAGATATAAAGATGGTGATATTAGAGTCATGCTAGTGAGTAATTGTGGATTGGTAGAAATACTTGTGTCGAAGTTTTTGATTCCCGCATCATGCACGTATGGTGAACCGTTATGTGATGATTTATTTTTTGATTGTCATCTGTCACACCCTGAGTTTTGGCCCATTCTTTTTTTTTGACTGTGAACTATAGGGTAAAACCCCCACAACATATCAAAACTTTATTAAAGCCAGACAACAGATACAACAGCATGATTACAATATGTAACCGAAAGGAGAGGAGCAAAACAAAATAAAAAAAAGGAAAGGCTAAAACTTAAGGAGGCAAGAAAGAAATCCACTTGAGTAAGTCATCCTTGTATCCAGATTTGATTCGATGCTGCATCAGAGAAATGTCATGCCTGAAAGCTCCCCTCCATTTGCTGAAACTTGCCCTCTCACCTCTGAACACTTTGGCGTTTCTGATGATCCAAATATTCCAGCAGGCAATAAAAACAACTTCAGTAAAAAAGGGCTTATCAAAACTTCTCCTTGCCTGGATGACTAGGTCAGACCTTGAAGTTCCAGCCGACCAGTCAATCTGCAAATAATTCCAAACTCTGACACTGAAATTGCAGTTGAAGAATAGATGGTCTCTGGTTTCTCTCACTTGAAGGGGGCATAGCCTACAAGTAACACCATCATCCATGTGCCAGTGCCTTCTATCAACCATATCTTTAGTATTTAGTCTATCCATGATGAGCATCCATGCAAAAACCTTGATCTTGATAGTGCAAGAGGATTTCCAGATCCAGTACCATAGAATAACTTGGGTTTGTAAACCTTTGAAGAGCCCTGCCAGAACCATAGATCCTTACAAGCGTCATATCTTGTATGGGAGACCAACATATTTCGTATCAAGTTTAACTCATCAAAAGCTTGAGCAGACAAAGGTAGATGAAAGTGTTGGTACAAGTCAATTGAATTGAAGATGTCCTTAACAGAAATCCATGGATCCTTGGCAAAAGAGAATAATCTTGGGAATCTAGACTGCAAGCTAGAAACTTCATTGCCAAGATTCCAATTATCAGACCAAAAGAGGGCAGTGTCCCCAACATTGACCTGCACCCAGGAGCAGTCCCTAAAATTCTGCAAGACCTTACAAATATCCTTCCACCAAAAAGAGCCACAAGAAGTTGTTCCCTGGGGCATGACCTCATGATAATATGAGTCCCAAATTAAGGACACCCAAGGTAGGTCTTTCCTGTTGAGAAAGTTACTAGCATGCTTGAGAAGCAAAGCCGCGTTTTGAACACCCAGGTTCAAAATACCAAGACCACCCTTGTTTTTTGGTCTACAAATCAGATCCCAAGCAGCAAGAGATGGAGCAGGCTCCTCCCTATTTTTTCTCCACAGACATTGCCTTTGAATTGTTTCCAACTGCTTGAGGATTCCAGCAGGAACAGCCAGGCTGCCCATAAAGAAGATTGGCATGGAAGACAGGGCAGAATTTAAAAATTGCAGTCTCTCACCTTGATTAAGGAAGGAGGAGCTGGCAGTCATTCTCCTCTCCATACAATCCACAAGAGGCATAAAGTCCACCATCTTCGGCCTTGTAGTACCCACAGGCAGACCAAGGTAAGTAAAAGGCATCTTTCCAATTTGACATCCAAAAGCAGAAGCAAGCTCAGTCATGACTGCATTTTCAACATTTATAGGAATGATAAACGATTTATGGTAGTTGACATCAAGACCTGTGGACTGAGAGAACACCAACAGCATATCCTTCAGTGCTAGAAGTTGTTGCCTGTCAGCAGGGAGGATGATCAGAGTATCATCGGCATATTGTATGATAGGGTAGTCTTGATCATGGCAGGAATAGGTAGCTTTAGGATCCCTTGCTGAACATATCATTAATCACTGCTTGCGTAAGATCAGCAGCTATCACAAAGAGAAGAGGAGAAACAGGGTCCCCTGCCTAACTCCTTTTGCAAATAAACTTCCTCCTGTGCACACCATTCAAGAGGACGGAAGAAGTACCAAAGCAAGTAGTCGCTTCATCCATAGGATCCACTTTTCATTAAAGCCTTTGTGCCTTAGGATTTGGAAGATAGCTTCATGCTCAACAGAGACAAAAGCCTTCTCAAAGTCCAATTTGAGGATCACAATTGGCCTCTTTGACTGATGGCATTGATGCAGATACTCAAAGGTCCAACCAATGCAGTCCTGAATTGTTCTGCTCTTAATGAAACCATACTGGTTCTTATGAATGCATTTCATAATTATCCTCTGAAACCTATTGGCAGCCATCTTGGAAAGGAACTTGCACCCATGCTTGTGAGAGAAATAGGCCTATAATCCCCACTTCCTCCCAGTGATGCTTTCTTGGGTATCGAGTAATGAAGGAACTATTAATGTTGTCCAGACTGCAGTCCCTCGTGAAAAGCATGAGCCGATCATAGAAATCAGTTGATATGATGTGCCAAAGACCTCTTGAAAAATAGACCATTAAAACCATCGGGTCCAGTGCTTTATCCACGTGCATTTGCTTGACCACGCCATCCATTTCCTGTTTTTCAAAAGGTTTAGTAAGCATATCCAGGCCATCCACTGGAGTTATAAGAGATGCTAAATCAAAACCCATTGCAATCCCTCTAGAAGTGCCCATTCTGTTCTTGAAACAGCTCCAAATAATTCCAGCCATTTGATCATGGTCAGAGACCACAGAGCCATCAGGTAATTTAAGACTAGCAATTGAATTTCTTCTGTGCCTCTCAGTGGCCATGGCATGAAAAAACTTGGTGTTCTCACCCCAACCTTAATATACCCGATAGTGCATCTCTTTTCCAAAGACATGCAAGGCAGGTGCAAAAGCTTTTCCAAATGGACCTTCACAATTTTCCTGAAATTGAATTCCTGTCTAAACAAGGGCCTCCATTCCTCCAATTCATCTAAAAGGAAGACCACATGGTTACACTTGCTAATCAACAATTTTAACTTGGAAACATTCATTTGCCATCTCTTAAGGCACAATCTTAGATGCTTAAACTTGTCAGCAATCTTAGCAGTAATGTGAGTCTTCCTAGATGGGGTTAGCCAAGATGATTCCACACAATCCATAAAGCCCTCTAGTTCCAACCAATAGTTTTCAAACCTAAAGAGATTTGATTTAGGTATGGTTGTCTTGATGGATACTAAACAAGGGATATGGTCAGAGGCAGTCCTGGCTAGAGGCAATACTTCAGTCATTGGATAGTCAGTGATCCAATCTACCGAGGTGAAGAACCAGTCTAACTGCTCCAGAAGAGGGATGTCCTACATATTGGACCAAGTGTATGATCTACCTTTAATTGGCAATTCAAGAAGTCCCAAATGTCCAATAACATCATTGAAGATGAACATATCATTTATGTCCCCACCAGGTAAATTTCTATTATCCACTAACCTAAGAAAATTGAAGTCACCAAGCAATAACCAGTGCTCATCAATAGGGATACAGAGATTATATAGCCAGTTTATAAAATTGTCCCTTGCTTCCCCCTGACAAGGTCCATATACAACAACTAATGTCCAACTTTCATTATTCTGCCTGGAGGTAAACTTAATCACAACAGCAAATGGCTGGACTTCAATAAGATTTCCAATAAAAACATTTGAATTCCAAACCACAAGAATACCACCAGAGGCCCCTATTGAAGGGGAGCATACAAAAGAGTCAAATCTCTTAGGGCAGAAACTTTTGATTGATCTGGAATCGAAAGATGAGCATTTAGTTTCTTGCAAGCAGGCTATAGAGCATTGACATTCCTCAATTTTCTGTCTGACAGCTCGCTGCCTAGCTTCAGAGTTCAAGCCTCTAACATTCCAGCACAGCACATTCCAGTTTCTACATGAACTACTCATTAAAACATATACTAGGCAGCATAACCCATATGACATACAATGTCACACGTCCAAAATAACAGAAAAAAGTCTGACCCACCACACAGACATAATAGAGTTCATGACATAACTGGCATACATAAAGCAAAAAAATGGCAAACTTAGGGGCCTGCCACACCCAAGATTCCAGGAGCAGACCAAACATCAGGATCGACGGAGGCAGAAGCAAGTGGGTACACCATAAGCGCATCCACCGAGAGGAGAGCGGCATCAATTTCCAGCTCTCTCCCAATTTCCTGAAGCCGAGCAATCGGAGTCGCCAGGGGGATTTCTTCAGAAGCCTGCTCTTCCGACTCATGGGCCGTGAAGGGCTTCGCTCTGGGCTTCTTCTTCTTGGGCTGTATAGCAAGCTCATGGAAAACGGGCTTGAAACCATCCCGCTTGACAGAACTCCTAGTGCAACGTCTGACGGCAGTATCAACAATTGGTGTTGGCGCCAAAGGTTGTCGTGGCCTTCTCGCAGTCACCACGGACACTGGAGGAACCGCCTGATCAGGTGCAGAATCAACAAACAGAGCTCTAGCGACCGGTCTAGCCACTCCCTGGTCCTTCCAAGTGAGACGAGGCAAATCCAGATCAAAGAAAGCGAAATCCGAGCTTCGCTTAGACAGAACAACAGGCGACAGAGGCTGCATTAAAACTGGCTGGGGGACAGAGAACACCATAGGAACTTGTAGCAGACTTTCAAAAGATCTTCTCCAAATCATGTCTGGGGGTAGAGGAGGCCCATAAGGCACTGCAGGCATAACAAATTCCTCCCTAATCACAGGAGGCTGATAGACTACAATGGCCCAATGTTCAGGAACAAACTCTTCATTGGACGGAGGAGGAGCAGGGGCCTCAGGCTGCTCATCATCAAGAACTACAACAGGTGGCACATGGGCATCAGCAGCAGAGCTTGGCTGTGCAGATAAATCTACGACCATGGACTCCTGGTCCTGCACAGGATCAGGGGCTACATTGTCATCCCAGTTCCCCCAGTTATCAGCAGCTATCTCATTGACCACAGGTGCTGGTGGCACTGCATTCCATCCCAAAGCCGGAAAAGCAGGTAAGTTGAAAGGGGGCATCTCAGGGAATGGAACACCAGGCACCGGGTGTGGATTGCCATTGATGGGCATCCAATCCTCATCTTGAGGCATCTGCTCGGCAAAATTTGCCCCCAAGATATATAAGCGAGCAGTCCAAGAAACTCTTGCACCTCCATAGAGTGCAAAATCCATAAACACCACATCACGTGGCACCAGAATGTCTTCAGGGAAGGAGGAAAACACCAGAGACCTGACCAAGTAAGGATCCTCGCTAACCCAATGATGAAACTTGCCGAAAGTGTTGACAGCAGCCCTGATACACTCTGTATTGCGAAGATCCAAAGGAATGCCCAGGAACATGAGAAGGCCCTAACGGAAACCCTGAACTCCGCAGAAATTTTCTCCCTCGTCATGCTTCATAAAGCGCACAAAGCGATCATTGCCCAGTGGCTGCGGCGGGAGCTGCAGCAGATGGAAACGGACAGCAGCATCACGAAGCTCAAAAAGCCCCACAGAGCGAATCCATGGCTGAGCCGATCTGACTAAAACTCCATGCTCCTGCAACCACTGAACTACAGCCTCTCTAGCAGCACCTATCTCATCTGGCTGGGGGTTAGGCATTACCTCAGCAAGCATAAACTCCTCATGGCGGCGCACAATTGGGGTATGCGGAGAAACGAAGGTTCTTGGAAGGCGATCTTCACCACCGTCGATGACATGGTGGCCCGCGGGGACGTAGAGCTGAGGATCCAGATGAAAGTTCGCCATCGGAACCGAGGGCTCGGCCTCCAACGACGGCGAGTGCAACGGTGGAGGAGGGGTTTCAGGCGGCGAGGCAGATGGAGTCTTGGGGCCAGGGCTGATGGAACTGGACGAGGGAGTTAATGCGGAAGTGGAAGGGAGGTCCAAGTTTGGTAAAAGCGTTGTCAGAGAGATATTCTCGCAGCGCGCCTCGGAAGTCGTAACGTTAATGGATTTGGGTTGCCAAACAAGCCCCAAAACCTGTGCAAATTTGTTGCAATCCTTCCTGGTGTGACCCGTCCTAAGGCAGGAGATGCACCACAACTTGGACGCGCAAGAGGCCGCAAAGTGTCCCTTCCTCAAACACTTTTGACACGTGAGAACCTCATCAACCATATTAGAAATTAAATCCTCAAAATCATCCCTGGCTTGCTGCGAAGAAGGAATATCCAAATTATCCGCAGAAGAAGCCGGGCCAGCCCTGTCAGACCCAACGGAGAGCAGCCCATGGCCCGTGGCACGTGGTGGCACGTCCACATTCAAAGTACCCGTATTCCCGCCCGAGATAGTCGGCGAGCGATCAGATAACGGCAGGAGATCTTGAACCGTACCAAACGAAATAGATGGCCTCGTCGACGTCCACCGAAGACTCACCGGCGGCGCGGGATGGATGACAACTCTCTCATGAGGCGGGATAGAATAACCAGCGTCTTCAGTAGTTTGAATACAATTTTTCGTAGCTGGATACCGATAACCTCGACAAGCATTATAATTTTGAAAGACCGCAAATGATAATTTCTTGCCAACAGAATTTGAGGATTTGAATGAGGATTTTGATGGCCTAGAATGCATGGCTAGAACCCCAAGAGCTACACGCCGCTTAGAAGGGCTAACGAGGATCCACTCGACATCACATTCCAAATTCCAGATCCTAAACTCACGACTCCAATTCGGGCCACCGTTACTCCAAAGATGAAAGTAACATTTGAAATGATCACAAACAAAAGATCGAAGACTAATAATGATCATGGCAACAGCCTTGCAAGATACCTGAAAGCCAAATACCTTATCCCTGATCAAGAAAACCATAAGATCAATGCCCGAGCCGCTAATTGCAGCCTCAAGAGCTGCCGCCACCGAATCTTCATTCAAACGGAAGGAATGACGTCCAAAAGAGACCACCATGGTAAAGATCTCCAAGTCTTCCATGGGATGCACCGAAAAGCCCGTAGATTGAAAAACCTTCTCAGCAAAAACCAAACCCTTGGAGAAGTCCATTCTTTTTCTTTTGGATTTATTTAAATTTTTGATTTGAATTGCTTTTCTGCGGCTCTATGGTCCTGAAACCTGGGAAGATCATCTCTTCTCAGGCTCCCAAGTGGCTTGTCATCCTCAAAATCCTCTCAAGACCTTGTCATTTTCATCTGAGCCCAATCCCAATATTCCTTTTTGGGAATATTATTTTTTATTAAAGGAATAATCCTTTTTTCCCTAGGTTGTGAAACAACCTATATTTCTGTCACTCCCAAAATTCCCAAAGAAATCTCGTAAATTGTTTGGGCCATTTCTCCCACAGATATGTGAAAACCTTTCCTTGGCATCATCAAAGATGATTCACAAATATTCCTTTTCTCATTTTGCCCTAAGTGGCTTTTTGAGAAGGAAGTGTCATTTATCTTTGCTTGATTGACCCCAAACTTTTTGGACACCTTTTCCTGTCCATATCATTTCCCCATGCCAAAATTCAACTTAATTTGCCTAGTGAACCTTCCTCAGCAAATTTCCAAAGTTCCTGTCTGAGGGAAGCCTTTGTGAAAGAAGTACTAACTAGGGTAATCCAAATGAGTTGAAATTTTGCAAGGTCCTTCATGTGATCAAATCTTCACTATCCTCAAGAATTGAGCTAATTTCATCACTCTACGTGAGCTCAGCATCAAATTTTGGTTTCTGGTCAGATTTTCAGGTTGTGAAGCAACTATATTTTATATTGCTTCAGTATTGCTGAAAATTTACCAGAACTTTCTCCTATCCATATAACTCATCTCTACAAAATTTGGGCACATTTCATTTAGCCATTTCCCTCAAGAATTTTCCTAAGATTCTGCCCAGAGGGATGCTTTGTGAATAAAGTACTATTTTAGCAAGTCCAAATGGTATGAAATTTTTCCATCATCTTTATGTGCCAAAATGATCATCATTTGCCAAGTTTAAGCCCAATTCAACACTCCTAGTGAGTGCTACTTATTGATTTAGTTTCCGGACCGAATTTGGCAGCTGCAAAGCAACTATATTAAATACTTGCCCAAATCCCTCCAAAATTCACAAGATTCTTGTCCCTCCTACCCTAAACATCTGACACATCCTTTTCTATCACTTCTGCATCTCTGTTGATCGCAGTCTCATGCAAGAGTTTGCAACAGCAAACTTCAGATGATCCCTCCTGTCAATCATTGGCTTATTTTGTTGAACCTTTACCTCCGAAGTAACCCATCTTGGATGGACTATTCGGCAGACAACCTGTTGCACGCCAGAGTGCATTGTGTGCACAAGTTCCCGCGGTGACTACAGCCCTGGCATGCAGTGGCCGTGCTATGGCTGATTGAACTCGTCGACCTCTCCATTTCCGGTGATGTCCGCACGTCCCCGAGTGCCGACCTGACTCCCCCTTCTCTCCCGTCGCTCTCTAGCCCCTGCTCCCCTCTTGTAGCTCGCTCGAGGGAGCTCGTGGACGCTCGCCCACGGGCGAATAGTGGCTGTTCGGCTCTGTTCACGCCTCGATCTCTCCTCCCCGTGACCTTGGCCCGTTGCTCTGCTCCCTGATCTCCTCTATCCTCCCCTGTCGCCTTCATGCCCCCGCGTGAACCCTATCTCCGCTAGAATGTTGGTCGGACTTGCACGGCGGCAACCGGCCATGGGCCTCCTCACTATGGCTTCACCACCTCCCTGGTCCTCCTGATCCTCTTCCCCGAGGACGAGAGCCCCCTCCTCCTCACCATCGCTACCACGGCCATCGCCGGCCACCGGCTAAATTCCGGTGAGCCACTCCTCCTCCCTCTGTTCCACCACCACCAGTAGCTTCCGTCCACCCTGGTGAACCTCCCGTCCCTTATTTTTGTCGCCGAACCCTCTGTTGCAGCATGCCCGAGCACCTCAAGCCGCAGACCCTCCTCGGCGTTCGCGTCCAGCCGGGATGGGTGCGGCACCCTTCCCTGACTCCGCCGGTGGTCCGAGCTCCACCGGGGAGGGTAGGAGTCGCCGGGGGGCAGTCACCGGCGCGCACGCCCCTCCTCTACATCGCGGGGAACGGGAGGTTGGCGACAGGCGCAGGCCAGGCGGGCCCCACCTCTCTCGGTCCCACCCGTCAGCCACACAGGGCGCCCGCTGACGTGGATAAGTGGACGCATATTTTCAGTAAGTACGTCTTTGTGAACTGAAAGTGTATTCCCCTGGTGCTTTGGCTCAGAGTATGCTTTAGTTATCCTGAATGCATATTTGCTGAAAGTGCGTTTTCTATTTTTCAGTCAGGTGCCTGTTTGTAGGGTTTATTTTTTAGATTGGTCCCTGAAATTCGTCTCGCTATATCTCTTCAACCCTAACTCCAAACGAGGTAATTCCAAAGCCCACTTCTTCATCTCGTCAAGCTCGTCATGGTGGTACCATTTTCATTATGTTTTCACCCAGTGAAAATGACCATTTTTCCCTTGCCCATAAACAGCCCCCTCTGGGAGAGAACTATTTCCGCCGAATCTTTCTGCGATCCTTCCGCACTTCTCCCTGATGGTTCCTTCATCCCTAGGGAAGCCACCATAGCCACTTGCATGATGGATTTGCAGTAGCCATGGTTTTAAACTTGAATATTTAAGTTGTGCATGTTAAAATTTTCATGAATGCTTCATATGCTTATGGATCCATGTTTATGCCATGATTATTTTCATCTCGTTGGTTAAATGCTTACTTGCTAATAGTGTTGTCATGTTCTTCTCTGGTAATTATTTTCTGGTGCTAGTGATCAGGTTATGTTCATCTAAAGTGTTATTATGCTTGTGCTATTCATGATCATCGGTATGCCATGCTCATGTGAATTAGTAGTATAAATATTGTTGCTATGATTCATATGTTAATGGTTATATGCATTGTTGTTTCATCATGTTATTTTATTATGACTCGGCTTATTACATTCAAGTTAAACCAGACTTTAATACGACTTGAACATCTATTGGCTGAGTCATAGTGCCATCGAATCGAGCTGACCAGTGCAGCCACACTTGTCTTATGGGAGGCCCTGACTTGGTCTATTGTCATGCCTCTCGCAGCTGCCCCCAACTAGGGAAGGTTAGGTGTGCGTGCTACCCTGGCCCGGTAGGCGGCAATAACCTAGTGTGCCTGAGTTGTTTGAGTGCTCTTGTCCCCGTTTGGGGCCGTTTTTGTTTTGCCACGACGGTGGCCGTTGGGTGTCACGCGGTGACATCAGGGCTAGTCATGACTTAGCCCAAAGGGGAGTGTCCGCATGGATTCTAAAGAACTGAAATAAACATCTAATTACAAAAGTGACTATACGATCATTCGCACACACCTCAATAAATTGCATGCATTCTAAAGAAGGAGAAACGATCGTCTAGTCATCTACTTCTTGTGACGCTCCCACCATGGCTCTGTGGCCCGATCCCTCTTCTGGGGTAGGAACAAGACACTTCTTGATGTCAACGATCCGCCTGTACATCTTGTAGCTTGTGTACGCGTCCTTGGCCGCATACTTGACGTGTTGTTCATCCAGTCTCTCATGCCAAACTTTGTGCCAGGCGATCTTGTCCTTCTTGCTCTCATCCTTCATCTTCATGTAGTAGGGGTCGATGATGGCCGAGGCGAGGTCAACTAGGGAGTTCAGTTTGTTGTTGTCACTGCCCCAAACCTTGTAGTGGTGCTGGATGTTGACAAGATTCAGGCATTTTAAGCCCGAAACTTTGAGCGCTTTTAGATCGCTGGTGGTGTCCACCGTAGGGAAACTGTAGTCAGACCTGTTGATAAACCTAGAGAAACGCTCGCAGGGACTTGTGGCCAGGTGGTAGTGGTAGACGAGGACGTCAGGTCGCACACACAATTGGGCGACGACAACCTTCTGATCGTGCCCAACATGACCTATGCTATACTCGAGGTCGAAGCCGACCACATGGTACTTGTCCTCGGCAAGGAACTGCTCCATAGTTTGGATGGAGCTCTCCACCGAGACCGGATCATTCGTGTACACCACCGAGAGGGCCTTCCCCCTCACATGGGTGTCCACCACGTGATGTGTGGTGAACTGCGTGCTGTTGTCGTCGTCGGCCGCTGGGAGCGCCATTGGAGCCGCGGGGAGCGCCATTGGAACCGCTGGATGTCCTCTCTGTATGTGTCACCGTGGGTGTGCTTATTATGTCGTGTGACGCGAGAGATGAAGGTAAATGGTCACAGGAATAAAAGGGGGTCAGGCGGCCTGGATTCTCGGCGCGTCCGCATGGCAGTTTTTGCAGCAGGAAACTGCATCATCGAGCCGTACCCGGCGCGACCGCATGCACACGAACATGCGTGATCGTGCGCCGGTCCCAAACACTAGCAGCGCGCATGGGGGACGAGGGTAGAGCACCCGGAGGAATGCGAGAGCAGCGTGTGCATGGAAGGACGTGAGCAGAGCGCGCTGTGGCCGCCTCAACCGCAAGCAACCACACGCACAGAGCAGTTGAACACGCAGGAAATGGTCGCCTACAAGCCGGCCGACAGTTGCGTCGCTGCGTAGAGAGCGGCCGTGTGCTACTACCTCCGTCTTGGTCCATAGTCTCCTTTATATTCGGTGCCATACTTTGCCCTCAATTTAACCAACAAAATGTTAATGCATGTTATAACAATTATATAATTGGAAACTGTGTTCAAATACGAATCCAACTATATAATCTTTGGCGACATGCATTCGTATTTTATAAGTTAAATCCTAATTATAAACCAGGACGGGGGTATAGTAGGTAATTAAAACACACACATTTTTTTGTATTAACCGTATGTGTAAGCGGCCTTTCGTCCTCCTCTCGCACGTCTTGTCACCCCGCTGCCGCAGACGGCTTACAACGCAAGCTTGCGCAGCGCGCGGGGGCGTTCTTTTGGCCAAACGGTGGCTCGAAGTGGCGCCAATGAACCGTCGGTGAGCCCATTCCGCGCAACCTCACAGGTTCCTGTGCAAGATTCCTCGCCCGACTCGGTGAAATCCCCCAAAATCCCAATGCTTACCGGCCTGCTATATAAACCCTCATGGCCGGCGAGTCCAGCGTCGCATTTCCCCCTCCCTCCTTGTAGCTTATCTCGTCTGCTTCTCCCACAATCGCCAATGGCACCGGTCTGTCATCGTCGCTCAGCCACTCCGCCATCATCAGAGGACAGCTCCAGCTGGGAGGCTACACCGCGACGGCGGTGCAGTCCCCGGAGTAGTGTAGTGCGCGCGGCATCCCTGTTGGGTGTGCGCAGAACACCCACTACACGCTTCGCCGCCGCTGCCCGTCGGCAGCTGTTGCCGGCCGCCGTTGCCACCACAACACCGTCGACAGCCAGGGCAATCACCCACTCCGCCGCCGCGGCCCGAAGGCGGGAGGTGGCCTTCGTGGCCGCCACCCCACTGCCGGCCATCATCGGCTCCGCCACCGCATCCCGAAGGCGGGAGGTGGTGGTCGCGGCCGCTACCCCATCGTCGGCCGCCGTGGCCGCCAGCCCACCGTCGACCACCGGGGTCATCACCCGCTCCGCCACCGCCGCCCCAAGGCGGGAAGCGGAGGTGGAGGCCCGCACGTGCGTCAGCGTCCTTGCACGCTACACCGAGTTCCTGCGGGAGGAGGAGGAGCGCCTCGTCGAGCATGCAAAGAGCCTTACCGCCGCCGTGGCCGCGGCACACGCTGCCTCAGATACGAGGAATCAGGAGATCTATGAGGAGAACCACTACTTCGAGAGGGGTCGCCTAGAGCGGTAGATGGCGTTCGAGGTGAGTGTCGCTGAAGCTGCAGCAGCGGCAGGCACCGTATTTGCCGTTATCCAGCTCGTCGGTAGGATCCTCCTCCTCTGCCTCTTACTGAACACGCTCGACAGAGGAGAGGCTGCCGGAAGTAGTACAAAGCCCCTCCGTAGTAGTAGTATTATTTAGGGGCTATTTTGTTCAGTTCATCTGACTATAGATGTTGTGGAACTATACAACATAGTTAAAATTAGCTAGTATATATAGTTGAACTAGCTATTTCAAAATGTGGTTGGCAACAATTGGGGAAAAGTTTGGTCCGTTCAGCTGTCGAGTTGAACTATTTATATAAAGAACGACTTCTTAATCTATGAATGAAGTCTATGCTTAGTTACTGAATTTTAGTTGCAAAAATTAGATAGTGCTAGTGATTTTTAGCTGCATATTTTCACAAATCGCAGTGTTAAAAGGTTGACAAATGGCAATGTTACTAGATCAACAAATGTCAATCTTTCCAGCTTGACAAATGGCAACATACCTAATATGACAGATGCAAATCTTACCAAATTGTTTCTACGTGGTTGCACACAGGTCATCCAAAACAACCGTTTGCGTTGAAGGGATGCACAAATCCTGCGCTGCGAATTTTACCTTGACTTAAGGGGGAAGACCATAGCTCGGCACATTTGTGATCAAGAGTTGCACAAATCCTGCTCGGCACATTTTCCCTTGGCTATAAGGACCCCGATCCTAAGTCACACCGATCTAGCATGTAACACATCATATCACTTTGCGGCCTCACGCACGGTATTCCCACGGGTGCTACCTTACCTTGCCCGGGATCGTTTGCGCCTTTTGGCTCATGTATACGATAGTGTCGCTAGCATCCATATGAGAAATAACCCGGGCCAACATGTCTAGTTGTAAACCCAAAGTGGCACTAACTTAGAGGGACAGGCATACATGACCCAGCAACGAACATGTCGGTAATCAGCGAGTGAATCCGGGATGTAGCAGCTGGGCTAACAGGACTCCGGAGAATTCGGGCTGTAGTCGGCTAACAGGACTCCGGTAGACATCGCGTGACATTTCCCCGAAGGGACAGACACAGGAACGAAGAAGGACACATGTCGCCCAGCCTAAGTATTCTGGAGCAGTAGCAACCTACCATGGCTCAGTGGAACCACTAGGAGACATTTCCTGGTAAGAGTGGCTACCAAGGATAAACAACTAGGTTGTCGGATCCCACACATACCAAGCATTTCAAATCATACACACAATATGCTCGATATGTGCAAATACAACATGGCATCACAACAAAACTCTACAACTCAAATTATTTATTCATTAGGCTTCGAGGAGCCAAGTATTGCAAACATGGGTCTCATGACCCAACATACAGAGCATACAAGCAACAAGAACATGTGGAAGCTTAACTTGTCTGAGTACAGACAACTACAAATGAAAAGGCTGAGAAGCCTGACTATCTACAAGACCCTGCCGAGGGGACAAGATCGTAGCTGAGGTAACAAGCTAAACGTCGAAGTCCACACGGAACTACTAGCGATACTGAAGTATCTCTGCAAAACATAAATTAATAAAACGTGAGTACAAATGTGCCCAGCAAGACTTACATCAGAACTAGCTACATATGCATCAGTATCAACAAAGGGATGGTGGGGTTTAACTGCAGCAAGCCAGCTTTGACTCAGTGGTTATCCTAAACTACGTTTGCAAGTAATTCTTTTGAGGTGGCGCATACGAGTCCACATATTCACCAATCAGTACACCACTATGGATCTGCTCCCATCTGCCTACAAGAACGCCATCCATAGCACTCACGCTTATCTTGCGCATTTTAGAGTATCCACTTTCACTTGTCTATGAACTGAATAGGCAACCCAGAGGTCCTTTACCGCGGACTCGGCTATTCGAATAGATAATTTATAACCATGCAGGGGTGTACTTCTTCACACACACTCTCGCCACTTACCACCATGTACACGTCGTGTATCTCGGCAACCTTCAAGCGGAAGCCTGGTGAGGGAGTCGGCCACGACCTGACTAACCACACAAGTCTCTAGTCCAGTTTTATCGCCTATTTGGGTTCCATCCGCAAGGAGATCCGTCCGGGGTTTCGGTCACGGCCCCAAACGATGAGAGCAGGGTTCGAGAGGCACCAAACAAGCGTCCCGGTACACCGTGCCTCGTGTCTCTACCGCATCATAGCCCACCCCTAGGGACAGCGCTACGCACGGCCCCCAACACATATCCTACAAACACTAGAAACTAGTTGCAACTCCTGGACATAGATCGAGGCGATTAATAAGCCGAGAAGGGTCGAGTTACCGGAACCCAATGTGTGGTAGTAAATGTCCATGGATGACAAACACAGAGCTCAGTTCCTGAGGACGGTTTCAATGAGACAACCCACCATGTACTCCTATATGTCCTCTCACCGCTACCTTTGCCAAATCGTGTTCACATACTTAGCTCTCAACAGTAAGACATGTTCACCACATTCCAATTCATCCCCGATGAATCAGACCTGACTCAACTCTAAGCAGTATCAGTCATGACAACAAGCATGAATGAGTAGGCACATCAGGGCTCAAACAATTCCTACTCATGCTAGTGGGTTTCATCTATTTACTGTGGCAATGACATGTCATGCAGAGGAAAGGGGTCAACTACCGCAGCAGGTAACAGTTGAAGTGTTGTTGTCCTAATGCAGTTAAAGGGAGCAGAAGCGAGAGAGTGGGATTGTATCGGAATGAACAAAGGGGTTTTGCTTGCTTGGCAGTTCTGAAGATAGTATAGTTCTTCATCGGTGTCATCAATCTCATCGTCGGAACCACGTCAACTAAGAGGGGACAAATACCGGAAACAGAGAAGAAACACAATCAATGCAATGCAAAAATATGATGCATGAATGTGGCATGGCAATATGCTGTGGTTAGAGCTAATGTAGCTAACAATGATTTAAATGAAGTTGGTTTGAACCCTAGGTTCAAACTCAAAATCCATATGTGATTATTTAAATGAAAAACATATGATTTGCCCTATTCAGCAACTATGAGTTGTTACAACATGCATGGCAATGGTATAGATGGATAGATTGGATTTTTCTGATCATTTTTCATATATAAATTATTTCATTTGGAGTTACTGTTTATTTTCTATGATTTTTAGAAGTTTAAACAATTTTCTGGATTTTATAATTCATTTCTGAAATATAAAATCGCCAGAAAATGATTATGAGGTCAGCGTGACATAAGCCTAGCGTCAGCAGGTCAACTGGGCTGCCCCTGGTCAAACCTGACATGTGGGGTCCACACGTCAGTGACAGAGCGCTGGTTAGTGTCGCTGACAGGTGGGTCCAGTCAACGTCCTCGTCAGCAAAGTTAATGCTGACGTGTCGGTCCAGCTGGGTTATGAACTAATCTAAACAGAAATTGAATTAACCTAAATAGGCACGGGGGCCCACATGGCAGAGGCTCTATGGGTGTTTAGTTGGGTCATTAGCGTAATTAAACCGGCGCCACGTCAGTAGTTGACGCCGGCGACCACAGCAACGGCGGGGACTCGCCGGAGTTGCTCGGGACAGCGCTACAGGCATTGGCTCGATGCGCTGGAGGCACCAGAGGGATGCACGTCCTTGCGCACATCCAGGGGATCACGTGGGAGGCTGCGGGGTGGCCGGAAACCATGGCCATGGCAACGATGGCGGCAGCCGGAGCTCGGATAGTTGCGGGCGCGGGGCTGCATCTTGCTTCCCAGTAAACGGAGGGCATAGGAGGCATAAACGGGATAGCGGGAGCCCGATTACGTGCTCAGACATGGTGTTGGGCCACTGTAACAACGACGGTGACAATCGTAGCGGCCGGAGCTCACGGGCACTTGCGGGCGATGGCTACGGAGCAAGATTGAGCAAAGGGGAGGTGGGTAAATGAAGGAGGGCTCACGGGGATCGCGTAGGGAAGGTCAGCGAGCTCGGGGAGGTGTCGAAGTGGTCTGGACGGCGAGGGGGATCTCGGCGGCCGAAGGATGAAGAAGAGCTCGGGGTGGTCACTTGGGGGCATTCGGCGTTACGTGCGTCAACGGAGAGGTCGATGGCGATGAGATGAAGGCCGTGGACACGTTGGCGGGGCGAGGAGGTGGCTGTTTCTACGGCAACGACGAGCGGCGATGATGGGCGCGCTCGGCGGTGCTGCGGGGAGAGAGCAGAGGAGGGATAGGTGGTCCAGAGAGAGAGGGGAGAGGTGCAGAGGGTTCGAGGTGGTCCAGGGCGGTGGAGCGGGTTGAGGGGGAGCAGCTGCGTGGCTAGCAGGAGGTGGCCGCGGCTTGGCTGTGCGCGCGCCACGCATAGTGCCAGTAGGCGCGGGGAAGACGACGCGATAGTAGGTGGCCTGGGCCGTCCAGCTGGGCCGGCTACAGGAGCACCAGCTAAGTTACATGTAAGCTCTCTTTTCCTTTTGTTTCAATTTTTCTATTTCTTTTATTCTGTTTTGAATTAGTAAAAATACTAATTCATTTTAATACTCCTGAGAAAAATTGTGGGCACTATTTGGATTATTTCAAAAGCTCACAACTGATTCCAGAATATTTGGAGCATTTAAGATATTTATAGAATTCAAATGCCCCAATTCAAATACAATATGATTTAATTCAAAAAATCCAGGAATGACCTAGAAATAGTATCATTATTTTTGGCAGAGGTTTTCACCTTTATCAAAAACCATGAACATTTTCAAAGGGCATTTTGGGTCATTGAAGATTATTTTAGGTTGAACCTAGTTGATTGGTCGGGTGCTAGGGTTTGATCAACCCCCATCTCAACTTTCAAATAAATTTAGACATGATGCGTGATTCTTGTGCAACTATTTGCAATCAAATTCTAGGGCTGTGACAACTCACCCCCACTAAACAGGAATCTCGTCCCGAGATTCAAGACATGAGGTAAGAAGACAGAGGGGACACAAGGCCAACAAAATCTTCTCGATCCAACTGCCCTTCCTGAAGATGTTGATTCATTGCATCATCTTGGTCTCGATGTCTTGCATCGAGAACGTCATCCAACACGACAATGAGTAGAAAGGGAAAACTTTAGAAGAATCGATTTTCTCAAAGATTGAGCAACTGACGATCAACTCACGGAATGAGACGTAGGAACATCTCTCGATTTGAGACACAAAACATACATCCAGAGGAATGGAGTGAAACAAATGGCGAAGGTTCACTTGGTAGGCAATAATTCCACGCTTGAATAAGATGGTGCACTAGTTTCAGGGTAGCGAGTAGATATAGTGCCCTTAAGTGGCAAAAGAATTACTTTTGATATAAGGATCATTGGAACTCTTCATACCAGGCTAAGGCAGTTCATAAATGATCATTTGAAGGAGTTCGAAAGAATGGCATCCTTAGTTTGGAAAGGAAAATAGAGTTATAATATAACTTGGCAAACGGAAGACACATTCCAATTGATACTGATGATATAACCTAGTGTATGAGCATGCTCTCAAGAACTTGAGCATTTCCATATTCATCAAGGTCTTACCAATATCTATGCCAAGACTTGGCAACACTCATGATGAATAGGGGTGGAGGATGCAGATGCAATGGAAGACAACACTTTCTTAGATTTGTCCTTAGTAATGCCAAGGAACAAAACCTGGATGATCGACCGAGAGACATTTAGCACTCCGCTTCTAATGTTCCCCTTGATGCACTAGATATCACAATCATACTTAAAAGCGTTAACATGGTCATCAAGTGTAGGTCGGGGCTTCGGAAGCACAAAATCCATAAGGAACAACTTCTAGAATAAGTCACACGAGATACTCATGTTGAAGATGGACAAATTTCTTAATCAAGAAGCTACAATAATAGATCTTCCGTCTAGGTGTGTCGGCTAGAACATTGACCTTGTCGGGACCTACATCATAGATCTTGGAAAAGTTCCAACCATCATATCTGCCTGAGATTCAGATCTGGTGGGAAACATGATATTTCAGACAGCATGTCTGGAAAAGAAAGTTTGCAACACAAACCAAAGAGATGACGTTGTGAGATTCTCAGGAAACGAACTATGGTAGTAAGCTCCAAAACATGAGTTGGTTCTGCTACACACATGTGATCATGCTGTCCCAGACAAGCATGACCACGTAGTAGTCTTATAATAAAACACTACCAAGTTCGGGTGGGGAACCATCATCGAGGATAACGAAGTCCTAACATAAGTCATGATTCTTAAGAAGGAACTTCTTCTCCTTGAACAAATCAATCAGTGGCTTGGTGTGCTAGGGATACATACAGAATGAAGATGATCAGTCTATCAAACCATAGAATACTTCGCATATGCATGACTGACTTGGGATGATTACATAGGAAGCAAAAACAAACTTTCTCAAATTCACGGCGGCAACTTACATCAAATGCACGTGAATCAAAGGAAATCACTTCTTTCATCCAAACATAGGCTTCATGAACGGAACACGAAGATAGTGCTTACAAAATTTTCCAACACTAGCTTGATTTTCAACATGAATCACTGAGGAGACAAAATGTTGCTGATGGGCTCAATAGCAACTCATCGGAATTTCCATATCACTGGACTTCCACCATTATGTGAACACGGTGATAGCATTGGTCAGACCAAAAGATGTAATGGTGTATGCTCAAGGGATCAACTATGAGTAAGACAACATTACAAACATCGTTGGTTCTGATTTGACTTGACGATAGCCCATACTCAAGTCAAAGTTTTGACAAGGCAGTAGATCCAACAACTGATCACGAGGACCAATCGCTGGAGATACCATCTTTCTTCAATACACACAAAAACAAAAGTTATCCCCTTGAATGAACCGAGTCACATAAAGCTTTTGTCTTCCAACTCTCCAAGTTATTATTTAGCTTATCCAACTAGTTCAGGGGTATCCCACACAAATCCTTGGAGAAAGGGTGGTTTATGGGAAAACCAACTTGATCACGAACCCAACATAGCGGTCAGGTGACAACCTGGTAATACTTTCGAGAAGATATTCGGAAAATCACGAACCACCAATATGTTATTAAGCTTGAGAACAATCTTGCTTTTCAAGGTAAGACGACATGATCAAAAGAGCAAGGGATTCAATCCTAACTCGAAGATCGAAGAGTGCACCAGAAATAAGGACAAGGTAGCACGATCAATCCTAGAATGGTGATTCGATAACCAACAAGCTAAGAATTATATTGATGTCCATTAACTACCAAGCAACACGGTTGCTAGGAGCATTGATTTCACACATCATGGTTCACTTGTCGGCATGCCGGTTGCGACAACACGGGACCGAGGAATGAAAAATGATGGCAAGAAGTATCACTGAGTCAAGAATTCATGAGAGATGATGCAGTTCTCATGACAATCCTAACATAAAGGGGGTAATACTCCGAGGTAGAACAGAACAAAAGCTGGATTGGCATTTTGATCTGCGGAATACAACTACTTTGACCAGTCCAAGAAATGGATGAGGTGCTGGATTTTGTTTCTTCTAGTCATTCCGGAATAGAATGGCTTGACGGACCACAAGAATAAAAGGCATCGATAACAGGAATGCACAACTAGTCCTGACTATCAATTGATAGACAGAGGTCAGAATACAACTAAAGAGAGACAAATCAAAGGAACATATGGTTTTCTAAGTTGCGGATGCATAGATTTAGTATGTAAAACAAGTTCAACATATTTCTTTCGGATAACCCATGCATAAAGGTAGGACTGGCATATTCACAATGTAGAATGGAGAAATCATCAAGAGCACTCTGGTTGTGATCTTTTGGTTCAAAGAACTTCTGCCATAATGGTTCATGGTATTGGAAGAGGAAAATACCATAGACCTCAAGGACTATCGCAAAGGTTACTAATATCCTAAAGGAACTAGCAAACACTATCAACATGAAGTAAGTAGGTTGAATCTCGGGTTCAAGAACCATGAAATGGAATGCCTACTACTAAATGGCATCACAGGATGCTTTCGAGAATGACGACCAGAATCATCACACTGGGAACACAAAACATGGCTAGATTACTAGGTGACTCCCTAAGACACCTAGGGTCATAATAGTAGCTCCAACATATATGTCGAGGCAATAGAGTACCTCAACTCAACGATTAGTGTGGTTGAACTGGCCCAAAGATACATCGGGAACGGAAAGAAGGGATTTGCAAATGCATCAGACTATTTAGAAACCTGGGATGACTCGGACAGCATAACAGCTGTAAATGCTGAAAAAGATTTGAGACATCCTGCAAATAGGTGGCATGACCACTCAACATCACAATATCAAGGTTCTCAGGCCAGCTATGAACATACGGAAGTAGTAGAAACTGAACTGAGACTTGAATCCATCAATCCTATAAGTCTATGGATTAGTAACACGTGATTCTCATAGAAAGATGAGAAGCCTAGTTCTTAATCACCATAGAAGAGGAGAGGATGAATCAGATCAGAAGGCGATAGGGTAAAGGAGTAAAAAAGAGCCTTACGTTCCCATCCACAATCAATTCCCTTATATAACTAAAGAATTTCTAGACTCAACTTCAACAAGTTTGGCTTTGTAATCCTACTGGCAGTCAGGCTCTGATACCAAAGTTGTCAGGACCCTTATCGTAAGTCACACCGATCTAGCATATAACACATCATATCACTTTGCGGCCTCACGCACGGTATTCCCACGGGTGCCACCTTACCTGGCCCGGGACCGTTTGCGCCTTTTGGCTTACATATATGATAGTGTCGCTAGCATCCAAATGACAAAGAACCCGGGCCGACATGTCTAGTCATAAACCCAAAGTGGCACTAACTTACAGGGACACGCATACATGACCCATCAACGAACGTGTCGGTCATCAGCGAGTGAATCCGGGCTATAGCAGCTGGGCTAACAGGACTCCGGAGAATTCGAGCTGTAGCAGGCTAAGAGGACTCCGTTAGACATCACGTGACATTTCCCCGAAGGGACAGACACAGGAACGAAGAAGGACACATGCCGGCCAGCCTAAGTGTTCCGGAGCAGTAGCAAGCTACCATGGCTCAGTGGAAGCACTGTGAGACATTTCCCGGTAAGAGAGGCTACCAAGGATAAACTACTAGGTTGTCGGATCCCACACATACCAAGCATTTCAAATCATACACACAATATGCTCGATATGTGCAAATACAACATGGCATCACAACAAAACTCTACAACTCAAAGTATTTATTTATTAGGCTCCGAGGAGCTAAATATTACAAACATGGGTCTCAAGACCCAACATACAGAGCATACAAGCAACAAGCACATGCGGAAGCTTAACTTGTCGAAGTACAGACAAATACAAATGAAAAAGGCTGAGAGCCTAACTATCTACAAGATCCTGCCAAGGGCACAAGATCGTAGCTGAGCTAACAAGCTAAACGTCCAAGTCCACGCGTAACTACTAGGATGCAAAACATAAATTAAGCAAACATGAGTACAAATGTACCCAACAAGAATTACATCAGAACTAGCTACATATGCATCTGTATCAACAAAGGGATGGTGGGGTTTAACTGCAGCAAGCCAGCTTTGACTCAGTGGCTATCCTGAACTACGTCTGCAAGTAACTATTTTGAGGTGGCGCACATGAGTCCACATATTCACCAGTCAATACACAACTATGGATTCGCTCATATCTCCCTACGAGAACGCCATCCATAGCACTCACGCATATCTTGCGCATTTTAGAGTATCCACTTTCACTTGTCTATGAATTATATAGGCAACCCAGAGGTCCTTTACCGCAGACGTGGCTATTCGAATAGATCATTTATAACCCTACAGGGGTGTACTTCTTCACACATGCTCTCGCCACTTACCAACATGTACACGTCGTGTGTCTCGGAAACCTTCAAGCAGAAGCCTGCTGTGGGAGTCTTCCACGACCTGACTAACCACACAAGTCTCTAGTCCAGGTTTATCCCCTATTAGGGTTCCATCCGCAAGGAGATCCGGCCGGGGTTTCACTCATGGCCCAAACGATGAGACCAGGGTTCCCGAGGCACCAAATTGGCTTCCCGATACACCGTGCCTCGTGTCTCTACCGCATCATAGCCCACCCCTAGGGTCAGTGCTACGCACGCCCCCAACACATATCCTACAAACAGCAAAAACTAGTTGCAACTCCTGGACAGAGATCGAGGCGATTAATAAGCCCAGAGGGGTCGAGTTACCGGAACCCAATATGTGGTAGTAACTGTTCATGGATCACAAACGTAGAACTCAGTTCCTGAGAATGGTTTCAATGAGACAACCCACCGTGTACTCCTACATGGCCTCTCACCGCTTCCTTTACCAAATCGTGTTCACACACTTAGCTCTCAATAGTAAGACATGTTCACCACATCCCAATTTATCCCCGATGAATCAGACTTGACTCAACTCTAAGTAGTAGCAGGCATGACAACAAGCATGAATGAGTAGGCACATCAAGGCTCAAACAACTCCTTCTCATGCTAGTGGGTTTCATCTATTTACTTTGGCAATGACAGGTCATGCAGAGGAAAGGGGTTCAACTACCGCAGCATGTAACAGTTGAAGTGTTGTTGTCCTAATGCAGTAAATGGGAGCAGAAGCGAGAGAGTGGGATTGTATTAGAATGAACAAAGGGGTTTTGCTTGCCTGGCACTTCTGAAGATAGTATAGTTCTTCATCGGTGTCATCGATCTCATCGTCGGAACCACGTCTACTGAGAGGGGACAAATACCGGCAACAGAGAAGAAACACAATGAATGCAACGCAACAATATGATGCATGAATGTGGCATGGGAATATGCTGTGGTTAGAGCTAATGCAGCTAACAATGATTTAAATGAAGTTGGTTTGAACCCTAGGTTCAAATTCAAACTCCATATGTGATTATTTAAATGCCAAACATATGATTTTCCCTATTCAGCAACTATGAGTTGTTCCAACATGCATGACAGTGGTATAGATGGATAGATTGGATTTTTTTGATCTCTTTTAAGATATAAATTATTTCATTTGGAGTTACGGTTTATTTTCTATGATTTTTAGAAGTTTAAACAATTTTCTAGATTTTATAATTTATTTCTGAAATATAAAATCGCCAGAAAATGATTATGAGGTCAGCATGACGTAAGCCTGGCGTCAGCAGGTCAACTAGGCTGCCCCTGGTCAAACCTGACGTGTGGGGTCCATACGTCAGTGATAGAGCGCTGGTTAGTGTCGCTGACAGGTGGGTCCGGTCAACGTCCACGTCAGTAAAGTCATTGCAAACGTGTCAGTCCCGCTGGGTTATGAACTAATCTAAACAGAAATTGAGTTAACCTAATCAGGACGGGGGCCCACATGGCAGTGGCTCTATGGGTGTTTAGTTGGGTCATTAGCGCTAATTAAACCGACGCCACGTCAGCAGTTGACGCCGGCGACCACAGCAATGGCGGGGACTCGCCGGAGTTGATCGGGACATCGCTACAGGTGTCGGATCGATGCGCTGGTGGCACCAGAGGGATGCTCGTCCTCGCGCGCATCCAGGGGATCACGCGAGAGGCTGCGGGGTGGCTAGAAACGATGGCCACGGCAACCATGGCAGCAGCCGGAGCTCGGCTAGTTGTGGGCGCGGGGCTGCAGCTTGCTTCCGAGTCAACGGAGGGCATAGGAGGCATAAACAGGGCAGCAGTAGACCGATGTCGGTGTCAAAACCGGCGGATCTCGGGTAGGGGTTCCCGAACTATGCGGCTAGGTGGATGGTAACAGGAGACAAGGGACATGATGTTTTTACCCAGGTTCGGGCCCTCTCGATGGAGGTAAAACCCTACTCCTGCTTGATTAATATTGATGATATGGGTAGTACAAGAGTAGATCTACCACGAGATCAGAGAGGCTAAACCCTAGAAGCTAGCCTATGGTATGATTGTTCTTCGTCCTACGGACTAAAACCCTCCGGTTTATATAGGCACCGAATAGGGTTAGGGTTACACAGAGTCGGTTACAATGGTAGGAGATCTACATATCCGTATCGCCAAGCTTGCCTTCCACGCCAAGGGAAGTCTCATCCGGACACGGGACAAAGTCTTCAATCTTGTATCTTCATTGTCCAGGAGTCCGGCCGAAGGCTATAGTCTGACTATCCGGACACCCCCTAATCCGGGACTCCCTCAGTAGCCCCTGAACCAGGCTTCAATGACGACGGGTCCGGCGCGCATATTGTCTTAGGCATTGCAAGGCGGGTTCCTCCTCCGAATACTTCATAGAAGATTTTGAACACAAGGATAGTGTCCGGCTCTGCAAAATAAGTTCCACATAACACCGTAGAGAGAATAACATTTACACAAGTTCAATCCGCTGACATATCCCGCAGCGTGACATCACACCACGACCAAGCCTTTATTTGAATCGTTTTTACTGCCCAACCTCAGAGATCGTGTCCACTTATTCCGGGATTCTCATCAATACGGGCGTGGGTAACCCAACCGCGCCATTGACTACGGCGCTTGGGAGATAAGCGAGTTTTATCAGGCCGGTGGGGACGCATAGCTTTGTCCATATAAGGGGATAAGAATCCGCTTTTTCACACACGCCTTCTTCCTCCTTTGCTTATCCATTTCAGCGCACCCGAGCTCCAGCGCCCAGGTCTGCACATCCCACCTCAACCTTCTCCAACCATGTCCGGAGCGGGAGGCAAGTGGATGACCTCCTCCGTCATGGAGGGGCACATCAAACAGCTGCGGAAGGCCGGATACTTGTCCAGCGACATCGCGCATAGGCTCCCCAACGAGGGGAAACTCATCCCCACCCCCAGGCCCCATGAGAGGGTGGTGTTCCTCCCCCACTTCCTCCGCAGACTAGGGTTTCCACTTCACCCATTCGTCCGGGGGCTCATGTTCTACTATGGCCTAGATTTCCATGATCTGGCCCCGAATTTCATCCTCATCATCTCGGTGTTTATCGTCGTGTGTGAGGCCTTCCTATGCATCCAGCCCCACTTCGGCTTATGGCTGAAGACCTTCAATGTCAAGCCGAAGGTAGTGGGCGGCCACCAAGCGGAGTGCGGAGGCGCCATGGTGGGCAGGATGGCCAACGTCCTATGGCTCGAGTGCTCCTTTGTGGAGACCATAAAGGGGTGGCAATCGGGGTGGTTCTATATCACCGAGCCGCGCGACTCCCAATGGGCGGCGGCCCCCGAATTCCGATCTGGCTTCCCCATACGGCTCACCTCATGGAAAGAGACGGGGCTGACGTGGGGTAATTCGGAAGAGTTGGCCGGACTCCAAACCTGCGTCCGAAACTTGGTGGACAAGAATCTCAAGCTTGTCAACGTAATCCAGGTGATGCTCATCCACCGGATTCTCCCATGCCAGCAACGGGACTTCAATTTGTGGGTGTTTGATCCGCACAAAGATCAACCTGAACCGCTCTTGACACTACGCATTTAAGACGCCTGGAAGGTGCTGTTCAAGGCGCTGAAGCTCCCGTGATCCGCGACGGAAGATCGCAGATTCAGCTCGCACATCAAGCCAGCGAGGTAAGTTATTTTACCTTTACGGGACTCTTTTTCATAGTTTGACTCTATGCGGGATCTAGAACTCCCTCACCTTTGACAGGACTGGTTGAAGACGTCCGGACAGATTGACCGTCTGCCCCTTGCCGAAGACCCAGCGTACGCCCAATTGACGGGGCTGCTGTTTCCGGCACCTCACGTGGTGCCGGAAAAGAAGGCCACGGGAACTAGAAGGAGTTCCCGGCGCCAGGTGTTATCTGACTCATCGTGTGATGAGGCCGAGGAGGACTCCTCCCGCGAAGACGAGGAGGAGGAAAAAGAGGCCTCTCCCCCAGCAGGGGGAGAGAAGAAAAGGAAGGCCACCCCCACCATGGAGGCCGGAGGGTCCAAGAAGGGAAGGACCCTTCCTACGGACTATACCGCCAATGCCGACGATGGCGAAGAGGGGTGGGCTCCAAGGGCCAAGCCCCTGGCGAGATCGTAAGTGTCCGGACACCAGAATAACTCGTGGTGTTTCATTTGTCGCACAGTATCCTATAACGCCGGATATAACCATGCAGCTCGCCCAAGGATGGGCTCGACGATTCGTCGAGCGGCTCCATGGGTTCGTCGGAGGTGAATAACACCTCACTTCCGACCGCCTCGTCTCCTCCTGCCGCGGATGACGCCGGGGTGGAGTCCCAAAAGGGGCCCAACCAGGAGGAGGTGGCTATGGAGGCGCCACAAGGCGACCTCCCGGAATCCGGGCTCTAAGGGGATAAAACCCCGAAGGGCTTCTAGTCCGGCCCTGCGCCGGACTCCGTACCGGAACCTTCAGTGGTTCCGGAGTCCGACAGGCGACCCCTTCGTAAGAAGGGCAAGACTGCGACGCCGGTGACCTCCGTCCAACCAGAGGCACCAGATGATTTGATGGAGGCGCTTAACGGCGCTTCCATCAACGAGTAGCACCGCACTGTTATGAGTTTGGTGATCCAGAAGGTTCAGTCTGCCAAGTGCAGGCTTACTGAAGCTTGCGCCAGCCTTCTAACAAGCTTTGAGGTATGTATAAAAATATTACCACATAGACAGTAGCCCCTGATGCTTAGTTTGGTGTTCGGAAAGAAAAAGGCGAACTAAGGATCTAAAAAGATATACGTAGGAGTCTAACATAAGTATGTCAATATGGGAATGCAGGCTGCGCTGCTGACCTCTGCCGCACTGACTGCGGAGGTTGGTGCATTGAAGCAGAGCCTCGGGCAGTCCGAGAATGATCTCGGACTTGCCAAAAAGCAGCTCGAGGACAAGGAAGGTAAGTAATACCTTATGGGAGTATTTAAAAGATGTGTTTGCAAAAAATGACAGGAATAACATGAATATTGCAGGGCCACGAACGAGGTGGCAACCCTGAAGGAGGCGGTGTCCCGGGCCGAAAGCAATGCGGCCGCGGAGTGCACCGAGCGAGAAAAGCAGGAGGCACTGGTGGCGGAGGTGCGGCAAGAGCTCCAGGATCTCGTGGAAAAGCACGAGAGTTTGGAGCGTGACTCAAAGACTCGGGAGTCCGAGCTCGCCATGGCCCTTGAGAGCGCCAAGGCCGCTAAGGCCAAGCCCAAAAAGCCCTCCAGAGATTGAGGCGATGAACAAGATAGCGGCGGTAAGGCATTCTATATGCAAAGCAAGCATGCGAAAGTGAATTATCTGTTACTTACCCGAATCCGAGCTCTCCAGAGCATTCACAGATCTGCCTCAGAGGTGGCTAATGCTGCGATTCTACCGAGCCGAGGAGGGAAGCTCGATGGAGAAGGTGTTCGGTCTCAAGATGTTGAGGCCGGACACCCGGTGTTTATAGCGACCAGTTGAAGCAACTGGTCGAGCTCCATAAGGTTGCCGAACAGGCCATGAGGGGCCTCATAATTCGGCTGTGGCCTAAGGAAGCCATGCCTGGGAGCTACTTCGGGCTGGTGAGGCGGCTGGTGGACGCCTGTCCATGGGTTGAAGTCATCAAGCGCTCCGTCTACATCGAAGGTGCCCGTAGGGCCCTTGCCCTTCCTAAGGTGCACTGGAGCAAGATGGACACTGAGAAGCTTGTGAAGGACGGACCACCACCGAAGAAGGAGCATCGCAAGCCTGAAATGTATTATGAGGGTGTCCTGAAGGGTGCCTGCCTTATAGCGGATGAATGCTCCAAAGATATAATTTTTTAGTAGACTCGCATTTGTTATCCTGTACGCTGAAAATTTGTTCATATGCGCTAAGCAACACTTTTTAATTTAAAATATTACCTTCTGTGTGGCCGTGTATTAAATTTGAGAGATGGCGAGTCGTTGGCTTCAGCCCCCATGCCACGAGTCTTTGGGGTGTTCGATGAACTTGAGCGCTCTTGTTCCCATTCTTGGGTCCTTCGAGGAGGCGCCAACGCAACTAACAAGGCAACCGGACTATAATGCTTGAACACTCTCACTTAGCCATTAGAATTCTATAATTTTAAATTTCGTGAAGCCCCTGGTATTCGAAGACCGAAGTTCGGGCGCTATCCACGCCTAGGCGGACAATGCCGACTCCTCGCCTAAGAGGCATAAGTCTTTAGGGACTCGAAAACCGCCGAACAGCGATCGCTCTCGCCCTATCATGACGGTCAGTTTAGCTTTCCACCGAGGTGCTTAACCCAGCTCAACCGGGCACAATCGCAGTGGTTCTCCCAGCGCTACCTTAGCCGATATAAAGAAACGTAAGGTACCAAAACATGGGATCCGGGCAAACCCAACTATTGACCCAAGACATGATTCGGAGCCGATGCATATAATGCTATAAGTTCGGGGTGCCGCACTTGTGAAAGTGTTCGTACTTATCACACCATGTTATGGGGTACTTAAGCCCCTGGTGTATTGCCCGTACCAAAGTGTACGGTTGCACAATGTCATAAATGAACATATATGTAAAAAAAGGGAAATCAATAATAGGCAGGAGCTATATATTGTTTATTCAAAACGGCTGCTGTAAGAGCAGAACGATACAAATAGTGCGATAAGCAAGGGACGGGACTTTTAACATGTCTCCCTCCAGGGGTAAGCCGCGGGATCTTGTGTAAAACAGATATATTGCTCGTAAAAGAGACCACCTGGACACTCGACATAGCTTTCTGCTTCCCTGGTTGTTGCATCGTGTGTTCGGCGATTCTAATGCCGGACAGGGCTTCGTGAGAACGCAGTCCTGAAAGTAAAAAGAAAGAGAAAAAAAGAATGACACAATCGGGAGCCCCTGGTGTGGTTGAGCCGCATTCTGGGCATGCCATGGTTGTGCCCCTTCCCCTATGCCCATGATATTTCCAGAGCGTAATTATGTACGCGTAATACTGGTTTCGCGATTTCGCGAGGGCTGGGGCTTGGGCCGCATTGCTATGCGTGCTCGGAACGTGCCAGACGGTCTTGTTGTAGGTTACTCCGGGCGTGCTTGATGGTGTCCAGTCGTTTAATAGCCAGACTCGAGAATTGCCTTAAGAGGCTACTTTGCACTTCCGCCGCGAGGACCGCCATATGCTCCTCCGTCCGGAGAGAGCGTTCGGTGTTTCCATTGACCCTAATGACTCCTCGAGGACCTGGCATCTTGAGCTTGAACTTTGCAAATGCGGTTCGTCCGAGCAATGCATGATAGCCGCTGCGGAACGGGACTATGTCAAGATTAACTCCTCGCCCGGAAGTTATCCGGGATCCAAGACCACTTCAAGTGTAATCGAGCCTCGCATAGTTGGCCTCTACACCTGGTATGACGCTTTGAAGGTCGCCTTTGTGGGTTTAATCCTTCATGGGTCTATGCCCATTTTGGCGACCGTATCCCGATAAAGCAGGTTCAGGTTGCCGCCATTCATTAGGACTCTAGTGAGGTGAAATCCGTCAATGATTGGGTCTAGAACCACGCGCGAATCCGCCATGGCGGATGCTAGTGGGGTGGTCCTTCGATCAAAAGTGATCGGGCAGAAGACCACGGGTTGAACTTTGGGGCGATCGCTCTATCGCCTATACGCCCCTTAGTGCACGCCGCTCCCTTTTGGGTATGTTGGTTGCGATATCATGTTCACCGTCCGCACTTGCGGGGGAAGCCCTCCGTCCTCTATTGTTCGGCGGCGGGCTCCACCTCGCCATCGCTATGCAGACCCTTGTCATTGTTTTCGCATTTAACTTGCTCGCTCGCTTGAACACCTAACAATCCCTGTTGGTGTGATTGGCTGGTTCGGGTGCCATGTATCCGCACGAGCGATCGAGTATTCGGTCCAAATTGACGGGCCCGAGTATTTCTTTTAAATGGCTTTTTCCGTGACCGGTTTAGAGCTCAATCCGCATTCACCGCCGTATCCTCAGCATTATCGCCATTAATGCGGGCGCTTGTGCTTGTTGCGACGCGACCGCCACCGCTGTCCTTGGTATCCAATTACCGGGCTCTTGGTCATGTTGTTACTACGAGCTAGCCGCTTGTCCTCTCCCGCATAAAAGCGGGTCATGAGTGTTGTGAGGGCTGCCATGGATTTCGCTTTTCCTGTCCTAGGTGCCGAGCAAGCCACTAGTCGCGATGTTGTGTTTGAAGGCTGCAAGGGCCTCGCATCCGGAAAATCGACGATTTGATTTTTCTTGGTTAGGAACCGTGTCCGTAATTGTCCGCCGATTCTCCGCTGCTGAATTATGTGGCTTAGGTCATCGGCGTCCGTGGTCCGACATATGTGCCCTGGAAATTGTCGAGGAATGCGGCTTCCAGGTCTTCCCAACAACCGATCAACTCTGCTGGCAAGCTGTTAAGCCAATGCCGGGCTAGTCCTTTAAGCTTGAGTGGGAGGTATTTGATGGTGTGTAGATCAACACCGCGGGCCATGTGGATGTGAAGGAGATAGTCCTCGATCCAAACCGCAAGATATGTTGTGCCATCGTATGATTCAATGTTTACGGGTTTGAAACCCTCAGGGATTTGATGATCCATCACTTCATCTGTGAAGCATAGTGGGTGTGCGGCGCCTCTGTATTGGGCTATATCACGACGCATCTCAAATGAGGTTTGTCCACTGTGTTCGGCCCGGCCGGAGTTGCCATATCCGGCGTGACGGTTATCGCCATGTGTCATGGGGCGCCCACGCGATACATAGATCGATCTTGTCTGCCTTGCCTTGTCTTCCATTATATCTCGCAGGTCTGGCGCATTTCCCCGTGCCTTTGTACTTTTTGAGCGGCGACGGGGTGCGGCTTGAATTAAGGGTCGAGAGGCCTCTCTGTCGCGGCCACGAGGTGGCCGGTCAGCCATATCATGCACCGGTGATGTATGTTTAGGTGGTTCCTCCTCTAATCGGGGTAGCAGCCTGCGTCATGGATAGCTCTTAGAGGGGCGCTCGAGTTCATACTCTTCTGCCGCAAGGACTTCAGTCCATCTATCAGCTAGCAAATCTTGGTCAGCTCTAAGCTATTGCTGGTTTTTCTTGAGGCTGCTTGCCGTGGCCATGAGCCTGCGTTTGAAACGTTCTTGTTCGACAGGATCCTCGGGCACGACAAGTTCGTCTTCGTCGAGGCTTGCCTCATCTTCGGAGGGAGGCATGTAATTATCGTCCTCTACCTCTTTTTCTGCCGCTCTCTCATGAGGGCTGGCTTCTCCATCCTCCTCCGCTGAATCTTGCTGGAGGGGGTTGTCTTCGGCACTGTCCGGGGTGTTATTATCTCCCATGCCGGAATCACCGTTTTTGCTGTGGCGGGATTTATTGCGGTGCCGCTGACGCCGGCGCTTAGGCTGTTTCTTGGAGGGGTCATCCTCCAATGTTCCATCGCCATTCCCGTTGTCGGGGAAACTGATCCACGTACACCTATGGGACCGGCGGACCGAGCCCCTTTCGGTTCGGCGGGGGGCGGAGATCGCACGAAGAGCAGATCGAGGCGAAGCACACGAGCAGTTTACCCAGCTTTGGAGCTCTCCGGAGAGATAACACTCCTACTGCTGCATGTCTGAGTGTATTAAGTTCTTGCTCGGGAGCGCTGAGTGCTACAGTACACACGAGCTGCTAACGAGACCGAGCGTGAGTGTTTTTCTGCTTTCCAACCTCCTTCTACGTTGCGCATGGGCCTCCTTTTATATGCTCAAGGGGTCTCCGACAGGTGGCAACGTAGACAAGGGTAAAAATGGAAAAAGGAATGCGATTGGTACAACTACCTGTACAGTGTATCATAACTAACCCTGACGGTAGGGGACATAGGCATTAAATGCCCGTCTACGTCGCCCAAACAGTGCAAAAAGGGACCGTCAGGGACGCCACCGCTTGCCACGATGGCAATCTTGTCAGCGTCGCTAGCCACAGCGCCGCCGGCCGCTGACCCTCTTACCACGCCGCTACCGAAAGGTCCTGTATGGCGACACATTGGTGGATGTGCTGGAGCGCGGGTACAGAGTGGTATATTGCCGCGGCAAGCGCCTTGCCGCGGTCGTTGTCTTGTCGCATCCGGAAGCTTGTCGTTCACCGGGCCTTGCCGGGACGCGTGGCGCGTCGCGTCAAGTTCCTCGAGATGCCTTAGTTGGCCTTCCCGGCAAGCTCCTTTTGCCGGGGCCTTGTCTCCTTGGCTTGAATACTTTGTTCTTGAATGGCTCCAAAGGAAACACGGAGGACCTTGGCGGTCACCCGGCAAGCCTTGCCGCGGGGTGCTGCAACTGCCCGTGCACAAGTTCGGGATACTAGGGTACCCCTACTCTAGTACACCGACAGGAGCCCCCTGGCCTGGGCCACACACGGTGCCGAGCGCTGTTGGGCCATGCCCAGAACGGGGCACGGGCACGCGCAGCCTGGGTTACGCTGTATCTCACTTTGTATCCACCACGCCCTCCACGAACGGCACACGTCGAATGCGGCATCGTGGGAGAGATCGTGGGTGGTTTCTTTATTCGGAAGGACGGAACGTCTGCCCCCTCCCTCTTTATAAGCAGGGGAAACAGGGGCAGTTCGCCCATCTCGCCGGTTGCTATTCCAATCTCAAAAACCTCCGCTACTCCCCCCTTCTTCCCAAGGCTGAAAAGAGAGCAGCCGCTCCCGACATGCCATCTGCTTCGACTACACCACCAAGGGAGGATTCCCCGGCAAGGGAGCGTTCTCCGGCAAGGGTGAATTCTCCGGCAAGGGACAGTTCTCCGGCAAGGGACAGCACCAAGGACTTCGGTGGCGGAGACCACGATCGCAGATCCTGGCACAGGTAATCCTCTTGCTTGAAAACTTCCCTTGGGTTCTTCTTCTTCTGATTTTCTTTTTGAATATTTGCTTGACTTTTCTTCCTTTTCCGGTCGTCAGGTCCATTTGCCACGGAGCCGATGGAAACCGAGGTCGCCGGCGAGGAGAACGCGCACGGCAATACCGACAACGCCGCTGTCATCGAAGAAGAAGCCGGCGCTGATGATCCCGCTGGCAGAGAGGCCGCCAAAGCCGCCACCGCAGAAGCTGCCGAGGCGTCCGGCGATCGCACTGACGGCCCCGAGCCCGCAGGAGCGTCAGGCGCTACGCCGACCGCCGATCCCTCCGCCGCCGCCGCAGCGTCAGTTCAAGAGCCCCAGCCCGTGCCTATTTGAAGGCCGGCAATGGCGTCTTCATCAAGCTCCCCGGGCGCCGAGCTCCTGTGCCGATCAAGGAGAGACCTTTGATGAAGAGTTGCTCGCCTCGCCGGATCGACGCTGGTCGACGCGCCGGACAGCAGCAGCGGCGAGCTCGAGGAGGAGCAGCTGCTGAAGCCGTTGTCGCCTACCGCGCTCGACAGTGCCAATGGTATCCCGAGAAGCGCTTTGTCGCGGCGGGAGCAGATATCGAGAAGCGCGCGAGGAGCTCCGGCCTCAACCAGAAGCTCTCCACCCTCGGCAGAGGAGCGGAGCAACTCGCCGAGGAGCGTAAAGCCTTCCTCCTCGAGAAGGCTGAAGTTGAAGAGCAACAACGCTTGCTGCCGAGAAGCCGTCTCGCGCAGGAAGGCGAAGTTGACGAGCGGAAGGTTAACCTTGACAGCCACGAGGAGGAGCTTGCGCGCGAGCAAACATTCGGCGGGGCTCTCAAGGAAGCGAGGATGCTGCCGCAACTGCCGAGGCCGCCAAGAAGGAGCTGGAGACGAAGGTGGCGCAGCTGGAGGCTGATCTCAAGGTGAGCGGCGAGGAGCTTGCTGCGCTCAAGCGTGAGCGCGAGAAGGACGCCTACACTCTTGGCGAGCTGCAGGGTCGTCTCGCCGAGAGGAGCAAGGAGCTTAGCGCCGCCAAGGACTCTAACGCAGATCTTGAGTTGAAGCTGACTACTTTGACCGAGACGCTGGACGGCGCCAGGGAGCAGGAGGTGGCCTTGAAGGAGAAGATCAAGGCCGACGAGGCGCTGGCTTGGCGAGTGCTACTGCCGCCTGAACACTTTTAGGGAGAATGTGGAGCACCGACCGAGGGTCTCGTGGATGTTGCCGCAGCCATCGACAGGAGTCTGGCGCACTGGGATGGAGGATCTCGGTATTCCTCCGATGAGCACCTCCAACCCAGCGCCAAGCTCAGCTTGTTCTTCAAAGGCGTGGCGACGGCCTCCAAATGACTCGGGAGAAGATTCCAAAGCAGCTGGTCGACGAAGTCGCGCCAGATCTGCGCGGGAGCTCTTCAAAAGGTGCCGGTGAAGGTGGCCTTCCGCAACCCAGGCCTCAACCTCACCAACGCCCTCGTGGACCTTGCCGCGGATGCTGATCTCGAAGCGCTCAAGACCCTTGTCGCACCCATTGTGGACAAGGTGAGCGGGATCAAGAGGGTTGAGGGCGATTGCGTAGACTAGGCCGCCCGTTTTCTCTTTTTCTTGTCGCTGCTGTTCATGTTATGAGAACAATCTGTTAGAGCTGCGACAAGCTATCTTGTAATATGACTCTATTTCGAGTAGCGATTGCTATGTTATTTCCTTTACTTGATTCCTTCCATTGTATGTTTTTGCCCTACGCTTTTAGGGAACTTGTCGGCGAGAGCACCTTTGCCTTGAAGCGCTGAGTGCTGACGTCGACAGCCTCTCAAGCGGTGCTGCTACCGACAAGAAACCTTGTCGCAACTAGTCGCAGCTCACTTAAGTTGTTGAGCGGACTCGAAACAAAGTAAGGGCGCAACTAGCTATGAGTTGGTTCCTCCGTGCACAGGTTTTCCATACAAAGCACGGTCTTTTGAGGAAGATAACTTAAAAATTTTAAAACTGATTGCTCAAACTTTAGCAATTTAGCTTTTCTGTCGTTTGCTTCCCGGTAAGGCGAAATTTCCTCGAACGACGCTTGGTCCACACCATTATCTTTTCCTTTCCCCCCGCCAAACTTGTGGGCGAGGGAACCTTCCTTTCTTTGAGAAAGAGAAAGAAGAGAAAATAAAGATATGGAGCCTTATGGCTCGTTATTGCTTACCAGGGGTAGGTGCTGCACAAAGTGTCAGATAACGCATGCAAAAAAAAGTAGCAAGCATGAAATTGACAAGATGTGCGGAGCACATGAGCTTTACTTATGCACGGGGTCAGCGCCCGGCTTTGTACAAAGGATTACATGCAACATCGGCAAGACTTGTACAAAAGGTGGTTGCTTTAACAGGTTCCGCAACCGCGCCTCACGGTAAAACTTATGAAGATGCTCAATGTTCCAGAGTTGCTCACCGAATGCCATCTTCGGTCTCAAAGCGGACAGCGCCAGGCCTAGTGACTCGTTTCACCCGGTAAGGGCCTTCCCACTTCGGCGTCAACTTGTTGGAATTCTTGGCGGACTGAACGCGCCGAAGAACAAGGTCGCCTTCCTCGAGACTTCTGGCATTAACTTTGCGGCTATGGTAGTGGCGCAAAGCTTGCTGGTATCGAGCAGCTCGTACAGCGGCCTGAAGACGGTCCTCCTCAAGGAGCAGCACGTCATCTTGTCGCAACTGCTCTTGCTCAAGCTCATCATAAGCGAGCACTCGAGGTGACCCGTATACGAGTTCCGTGGGGAGAACTGCCTCTGCTCCATAGACTAGAGCGAAAGGTGTCTGGCCAGTGGCTCGATTTGGTGTCGTCCTGATCGACCAAAGAACCACCGGCAGCTCCTCAATCCAGTTCTTTCCGCACTTGTGCAGCCTGTCGAAAGTCCTGGTCTTGAGCCCGCGCAGCACTTCAGCATTTATCCTCTCCGCTTGACCGTTACTTCTCGGATGAGCAACAGAAGCGAAGCAGACCTTGGCGCCAAGATCTTGGACGTACTGCATGAAGGTGCGGCTCGTGAATTGCGTGCCGTTGGAGGGTAATCCAGGAGCAGTTGAGCTCGCGCCAAAGCTTCTGCTGGAGTGATGGGCGGCAGTGGCGAACGGTGCGAGGAGCGGGATATGCTCGGACTTCTAACTATGTTAGAAGGAGCAGTATCCCGTCCAGGCGGCCGTGTCTCGCTTGTGCCAGCATGTTGGCGTGCATGCTGGTCTTGAGCACCCCGAGATCCACCAGCTCGATCTTGGCCCAACGAACGTATGGCACTGTGAATACCATGACGCTGTCGGTCCTACGCATCCTGAGATGGGCGAGGTGCATGTCCGGACGCCGAGGTCTGCGCAGCCTTCTCCTTGGACCTGGCAGCACCGTGGGCTCCCTCGTCGATGCCCGTTCTTCCGCCGGCGTCTACCCCACCACCCGTTTGCTCCGGTGGTGGTGGGTTCGACGTGGACGGAACAGCTTCCGCCGAAGCCTTCTTCTTCGGTGACATGTCGATGAAGAAGATGAAGATCTAGCTCGTGTGAACGTCGGATCAGGTTCACACAACCTCGACGCCCCCCTACCTGGCGCGCCAAAGATGTTGGGGAAACTGATCCACGTACAACTATGGGACCGGCGGACCGAGCCCCTTTCGGTTCGGCGGGGGGCGGAGATCGCACGAAGAGCAGATCGAGGCGAAGCACACGAGCAGTTTACCCAGCTTCGGAGCTCTCCGGAGAGATAACACTCCTACTGCTGCATGTCTGAGTGTATTAAGTTCTTGCTCGGGAGCGCTGAGTGCTACAGTACACACGAGCTGCTAACGAGACCGAGCGTGAGTGTTTTTCTGCTTTCCAACCTCCTTCTATGTTGCGCATGGGCCTCCTTTTATATGCTCAAGGGGTCTCCGACAGGTGGCAACGTAGACAAGGGTAAAAATGGAAAAAGGAATGTGGTTGGTACAACTACCTGTACAGTGTATCATACCTAACCCTAACGGCAGGGGACAAAGGCATTAAATGCCCGTCTATGCCGCCCAAACAGTGCAAAAAGGGACCGTCAGGGACGCCACCGCTTGCCACGATGGCAATCTTGTCAGCGTCGCTAGCCACCGCGCGCCGCTGGCCGCACAGCCTCTTGCCATGCGCGCCTGGAAAGGTCCCAAGGCGACACGTTGGTGGATGTGCTGGAGCGCGGGTACAGAGTGGTATTTTGCTGCGGCAAGCGCCTTGCCGCGATCGTTGTCTTGTCGCGTCCGGAAGCTTGTCGTTCATCGGGCCTTGCCGGGACGCGTGGCGTGTCGCGGCAAGTTCCTCGAGATGCCTTGGTTGGCCTTCCCGGCAAGCTCATCTTGCCGAGGCCTTGTCTCCATGGCTTGAATACTTTGTTCTTGAATGGCGGTCACCCGGCAAGCCTTGCCGCGGGGTGTTGCAACTGCCCGTGCACAAGTTCGGGATACTAGGGTACCCGTACTCTAGTACACCGACACCCGTCTTTTGGGATGTCCACCATGTATATGTCATATGACGAGGTGGCCTTCCAGTGCCCTGTGGGCGCTGGTTCTTGGTCGTCTCCTGCATCGTCGTCCATACCGTCGATGTCTTCGGAGTCGAAGTCGAGCATGTCGGTTAAATCATCGACAGTGGCTACGAAGTGGGTGGTGGGTGGGCTTTGATTTTCTTCGTCGTCAACATCCCAACCTTTCTGACCATAATCCGGCCAGGGCTCTCCTGATAAAGAGAGACACTTTAGTGAATTTAGGATGTCGCCAAAGGGCGAGTGCTGAAAGATGTCTGCGGCAGTGAATTCCATGATCGGCGCCCAATCGGATTCGGTTGGCAGGGGCGCGGAAGGCTCGGAGTCCGAGAGGAGTCCGCGCCTTTGAGTCACGAAGCCAGCAAAGGGCGGGTAGGTGTACGGCTCAACCGCCGTCGAGATCGCAGCCCCCGAGGCAGTGTCCAGCCACCCATCCTCGATCGGCGCGGTCGGCTCCGAGCTAAAGGTCGGAGCGGACTCTGGTGCGGCCTCCAGGACACTGTCCGGCCGCAGAGATAGATCATGCCCTTTGGGACAAGTCTTGGCGGCGCTTGGCTATGGCTCGAACCCGTCAAGATCAAGTCTCCGCGGATGTCACCGTGTAGTTCAAACTTCCAAATCTGACCTGATGGCGGGGCGAGCTTCGATCTGCTCCGGATGGCCAAGCGAATTGGCCCACAGTGCAAAGCCGCCGAATATGAAGATCTGTCCGGGGAGAAATGTCTCACCACAGAGCATCGTTGTTGATGATTGGAGGAGCCATCGGGCCTAAAGACGATGACACGAGGAACTCTCAATGAAAGCACCAATGTCGGTGTCAAACCGCGGATCTCGGTAGGGGGTCCCGAACTGTGCGTCTAGGCGGATGGTAACAGGAGACAAGGGACACGATGTTTTTACCTAGGTTCGGGCCCTCTCGATGGAGGTAAAACCCTACTCCTGCTTGATTAATATTGATGATATGGGTAGTACAAGAGTAGATCTACCACGAGATCAGAGAGGCTAAACCCTAGAAGGTAGCCTATGGTATGATTGTTCTTCGTCCTACGGACTAAAACTCTCCGGTTTATATAGGCACCGAATAGGGTTAGGGATACACAGAGTCGGTTACAATGGTAGGAGATCTACATATCCGTATCACCAAGCTTGCCTTCCACGCCAAGGAAAGTCCCATCCGGACACGGGACGAAGTCTTCAATCTTGTATCTTCATTGTCCAGGAGTCCGGCCGAAGGCTATTGTCCGGCTATCCGGACACCCCCTAATCCGGGACTCCCTCACCCGACCACATGCTCAGACCCGGTGTTGGGCCACCGTAACGACGTCGGTGACAATCGCGACCGCCGGAGCTCCCTGGCACTTGCGGGTGATGGCTACGGAGCAAGATTGAGCAAGTAGGAGGTGGTTAAATGAAGGAGGGCTCACGGGGATCGCGTAGTGCAGGTCAGCGAGCTCGGGGAGGTGCCAGAGTGGTCGGGGCAGTGAGGGGGGTCTCCGTGGCCGAAGGATGAAGAAGAGCTCGGGGTGGTCGCTTGGGGGCGTTCCGCGTCGCGTGCATCAACGGAGAGGTTGATGGCGATGAGATGAAGGCCGTGGACACGTTGGCGGGGCGAGGAGGTGGCTTTTGCTATGGCAACGACAAGCGGCAACGACGTGCGCGCTCAATGTTATTGCGGGGAGAGAGCAGAGGAGGGGTAGGGGGTCCAGAGAAAGAGAGAGAGAGAGAGAGAGAGAGAGAGAGAGAGAGAGAGAGAGAGAGAGAGAGGGAGAGGTGCAGAGGGTTCGAGGCAGTCCAGGGCGGCGGAGCGGGTTGAGGGGAAGACAGCGGTTCCATGCTCGGCTGTGCGCACACCACGCACAGTGCCAGTAGGCGCGGGGAAGACGACGCGCTAGTAGGTGGGCTGGGCCGTCCAGCTGGGCCGGCTACAGGAGCGCCAGGTAAGTTATTGGTAAGCTCTCTTTTCCTTTTGTTTCAGTTTTTCTATTTCTTTTATTCTGTTTTGAATTAGTAAAAATACTAATTCTTTTTTAAAACTCCTAAGAAAAATTGTGGGCACTATTTGGATTATTCCGAAAGCTCACAACTGATTCCAGAATTTTTGGAGCATTTAAGATATTTATAGAATTCAAATGCCCCAATTGCAATACAATATGATTTAATTCAAAAAATCCAGGAACGTACTAGAAATATGTTCATTATTTTTGGCAGAGGTTTTCACCTTTATCAAAAACCATGAACAGTTTCAAAGGGCATTTTGGGTCATTGAAGATTATTTTAGGTTGAATCTAGTTGATTGATCTGGTGATAGGGTTTGATCAATCCCCATCTCAACTTTCAAATAAATTTAGACATGATGCTTGGATGCTTGTGCAACTATTTGCAATCAAATTCTAGGGCTGTGACAACGGCTTCCTGGGGAAGTTGTCAGTTTGCATACGGGTGTTCTAACTAAAACGTTTGCGATGAGTGTTTTATATTTAAAAACCATTGACATTATTTTCAAAAGAAAATCATTTGATAAGTCTGTACATTAAGAGAGAAAACGCAGATTCATCCAAACCATCTCTTTCATTCAGTCACACTGCAAATTTATATTCATATGATCAAGAATTCTAGATATAGTATCAAACCCAAAAAAAACTATTTCCGGCGGTGGCAGAGGCGGCGTGCCGCGCCGCCATTGTCGTTGTCGTCCTCTGGGACGCCGTTGTTGAACTCTTCAAGGCAGCACAGAATGTTCTTCACTTGTAAATCAAACGTCATGTCTTCGCGCGATCAACAGGCGGTGCGCGGGAGGACGGCAACTGGCACCGCTCAAAGGTAGCGGTCGACAGTGGCATCACATGCCGCTGAGGGGGGCGGCGCACGGGCACGGGCGCGGCATGTGCAGTCAAACGCACAGGGACCGGCACCGCGGTGGGTGGAGGGGCGCGCACGGGCGCTGGCGCTAGCATGTACACGAGCTCGCGCACGTCTACGGAGACCTCGCTGACGCCCGCGGCTTCTAGCTCTGCGATAGTGCTCGGCGACCAGCCCGTCAATGCTACGGGGATGGTCGCTAGCGCAGGCGCGGGGATTTGAGCTGGGACGGGAGAGAGGGCTGCAATCGCCACGGCCATCTCGTTCAAGGCCATGTCCATGAGGCCTCATTCCTCCTTATTTTTCTCCTCTGGCTCGAAGTCGACTTCATCAAACTTGAAGACTAGTAGCAGATGATCATTTTGCGCCATGGCGTTGGTGGAGGTATGCAGGAGGGAGGGGAATGGGAGGCGAACAGTAAGGCCGCCCATATTAAACAGCGGCTCGAGCGCCATTAATGGAGAGGAAGGGGGGCGGCCATGGAAGTCAAAGGGCTCGCTCCTAGTGAGCCTGCCCAGCGTACAACTTGCACGCTTCCCGGTGAGCCTGTGCATGGGAGGACAGCTTGCACGCCTCTCAGTCATCATCCGCATTGGACTGTGCTCGCACGCCTTCCGTTCAGTCAAGCAGCTGTCCGCACGGCACCTCCTATAGCCATTAAAACCAAGACACGTGATGTCACATGAATGGTTAACAGAACGAACACGATTTGAATTATACAAATGTTTGAGATATTAAAGTGGCAGCTATTTTTTCAAAATGCCTTTGTTTGCTGTTATTCAAGTCTGCCTTCTCTCAAAATGGACACAAAAATACGACAACATGTCGGGTGCCATTCCATGATAGCATGCCAAGTTTCATCAATTTCAGACGAGTTTTGGATTTACAAGAATTTAAAAACAAAGTATCACAACATTTTGCCGGCAATCAGCAGTGCCCTAGTATTTGAAATTCATTCCCATTTCTTGCATGGGACCTAAGCATGCACCCAAGGGCACAGATTTGATTTTTCAACCAATTTCTTTGCACTGGAGCATGTGCATGTAGTTCAAATTTGAATTATCCAAATAAAAGCATTGACAACTCAATTAATGTGTCAAAATGTCCAAATGAACCCCAAAATTTTCCAAAATTTAACACAACACTCATGTTGTTCTATGTTGACACTAGAGAAAAATCAAAATCAAGAAGAGGCAACAAATATCGTTTCGTCCTCAAAGGTGAAACGTTCCCTACCGAAAATATCAGGCTTGTTGTGAGAAGCTTTGGTTTGTGAGAAGCTTATGCCCAAACCTACCCAAATGGAACAAAAAATTTACCAAGACATGTTGATGCCGCTCTATGATAGCATGCCAAGTTTCATGAATTTTGGACGAGTTTTGGATTTACTAGAATTTAAAAAACAGGTATCTCAATGTTTGCGGCCGAGTGATGGTGCCCTGGTGTTTGAAATTCATTCCCATTTCTTGCATGGGACCAAGCATGCACCCAAGGACATAGATTTGATTTTTCAACCAATTTATATGCACTAGAGCATGTGCATGTAGTTCAAATTTTAATTGTGCACATAAAAGCATTAAAAACTCAATTAATGTATTAAAATGTCCAAACGAACCCTGAAAAATTCACAAATTTAACACAACACTCCTGTTGTTCTATATAGACACTAGAGAACAAATTGAAATCAAGAAGAGGCAACGGATATCGTTTCGTCCCCAAAGGTGAAACGTTCCCTACTGAACACATCAGGCTTGTTGTGCGAAGCTCTGGTTTGTGAAATTCTTATGCCCAAACCTGCCCCAAATGGGACAAAAATTTTACCACGGCATGTTGATGCCACTCCATGATAGCATGCCAAGTTTCATGAATTTCAGATGAGTTTTGGATTACCGAGAATTTAAAAACCAGGTATCTCAATGTTTGCGGTCGAGTGATGGTGGCAGGGTGTTTCAAATTCATTCCTGTTTCTTGCATGGGACCTAAGCATGCACCCAAGGACACCAATTTGATTTTTCAACCAATTTATATGCACTGGAGCATGTACATGTAGTTCAAATTTGAATTGTGCACATAAAAGCATCGAAAACTAAATTAATGTATAAAAATGTCGAAACGGATCCCGAAAAATTCGAAAATTTAACACAACAGTCCTGTTGTTCTTTATTCACACTAGAGAAAAAATTGAAATCAAGAAGAGGCAACGGATATCGTTTCATCCCCAAACGTGAAATGTTCCCTACCGAAAACATCGGGCTTGTTGTGAGAAGCTCTGGTTTGTGAGAAGCTTATGCCCAAACCTGCCCCAAATGGGACAAATTTCATACCATGACATGTTGGTGCCGCTCCATGATAGCATGCCAAGTTTCATGAATTTCAGACGAGTTTTGGATTTAGTAGAATTTAAAAACCAGGTATCTCAATGTTTGCGGTCGAGTGACGGTGGCAAGGTGTTTGAAATTCATTCCCATTTCTTGCATGGGACCTAAGGATGCACCCAAGGACACAAAATTTGTTTCTTCAACCAATTTATATGCACTAGAGCATGTGCATGTAGTTCAAATTTTAATTATGCACATAAAAGCATTGAAAACTTAATTAATGAATAAAATGTCCAAACGAACCCTGGAAAATTCAAAATTTTAACACAACACTCCTGTTGTCCTATATTGACACTAGAGAAAATATTGAAATCAAGAAGAGGCAACTGATATCATTTCGTCCCCAAAGGTGAAACATTCCCTACCGAAGACATCAAGCTTGTTGTGAGAAGCTCTGGTTTGTGAGAAGCTTATGGCCAAACCTTCCCCAAATGGGACAAATTTTTTACGACGGCATGTTGATGCCGCTCCATGATAGCATGCCAAGTTTCATGAATTTCAAATGAGTTTTGGATTCACTACAATTTAAAAACCAGCTATCTCATTGTTTGCGGCCAAGTGACGGTGGTAGGGTGTTTTAAATTCATTCCCATTTCTTGCATGGGACCTAAGCATGCATCCAAGGACACATATTTGATTTTTCAACCAATTTCTTTGCACTGGAGCATGTGCATGTAGTTCAAATTTGAATTATCCAAACAAAAGCATTGAAAACTCAAATAATATATAAAAATGTCCAAACGAAACTTGAAATTTTCCAAAATTTAACACAACACTCCTGTTGTTCTATGTTGGCACTAGAGGAAAAATCAAAATCAAGAAAAGCAACAAATATCGTTTCGTTCTCAAAGGTGAAACGTTCCGTACCGAAAACATCGGGCTTGTTGTGAGAAGCTCTGGTTTGCGAGAAGCTTATGCCCAAACCTGCCCAAATGGAACAAAAAATTTACCACGACATGTCGATGCCGCTCCATGATAGCATGCCAAGTTTCATGAATTTCAGACGAGTTTCGGATTTATTAGAATTGAAAAGTAGGTATCTCCATGTTTGCGGCCGAGTGATGGTGCCCTAGTGTTTGAAATTCATTCCCATTTCCTGCATGGGACCAAGCATGCACCCAAGGACATATATTTGATTTTTCAACCAATTTATATGCACTTGAGCATGTGTATGTAGTTCAAATTTGAATTGTGCACATAAAAGCATTAAAAACTCAATTAATGTATAAAAATGTCCAAACGAACCCCGAAAAATTCACAAATTTAACACAACACTCCTGTTGTTCAATATCGACACTAGAGAAAAAATTGAAATCAAGAAGAGGCAACGGATATTGTTTCGTCCCCATAGGTGAAACATTCCCTATAGAACACATCAGGCTTGTTGTGAGAAGCTCTAGTTTGTGAAATGCTTATGCCCAAACCTGCCCCAAATGGGACAAAAAATTTACCTCGGCGTGTTGATGCCGCTCCATGATAGCATGCCAAGTTTCATGAATTTCAGACGAGTTTTGGATTGCCGAGAATTTAAAAACCAGGTATCTCAATGTTTGCGGTCGAGTGACGGTGGCAGGGTGTTTCAAATTCATTCCCATTTCCTGCATGGGACCTAAGCATGCACCCAAGGACACCAATTTGATTATTCAACCAATTTATATGCACTGGAGCATGTACATGTAGTTCAAATTTGAATTGTGCACATAAAAGCATTGAAAACTAAATTAATGTATAAAAATGTCCAAACGGATCTCGAAAAATTCGAAAATTTAACACAACACTCCAGTTGTTCTATATTCACACTGGAGAAAAAATTGAAATCAAGAAGAGGCAACAGATATCGTTTCGTCCCCAAAGGTGAAATGTTCCCTAGCGGACACATCAGGCTTGTTGTGAGAAGCTCTGGTTTGTGAGAAGCTTATGCCCTAACCTGCCCTAAATGGGGCAAATTTCTTACCACGACAGGTTGGTGCAGCTCCATGATAGCATGCCAAGTTTCATGAATTTCAGACAAGTTTTGGATTTACTAGAATTTAAAAACCTGTATCTCAATGTTTGCGGTCGAGTGACGGTGGCAAGGTGTTTGAAATTCATTCCCATTTCTTGCATGGGACCTAAGCATGCACCCAAGGACACAAAATTTGTTTCTTCAACCAATTTATATGCACTAGAGCATGTTCATGTAGTTCAAATTTGAATTATTCACATAAACGCATTGAAAACTCAATTAATATATAAAAATGTCCAAATCAACCATGAAAAATTCCTAAACTTAACACAACACTCCTGTTGTTCTATGTTGACACTAGAGAAAAAATTGAAATCAAGAAGAGGCAACGCATATCTTTTTGTCCCCAAAGGTGAAACGTTCCCTATCGAACACATCGGGCTTGTTGTGAGAAGCTCCGGTTTGTGAGAAGCTTGTGCCCAAACCGGCCCCAAATGGGAAAAAATTTTACCACGGCATGCCGATGCCGCTCCATGATAGCATGCCAAGTTTCATGAATTTCAAACGAGTTTTGGATTCACAAGAATTTGAAAACCAGCTATCTCAAAGTTTGTAGACGAGTGACGGTGGTAGGGTGTTTGAAATTCATTCTGATTTCTTGCATGGGACCTAAGCATGCACCCAAGGATACAAATTTGATTTCCAACCAATTTATATGCACTGGAGCTTGTGCATGTACTTCAAATTTGAATTATGCACATAAAAGCATTGAAAACTCAATTAATGTATAAAAATGTCCAAACAGACCCCGAAAAATTCCAAAATTTAACACAACACTCCTGTTGTTCTATGTTGACACTAGAGAAAAAATCGAAATCAAGAAGAGGCAACGGATATCATTTCGTCCCCAAAGGTGAAACGTTCCCTACCGAACACATCAGGGTTGTTGTGAGAAGCTTCGGTTTGTGAGAAGCTTATGCCCAAACCTGCCCCGAATGGGACAAATTTTTTACCATGGCATGTTGATGCCGCTCCATGATAGCATGCCAAATTTCATGAATTTCAGACGAGTTTTGGATTTATTAGCATTTAAAAACCTGGTATCTCAATGTTTGGGGCCAAGTGACGGTGCAAGGGTGTTTGAAATTTATTCCCATTTCTTGCATGGGACCTAAGCATGCACCCAAGGACACACATTTGATTTTCAACCAATTTATATGCACTGGAGCATGTGCATGTAGTTCAAATTGGAATTATGCACATAAAAGCATTGAAAACTTAATTAATGTATAAAATGTCCAAACGAACCCTCAAAAATTCGAAAATTTAACACAACCCTCCTGTTGTTCTATATTGACACTAGAGAAAAAATGGAAATCAAGAAGAGGCAACTGATATCGTTTCGTACCCAAGGGTGAAACGTTCCCTACCGAACACATCACGCTTGTTGTGAGAAGCTCTGGTTTGTGAGAAGCTAAAGCCCAAACCTTGCCCAAATGGGACAAAGTTTTTACCACGGCATGTTGATGCCGCTCCATGATAGCATGCCAAGTTTCATGAATTTCACACGAGTTTTGGATTCACTAGAATTTAAAAACCAACTATCTCAATGTTTGCGGCCAAGTGACGGTGGTATGGTGTTTGAAAATCATTCCCATTTCTTGCATGGGACCTAAGCATGCACCCAAGGACACATATTTCATTTTTCAACCAATTTGTTTGCACTGGAGCATGTGCATGTAGTTCAAATTTGAATTATCCAAATAAAAGCATTGAAAAACTCAATTAATGTATAAAAATGTTCAAACGGATCCCGAAAAATTCTAAAATTTAACACAACACTCCTGTTGTTCTATGATGACACTAGATACAAAATTGAAATCAAGAAGAGGCAACGGATATAGTTTTGTCCCCAAAGGTGAAACGTTCCCTACCGAACACATCAGGCTTGTTGTGAGAAGCTTATGCCCAAACCTGCCCCAAATGGGACAATTTTTTACCACGACATGTTGGTGCCGCTCTTCGATAGCATGCCAAGTTTCAAGAATTTCAGACGAGTTGTGGATTTACTAGAATTTAAAAACCAGGTATATCAATGCTTCTAGCTGAGTGACGTGGCAGGATGTTTGAAATTCATTCCCATTTCTTGCATGGGACCTAAGCATGCACCCAAGGACACAAATTTGATTTTTCAACCAATTTATATGCACTAGAGCATGTGCATTTAGTTCAAATTTGAATTTTGCACATAAAGCATTGAAAACCCAATTAATATATAAAAATGTCCAAATCAACCCCGAAAAATTCCAAATTTAACACAACACTCCTGTTGTTCTATGTTGACACTAGAGAAATAAGTTGAAATCAAGAAGGGGCAACGGATATCATTTCGTCCCCAAAGGTGAAATGTTCCCTACCAAAAACATTAGGCTTGTTGTGAGAAGCTTTGGTTCGTGAGAAACTTATGCCCAAACATGCCCCTAATGGGACAAAAATTTACCACGACATGTTGATGCCGCTCCATGATAGCATGCCAAGTTTCATGAATTTCAGACGAGTTTTGGATTTACTAGAATTTAAAAACCAGGTGTCTCAATGTTTGTGGCCTAGTGACGGTGGTAGGGTGTATGATATTCATTCCCATTTCTTACATGGGACCTAAGCATGCACCCAAGGACACAAATTTGATTTTCAACCAATTTACCTGCACTGGAGCATGTGCATGTAGTTCAAATTTGAATTATGCACATAAAAGCAATTAAAACTGAATTAATGTATAAAAATGTCCAAATGAACCCCAAAAATTCCAAAATTTAACACAACACTCCTGTTGTTCTATATTGACACTACAGAAAAAATTGAAATCAAGAAGAGGCAATGGATATTGTTTCGTCCCCAAAGGTGAAACATTCCCTACCGAACACATCAAAATTGTTGTGAGAAGCTCTGGTTTGTGAGAAGCTTATGCCCAAACCTTCCCCAAATGGGACAAAAAAATTACCACGGCATGTTGATGCCGCTCCATGATAGCATGCCAAGTTTCATGAATTTCAGACGGGCTTTGGATTTACTAGAATTTAAAAACTAGGTATCTCAATGTTTGCGGCCGAGTGACGGTGGCAGGGTGTTTTAAATTCATTCCCGTTTCTTGCATGGAACCTAAGCATGCACCCAAGGACACACACTAGTACATCAAGGTGCTATACAAATGGTTGTTAATCCCTTTCCACGACGGCATTTGGAACCGTCCCCTAGTGAGTGATGGTGATACGGGGGTCCTTCCCACACGACCCAGAAACCGTCGGGGATATGCCCTCCTGGCACACACGCTCGGCAAATTGAGGTTGTGTGTGACCTGCGATCGCTCAAATACGGAAATACATACAGTTGAGCTAAAAAACGCAATTATACAGTCGAAATTGTTTCCGGTCGCATGTACATCCCACACAGCCAGTCCCAGCTAAACCTTTCTGTTCGTATGTACATCCCACACAGACGCTCCAAGGAAAACGTTTCCATTCATAGGTACATCACACATAGTTTTCCCCATTAAATCATTTGTGACAGCGTTGCCATTGCACGCGATATTAACAATTTTATCGGTTGCGGTATCGAATGCAGCACACACGGTGCATAGAAGAAATTGTGTGGCAAAGGCTGTCCATCACACGCAGTTTTTATGTGGTAAACGTTTGCGCCAGGTGGCCTAACGCAAACAGTTTTCAAGAGGATGTCGTCTGCGATTTTTCATTAATCTAACACCATTTATTCCTAGAAACTGTGTGCATTATTGAATGCATCACACACGGTGTTTTCTCAATAACCGTTTGCAATTGAAAAAATCCAATTTGTGGGCTAATTATTTGATTATTAATAATCCATTTATTAATCTAATTGACATTTCATATTAAGCACACAATATATTTCATTTTCATAATTGAAATACATCAGAGTACAACATCATATAACTTCAGCACTCAGCTACCCCATTACACAACTACACCAACACCAAGTTTCACATGCATCATCTATAACCTTTCGAAATTAGCATCATAGACGGTAGATAGACAGATGTATCTCATCTGGAAAACTACTGAAGGAGAAGGCCAATATTGAGCACCACCGTCACTCGGCCGCAAACATTGAGATACTTGGTTTTAAAATTCTAGTAAATCCAAAACTCGTCTGAAATTCATGAAACTTGGCATGCTATCATGGAGCGGCCTCAACATGCTGTGGTAAATTTTTTGTCCCATTTGGGGAAGGTTTGGGTATAAACTCCTCAGAATCCAGAGCTTCTCACAACAAGCGTGATGGTTTCAGTAGGGAACGTGCCACCTTTGGGGACGAACGATATTCATTGCCTCTTATTGCTTTCAAAATTTTTCTAGTGTCAACATAGAACAACAGGTGTGTTGTTTTTAATTTTGGAATTTTTGGGGTTCGTTTGGACATTTTTATACATTAACTGGGTTTTCTAGGCATTTTATGTGCATAATTAAAATTTGCACTACATGCACATGCTCGAGTGCATATAAATTGGTTGAAAAATCAAATATGTGTCCTTCGGTGCATGCTTAGGTCCCATGCAAGAAACGGGAATGAATGTCAAACACCCTGCCACCGTCACTCGGTCGCAAACATTGAGATACGTAGTTTAAAATTCTAGTAAATCCAAAACTCGTCTGAAATTCATGAAACTTGGCATGCTATCATGGAGCAGCATCAACATGCCATGGTAAAATTTTTGTCCCATTTTGGGCAGGTTTGGGTATAAGCTTCTGACAAACAAGAGCTTCTCACAACAAGCGAGATGGTTTCGGTAGGGAATGTGCTACCTTTGGGGACGAAACGATATCCTGGCTCTTATTGCTTTCAAAAAATTTCTGGTGTGGACATAGAACAACAGGAGTATTGTGTTTAATTTTGGATTTTTCGAGGTTCGTTTGGATATTTGTATACATTAACTGGGTTTTCTAGGCATTTTATGTGCATAATTCAAATATAACTACATGCACATGCTCCAGTGCATATAAATTGGTTGAAAAACCAAATTTGTGTCCTTCAGCGCATGCTTTGGTCCCATGCAAGAAATGGGAATGAATTCCAAACACCAGGGCACTGTCGATTGTCGGCAAAATGTTGAGATACTTTGTTTTTAAATTCTAGTAAATCCAAAACTCATGTGAAAATCATAAAACATTGCATGCTATAATGGAATGGCACCCGACATGCTGTGGTATTTTTCGTGTCCATTTTGAGAGAAGGCGCACTCAAATAACAACCAACAAAGGCATTTTGAAACAAATAGCTGCCACTGTAACATCTCATATGTTTTGTATAATTTAAATTGTGTGCATTCTGTTAACCATTCACATCAAGCCACACCTCACTATTTTAATGGCTAGGAGGTGTCGTGCGGACAGGTGCTTGAGTGCTTGACTAAACGGGAGGCGCGCGAGCTGTACTCCAATGCGGAGGCTCACCAGGAAGCATGCGAGTTGTATGCCGCGCAGGCTCACCGGGAAGCGAGCCCTTTGACTTCCATGGTTGTCCGCCTTGCCTGCATCCTCTCCATTAATGGCGCCCAAGCCACAGTTTAATTTCCCATTTCCATTTCTTGCATGGTACCTAAGCATGCACACAAGGACACATATTTGATTATTCAACCAATTTATATGCACTAGAGCACGTGCATGTAGTTCAAATTTAATTATGCATATAAAATGCCTAGAAAACCAAGTTAATGTATAAAAATGTCCAAACGAACCCCGAAAAATTCCAAAACTTAACACAACACTCCTATTGTTCTATGTTGACACTAGAAATTTTTTGAAAGCAATAAGAGGCAACGGATATCGTTTCGTCCCCAAAGGTGGCACATTCCCTACTGAAACCATCAGGCTTGTTGTGAGAAGCTCTAGTTTGTGAGAAGCTTATACCCAAACCTGCCCCAAATGGGAGAAAACATTTACCACGGCATGTTGATGCCGTTCCATGATAGCATGCCATGTTTCATAAATTTTAGACGAGTTTTGGATTTACTATAATTACAAAAGCAAGTAGCTCAAGGTTTGCCAGAGAGCCACGGTGTCGTGGTGTTCGAAATTCATCCCCGTTTATTGTGTGGGACATAAGCATAAACCCATGGGGACATATATGATTTTATAACCCATGTTGGTGCACCGGAGCATGTGCATGTAGTTTAATTTTGAATTGTGCACCTGAAATGGCTAGAAACCAATTTAATGTATAAAATGTCCAAACGAACCCTGAATAATTCCAATTTTTTACGACACACATGTAGTTGCATGTTCACTTCAGATAAAAATTCTAGCAATTCAAACACCGTCCATTGCCGCTAACCCCATTATGTAATTCAAATTAAGATGAGAAATCAAGTAGATCCCACATAGTTTATTATCACCAACCGTGTGAGATGCAGTACAAAATATCCTGGAGCACCGTCGGTGTATAGTACGCCTATGGCTTATGTGAGAAGGTGCGTCGGCTACAGTCCATAGCCGGCGTGTCAAGCACACTAGCTCGCTCCCCAAATATAATTTCACTGTTAAATCATCGCCGGTGAAAGATGGGGATGTGGACCCGCATCGTGAGGGCAACTTTGGCCACCCACTTCGGCTAGAGTGTGGCCGTAGCCGCCATGCGCGTGCTAACAAGGTGCATGAGCACGGCCGCAATCTGCGACCGGGCGGCTAGGGCAGCCCAAACGGCCGCTGTGGCTTCTCAGGTGGCGGCAACAACATCTACCTCGAGGATAGGAACTGGCGAGAGCGGAGCAACAGCTATCCGTTCCACAGCAGCGGCCTTAGCCCTGACGGAGGCCGCCCACGAACATGTCGAGGTCGCCCACGACCCTGTCGAGGCCACCCACGCCCAGCTCGTGGTAGTCACCGCACAAATCAAACGAAGCTTCTCTGACAACAGTCGACAACCCACGACCGAAGAGTTGGCAATCGCCGAAAGCGTTGGAGCAGCCGTCGGTTCCTCCGCCATATACCTTGCCACGACGGAGCCCGTCCAAGCCCAGATCACGGCCGCCCATGCCCATCTCGTGGCGGCCTTTTCCAAAGAGATGGCAGACGCGGATGGCGAGATGCTTGCCGAGTATGGTGTGATAGATGCCATGGAGCCCCTTCCCTAGGAGACCGTCGGGCGCGAGCTGGACATGGAGGTGGTGGCGGAGATCGACGAGCACTAGCCGTAGTAGTACTCTTTGTTTTGTTTAATTAAGAGCGCTAGTCTTTAATTTGTTAGAGTAATGTTTAGGCCAGCTATCTCCGTTTAATTGCTGAACTTGCTCGATTAAGAAGTGTGGGGGTGTTGTTGTCTCCTTTGCGTACCCAAATTATGCAATGATGTGGATGACCACTATAACCAGGAAAATTCTAACCAAAATTTTTGATGTTCAAACTCATCACACACGGGTTAAGCTATCTGAATCGTTTGTGATGTTCACATATCATACACAGTTCTGAATAAGGGACCATGTCTGATGACACTTTGCGCGACATTTTTTTCGCTGGAGCGATTCAAAATTTTCAGCTTCCGTTGAAATATCTACCTCCCCGCCCCCTCCCCCTTACCAAAAGCCACATTTCCCCTGTTTCCGCCTTCCTTTACAAGTTGAAACCTTCACTCCTTCACTCCTTCACGCTGCTCAGCCTCGTCTATCCAGGCAGGTAATCCACACCCTACCCCCATCCTCCTCCTCCTTCCACATCCCACATGCCCTGACCGCTGGCGCGACACCTTCCACCCAAATCACCGACCCCTCCACCAAATAAGTGCCACCCTAAGCCATGGTGCACGCAGTATAGCCAGGAGCTCAAGGTGCATTTGGTAGTGGAGAAGCAAACCGCGGCTGCACGCCGGATGAGGTCGCAATGGCTGCCATTTGTGTCGACCCCCAGGTCTTGGAGGAGCACCTTGCCATTTGCTAGTTACGCCAGTTAAGCATGCTCAGCTTACCCGTTGTGTGTGCTGCTCCAGCCTTTCCATAACAAATTCTAGTGAATTCTGCTATCTAATTTTACCATGCAATCTGTTGCTCTAGTGTATATGTTCTATATGTCGTGCAGTGTGGTGCTCACTTATTAACTGTTTGGTAAATTAGTTGTCGTCTTTACTTAACTATTTGATTCAATTCGGCAAATGTGATGTTCAATTCTTCAGGCTGCAATTTTGTATTGTCTTCCATGTGAGAAATAAATCGAATTTATCTTTACAAAATACATGAGAAATGAATACAATTGCTATATTTCCAAGTTGTCAAGCACGCTTGGTTTTGTTATAAATTGTGCAATGTGGTGCTCAGTTAACATTTGGTTCATTTGTGGTGGTGGTTAGTTAACAGTTTGGTTCAATTCTGCAATGCGATGTTCAATAGTTGTGGGTGCATTTTGTTATTGTATTCCATATGTGAGAAGTAAATCGAATTTGGCTGTACTAATTACATGAGAAACAAATACAATTGCTATATTTCCAAGTTGTTAAGCATGCTTGGTTTGGTTAACTGTCTGATCTTCTATTAGGAGTATGTTATATTGTGCAATGTTGTGCTCAGTTAACGACTGGTTCATTTGTTGTGGTGTTTAGTTAACTGTTTGGTTCAATTCTGCAATGCGATGTCCAATTGTTGTGGGTGCATTCTCTTATTGTATACCATGCGAGGAATAAATTGAATTTGGCTGTTCTAAATACATGAGAAACAAATACAATTGCTATATTTCCAAGTTGCTAAGAATGCTTGGTTTGGTTAACTATCGGATCTTCTATTAGGAGTATGTTATATTGTGCAATGTGGTGCTCAGTTAATGTTTAGTTCATTTGTTGTGGTGTTTAGTTAACTGCTTGGTTCAATTCTTCAATGCGATGTCCAATTTTCGTGGGTAGAATGTTGTACTGTTGTGCATGTGAGGAATAAATCGAATTTGGATGCACTTAATACATGAGAAACATATACAAGTGCTATATTTCCTAGTTCTTAATCATGCTTGGTTTGGATAAATGGGTTCTCCATGTGGCTTGAATTAATCTGATGAATCTGCAATGTGCATATTTTTCATCAACATATTTTACTGATAGCATGTGAACCCTTACTTAACCCGATGACTAACTACCTTATATATGTTGCAGGGAAACAATGGGAAAGCATTGGTTTACAATCGAGGTTAGCACGTGCATGGTCCGTTCTCTGATAGCACATAATTATGCAATTGCAAGAACCATTCTAATATTTAGGTTTTTAACAATTTGTTCTTGCACATGTAGGTCCTACTGTCAAAGGTTTTGACCCACTGTTCGACCTTTTTGCCTATGGGGAAATGAGTTGTCCATGAATATCATCATCTCAAGAAAATCAGAAAGATTGTTAGGATAAAGAAATTAGTGACAAAAAACAACAAGATCTTTGTCTGCACAATGAAGAAGTCATCAGTTAACTACAAGATGGTACTAACTATTATACCTTGCCTTTTTTTATTCATTTGCCCCATTTCCAATATAGAGAAGATATTTATGCAGATCCTTGTTTTCAGGCCTTTCCAAAGAAGTTCGCTAATGATTACCTCTCAAACCACCACTATGGTCGGGAGGCGAGGAAGGTTTTCGTACAACACCCACGGTTCAATATTGACGTCTTCCTGAAGAGGACGAAGGATGGATGGTCGATCATCCACAGGCACTGGCCTAAAGTAGCAAATACCATCAACATCAATGAAGGCTCAATATTCGGCTTCCGCTTCAGCAGTTTTCCAGATGAGATGCATCTCTCTATGTACCGTCTATGATGCTAATCTCGAAAGGTACTAAATGTTGCATGTGAAACTTGGTGCTAGTGTAGTTGTGTAATGGGGTAGCTGAGTACCATGTTTTACTCTGATGTATTTCAATTATGAAACTTGCTTCCTCAATATGGAAATGAAATATATTATGTGCTTAATATGAATGTCAATTAGATTAATAAATGGATTATTAATAATAGGGCAATTAGCTTGCTAATGGCTAATTAGCCTGCTAATTCGGGTTTTCTATTGCAAACGGTTATTCAGAAAACACTTTGGGCGATGATCTCACGCAACTCACACAGTTTCTAGGAATAAACCGTGTTGCATCAATGAACAATCACAGACGACATTCTCTTGAAAACTGTTTGTGCTAGGCCACCTTGCGCAAAGGTTTACCACATAAAAACTGTGTATGGTGGACAACCTTTGCCACACAGTTTCTTCTACGCACCATGTGTGATGCATTCAATAATGCAAACGATAAAATTGTTAATATCATCTGCAATGGCAAGGCTATCACAAGCGATTTAATGGGGAAAATTGTGTGTGATGTACCTGCAAACGGAATAGTTTTCCATGGAGCAACTGTGTGGGATGTATATACGAATGGAAACATTTAGGGGGGACTGACTGTGTGGGATGTACTTCCGACCGAAAACGATTTCGCCTGTATAATTGTTTTTTAGCACTATTGTACGTATAACCGTATTTGATCGCCCGCCGATCGCACACGATCTCATTTTGCCGAGCGTGTGTGCCAGCAGGGCATATCCCCGACGGTTTCTAGGTTGTGTGGGAAGGACCCCCCAATCGCCTACACTCACTTGGCGATGATTCGAAATGCCGTCGCAGAAACGGGTTAAAACCATTTATAAGACACCTCGCTGTACCAGTGGGTGTTAAGCCAGCTCTTAGTGTAACCTTGTTTACACCAACTCTTTCCACACTTGGATTCACTTTCGTGCACACCGCTACATCATATTAGATCGTACAACCGGAGTTTTCGTGAGATTTTTGTGCTTAAGTATGCATGCATATTATTGTTGTGAGTAGCAGTACTATGTGATGTTGCTTGAATATAATATTATTTGTATGCTTTGTGTGCTTTTGTTTTAGTTGTTTCTTTGCTTCTTTCTTCGGGACTTCGATGTTGCCTTATTTTCCCCTTATTAAAGTTGCTCATCAACCAACACTGGACCCGAACAGTCAGTAAGGAGACAAATATTTGGAATCTCAACAATACTATGGAATTCCCAGCCAACTGCATTATATTGGAAATGTCTTGTCTACAAACGATATCCTGGCTGGATTATTAGCCTCAAGTCTACCTCAGTGTGTAATCTTCGCAGCAGCAATGATGAAATCGGCCAGAAGAACCGTCTGTGTGCAATACTAATGGTATATTTTGTGTCAGAGGTAGGGTTCATATCCAAGGTTTGATTATGATATGAGTACACTTTGAAGCATGTCATACCCCGGAAGCAAGCCAGAAAATTCCATATATTCAGAACTCATAAAGGAGGATGATCGAACAACCTTTTCATACCGATAACCGGCAGCAAGAATATAAAAAGGGTATATATATGGCATTGGCTCAACGTATCCCAGATAGAAGCTTCTGGTGTAAGCAACCCAGTTTTCCACCGCAAGCTACTAGAGAAGCTTATGTTGTAAGATCCTCAATCTTCTCGAGCAAGACCAATGGATGACTTCCTGGTTAAGATACTATGTCTTCTTTAGTAAGCTACCACAACAGTTTCCGGGATAAGGAACTGAATCTTCCCGAGCAAGTATTTAAGGGGGGAAGCTTCTGAAGTACGGTACCCAATCTTCTTCAGCAAGCTGCATGATAAAAGCCTCAAGAACCAGCTATTTGGTCTTCCTCGACACGATACTTTTACTGGCTTCCAACACAAGCTATCCCATATGGCACTGGTGCAAGATATTATACAATGAGCTGGCAGCACATGGCGGTGCATCCCAAGGGTCAGATCCACAACAATGTTGTCAGAAGCAAGGATCAGTCAGAACACAAATCTGCCTTTGGAATCAGATGCTTTTACATACTGTAAGCATGCTACCAAGCTCATCTAGGTCACTCGTATGATGATGAAATCACAGTAACGCACATGGTGCACTTGGTTGACAGGTGCATTGCGGCTATTTTGTTTCCAACCCCAAACAGACACGCAACCCAGAGCCACACCCTAAGATAGATAGTAGGGTCACAGGGTGTGACGGACTCGGCTCCGCAGGCGACGTCGCGACATGCCGCGTCATCACCTTCTCCGGCTCATTACAGGCTTGGCCTTTCTGGGGGAGGGGAGGGAAGGGGGTCACAACAACCCCTCCCCCTGCTCGGCCTTGCACTAACGCATGCAATGCACTTGGTTGATAGGTGCAATGCGACTATTCTTTTTCCAGCCCCCAAACATGCATGCAACCCCAAAGCCACACCCCTAAAATAGATAGTGGGGTCACGGGGTGCGACGAAATCGCCTCTTCATGCGATGCCATAGAATGCCGCGTCATCGCTTGCTATGTCTTGCTCCAGGCTTGGCCTCGCAGGGGGAGGGGGGTTCACGACCCCCTCCCCCTGCTCAGCCTCGCGCTAACGCACACAGTGCACTTGGTTGACAGGCGCAGTGCGGCTATTCTGTTTCTAACCCCACACATGCAACCCCGGAGCCACATCCCTAAGATAGATAGTGGGGTCATGTGGTGCGACGGACTCGCCTTCGCATGCGACATCGCAACATGCCATGTCGTCGCTTGCTCCGACTCGTTCTAGGCTCGGCCTCGCAGAGGGAGTGGAGGGGGGGTCATCACCCCCTCACCCTGATCGGCCTCACGCTAACGCACGTAGTGTGCTTGGTTGGCAGGCACAGTGTGGCTATTCTGTTTCCATCCCCCAAACATGCACGCAACGCCAGAGCCACACCCCTAAGATATATAGTGGGGTCTGTGGCACCTTGGCTCAGAGCAACCGGTTTACCTTGCATTACCAGCCTAGAGATCATGTCTTCTGGCAACACACAACAACTTGGTACAGAAAAGCAACCACTTTATTGATATCTTGCAGGAAGATAGGTTCAAGGAGACATAATGTAGCGAGGCCAAGCGGCATGCACGGTGCTGCTGCACATATGTAGGTTATTTAGTGGACATGTTGGGGGCCTCGAAGATACCGACACAGCTACGTGGAAGTGGAAAGAGGATGTAGTAGCACTCCATTTCACATGGACACTGATGTGGACACATCCTAGACTGCGATGCATGATGCAACTCCATCTCCTGGTACGGCTTCTCTTGAAACTGGCATGACATGCCAGGTGAGTACTTGGAATGTACTCGCAAGCTGACAAAAAACAATACAACAATGACAAACAACAACATGATATTTAAGCAACTTATATGCAAGAACATGACAAGCTACTCAAGAAGTGTAGGTTCTTGCAACCAGGGTCTCTCAGATCAGCTTACCATCTTGGTTACCTCGTAACCACAAACATCATCTTACCACGGTGATTGCCTCCGGATCACATCAGAAACCAACTTGATGGTTCTGACAGCTTATCCATCATATCAAGTGCCATAAGTATAACATTAGTGTGCAAGTTAATTATTTCTATTAAGCCACGGTGTGACCTACTACGAACTGTGTCCATGACCGAGGACGTGACTATCGATAGAATAAACATACTTTGCAGAGGTTAGTACACTGTACCCACACCATAGAACCCATGGCCTCATGCTCCCATTCGGGTGGACCAACGACGTTCCGACAGATCCCATCTATTGCATGATACTCTCCCGACCACTCCAACAAACTCCCCTTTGGGATTAGTCCTCGGTGGCCCTGATGTCAACTCATGACATCCAATGGCCACTATCGTGGCAAAACAAAAACAGTCCCAAACGGGGACAATGGTACCAAAACAACTACGGGCACACAAGGCTATGGCTGCCTACCGGGCCAGGGCAGCACAAACGCATAACTGATACGTATCCAACGTATCTATAATTTTTTATTGTTCCATGCTATTATATTATCTGTTTTGGATGTTTAATGGGCTTTACTATGCACTTTTATATTATTTTTGGGACTAACCAATTAACCAAAGGCCCAGTGCAAATTGCTGATTTTTTGCCTATTTCAATGTTTCATAGAAAAGGAATATCAAACGGAATCCAAACGGAATGAAACCTTTGCGAGGATCTTTTTTGAACAAACGCAATCCCGGAGACTTGGAGTGGACATCAAGGAAGCAACGAAGCGGCCACGAGGTAGGGAGGCGCGCCCAGGGGGTAGGCACGCCCCCACCCTCGTGGGCCCCTCGTGGGGGCACCGACCTACTTCTTTTGCCTATATATACTCATATACCTTGAAAACATCCGAGAGCACCACGAAACCCTATTTCCACCGCCGCAACCTTCTGTACCCGTGAGATCCCATCTTGGGGCCTTTTCCGTCGCTCCGCCAAAGGGGAAATCAATCATGGAGGGCTTCTACATCAACACCATGGCCTCTCCGATGATGTGTGTGTAGTTTACCACAGACCTTCGGGTCCATAGTTATTATCTAGATGGCTTCTTCTCTCTCTTTGGATCTCAATACAAAGTTCTCCTCGATCTATTTGGAGATCTATTCGATGTAGTTCTTTTTGCTGTGTGTTTGTCGAGATCTGATGAATTGTGGGCTTATGATGAAGATTATCTATGAACAATATTTGATTCTTCTCTGAATTCTTATATGCATGATTTAATATCTTTGCAAGTCTCTTCGATCTATCAGTTTGGTTTGTCCTACTAGATTGATCTTTCTTGCAATGGGAGAAGTGCTTAGCTTTGGGTTCAATCTTGCGGTGTCCTTTCCCAAAGGATGCAGGGCAGCAAGGCACGTATTGTATTGTTGCCATCGAGGATAAAAAGATGGGTTTATATCATATTGCTTGAGTTTATCCCTCTACATCATGTCATCTTGCCTAATGCGTTACTCTGTTCTTATGAACTTAATACTCTAGATGCATGCTGGATAGCGGTCGATGTGTGGAGTAATAGTAGTAGATGCAGAATCGTTTTGGTCTACTTGTCACGAACGTGATGCCTATATACATGATCATGCCTAGATATTCTCATAACTATGCACTTTTCTATCAATTGCTCGATAGTAATTTGTTCACCCACCGTAGAATTTGCTATCTTGAGAGAAGCCACTAATGAAACCTATGGCCCCCGGGTCTATATTCCATCATATTAATCTCCCATCAACTAGCTATTTCTGTCGCGCTTATTTTTGCAATCTTTACTTTCAATCTATACAACAAAAATACCAAAAATATTTATGTTATTATCTTTATCAGATCTCACTTTTGCAAGTGGCCATGAAGGGATTGACAACCCCTTTTATCGCGTTGCTTGCAAGGTTCTTGATTGTTTGTGCAGGTACGAGGGACTTGCGTGTAGTCTCCTACTAGATTGATACCTTGGTTCTCAAAAACTGAGGGAAATACTTACGCTACTTTGCTGCATCGCCCTTTCCTCTACAAGGGCAAACCAACGCATGCTCAAGAGGTAGCAATAACCTTCCCTAGTTGGAGGCACCGGCGAGAGGCATGACAACAGACTGAATAAGGGCCTTCCCATAAAGCAAATGTGGTTGCACTGGGAAGCTCGATTCGGTGGCACCATGACTCGACCAACAACATGTTCAAGTTGAATTATTATCATGTTTAACTTGAAATCTACTCGAGCCATAGTATGCCATGATATGCACCATTTCAGCATAATGACGGTATTAGCATAAGCATGCTCATGACTATATCAACTCTACTGCATAAACTTGAACAAGTAACCAATATCCTTCTGTAAACATAGCAAGCATAATATGAAAGTAAGACTAGCATAAGTGAAATCATTTGAATAACTATATGCATTATATGAATTTAAATTCATGTAAAATCATAGCCATTGCAATGTCACTCTTGCAAATGTTTTTGGTGGCTTGCCTTAGTTCAGAGGAGGGTCACAAAACTCCTGGTCCTATTCAAGACAAGTTTGCTCTTCTGAAAATGATCCAAATGGCAAAAAGGAAATGTCACATAACACATTTAAATGCACCTGAAAATATCTACAGCAAGGAAAAATCTCAACTTTGGCATGCTGAAGGAGGAGCTCATAACAAAAATAATGCAAAAAAGAATCATATCATTTGGACTTATGGTTTAGGATTTAGAGCTGGTCAAAGTTCAGTCAAATTATTTGAATTTAAACTAAACACAGAAAATCCCAGAGAGGGCCCCGTCGAAGGCTTATTTTGGGTTTACGCCTCCACTTATACCGCTTCACGAGAGAAAGGGAGATGCTGACAGGAGGGGCCCCTCGGTCATGTTTATAGGAGAGAGAGAGAGAGAGAGAGAGAGAGAGAGAGAGGGAGGGGACGGCGACGCTGTCGCCGGTGGTTCTCCGGGGAGGAGGCCACCTCAACCGCCGGCGAAGGGATGGTTGAACGTGACTCATGGAGATTAGCAGGTACGTACCTGAAGCAAGAGCCGATATTGATGGACGGCATCACGGCAATCTTCTCTAGAGATGGCAAGCGGTAGAGCTTGTTGGAGTTGGCGTTTCATGTAAGGTAGCGTCGATCCAGCAGCACCGTCGTGATCCAGAGGAGCACGCGAACACGCTTGAGAGGTTGGGAGAGGTCGGGAAGCACAGGAGAGAGTGGAACGCCAAGGGGGATCCGTGGCGGACTCTAGTGAAGAACGGCGACAAGAGGCCCGCCCGGCCTTGCCGTGGTGCTATACAATTCAATTTGTGGCTAGGTGAGGTGGTTGGGATGGCAAGAAGAGCTCGGGAGGGATCCTATATTTAGGGGAGAGTGAGGCAGGGCTCAAGATCGCTGGAGAGGGTTCTGGAGTGGCGTGCAACGATGAGAGAGGCTCGGAACGATGGGAGAGCTCACTTGCGATCACGCATGCACAATGAAGGAGTAAAGCCAAGCACAAGACGCGGGAGAGGGACTGGATGGTCATGCGGGTGCACTGTACTCTCTGCTCTGTTGTGTCTACGTCTGTAGCGCCTGCCTTCGGCATCGTGGAGTGCTAGGGTGTAGTCGGGAGGGACGAGTTGAGGCAGAAGAGGATGATTAACATGCTAGCTTGGCTCGGGGTGGACGCACGGGCGGAGCAGAGGCATTGCTGACGCGCAGAGCGCGCCGAACACATGCCAGGCGCCCTGGACACACGTGGTCACCGCGTGCACTGGTGCAACGCGGTGCACTAGAGCTACAAAACCTTGTCAGGTCTCAAGTTGAAAGTGCTAGTTATCGACTAGAGGGGGGGGGGGTGAATAGGCGATTTTTATGAAAGTCTTCAAAACATGAAAGTTTCAAAGACAAACATGACAACTAGACCTATGACCATGCAGATGAAGATAAACTACACTAGACAAGCAATAGTCACACAAGTATGAAGCTAAAGCATGATGACTGATAGCAGCTAGGTAGTCGGATCAGGATGGAAGATAGTATGAAGACAATAAGAACAAGTAGTCACACAGTGAAGTCAAACAAGTAGAGCAATCAGGCAATGACTTCACAAAGACAAACTGTAAGTAAGGAGAGTAAGAGATAGAACCAAAGTGTTGCGAAGACAAGGATTTGTTCGACCAGTTCCAGCTTGCTTGACAACTGTGACGCCCGGTTAGGGAGGCTGAGATTGAACTCAAGACCGTGTCTTCACCTTATTCCCTTGAGCTAAGGACGACACAGCCCCGCCCAATCACTCGTAATTCTTCAAGGTAGACTTCCAAACCTTCACAGACTTCGTTCATCGGCGATCCACAATTACTCTTGGATGCTCAGAACGCGACGCCTAACCGGCTGGAGGATTCACAGTCCTCAAGTGTAACAAGTCTTCAGATCACGCGGACAGAAGACTTCAGTGATGCCAAACACTCTTTGGGCTTTGGGTGATTTGGGCTTTGTCCTCACAAGGATTTCTCTCTCAAACTCTTCAGAGGTGGGTTGCTCTCAACGACAAAAGTCGTGCACTAACTCTGAGCAGCCACCAATTTATGGTGTAGGGGGTGGGCTATTTATAGCCACTAGGCAACCCGACCTGATTTATCCGAAATGACCCTGGGTCACTAAGGAACTGACACGTGTCACAACGGTTAATTTCAAACACACGCGACAGCTTGACTTGGGCTACAAGTAAAGCTGACTTATCCAACTCTGGATAAGATTTGCTCTCTATGTCTTTGCTCGAAGACATAGGATTTTGGTTGAGCATCACTTCAGTCACTCTGACTTTGTTCACTTGGACCCCACTTAACAGTGCGGTGGTTCCTATGACTCAATAAAGAAGAAAAGAAACAACAAAACTGCTAAGTCTTCGCGCTCCATAGTCTTCACTCAATGTCTTCTTCTGTCCTAGTCTTCAACATGAATATCTTCACGTACCACCATTATCTTCAATATCTTCATACGTTTTTAGGGGTCATCTCCGGTAGGTAAACCGAATCAAGGAGGGATTACTACCTGCGTTATCCTACAATTCTCACAAACACATTAGTCCCTCAACCACGTTTGTCGTCAATACTCCAAAACCAAACTAGGGGTGGCACTAGATGCACTTACAATCTCCCCCTTTTTGGTGATTGATGACAAACTGGTTGAAGTTTTCAATGGTGATATAATTATGTGAAATTGTAAAGGATGAGGTATTGTCTTCATAAGTAGCAAAAGGCTCCTCCTGAAGATGTGCATATAAGTAATTTGCTTTTGGAATGCAAATGCACATGGCAGGTTCTACTTGTGGAGATCCTCTTCAACTTATAAAGACAAGTCATCATGCATGATTTGGTGTAACGAAGATAATGACATGCATAATGAAAAATGACGTCTGCAAAATGATTTAAGTGCGGAAGTTATCATCGCACATGCGGAATTTATCATCGCATCACAAAATAGCGAATAAGTAGCAGACGACCATCGAGTTTAAGTGTTACAACTCAGAGAAACAAATGTATCAAGAGCAAGAGTTGTAAACACTAGGCAAAATATAAAGCAACCGCCCATATGAACCCGCTTGAAGACTATCAACTCATAGCTTCTCCCCCTTTTGTCAGTAAGGACCAAAAAGGGTTGAAGACATTGAGCCTCTACTGCTCCCGTATGAGTAGGAGAAGATGCAGGTTGGTGTCGAGGTTTGGCGGTGCGTATTTAACTTGGAGCAAAGTCGATACGTGTTGGAGGTGGCGAAGTGGCATCATCTTGATCATCAATCACACGAGCATTCACGGTTGCAGCAGAAGAGGAGTACTCTGAGTCTTCAAGAGATGGAGTGCGCCGCAGAACAACATTTCTGGGCGGAGTGGAATCAAACTTGAATCATTCTAAGAAGCCATCGTCCTGAAGATCTTCCTCAGCACACATAAGCGTCAGGCCTTTCCATGTGCGTTCACAGGTTTCATGCGTGACAAAGGCATTCTTGGTTGCAAGGTTGCGAATGCGATTGACGTCAGTCATGATGCTCTGCATCTGGCGCTTGAGCCAATCATGATGCCTATCCTGTTTCTGATGCAGGCCAACGAGAAGCTCTCAATCATTGAGAACACGAGATCGCTTTCGAGGCCATTGAGCAATTGTGCTATCAGTGGCTTCGGTTTGGGCACGGTGAGGTGCATGTGTAGTACCAGCCAACGGATAGCCAGAACCCGACATGTGCTATCAATGGGCTGAGTGAAGCTCTGACGATCAACGTTATGAAGATAAAGTGGCTCCTTGTCAGGCTCTGGATAGATGGCTTCAACAGACATATCGACATCTGGCAAGAAGACAATGTGGTTGCGTGCAGATGGCTGATAGTTGAAAGTAGTGTGAAGCTTGATCAGATGCATGATCCATGGAGCATAGAACTTCAAGCCAAAAATGTCAGATCCTGATGCATCAAGTTGGCGGATGAAGAAATCTTGTGCATTGAAGCATTTGCCATGAAGAATATGGAAGACCAATGTCTTCATTGCACCTTCCAGCTTAGCCTGTGGAGAATGTCCTTTGATTGGCCAGAGAGTTCGCCTAATGATGTGATAGATTGTGCGTGGCAGATATTCAAGGTCTTCAACAAAGAACTCCTTAGGATATTCTGCATCTGGAGGCATTGGCTTCATCATGCTTAGCATCTGGCTCATGTCGGGTTCTGGCTTGTGAAAGATGCTCTCCAAAGCTGCAGTGTGAAGCTAACAACCAGGCTCATAGAGATCACCTGCAGTGGGCAGGCCAGTAAGCTCAATGACATCAAATGCTTTGGCTTCATGATGTACATTTCCTGTCATCCACTCAAGGTCCCAAGTCTTTGGATCCCTGTTGTAGCCTTTGATATGAAGAGTGGCGTAGAATTGAAGTAGCAACTCTTTGTTCTAGTGCTCCTTATCAGTGACAAAATGCAGTAAGCCAGCCTCCCTGAAGTAATCGAGAGCTTCTTCTAAGCAGGGCAGGCCAGCTATGGCTTTAGTATCAAGGCGCATATGCGGAAATATGCGGCCTTGGTTGGACATAATGCATGAATAATAGTTGCGCTGCTGATAACTCCAGAACCGATCAGATGAAATCTTGGGCCTGGTGTAGGGGTTCTTTTCGCTATCGAAGAAGGTGTTGTGTGCAATGAAGCCGTTGATATTGAAAGATCCTGGCGAAGTGGCAGTACCTGGAAATCTGGGCAGTCTTGGCTTTGGCTTCTGAACCTGAGGCCTGTGCTCGACATGGTAATCAAATTGAGGACCAGCAGCAGGTGGAGGAATCATAATAGGCCATCTGACAGTGACAAGCTGGCCATAGTTGTATGCTTGCTCGATAATATGTGGCCTTGGAGGCGGAACAAGAGCAGTGGCATTGACTTCAGACTGCAGATTTGTAACATCCCAAATTTTCAATTTGGCATGTTATACATAGGTCATCCATGCATATCATATTTTATTGCATATTCATTTGCTATCCTCGAAAATCCTAAGCAACTCAAGGACCCTCGGAGAGAGTTGGGGATTTTTCGATTTTCATATTTGAATTTTTATCTATCAATGAAAGTCGAGGATATTGGATTTTAATTATTTTTCTCTCCGGAAAAATATTTCAAGTTTAAAATAAAAGAGGGGAGATAATATGACTTCTCCAAAATAATTGAAATAACGGAGGAAAAATGTTAAAATCATTTTTGGGATTTTATTTTACTTATTTGGAATTTTATTTGCCCTAGGAAAAAATTGCACGCTTTAAAAAAATTGCAGTATAGGGGCCAAGAAAAGTTCATCCAGTTCTAAATATTTTATTTAGACGGAAAAAACTTATTTTGGAATTTTTAGATTTTTATTTATTTTTCTAGGAATTTTTCTTCATGGAATGATTTAAAAAAAGAACGGACCCAGCCCGATCGGGCCAAAGGCCCACCGAGCCAGCCGCCCACGCCGCCGCCGCCTCCTCAACAGCCGCCAGCGAGGCACGGACGCCGAGGGGAGTCCGGCCGGACTCCACCCCGGCGACCCCTTCCCAAGTCGTCGCCTGCCCCGCCCCTATAAATGTAGCCGCCCGCCTCCGCCACCACCACCCGCCACCACCACCCGACCCCGCCCACGGAGCCCGAGGAGCCCGAGCCGCCGGAGCCCCGAGCCACCGGAGCCCAGCGCGCCGCCGCCGCCCCTCCCAGCCGCGTCGCCGCCTCCCTTGAGTCGCCGCCGCCCTCGCCGACCCGCCCACCACGGACCCGCCGGAGCTGCCCGCTCGCCGGACGCGCCCCACTGGAGGTACCCGACCCCTGCCGGTTTTTTTAAGAAAACCCTTCGGTTTTTTTATATAAAACCCTAGATCGTTTTTTTTCAGATCGGTTTATTTTCGTCGGTTTATTTATTTAACGAACTTCCGTTCGTCCGTTCGTTTTAACGAACATGTTTCACTGTTTAGGTTCTGTTAACGAACGTTTGTTCGTTTAACCGTTCGTCGTTTTTCTTTTATTTGATTTATTCCGCGGTTATTCCGATCGTGATTTCAGATCCAATTTTCAAACCTGTTTATCTTTTCGCTCGTTTATCGGATTCAGGCGATTCAAGCGCCTGGAGTTTCGTATCGAAACCCTCTTTCCGAATAATCAACTTAAACCAGTTTTTGTCTCTGTAAAATTTGACTCTAGATCAGATTAGTGAACGGACCTTGTTTCTCTCGCCGTTTGAGTTCCGTTGTTCCGTTTGGTTTGATTCTTTTTGCAAACCGGAGTTCTTAAGTTGAACTCTCCGGTCAACCTCTTTCAGTTGAATTTTCGTTTGTGCATCTTTGTTTGTTGCTTATGTATGTATTGTTTGCTTGCGATAGAATTCCCGGAGTGCGAAGCGTGTTACTACGAGTCTCTAGGATTTACGGATCGTCAGCAAGGCAAGTAACACTTGATCATATCTTTTCATACCCAGTTTTTACGCATTAGTTTCAACCTTCAAACATTACATGATTAGGATGTCATTAATTTGTGGGTTGGGAAGTAGATGATGAGGTAGGAACCTATTACCCTGTTACTATCAAACCCTTGGGAGTTACTTCTACGTTATGCTTATATTGCCATGCTATGCTCGTAGACGTGGATTGGGTTTGAGAGATATTCACGACAGATGTGAGATTGTTAATTAATGGTTTACTTAAGGTGGCAACTTAAATACACATCTGGGTGGATTGAGGCACCTGGGGAATCCAGTGTTGTCTGTTTTTTTTTTTTGGAAATCCCGGGGTACCCGTGTGATCTTCCTATGGACCGCCACACAGGCTCAAAGGGAACTGAGATTATTCATGCTAGAAACTTCCGTGTGCTTGCATAGTTGAGTAAGTTACGTGAAGCTCTCGAAGAGGTAGGTCAGCAGGTAGTGGGTTTATAGGTTTGGTATGATCTATCCGGAGTAGAGAGTTAATGTTTCTGAAAGACTGTGTCTCGGTCATCCGTCTCTCAAACACCATGAAGTGCGAGAAACCAACGGAGGCGATCGAGTCTTGTGGGGAAAAGTGCGCGAACCTCTGCAGAGTGTACAATCTAATCATGGTTAGCCGTGTCCCCGGTTATGGACAATTCTGAGTATCTAGTACTTGAGTATTCACATGTATCTCATCACTCTAAATTAATATTGCTGGGATGTTAATTACCTTAATTGGGATCATCTGAGTTGGGGGGTACCTTCTCAATGATGTTTCAACCACCATGATAGTTAAAGTAAAATTTATTCCTTTGATGTAGGGAAAATTGGCTTTTTGCAAAACTGTAACCATAGAGCTTTCCACCAGCCATATATGCATGTAGCATAGCTCATTCTTTCATTACTCTCTATGTGTTACATTGCCAGCATATTCCATGTGCTGACCCGTTCTCGGGCTGCAACGTATTATGTTGCAGACTTTTCAGACGAGGAGTGAGGATTGTAGGTCGTTGCCGTGCAGCTCGCTTATGCCGTTGGAGTTGATGGACTCACTTTACCTTCCAAGCCTTCCGCTGTTATCGTATTAGATGGCCTTAAGCCATATTATTGTAATAAGTTCTCTTTCGAGACATTCGTTGTAATAAGTGTGTGATTGCTACTCGCTTATAAATCCTTCGAGTAATCTGTGTGTCAAGATTACCGATCCAGGGATGACACGTATACGTAGACTTGACCATCTGAGGTCGGGTCGCTACAAGATTTGTGTCAGGTGCGGCATTGACTTCATCTGCTTCATGGGCTTCATTTGCTTCATTGGCCACTGGTGCATTGGCCACTGTAGGCTCCACATTGGCTTCGGTCATGACAACGTCATTGGCTTCAGAAACAGCATTTGTGGTAGCCTCAGGATTCTCACCCTCCACTTGAGTAGTTGGAGGTTCTGGCATAGACTGGTTCTCTTCATGAACTTCTTCTTGAGTTGCAGGGGGAGTAGCGACATGCTCTTCTTCTTGTGTTGCTCCGGCTGATGCAGCTGGAGGGTCTTCAGCAGCATTGGCCTCAGAACCAGGGACCGTCACAGAAGGATTGTCTTCAGAGAACACTTGACATGCCACTGAACTTGACAAGTTGAAGGCCTCTTCTGTGATGGTGGTCATGGAGACGGATGGCCTCAGGCCTTTGCGAAGCCGTTGGAATACGGGCGACGCCTTTGGTGACGGTGATGTCTCCATGTAGTTGTCATCATTGGACATGGGGCTGATGACGGGCACATATGACGGTTGGGGTGTACTTGGTGAGTCTTGATTTGGGGTTGCTTGCTGGGGGCGATCAGCCCACGATGCATCTTGTGAGATTGGCGTCAAAGGACGACCAATACTAAAAAGCTCACTGTTCGTTTGAACAGGCGATGATACCGTTGGGCGCTCGATCTGAGGAAGAACTACATCATCTTGACCAATGTCTTCAGTCGCGATGGGGTCGACGACTGGAACTTCTTGAGCTTCAGGAGCCTTTGTGGAAGCAGGCTCATGAACAATCATCCGACGCTCTTGGTTTGCAGACAGAGGGGGAATAAAAGCAAGGGGTTCAACAACAAGGGGTTCTGTGGGAGCAGCCCGATCTCTCTTCTTGGTTTTTCTCTTCTTGACGGATGGTGCTTCATCAGTGGTGCTCTTGGTTTTGCGCTTCCTGGCATCAGCTTCAGCTGCCTTGGTTTTCTTTTGATCAGAAGCCACTGAAGGAGACTTAGGCTTCAAGCCACGCATGCTGGCAGGGAAGACAATGTGGGGTTATTCCTGCCGTGGTGCATCAGTTTTGGCTTCAGATGACTTCTTTTTCTAGGCATCCATTGAGGGGTCAATACCAGGGCGGCCAAGTGCCATGCGCTTTTCAGCTTCATTGTAGGCTTGAATGCATTTGTCTGCGAGTTCTTTGATGCGCTCTCTTGAGCCTTTGGCTTCCTCGCGTTTCTTTCAAAACGACTCCTTGAGGTCATTAAGCATCACCTTGAACTTTTGCACATCAGCCACATTCAGCTTGGCTACATGCTTCTTGAACTGTTCCTTCTCGAAGTCTATCTTTTGCTTCAGTTCAACTATGCGCTGAGCCAGAGCAAGCTCAGGATCAATGGCGCCTTGGAAAGCAACGCTGACGCCAATGGGAAGCTGAAGGTCATCAAAGCTGAGATCTTGATTGTCAAACCACTCATCAATGAAGTTCTTCAGAGTGTTTACATCAAAGAGGGGCAGATCGTTGAAGATCTCAGCCTCTTGCTTGCTCTTGATCAATTTCTCCAGAGCATCTTCACCAAATTCTTCATCTGAAGACAAGTCAATGGTTTCAGATTCATTCCTCAAAATGGCAGCAGGTGTCAGTGCATGACTCAATTGCTGAACAGGTGTCTTCTGTGGCTTCTCACGCCTCATGGAGATGCGAGAGAGATCTTCAGAGTTATTACTAGGAGCAGAAGGGGCAGTTGCCAATGGCTTCACTCTCGAAGATTTTGGAGCAGCAGATGACTTTGAAGCTTTAGTCTTCTTTTGCTTCCGAGTCTTTGGGTTAGGAGCTGGAGCTTCATCGGTGTCAGCATCATCATCAGAATGATCCACTTTGGCACCTTGAACAATAATGTGAGTGATGAGGCCAGCAAGGTTGTAGAAGGGGCCGATCCTGTTCTCATTGGCTTCACGGGTGCCATTGTCCCGAGGTGAGGAAGGACCAGGGTTGAAGTCAAGCCCTAGATCCTTCTTGTTCTTTGCAGCCGAGTCTTTGGCGAACTGGTAGTTGCGCTTGAACAGATTGTCTTCACGTCACCAGAGCAGTGAAGAAGGGTCAGCATTCTCAGGCTGTGGTCCGCGCACCATGCAAGGATAGAAGCCTTGCCCAATAGCTTCAGCCTGAGTCCTGGGTGGAAGATTTTTGTACAAAATATCACCCCAGGGTGCCTTGATGGCATTCTTCTCTGCATATTCTTTAGTGACGAAGCAATATTTAAATCATTCTTCTGCCCAATATCTTCGAATCCGTTGGATTCGATTCTTGCGTTCAGCGTAGGTTTCTTCTGGGTCAGTTATGTACATCTCGTGCAAATCTGGAGGTAAGTCCTTGGAAGTGTTACCACGACGCTGTCTGCCTCCCTTTCTTGCTGACTTTTCAGTTGCCATGAAGTGTAAACTGAAGGGCTTCAGTACGTGCAATGGCTTCAAATGGCTGGACTGACAGGAACTCGCTTCAAGTGAGTTGATGTGACTCTGCAAGAATTCTGCAAACGAATGTAGACTATGAGAACCAATGGATTCTCCCACGGACATGTACCTGTGACAGCATTAAAGGTGCGAGGGAAGGGGAAGAGGTCATATGCATTCTCAGAAGATTTTGAAGATAAATCAGTTTGAAGACATTGTCCTCATAACGCGAAGACATTCACTTATATGATGAGAGTTGGTTCCAGAGTTGTACAAATCAAAGAATAAGTACAAGTGAGGAATCTAACTTGTGAAGAAGCATAAGTGAATATACTAGGCAGAATATGAGATGCAGAAAGAGATAGATACATGTTTGGAGATCTAGAAACCACTTTTGGTAGGAAAGGATGAATCTATCAGATCAAAAAGACGGTAAAAAGTAAACTTTTATTACCACATGAAGAACTGCTAGACGAAGCGAAGATGGATGCCGAGCAGTTCGATCTCCCGTGCCTTAACTTGGCAACGGAAGACACATACGGTAACGGCGGAGAAGAAGAGGGCCGCGGCCGGCGTGAGGACGGCGTCGAGGAAGTCGTGACAGCTAAGCGCTTTGTCGTCGGCGTCGTCGAGAGCTAGCGGAGACGCTAGGGTTTGTGAGAGATGACGAAGGACGAAGAAGGATTTTTGACCGAGACGAGACAGGTATTTATAAGGACAGAGACAGCACAGCGCAATTACGCAGGTGCCCCTGGCGGTTCACATCTGAAGGACATGTGGCGATCATGCAACACATTGAGAGTTGTTCCATGTTCCCACGCGCGCCTGGATTGTCGGGGTGGTCGTTCTGAATTCTCCGGGTTTCAGGCAAAAGGATATGTCATTAAAACTAGATATAAATGTTTGTCTCTGTATCTTCTGCTGACAAGGATGCAGAGAAGACATTCGACAGTTTCAATAGAATGCATATGATTTGGATAGATAGAGCTTGAGGTAGAAAGCATAGACAGGTTAGGGTCCGATCACATTCACTTAGTTCAAAAGATTCAAACAAGAAGACATAGCCATAAGTGAATCTTGTAGAGGACAGAATATAGTATAGGCAAATCAATAATTACGAAGTCAAATTAATGTTGAAGTTAAATCAATTGCGAAGACTTTGCAAATATGGCGCCATGAGGAAAAAGTTCATAAGAGTTTGGTGGTGGCGTTGCCCACCGTATAGGAAGTATTAGACCCAGACACGGCGCACAAATATCGTGGCGCTCTGAAGTCAATTTCCACATTAATGTATTCACACTTAGAATGTATGTCTTCATTGATTGAAGATATACATTACCTCGTGTGTTGCACATCTAAGTCATCAAAATGCATAAGTGTTTGGATGTGTGCCTAATCACTTGACATCCGAGGATTCCAAGATATTTAGCTCACACCGCAACTTGCAAAACCTTTTCTCATCCAAGGGCTTAGTGAAGATATCAGCCAACTACTCTTCTTTCTTGACGTGAATGATATCAATATCTTCTTTCATAACATGATCTTTGAGGAAGTGATGATGAATTTCAATGTGCTTTGTCTTCGAGTGCTGAACTGGGTTATTAGCAATCTTGATAGCGCTTTCATTATCGCAGTAGAGTGGCACATCCTTCAGATGGATGCCATAGTCCTTAAGAGTTTGCTTCATCCACGTAAGTGGCGCAAAGAAGATCCAGCAGCAATGTATTCAGATTCAGCAGTTGAGAGTGATACACAGTTCTGCTTCTTTGAAGACCAACAGACAAGAGATGGACCCATAAAGTGACAGGTGCCTGATGTAGACTTGCGATCCACCTTGTCACCAGCATAATCAACATCCAAAAATCCAACCAGATCAAACTCTGAGCCCTTTGGATACCATAATCGTAGTGTTGGGGTGTAAGACAAATATCGAAGAATTCGCTTCACAGCTAAGTGATGTGATTCCTTTGGTGCCGCTTGGAATCGGGCAAACATGCAAACACTAAGCATGATATCTGGCCTAGATGCACATAAGTAAAGTAAAGAGCCAATCATGGAGCGGTATACCTTTTGATCGAAATCTTTACCATTGGTATCGGGGCTTAGATGACTTTTGGTTGGCATTGGCGTCGTGTATCCTTTGCAGTCTTGCATTCCAAACTTCTTGAGCAATCTTTGAGATATTTTTCTTGAGATATGAAGATGTCGCTTGCTGTCTTTGGCGGATTTGAATACCGAGAAAGAACTTCAGCTCTCCCATCATGGACATTTGATATTGTTCTTGCATCATGTGACCAAATTCATCACTGTATTTCTTGTTGGTGCATCCGAAGATAATGTCATCCACATAGATTTGGCACACAAACAGTTCACCATCATATGTCTTCGTGAAGAGAGTGGGATCTAGAGAACCAGGTTTGAAGCGTTTGCTCTTCAGGAAGTCTTTGAGTGTGTCATACCAAGCACGAGAGGCTTGTTTGAGGCCATACAGTGCCTTGTTGAGCTTGTATACCATATCAGGATGTTTTAGGTCTTCAAAGCCAGGCGGTTGTGCTACATACACTTCTTCTTCAATTTTTCCATTGAGAAAGGCACTCTTCACATCCATTTGATATAGAAGGATGTTATGATGATTTGTGTAAGCTAGCAGTATGCGAATGGCTTCAAGCCTAGTCACTGGAGCAAATGTTTCATCGAAGTCAATTCCTTCAACTTGTGTGTATCCTTGAGCAACGAGCCATGCTTTGTTTCTGACTACTTGACCATGCTCATCTTGTTCGTTGCGATATATCCATTTTGTGCCTATTATGTTGTGCTTGCGAGGATCAGGACGCTTGACTAATTCCCACACATTGTTCAGCGCAAACTGTTGAAGCTCGGCTTGGATAGCTTGAATCCATTCAGGTTCCATGAAGGCTTCAGCAACTTTATTGGGTTCAGAGATTGAGACAAATGCAAAGTGCCCACACAAATTTGCTAGCTGTGTTGCTCTTGAACGAGTGAGTGGACCAGGTGCATTGATGCTATCAATTATCTTCTCAATTTGTACTTCATTTGCAACACGAGGATGAACTGGACGAAGATTTTGCTCCTCTGATCATTGTCATCATTTGGAGGATTGTCTTCAGGTTGATTAGGTGCAGAAATGATAAGTTCCTCTTCAGGATGGGCCTCTGATGGTATGATCTCTCCTGTTCCCATTAGCTTGATTGATTCACTGGCAGGTACTCCATCTAGCACATTTGGCAGGTGCTCTCTTTGCGAGCCGTTAGTTTCATCGAACCGCACATCCACAGTTTCAACCACTTTATAGTGAAAGAGGTTGAAGACTCTGTAGGAGTGCGAGTCCTTTCCATAACCAAGCATAAAACCCTCATGTGCTTTCGGTGCAAATTTTGAAGTGTGATGTGGATCCTTGATCCAGCACCTAGCACCAAATACTCTGAAGTAGCTTACATTTGGCTTCTTACCAGTTAGAAGCTCATAGGATGTTTTCTTCAGAAGCTTGTGAAGATAAACACGGTTGATGACATGGCATGCAGTATCAATGGCTTCAGGCCAGAATTTTCTTGGAGTCTTGTATTCGTCAAGCATCGTCCGAGCCATCTCAATAAGGGTTCTGTTCTTGCGCTCCATGATGCCATTCTGCTGAGGTGTGTAAGGAGCAGAAAAGTCATGAGTGATGCCTAAGGTGTCAAGATAAATGTCGAGGCCTGTGTTCTTGAATTCTGCACCGTTGTCACTCCTAATGTGCTTGATCTTGACGCCATAGTTGTTCATGGCACAGTTGGCGAAGCATCTGAAGACATCCTGCACTTCACTCTTGAAGAAAATTATGTGCACCCAAGTGTATCTTGAATAATCATCAACAATAACGAAATCATAGAGACAAGCAGTTGTAGTGAGAGTAGAGTAGTGAGTGGGACCGAACAAGTCCATGTGGAGCAACTCAAAAGGTTGAGATGTAGTCATGATTGTCTTCGAGGGATGTTTGGCCCTTGTCATCTTTCCAGCTTCACAAGCACCACATAGATGATCTTTCTTGAACTTGACGCCTTCGATGCCTATGACGTGCTTCTTCTTGGCGAGAGTGTGTAGGTTCCTCATGCCAGCATGCCCTAGCCTCCGATGCCAGAGCCAGCACTCTAAAGCCTTTGCTAGAAGACATACGGCCATCTGTGGTCCTGCTGAGATGTCTACCATGTACAGATCATCTTTCCTGTACCCTTCGAAGACTAGAGACTTGTCAGATTCCATTAGTACAAGCCAACGATATTTTCCAAATAGCACAATAATGTTTAAGTCACAAAGCATTGAGATGATATTGTTGAAACCAAGGATTCAACAAGCATCACTTTGTCCATGTGCCGATCCCTTGAGATTGCAACTCTACCTAGGCCCAATACCTTGCTTCTACCAAAGGTCGATGAATGTGATGTGACTTTTATCACATGGACGTAAGGTTGAGTCCATGAGAAGACTTGATCACCAAATCATGTGGTTAGTGCATCCCTTGTCCATAATCCATTCTCAAGCACGAGGTGTCGTACCCTACAATGGCATTAGGAGGATAGGCTTCACAAAGAGTATTGTGAAGCATAAACATTTGACGCACAAGAGGATTATCAAAGCTTAGATCAAGGTTAGGACTGATAGTATGACTGGCAAGCGATTCAGAAATGAAATACATAGTAAGACCATTTGGGCATTTTATCTTGCGTCCCATAATGTGTTTTAGGTCCCCAGCAATAGCATTGGACGCCTTTGGTTTCCGGCTGGAGACCTTTCCCTGCAAAAGAAAGCTAGTTCTTCTTAACCACCCACATCTTCAGGGGTGGCTTAGAAGCAATGAGTCTAAGTGCAGCATCTGAGAATATCAGCTTTGGAGCCCTAGAAAATAGCCTTGCAGGAGAAGAACGATACACATATGAATAAGCAGAAAAGTTCTTAGTTCTATGAACATAGCGGTTTGAACACACACGCTCATGTTCATAAGTCTGAGTATGGTTTCCCGGCAAAACATTGGTGTTAGGGTGACTCAGGTGAGTCCTCTATCTGTATGAAGCCTTTGGGCCATATGAAGCCATAGGTCTGGGGTTTGTCTTCTTCCTTGGTGGTGTCATGATGACATTCACAGGAAGATTCTCAATACACTGTTTAGGTACCCAGATCTTCTTCATAGGAGGTCCATTCCTGCAGTTAGTACCAATATACCTGGCAAACACTTCACCATTCTGATTCTTAAACAGTTTATAGTTTGCATCAAAGGATTCATCAACAACAATTGGGTTAGCACAATTAAATCCAGATAAGGTGGATGGATCCATTGAAGGTCCCTTTGCGGCAACCCATGTGGTTTTGGGGTACTGCTCAGGCTTCTAGTAAGAACCATAAACATTCATTTTCCTCTCGAACCCAACACCCTCTTTCCTAGGGTTTTGGTTCAAGATCTGCTTTTTGAGGACATCACACAGTGTCTGATGCCCCTTGAGGCTTTTGTACATTCCTGTTTCAAGCAATGTCTTCAATCTAGCATTTTCATTAGCAACAGCAGTGGCATCCTCCGCAGAGGGGTTAGTTACCACATCGATGGTTGAAGATATTGAAACAGTAGCAGCAGTAGAACACTCAGCAATAGAATTAGCGTTATCACGCTCAAGACATTTTAAACATGGTGGTTCAAATCCTTCCTGAGCGGGACTGATCTGTTGAGCGCGAAGTGACTCATTTTCCTTTTGAAGATCTTCATGAGCCGCTCTCAACTTCTCAAGATCTTGCTTCCTTTGAAGATAATCATAGGAAAGCTTTTCATGGGTTGTTGAGAGTGATTCATGACGACCTTCAAGCTCTTGGTACTTAACATGAAGATTTTTTATATCTTCAATTAAGGACTGAGATCGGGTCATTTCAGCGTCCAACAGATCATTGCTTTTGTCTAACAGTTTTTGAATATGTTCCATAGCTTTCTGTTGTTCAGTTGCAATTTTAGCAAGTGTTTTGTAGCTGGGTTCGGATTCACAATCAGAGTCATCTTCACTTGATGTTTGAAAGTAAGCATCGCGTGAGTTTACCTTGGCACCGCGTGCCATGAAGCAGTAGGTGGGAGCGGAGTCGCCCTTGTCACTGACATCAGCGTTGGTGATGGATACATTGTCTTCAGTGTTGAAGATGGACTTGGCAACGTAGGCTGAAGCTAGTGCAAGACTTGCAATGCCAGAGTCAGATTCCTCCTCAGACTCCACCACTTCTGCCTCCTCAGAAATAGACTCCTCCTATGAATCCATTTCCTTGCCAACAAAAGCACGAGCCTTGCCAGACGAACTTTTCTTGTGTGATGAAGAGTTGGAAGAGGACTTGGAAGAAGATTTTGAGTATTTCTTCTTCTTGTCATCAGAATCATATTCCTAGCTCTTCTTCTTTTTCTTCTCATTGTCCCACTGTGGACACTCAGAGATGTAGTGACCAGGTTTCTTGCACTTGTGACAGGTTCTCTTCTTGTGGTCATTGGAAGAAGCTTCATCATTTCTTGAACTGGATTGTGAAGACTTTCTGAAGCCTTTCTTCTTAGTGAACTTCTGGAACTTCTTCACAAGCATAGCGAGCTCCTTTACATGGTCTTCAGCTTCACCAGAACTGCAGTCAGATTCTTCTTCAGATGAGGAAACAACCTTTGCCTTCAAAGCACAAGTTTGGCCATAGTTGGGACCATAGATATCTCCTTTCTCAGATAGCTGGAACTCATGTGTGTTAAGCTTCTCAAGTATGTCAGATGGATCGAGTGTCTTGAAGTCAGGGCGTTCTTGAATCATAAGAGCTAGAGTGTCAAATAAGCTGTCAATAGATCTCAGAAGCGTCTTGACGATTTCATGCTTGGTAATCTCAGTGGCGCCGAGAGCCTGAAGCTCGTTTGTGATGTCAGTGAGACGATCAAACGTGAGTTGGACATTTTCATTGTCATTTCTCTTGAAGCGGTTGAAGAGGTTGCGTAGGACACTGGTTCTTTGATCTCTCCGAGTTGAAACGCCTTCATTGAACTTGGAGAGCTAGTCCCAGACTAGCTTTGACATTTCCAAAGCACTCACACGGCCATACTGCCCTTTGGTCAGATGACCACAGATGATGTTCTTCGCAGTAGAATCGAGTTGAATGAACTTCTTGACATCAGTAGGGGTGACACCTTCACCAGTCTTGGGAACGCCGTTCTTGACGACATAGCACAGATCGACATCAATGGCTTCAAGATGCGTACGTATCTTATTCTTCTAGTAGGGATATTCAGTGCCATCGAAAACAGGGCACGCAGCGGAGACTTTGATAATCCCTGCAGTCGACATAGCTAAAACTCTAGGTGGTTAAACCGAATCAGACAGAACAAGGGAGTACCTTGCTCTGATACCAATTGAAAGTGCTAGTTATCTACTAGAGGGGGGTGAATAGGCGATTTTTATGAAAGTCTTCAAAACATCAAAGTTTCGAAGACAAACATGACAACTAGACCTATAACCATGCAGCAGAAGATAAACTACACTAGACAAGCAATAGTCAAACAAGTATGAAGCTAAAGCATGATGACTGATAGCAGCTAGGTAGTAGGATCAGGATGGAAGATAGTATGAAGCCAATCAGAACAAGTAGTCACACAGTGAAGTCAAACAGGTAGAGCAATCAGGCAATGACTTCACAAAGACAAATTGTAAGTAAGGAGAGTAAGAGATAGAACCTGTGTGTTGTGAAGACAAGGATTTGTTCGACCAGTTCCAGTTGATGTGACAATTGTACGTCTGGTTAGGGAGACTGAGATTGACCTCAGAAGACCGTGTCTTCAACTTATTCCCCATGAGCTAAGGACACACAGTCCCCGCCCAATCACTCTGGTAAGTCTTCAAGGTAGACTTCCAAACCTTCACAGACTTTGTTCACCGGCGATCCACAATTACTCTTGGATGCTCAGACACGACGCCTAACCGGCTGGAGGATTCACAGTCCTCAAGTGTAACAAGTCTTCAGATCACGCGGACAGAAAGACTTCAGTGATGCGAAACACTCTTTGGGCTTTGGGTGATTTGGGCTTTGTCCTCACAAGGATATCTCTCTCAAACTCTTCGGAGGTGGGTTGCTCTCAACGACAAAAGCCGTGCACTAACTCTGAGCAGCCACCAATTTATGGTGTAGGGGGTGGGCTATTTATAGCCACTAGGCAACCCGACCTGATTTGTCTGAAATGACCCTGGGTCACTAAGGAACTGACACGTGTCACAACGGTCAGATTTCAAACATATGCGACAGCTTGACTTGGGCTACAAGTAAAGCTGACTTATCCGAGTATGGATAAGATCTGCTCTCATTGTCTTTGCTCGAAGACATAGGATTTTGGTTGAGCATCACTTCAGTCACTCTGACTTTGTTCACTTGGACCCCACTTAACAGTGCGGTGGTTCCTATGACTCAATAAAGAAGAAAAGAAACAACAAAACTGCTAAGTCTTCGCGCTCCATAGTCTTCACTCAATGTCTTCTTCTGTCATAGTCTTCAATGTGAATATCTTCACGTACCACCATTATCTTCAATGTCTTCATACATTTTTAGGGGTCATCTCCGGTAGGTAAACCGAATCAAGGAGGGACTACTACCTGCGTTATCCTGCAATTCTCACAAACACATTAGTCCCTCAACCACGTTTGCCGTCAATACTCCAAAACCAAACTAGGGGTGGCACTAGATGCACTTACACAAGTCCTTGCAGAGCTAGGTCACATTGATGTGTTGGTTCATTGCCAGGTCGACCAGAAATGACCTAAGATCACTGACAAGTTTCTGGACAGAAACTGTTGCACCATTTTGTGAAAAGTTTAGAACGAGATAACGGATGAAACTTGGAGGCTAAGGTTCTGGTTGGAGGGTCATTAGGCTATAAAAATTTCAGTTCAAAAAGATCAGGCAAAAATATACTTCCTTCACAAAGTGCTTTTCCTGACCAGAAGAAAAGTTATTTTCTAAAGGCAAAATTCCCCACATAACCATAGGATATTTTTTCATAGAAAGTTGAGGCATGATTCAAAGAATATTTGAGAATTTTCTCATATTTTTTTGAGCAAGAAAAATGAGGGTTGCTTTGGAGTAGAACTAAAAAACTATCATTTTCGAAGAGGAAATGAATACTATGCCTTTCAGAGATATAAAGTAAAGAGATATTTTTGGGAGTGATGGGAGTCACTTGAGTGAAAACCAAAAGAATACCCAAGTGTTATGTCCAAGTGAGTTAATTTAAAAAACCAAATTCAAACCAAATATGTAATAAACTGGAGAAAAAGAAAAGTGGCAAAAACCAGGGTGTCACGGGGTCATGGGGTGCGACGGAATCGCCTTCGCATGCGACGCCGCGGCAGGCCGCATAGTCTCTTGCTCCGGCTTGTTCCAGGCTCTGCCATGCAGGGGGAGGTGAGGGGGTGGGGGTCATGACCACCCTCCCCCCTGCTTGGCCTCACGCTAACGCATGCAGTGCGCTTGGTTGATAGGCGCGGTGTGGTTATTCCTTTTCCAACCCCGAACACGCACGCAACCCCAGAGCCACACACCTAAGATAGATAGTGGGGTCACGGGGTGCAATGGACTCACCTCCACATGCGATGCCACGGCATGCCGCATCATTTCCTGTTCTGGCTCGTGCCAAGCTCAGCCTCGCAAGGGGTAGTGGAGGGGGGGTCACTACGCCCTCCTCCTCACTCGGCCTTGCTCTAACGCACGCATTGCACTTGGTTGACAGGCATTGTGCGACTATTCTGTTTCCAATCCCAAACATGCCAGCAAGCCTAGAGCCACACCCCTAAGATAGATAGTGGGGTCACGGGGTGCGACGGACTCGCCTCCGCATGCGACGCCGCAGCATGCCACATCGTTGCCTGCTCCTGTAAGTGCATCTAGTGCCACCCCTAGTTGGTTTTGGAGTATTGTCGACAAACCTGGTCGAAGGACTAATGTGTTTGTGAGAATTGCAGGATAACATAGGTAGTAGTCCCTCATAGATTCGGTTTACCTACCGGAGATGACCCCTAAAAATGTATGAAGACATTGACGACAATGGTGGTATGTGAAGATATTCACATTGAAGACTGTGACAAGAGAAGACATTGCGCTTAGACTTTGGAGCGCGAAGACTTAGTTGTTTCGTTGTTTACTTTTCTTCTTTGTTGAGTCATAGGAACCACCATACTGTTAAGTGGGGTCCCAGTGAACAAAGTCAGAGTGACTAAAGTGATGCTCAACCAAAATCCTGTTTCTTCGAGCGAAGACAATGAGAGCAAATGTTATCCAGAGTTGGATGACTCAGCTTTACTTGCAGCCCAAGTCAAGTTGTCGCGTGTGTTTGAAATCTGACCGTTGGAACACGTGTCAATTCCTTAGTGACCCAGGGTCATTTCGGACAAATCAGGTCGGGTTGCCTAGTGGCTATAAATAACCCATCCCCTACACCATAAATTGGTTGCTGCTAAGAGTTAGTGCATGGCTTTTGTCGTTTGAGAGCAACCCACCTCCAAAGCTTTTAAGAGAGAGAGAAATCCTTGCGAGGACAAAGCCCAAACACCCAGAGCCAAAGAGTGTTAGGCATCACTGAAGTCTTTCTGTCCGCATGACCTAAAGACTTGTTACACTTGAGGCTGTGAATCCTCTAGCAGTTAGGTGTCGCGTTACGAGCATCCAAGATTCATTGTTGATGGCGGTGAGCGAAGTCTGTGAAGGTTTGAAGTCTACCTTGAAGACTTACGGAGTGATTAGGCGAGGACTAGGTGTCCTTAGCTCAAGGGAATAAGGTGAAGGCGGGTCTTGAGTTGAATCTCACCCTCCCTAACCAGACGTACAGTTGTCACAGCAACTGGAACTGGTCCAACAAATCCTATGTCCTCAACAAGTGACTGGTTCTATCCTCTCCCTCTCCTTACTTACAGTTTGTCTTCGTGAAGTCATTGCCTGCTTGCACTACTTGTTTGACTTCATTGTGTGACTACTATCATTGTTTGGCTTCATACTATCTTACATCCTGATCTTTACTACCTAGCTGCTATTAGTCTTCGTGCCTTCACTTCATTGCATACTTGACTATGGCTTTCTTAGTGTAGTCTACCTTCCGCTGCATATAAATAGGTTCATTTCTATTGTTTGTCTTCAGAACTCTCATGTTTTGAAGACTTTCATAAAAATCGCCTGAAAGGGCTAGTAATCGACTAGAGGGGGGGGGGTGAATAGGCGATTTTTATGGAAGTCTTCAAAACATGGGAGTTTTGAAGATGCATAATATAAACAACACTATTCTAATGCAATGAAGGTAGACTACACTAGACAAGCCATAGTCAAGTATTCAATGAAGTGAAAGCATGAAGACTAATAGCAGCTACGTAGTAAAGATCAGGATGGAAGATAGTATCGTCAATCGTAATGATAGTCACACAAAAAGTCAAACAGATAATACAAGTAGGCAATGACTTCACGAAGACAAACTATAAGTATAGAGGAGTAAGAGATAGAACCAGTGGCTTCAGAAGGAGACAGGATTTGTTGGACCAGTCCCAGTTGCTGTGACAACTGTACATCTGGTTAGGGAGGCTGAGATTCAACTCAAGACCGCTGTCTTCACCTTATTCCCTTGAACTAAGGACACATACCTCGCCCAATTACTCTGGTAAGTCTTCAAGTTAGACTTTCGAACCTTCACAGACATCGTTCACCGGCAATCCACAATGGCTCTTGGATGCTCAGAACGCGACGCCTAAACGGCTGGAGGATTCCCAGTCCTCAAGTGTAACAAGTCTCAAATCACGCGGACAGAAAGACTTCAGTGATGCCAAACACTCTTTGGGCTCTGGGTGGTTTGGGCTTTGTCCTCGCAAGGATTATCTCTCGAAAGCTTTGGCGGTGGGTTGCTCTCAAACGACAAAAGCCGTGTACTAAATCTGAGCAGCCAACAATTTATGGTGTAGGGGGTGGGCTATTTATAGCCACTTGGCAACCCGAACGGATTTGTCCTAAATGACCCTGGGTCACTAAGGAACTGACACGTGTCGCAACGGTCAGATTTCAAACACACGCGTCAGCTAAACTTGGGCTACAACTAAAGCTGACTTATCTGACACAGGATAAGATTTGCTCTCATTGTCTTCGCCAAGACATAGGATTTGGTTTGAGCATCACTTCAGCCATTCGACTTTGTTCACTTGGACCCCACTTAACAAAGGCGGTGGTTCCTATGACTCAACAAAGAACAAAAGGAAACAACGAAACAACTAAGTCTTCGCTACCCATAGTCTTCACTCAATGTCTTCTCGTGTCATAGTCTTCAATGTGAATATCTTCACAGCACCACCATTGTCTTCAATGTCTTCACACATTTTTAGGGTCATCTCCTAGTTAAACCGAATCATGGAGGGACTACTACCTGTGTTATCCTGCAATTCTCACAAACACATTAGTCCCTCAACCAGGTTTGTCGTCAATACTCTAAAACCAACTAGGGGTGGCATTAGATGCACTTACAATCTCCCCTTTTTGGTGATTGATGACAAACTGGTTGAAGTTTTCAACGGGGATAAAATATGTGAAATTGTAATGGATAAGGTATTGTCTTCATAAGTAGCAAAAGGCTCCCCCTGAAGATGTGCATATAAGTAATTTGCTTTTGGAATGCAAATGCACATGGCAGGTTGTACTTGTGGAGATCCTCTTCAACTTATGAAGACAATTCATCATGCATGATTTGATATAACGAAGATAATGACATGTGTCGGTGTCCAAACCGGCGGATCTCGGGTAGGGGGTCCCAAACTGTGCCTCTAGGCGGATGGTAACAGGAGACAAGGGACACGATGTTTTTACCCAGGTTCGTGCCCTCTCGATGGAGGTAATACCCTACTCCTGCTTGATTAATATTGATGATATGGGTAGTACAAGAGTAGATCTACCACAAGATCAAGGAGGCTAAACCCTAGAAGCTAGCCTATGGTATGATTGTTGTTCATCCTACGGACTAAAACCCTCCGGATTATATAGACACCGGATAGGTTAGGGTTACACAGAGTCGGTTACAATGGTAGGAGATCTACATATCCGTATCGCCTAGCTTGCCTTCCACGCCAAGGAAAGTCCCATCCGGACACGGACGAAGTCTTCAATCTTGTATCTTCATAGTCTTGGAGTCCGCCGTGATGATAGTTCGCTATCCGGACACCCCTAGTCCAGACTCCTCAAGAGCCCTCGAACCAGGCTTCAATGACGACGAGTCCGGCGTGCATATTGTCTTCGGCATTGCAAGACGGGTTCCTCCTCTGAATACTTCATAGAAGGTTTTGAACACCAGGATAGTGTCCGGCTCTGCAAAACAAGTTCCACATAACACCGTAGAGAGAACAATTTTTGCACAGATCTACTGACGTATTTCGCGGTGTGACATCACACCGCGGCCAGGTCTTTATATGAATCATTTTTTTACCGTTCCACCTTAGCGCGTTTAGCAAGGCGGTTTCCTTGGCACGTCTTATCAAAGCATAGATCGTGCCCCCTTATTCCGGGATTCCCATCAATATGGACGTGGGTAACCTAACCGTGCCCGTTGGCACGCCTCCTCTATTAAAGGCGAGTCGTAATCGACCACGGGGTGGGCTCTTGGTATTCAACCTCTTTATAATGAGACCAAGGCCCTCTTCTTTTTACACCCTCCATCGAGTTCGCCTCGCGCTCCGAGTTCTAACACCCAAAGCTTCAGATTTAGGCGCTTCGGACCTTCGACGATGTCCGGCTCCGACCAGCACGGCCGATGGATGTCTTCCTCCGTCACAGAAGAAGATGTGCTAAAGCTGCGAGACGCCAGGTATCTAACCGGCGAGATCTCGCATAGGCTGCCTGCTCCAGGGCAGGTCATTCCCACTCTCGAGCCCGGCGAGAACTTGGTGTTCGTGTCTCACTTCCTTCGTGGTTTAGGCTTCCCGACGGATCCCTTTGTGCGGGGGTTCATGTTTTATTATGGGCTGGATTTCCATGACTTGAATCTGAGTCCATCCTCCACATCTCGTCATTCATTGTCGATGTGAGGCCTTCCTCCATATTACCCCCACTTTGGATTGTGGCTCAAGACCTTCAAGGTGGAGCCAAAGATGATCGGGGGCAACAAGCAGAGTGTGGAGGGGCGGTCATAAGCAAATGTGCTGATGCTCCGTGGCCCGAGGGCTCTTTTCAAGAGGATCTTGGTTTGTGGCAACGGGAGTGGTTTTATATCATCGCTCCCAGGGGCACCAAATGGGTGGCGCTCCCCGCCTTCCGCTCAGGTCCACCACAATGGCTGGCGTCATGGGTCAACAAGGGGCTCGACTGGGGGCCGTCCAAGGACGTTCCTTTGCTGCAGGTCCGTATTCGAGACCTCCAAGAGAGAGGGATCAATCTGGTTGCGATGGCGCAGTTATGTTGATCCGCGCCTTACGCCTCAAGAACGCCGCCCCCTCCGCCTGTGGGAATTTAATGCGGAGGGACCACGAGCTCTCCAAAATTTTATGGGCACGACGCCCGTGGAGATGTATAAACTGTTCTTTGGATCACAAGAGAAGTGTCCGGACCTGAGTGAGGACGCATGACTAAGCTGCAATCGCCCAGATACTCAAGTAAGTGGTCCTGTAACCGGACAAGCTGTTCATTCATTTATCATATATATATATATGCCCTTTAAAGGAGCCGTTTCTTGAACAGGAGTGGATAGCCAAGGCAAAGTTAATAAGGTGTCCGGCTCCCCTCCCAGAGACCACGCCGGATCCCATGCTGACCAAGATGTTGAAGGCCGCGCCTTTTGAGGAAGGCGAAGGGGGGAGCGGGGAAGCAACTGACTCTACAAAGGAGGCTATCAAGGAAGGAGGGATTAAAAGTCCCATTTTTCGAGGAGAGAAGAGGACTGCTTCGGAAGATCCGGAGGTCAAGGCCTCAAAGAGGGAAAAGAATATTCGTCAGAGAGTCCGGCACTGGGAAGCAACCCAGCCGCACTATTTCCCCAAGGGGATCAGCCCTCCAGCGAGCCGTAAGTAAAAAGAAGGGGTCTTGTAAATAAGGAACATCCCTGTATTTATTTATGAAGATAACCGAAATTGTACCTTGTAGTTCGGACCTCAGCCCTTCTCAGCAGAGCTCGTCTTCAGGGGATCTTCTTCCGGAGATGATGGAGAGCGAAACGCCTCGACCTGTCGCACCCTCATGCGAGGCGGACGACCCTGAGGTGTCGTCGCGGAGGGTTCCCCCAAGTCCGGCGGGGCCGGAAGGTCCGGAGCCAACTGGCGTGCGGTTGGAGGAGCTGAAGAATCTGCTCGGGCGAGCGGCTATCTCAGAAGATCACCGTGCTCTAATCGGTACGGTGATTGAAAGAATTGCATCCGCAGAGAGTGGATTGCATGAAGCCGTCAGAAGCTTACTGATGGCGTTCGAGGTACGCAAAAATGATGTACCTTCTAACAGTTATGCATATAGAATGCGCCCTGTATAGATAGTAGCCCCTGAGACTCGGTATGTTGTCAAAATTGACAGCGTGCCGAGGATCAAAATCTCAGTTATAACATATGGCCGCTCCTAAACAGGTGGCGGGGCGTCCGGTGGCCAGCCGGACTGATGAATATGCCGAACTAAAGCAGCAACTTGACGAGGCGGATGTGGACATCGCGCTGGTCAATAAACGGTTTGACGAGTCACAAGGTATGCGACTTCTACGCAGACACCTGGTAAGGGAGCTTGACGCCCATGTCTTACTATTTGTATGCTTAATGCAGATGGTGCCGCTGCTGTGGACGAGCTGCGGGCGGAACTCGCCCGAGCGAAAGAGCAAGCCCGAAATAGTAATGCGGCCGCTAAAGGGCGCCAAGAGCTAAAAGCGAACGGGCTGCTTCATCGCCAGAGCAAAGAGGAAATGGACGATATGGCCAAAAAGTTGAAGAATACTACCGATCGCTGCGAGGTTCTTGAAAAAGAACGTCAAGCGGAGCAAGAGGGCCTGAAAAAGGCCGCCGCCGAATCCAAGGATGCCCGTTAGGCTTTGAGAGCTGCCAAGGAGGAGCTGAGTCAGGCCGAGGCAATTGCGGCTGGAAAACCGTTTCTGCTGCGGAGGAAATATACGGATCCAAAGTATGCTCAATTGGACAAGTTGCGGAGTTTGGAGGATGCTTTTCTGGACTTAGCGGCGAGCGCTGCGGACGCGATTGAGCACTTCCGAGGCCAGAAGGGGCACAGAAGGGAAGAGCTATATTGGTTGCAATTCCATAGTCTGGAGCGTCTTCTTCCGTTGACCGATCGGTTGGCCGAATGGGCTGAGCTGAATCGACTATCCGGACTTGCCATGAAGCATGTCATGACTCATTTGTGGCGGGCGGACCCCACCAAGAGTTATTTTGGTTTAGTGCAGCAGTTCCTTGGTGCGGTACCGCGTATCGACGCAATGAAGCGGTCGGCATGTATTGAGGGAGCGCAGATGGCTCGCCCGTGTCAAGACATACTTGGGCAGATATGAAGGCCACCGACGCAGCATCCCAAGATTCGGACGAAGCCGAGTACCGCCGAGCACTACTTTGAGGAAGTCTGCAGAGCTTCGCTTAATAGAGATGCAAAGCTCAAGGATATTATGTTTAAATGACATGTATGATTTGTGAAAACAATGTTTCAATATGATATAAGAGCTTTTTATACTTGTGCGTTCAAGTAGTAAACTACTCCCTATGCGGCTGTTTATGTATATGTATATATAACCTGAAAGATGGCAGTCCTTGGCTTCAGCCCCCACGCACATAGTGCGGGGGCGTTTGCAAAGAAGGCGCTTTTTCACACTTAATCCAACGTCTTGGTCCTGTTAAGGAGGTGGTAGCGTAGCAAACTAGGCAACCGGACTATAATGCTAAATCACTTTCACTTAGCCATAGGAGTTCGAGGGTGGGGCTACTATATAGCCCTCGGGGCACCGCACTCTCCGAATTCGAAAGCGTATGTGCTCGATCGAAACCGGTCCTTCGTTAATGCGGAGGATTCTAAACATTCCGATGAGTCATCGAGTGGTTGACCAGTCTCGCTATATCATGACAGTCGCCGCTTTCTACTAAGGTGCTCGCCCGGCTGAACCGGGCACAATCGCAGAGTTCTCCGGTGCCGTTAGCCGATAGAACGGAACGTAAGGCAGCAAAACACGGAGCCGGGCAAACCCAACATTTGACCAAAGACATGATTCGAGCTGATGCATATAAGGCCTAATCTCGAGACGCCAATACTCCCTAAGGTATTCGGTCTTTATAAAACGGGCAGAATAATGCCCTAAGCCCCGTGTCCGTGTGCAGCAAAAATTCTGGTGCGGCCAATGCCAAAATGCCAGCCTCCTCCTCGGTTATAGTAAGAAACCGAGGGATGTATATCAACAAGAGACAGAAAAAGGTTTACGCAGGTCTTAATCTGAAAAGAATCCTTGCAACGGGTCCCTCTCGCACGCCTGCGCTTTGTGTTCCGTTGTGCCGTATCCTGGACGGGTGTAGCATGTTGTTCATCTGTAAAAGAGAGGAACTTAGTTTAAAAGGGAAAAAAGATCGTGCGAAAGATGTACTTTATATTAAATAAACAGAGTACGATTCAAAGAAGTGAATAAGATTGAGCTTTATTGTCTCTTGTGATACATGCATGCAGCCCCTTGTATGGGGGTATGCCGCTAGTAGGCGCCGGACTCGTCTAGCCGTGTCCGGGGTTTGAATGACCAATTCAGGTTCTTTGACTAGCGGAGCCGGATAGATGTGGGGCTGTCAAGGCAGTCTCATGTTCCTCCCTGCTCAAGTAACACTTAATACTCCCTTTTAATGAGATGATGCCGCGTGGACCGGGCATTTTAAGTGTGAGAGATGCATAATGCGGTATTGCGTTAAAGTGGGCGAAAGCTTCGCGTCCCAATAGTTCTTGATGGCTACTTTTAAACGGGGCGACATGGAAGATTAACTTTTCGCGACGGAAGTTGTCGGATGAACCGAACACAACTTCTAGCAGTATGGAGCCCGTGCAATGGGCATGTTGGCCTGACATTACTCCTTTAAAGGAGGTGTTGCTACGGCGAATTTTGGTTGGGTCTATCCCCATCCTGCGGATTGTGTCCTGATATATCAGGTTTATGTTACTGCCACCATCCATGAGGACTTGTGTAAATTGGAATCCGTCGATTATAGGATCCAATATCAAGGCAGTCCATCCTGCGTTCCGGATACTTTCGGAATAGTCCTGATGGTTGAAGGTGATTGGTTTTGACAACCAATGTGCGTGCGCATTTTAGTGGGCGCCGCTCTGTTTTTCCCTTTGATCACGTGAAGTGAGTTTACTGTTTTAACCTCTTGTGGGAAATTCTTTTGTTTTCCGGGGCTCTGCTTGTGGTGCTCGTCATCATCTTCACTTGGTGTGTCGAGCCCCTTGTGTTCGGCGTTGAGTCTGTCGGACTGTTTGAAGACCCAACAATCTCTGTGGGTATGGTTTGCAGGCTTCCCGGGAGTACTGTGGATTTGACATATCTTGTCCAAGATTTTGTTTAAGTTGGATAGCTCGTCGCTATCGGCCTTAAGGGGCATTTTTTATTGTTCTGCCGTGAGCTTTTGAATCCGGCGTTGACTGCCGCGCTCTTTGGACCGTTCCTTTTAATTCGGCGCTGGTCCTCTGTGGTTTCCCGTTTCCATCTTTGACTTCGGATGTACTTGGGTCGCTGGTGCTGCATCTTGCTAGCCAGCTATCCTCTCCCGCGCAAAAGTGGGTCATGAGACTTGTTAATGCAGCCATTGTTCTTGGCTTTTCTTGGACGAGGTGTCTGGCGAGCCATTCGTCTCGGACATTGTGTTTGAAGGCTGCTAAGGCTTCGGCGTCCGGACAGTCGACTATTTGGTCCTTTTTAGTAAGGAACCTGTTCTGAATTTCTGGCTGACTCTCCGGCTGTTGAGTTATGTGACTTAGATCGCTCGCATCCGGAGGGCGGACATAGGTCCCTTGAAAATTTGCCCAAACGCTCTCGAGCTCTTCCCAGCTTCCAATGGTATTTTCGGGAGGCTTTTAAGCCAATGCCGAGCTGGCCCTTTGAGTTTGAGGGGTAAGTATTTTATGGCGTGGAGATCATCTCCTCTAGCCATGTGTATGTGGAGGATGTAATCCTCAATCCAGACTCCAGGGTCTGTTGTTCCTCATATGCCTCTATGTTTACGGGTTTGAATCCCGCTGGAAATTCATGATCCAGCACCTCATCGGTGAAACATAGGGGATGTGCGGGGCCCCTGTATTTGGGTGTGCCGTGATGTTCGAATATTTGGCGTGTTGTCTTGCTTCGAAGAGCTTGCTTTCTCGGCCCATAGATGGATCTAACTGGGCCATCGTTTTGATGTGAATCCTTATGCGGATCGCGTATCGGCTTGTGTGCGGCACTAGTTGCCGCTCTCTTTTTGCCGTGGGGTCGTCCATCTGACTGGGTGGCCTTCTTAATTTTTGATTGTGGGGGCTCTATGGCCTCCTCATCAAATTCGGGAAGTAGCTTTCTCTTTTGGTAGCTCTTTATTCGGCGATCGTCGCCCGTGTTGTCTCAAGGTGTTGAATACTTTGCTCCATCTGATTCTGAGTGCATCTTCCGCTGTTTTGAGCTTCCGCTTCTGCTTTTTCAGGCTACGCGCCGTGACGACGAGCCTTTTGTGGAGGTCATTCTGCTCCAATAATTTGTCCGACGTGAGGTCGTCCGGACTGTTGTCTTCGCCGGGGACGGGTTGTTTATCCAAGTTGTCTTGTTCGGACGATTGCTTGACAGCATGTTCGTCGTCCACCGGTTCGCCCTGCTCTATGGCTGGGTCTTTGTCGAGGCTGGACTTGGTTCGGCGTTTACGTTGCCGTTTTGACTGCTTTTTGAGGGATTTATCCTTCGTAGCGTCCAGTTGTTCCTCGTTTTCATTTCCTTTAGGTGTATCCACCATGTATACATCATGGGATGAGGTGGTTGTCCAGCATTCTATAGGCGCTGGTTCATGGTTGTCTCCTACATCATCGTCCATACCGTCGATGTCTTCAGAGTCGAAATCGAGCACGTCGTGTAAGCTTTCGACAGTGGCTACGAAGTGGGTGGTGGGTGGGCGTTGAATTTCTTCGTCGTCCGCGTCCCCACTTTCCTGACCGTAGTCCGGCCATGGCTCTCCGGATAAAGAGAGAGACTTTAGTGAATTCAGGATGTCGCCAAAGGGCGAGTGCTGAAAGGTGTCCGCGGCAGTGAACTCCATGACCGGCGCCCAATCGGATTCGATTGGCAGGGTCGCAGAGGGTTCGGAGTCCGGAGAGGAGTCCGGCACCCTGGAGTCAAGGTCTTCGCAAAGGACAGGGATGGAGTTCGGCTCGATCGCCGTAGAGATTGTAGCCCCCGAGGCGGTGTCCAGCCACTCGTCCTCGATCGGGAATCCGCCCGGATTAAGGGTCGGGCGGATGCTAGTGCGGCCTCCGAGGCAATCGCTCGCTGCAGAGCTAGATCATGCCCATCGAGACAAGGCGGCACGCTTATGCGCGCTCGAATCCGTCGAAGATCAAGCCTCCGCGGATATCGGCCGTATAGTTCAAATTTCCAAATCTGACCTGATGGCGGGCGAAGCTTCGATCTGCTCCGGATGGCTGCTTAATTGGCCCAGCGATGCAAAGCCGCCAATACGAAGATCTATCCGGGAGAAAATGTCACCTGGACCGCGTCGTTGTTGATGATCGAAGGAGCCATCGGGCCTATCGGTGACGACACGAGGAACTCTCAATGAAAGCACCAATGTCGGTGTCAAAACCGGCGGATCTCGGTAGGGGTCCCGAATCAAGCGTCTAGGCGGATGGTAACAGGAGACAAGGGACACGATGTTTTACCCAGGTTCGGGCCCTCTCGATGGAGGTAATACCCTACTCCGCTTAATTAATATTGATGATATGGGTAGTACAAGAGTAGATCTACCACGAGATCAAGGAGGCTAAACCCTAGAAGCTAGCCTATGGTATGATTGTTGTTCGTCCTACGGACTAAAACCCTCCGGTTTATATAGACACCGGATAGGGTTAGGGTTACACAGAGTCGGTTACAATGGTAGGAGATCTACATATCCGTATCGCCAAGCTTGCCTTCCACGCCAAGGAAAGTCCCATCCGGACACGGGACGATGTCTTCAATGTTGTATCTTCGTAGTCTAGGAGTCTGGCCAAAGATGATAGTTCGGCTATCCGGACACCCCCTAGTCCAGGACTCCCTCAACATGCATAACGAAAAATGGACGTCTGCAAAATGACTAAGTGCGGAAGTTATCATCGCACATGCGGAATTTATCATCGCATCACATAATAGCAAATAAGTAGCAGACGACCATCGAGTTTAAGTGTTACAACTCAGAGAACCAAATGTATCAAGAGCAAGAGTTGTAAACACTAGGCAAAATATAAAGCAACTGCCCAAATGGACCCGCTTGAAGACTATCAACTCATATGCTTCTCCCCCTTTTGTCAGTAAGGACCAAAAAGGTTTGAAGACATAGAGCCTCTACTCGTTCCCAAAAGGAGTAGGAGAAGATGCAGGGTCGGTGTCGGGGTTTGGCGATGCATACGATCTTGGTGCAGTGTCGATACGTGTTGGAGGTGGCAAAGCTGCATCATCTTGATCATCGATCACACGGGCATTCACTGTTGCAGCAGAAGAGGAATAATCAGAGTCTTCAAGAGATGGAGTTCGGCGCAGGACATCATTCCTTGGGGGAGTGGTGTCAAACTTGAATCTCTCAGTGAAGCCATCGTCTTGAAGATCTGCTTCTACACTTAGCAATGTCAAACTCTTCCATGACCTCTGACAGGTTTCATGTGTAACAAAGGCATTCTTGGTGGCAAGATTGCAAATGCGGTTGACGTCCACCAAGAGGCTTTGCATTTGGCGCTTCAGCCAGTAGTGATGCTTATCCTGCTTCTAATGCAGTGCCACAAGAAGTTCTCGGTCATTTAGAACACAAGAGCGCTTTCGAGGCCTTTGGGCAATAGTGCTCTCAGTGGCTTCAGTCTGAGCTCGATGAGGTATGCGAGTATTGCCAGCCAATGGATAAACGCGAGTGATTGCTTGGACTCCTTCAATGGGTTCAGTGAAGCTTTGGTGATCTGCATTGTGATGACAAACAGGCTTCTTGGCAGGCTCTGGGTATACGGCTTCAACTGACATATCAACCTCTGGCAGAAACATCATATGGTTGCGAGCAGAGGGCTGATAGTTGACGCATGAGTGTTGCTTGATGAGGCGCATGACCCATGGAGCGTAGAATTTCAGACCAAACAGATCAGAGCCTGATGCAGCCAGCTGCCTGATAAAGAAGTCTTGAGCATTGAAGCTGATGCCATTGAAGATATAAAAGACCAAAGTCTTCATTGCTCCTTCAAGTTTTGCTGCGGAGGAATGTCCTTTGACAGGCCATAGAGTTCGCCTTATGATATGATAGATGGTGCGGGGCAGATACTCGAGGTCTTCAACAAAGAACTCTTTTGGGTAATCAGCATCATGTGGCAGAGGCTTCATCATGCTCAGCATTTGGCTCATGTTGGGCTCTGGCTTCTGAAAGATGCTCTCCAAAGCATTGCGGTGAAGCTGACAACCAGGTTCATATAATTCACCTGGAGTGGGAAGACCAGTAAGCTCAATGATTCAAAAGCTTTGGCTTCATGGTGTACGTTGCCTGTCATCCACTCAAGGACCCAAGTCTTCGGATCCTTGTTGTAGCCGTGAATGTGGAGGGTAGCATAAAATTGAAGTAGAAGTTCTTCATTCTAGTGCTCCTTGTCCGTCACAAAGGGCAGCAGTCCAGCATCACGGAAGCAGTCAAGGGCTTCTTCAAGACATGGCAGTCCAGCAATGGCTTCACAGTCAAGACGCATATGAGGAAAGATGCGCCCTTGGTCATAAAGAACACAAGAATAATAACTGCGCTGCTGGTAGCTCCAGAACCGATCAGATGAAATCCTTGGCCTTGAGTAGGGGTTCTTGGCGCTATCAAAGAAAGTGTTGTGCGCTTTGAAGCCATTAGCATTGAAGGACCTTGGTGAAGTGGCAGTCCCTGGGAACCTGGGCAGTCTTGGCTTTGGCTTCTGAACCTGAGGCCTGTGCTCGACATGGTAATCAAATTGAGGACCAGCAGCAGGTGGAGGAACCAGAAGAGGCCATTTGACAGTGATTAGCTGGCCATAGTTGTATGCTTGCTCGATAGTATGTGGCCTCGGAGGCGGTACAGGAGCAGTGGCATTGACTTCTGGCTGCACATTCGTTGTAGGAGCAATAGGGGCTTCAAGCACAGTGTTCATTGTAGGCGCCACATTGTCTTCAGCCATGACAACGTCATTGGCTTCAGAGGTGTTGTTGGTGGCCGCCTCAGGATTCTAAACCTCCACTTGAGGAGCTGGAGGGTCGGGCACAGACACGTTCTCTTCTAGAACAAATTCTTGAGTGGTAGGGGGAGTAGCGACATGCTCTTCTTCTTGTCTTTCTTCGGCTTATGCAGCCGGATTGTCTTCAGCAACATTTGCTTTAGACAAGGGAACCGTCACAGAAGTATTATCTTCAGGGAACACTTGACGTGCCACTGAGTCAGTCTGGTTTGAGTCTCCTTCTGTGATGGTGGTCATGGAGACAGAGGGCTTGAGACCTTTGCAAAGCCGTAGAAACACGGGTGACGCCTTTGGTGACGGTGTGGTCTCCATGTAGTTGTCATCATTTGAAATGGGGCTGATGACTAGCACTGGTGAAGGACGGGGTGTACTTGGTGAGTCTTGATTTGGAGTTTCTGGTTGGGGGCGATCAGCCCATGAGGCATCTTGTGAGATTGGCCAAAGGACGACAAATACTGATGAGCTCGCTGTTTGTTAGAACAGGCGATGATACCGTTGGGCGCTCAATCTGAGGAAGAACTACATCATCTTCTACATTGTCGTGGGGACCAATGTCTTCAGTCGCGATGGGGTCAATGACTGGAACTTCTAGAGCTTCAGGAGCCTCTGTGGAAGCAGGCTCATGAATGATCAGCTGACGCTCTTGATTTTCAGTAGCAGGATGGGCAAAAGCAATGGGTTCAACAACAAGGGGCTCTGTGGGAGCAGCCCGATCTCTCTTCTTGGTTTTTATCTTCTTGGAGGGCGGTGCATCATCGGTGGTGTTCTTGGTTTTCCACTTCCTGGCTTCGGCTTCAGCTGCCTTGGTTTTTTTCTGTTCAGAAACCACTGAAGGGGCCTTAGGCTTCAAGCCTCGCATGCTGGCTGGGAAGACAATTGAGGTTCTTCCTGCCTTGAAGCTTCATTTGGGGCCTCAGTTGACTTCTTCTTTTTCTTGGCAGCCATCGAGGGGTCAATGCCAGGACGCCCAAGTGCCTTGCGCTTCTCAGCTTCGTTGTAAGCTTGAACGCACTTGTCTGCAAGATTCTTCATGCGCTCTCTTGAACCTTTGGCTTTTGTGCGTTTCTTTCGAAACGACTCCTTGAGGTCATTAAGCATCAGCTTGAATTTCTGAACATCAGCCACACTAAGCTTGGCTACATGCTTCTTGAATTGCTCTTTCTCAAAGTCTATCTTGTTCTTCAATTCAACAATGCGCTGAGCCAGAGCCAGCTCAGGAGCAATGGCGCCTTGGAAAGCAACGCTGACGCGAATAGGAAGCTAAAGAACATCAAAGCTGAGATCTTGATTGTCGAACCATTCATCAATGAAATTTTTCAAAATGTTCACATCAATGAGGGGCAGATCATTGAAGATCTCCGCCTCTTGCTTGCTCTTTATCAGCTGCTCAAGAGCATCGTCACCAAATTCTTCATCTGAAGACAGATCAATGGTTTCAGATTCGTTCCTCAGAACGGCAGCTGGTGTGAGTGCGTGACTGGATCCTTGAGCAGTTTTCTGTGGCTTCTCGCGCCTCTTGGAGATGAGAGAGAGATCTTCAGAGGTGTTACTTGGAGCAGGAGGGGCAGTTGCCAATGGCTTCACTCGCGAAGCTTTTGGAGCAGCAGATGACTTTGAAGCTTTAGCCTTCTTTTGCTTCTGCGGCTTTGGAGTAGGAGCTGGGGCTTCATCAGTGTCAGCACCATCATCAGAATGATCCACTTTGGCACCTTGAACAGCAATGTGAGTGATGAGGCCAGCAAGTGTCGGTGCGGGGATGACACCTATGGGATCATAAGAATCCCTATTACAGTTATGCGGGCGCTGTCGTGAGAAGAGCGGATCAAGCGAGATAGCACGCGGGTTCTTTATCGAGTTCAGGGCACGAGATCGTAAACCCTACTCCTGCTTTGGTGGTTCGTTTATCTGCGTTCTTGAGCTAGCTATGGGGCGGAGGAGCTCCAAAGCGAATCCTCCTCCTGGTCGCCTTTGGGCCTCCTTTTATAGGGGAAGGGCTGCCACGGTGGCATACTGAGGAGGTGGAAAGGGTACAATCATCTGAGTTTATCCTTGTATTACATGACAAGGCTCCATTAATGCGTTTGCTTAGGTGTCCTTGCTTTATCAGGGACGGGGGAGAGCCCAGTCTCGTCCGCCGCCGCTCCCTTTCAGCGTTGACACGCGCATACGCCAGCGGTGCTGTGGTGCCACGTGGCGAGCAGAGCAGCTGAGGTGGCACAGCAGTGGGGAAGTCTCCACGAAGGTTAAGCTTGCCGCCACGCAGTGCCTGCCCAACTGGTTGGGTCGGCAGCCGCATGGTGGAGGCTCGATTGCGCGGGTCTGATGGTGGCCCTCTGGGTGTCCTCGGTAGGGGCCTTGCGCAGCCCCGGCAAGGGTCTTGCCGGGGCCCTGCAAGGGTCTTGCCACAGGCGTCTGCTGCCATCGGCAAGGCTCTTCTTTGAGGGCCTTGTGGGTCCCCTTGGCGGGATCCCGCCAAGGGTCGTCATCTTGTATAGTATGTATCTGATCTTTGAATGTCTTCACAAAGATCTGCATGCCACCACGGGGACATCTCCCGAATCCTTTGCCCCATGGGGGGGCAGTGGACTCAAAGGTGACCCGCTCCATGGGCGTGGGGCGAGCCGCCCCGACAAGGGCCTTGTCGGGTCTGCTAAACCCGCACCCGGCAAGGATCTTGCCGGGGGAGTCCGCTTCGTCCCCTTCGCTCTTTGTGGTCTTGGTCTTGGCGCCGTTCTGCTTCTTTCGAGCTTTGGCCTTACCTTGGCTCACCTTCCTTCCCTTGCTTTAGCGTGGCGACGCCCGCGGCTCAGACTGCCCGTGCACAGTTAAAAGGCCTACCCTTCTTTCTATACACCGACAGGAGCCCCCGGGCCTGGGCCACACGTAGGCGCAATCGCGTCATTGGGCTAGGCCCAAAAACGGTGCGCGGGCAGGCAGGGTGGTTTTTACCGCGGTAAGTCTTTTCGCGCGCTGTGCTTCCCATGCCTCCCGCGCGTGGCTTGGCGTGGAGAGGCGTGCGTGACGTGGGGGTCATGTGTGGGGCTAAGCTCTGCACGCATGCGTCACGCCGCAGTAAAAGGGAGCGGTTCGCGCCTTCCCCATAAACGGAGGGAGGCGTGGAGGCGCGACTCATTTACTGAACGGGGCCGGGGCATGGTCTTAAATGCGTCCACTCCCCACGATCACGGGGTGGGGAGAGGTCGCCTCGCCCGTCGCCTTGGTCCCGCATGCCTGTCATGTGGCTCTCATGCGCTCCGGGTGGCGAATGGCGGAGGCGGGAAACCGGGCCGTCGCGGGCCGGGGCAGCGGATCAGTCCCAGTTCCCTGCGCCTTCCGCGTCTTGATTGGTTGAGCGGGGCGGTCGTGCCCCCCCCCCGGCGTCCCGCACTCTTCCATCTTCTCTTTCCTTCAGCTTCCGCTCCCCCTCCCTCCATTCGCCATGGAGAGAGGGAATCCTGGCTCTTCAACGGTGGCAGCAAGGGTCGCCGCTCGACAATGCGCCCTTCCTTCTCCTTCACCTGTGGTGGCAGAGCCAGCCACGAGGGGAAGGGGGAGGGGGCGAGGCCGCGGGCGAGGCCATGGACGAGGTCGAGGTGCTCAGGGAAGAGGAGAAGCGAGGCGGCGTGCTTGGTCCCGCCTCCGCCAGCCAGTTCCTCCCCACGGAGGCCATGTTGGGGATGACCCTTGCGAGTTCTTTGTCGAGGAGCTCGCCCGCCCGCCTCGCCGTCTCCGCCTCTCGACTCCTTCACGAGTAAGATGGAGCGGGATCCGCTGGAGTCACTGCGGCTGCATATGGGGGGCTATTGGATCAGCGGTACGCGAGTTCGCGTCGACTTTCCAGCCCCTCAAGTGATGTATCTTGACCGAGGGTGGAAGACGTTCGCTCACATCCACCGCTTGACGGCGGGGCTCACTCTCCATTTCAAGCTGATGGAGGGCGGCCTCCTCTCCGTCAAGGTCTTCGGGTGCTTCGGGACTCGGGCAAGGTGCTGCATGGAGAGCTCTTCTGATAGCGAAGGCTGCTCCTCGAGCGAGTGTGGCGAGGAGGACAGCGGCAGCGAAGACGAGGGTGGCAGGCGGCAGGATGACGGGTCCGACTAGGTGTCGGGCGCCGCTCCGTGCGGCACCGGCGATCCCATCATCCGTGTCACCGGCTTCCTGAACTTCTCGGGGTCGTCTCCTTGGGCGGCTGGCGTTGGGAGGCTGCAGAAGAGGAAGAGGGCGGGCAGCAAGGCCGCCAAATCAGAGCGTGCGGGCATCGACGCCTTCGACGCGTGCTGACGTCCTGCCGCCTCGTCTTCGAGCTCTGCTTCCGGCGCCGCAATCACCATCCAGCCTTCGGACGGCCACCGAGATGTTCTCTTGGTGTCTTCTGCCACCCGTAGCTCGTCTAGGCGTCCCTTTTGCCCATTTCGCCTCCTTGACCTGCCTCCTGAAGTGAGGGGCAAGAGAGGGGTCACGGGCACCTTACCTTTTTTTAGTTTGTAAGCCTTCGGGCCTAGGCTGAACTTAAAAACTTGTAATCCCATCATTCATGTTTTTCATTCTCTATGGATTGTACCTGAGTGGAATGTTTTTTAATAAAAAGGGATGCTTGCCGGGTCGTTTGTCTGCGGGTAGAACCCACGACAAGGAATAAATCCTTGATATCTCTAAGATAAACATTTCTTTGCCCGGAAACAGGCCCTGCCGTCGTCCCACTTCAATCGACCTTCCTCACGCTTTTGGCGGAGGCAGGGTTGAGGCAGGTTCAGGCTCCTCGTTTCATCCTTTTGCTGCCGCGACTACGACCAAACCTGGCCCCAGGAACGAGCCCTAGAGCCTAGAGTTTTTAGGGGAGCACGGTAGCTTGGGAAACAACGAAGTTTCACATACCTCAGTCCATAAGGGAATGCATGATAAGGAATGAAGAACTTATCTGAAGCTGCAGCCCCCAGCAACTCTGGATTGCTGTGGGTGAATCTTCGTACTTGCAGCCCCCGGCAATACTGGTTTGCCGGGGGTAAAGATACCGATATGTCCCTCTTTTTCCTCCTTCGTCCTCAAGTGGTCCGGGAAGGGTATCTGTGAGTCCTGCGAACCAAAAGAGACAAAAGAATGGCAAAGAGACGCACACTCGACCTCTAAGCTAGGGGTTAGTCGCCGCCAACCTCTATCAACCCTAACCAAGGACGAGACTTGACCTAGCATGCATACTATAACTTAGGGCGCCAGCGCTTCATTTATTTATGCTCAGGGTCTGCGCCTGGCTTTGTAAAAAGGGTTACATGCATCATCGGCAATGCTTGTACAAAAGGTGGCTTGTCGGGGCCCGGCAAGCCGCGCCTCACGGTAAAACTTGCGAAGATGCTCAATGTTCCGTGAGTTACTCATCGAACGGCATCTTCGATCTCCGGCGGACTGCGCGGCCCGGTGACTCGTGTTACCCGGTGAGGCCTTCCACTTTGGCGTCAACTTGTTGGAATTCTTGGCCGATTGAACGCGCCGAAGGACAAGGTCGCCTTCCTCAAGGCTCGAGCATGAACCCTGTGGCTATGGTAGCGGCGCAAGGCTTGCTGGTAGCGTGCTGCTCTCACAACGCTCAAGACGCGATCTTCCTCAAGGAGCACTGCGTCATCTTGCCGTAGTTGCTCTTGCTCGAGCTTGTCATAAGTGAGCACTCGAGGTGACCCGTATATGAGTTCAGTGGGGAGAACTGCTTCTGCCCCGTATACCAGGGCAAAAGGTGTCTGGCCGGTGGCTCAATTTGGCGTCGTCCAAATCGACCAAAGAACCGCCGGCAACTCATCAATCCAGTGCCTTCCACTCTTGTGCAGTCTGTCAAAGGTCTTGGTCCTTAAGCCTCGTAGTACTTCAGCATTTGCTCTCTCTTCTTGACCATTGCTCCGTGGGTGAGCAACGGAAGCGAAACAGACTTTGCTGCCGAGGTCTCGGGTATATTGCATGAAGGTGTGGCTTGTGAATTGTGTGCCTTTGTCGGTGATAACCCTGTTGGGCACGCCAAAACGGCACACTAGTCCCTTGAAGAACTTGACGGCTGACTGAGCTGTGACCTTCCTCACTGCCTCCACTTCTTGCCACTTTGTGAACTTGTCGATTGCAATGTACAAGTACTCAAAGCCCCCGACAGCGCGGGGGAAAGGGCCCAGTATGTCGAGCCCCCAGACCGAGAAGGGCCAGGAGAGAGGAATGGTTTGAAGGGCTTGAGCTGGCTGATGAAGCTTCTTTGAATGGAACTGACACGCTTCACACTTGGTGACTAGTGGCGTTGCATCCTGGAGGGCGGTGGGCCAGAAAAAGCCTTGCCGGAATGCTTTGCCGACAAGGGCCCTTGACCCAATGTGGGATCCACATATGCCTCTGTGTATCTCTGCCAACACCTCCAGTCCTTCCTCTCGAGGGATACACTTCAATTTCACTCCGTTCGGCCTCTTTCTGTACAGGACGTCATCGACGAACTGGTACATGGTAGAGCGACGGGCTACTTTTTCCGCTTCTTCCTGCTCCTCAGGAAGTTCCCCTGTCTGGAGGAATCGGACGGTGTGTTGTGCCCACGCCGAAGCCTGGGGCTCGACGACGAGGATTAAAGGCATTTCCTCTGCTACAGGAGCGGCCGTCTCGACAGCAAGAGCTTGATGCTCCGCCGGAGCCAGTCGTCCCGTGGCGGGCTCAGTATTCCCGGCAACATCCTTGCCGGCGGCCCCAGGGAGCTCGGCAAGAAAGTACTTGCCGGGCCCTGATTTCCTCCTCTTGTTCTGCTCTGTTGATGGATCAACGGATGGCTGAGTTAGATGAAGCACAAAGGTACCTGGTTCCACAGGTAGCTTGAGGGCAGCGCGTTTTGACAGGTAATCGGCGACATCGTTCTCCGCTCGGGGAACGTGTTCAGCCTGTATACCGCCAAAACGCTCTTCCAGCTTTCTCACTTCATCGACGTAGGCCTTCATCAACGGGCTCTGGTAATCCTTGTTGACTTGCTTGACGACAAGCTACGAGTCTCCCTTGACGATGAGTTTCTTTATTCCGAGGTCCGCCGCGATCCTAAGACCGGAAAGCAACCCCTCGTGCTCTGCCGTATTGTTTGTTGACGCCTCCCTGGGGAAGTGCATCTGGATCACGTACTTGAGGTGCTCTCCGGTGGGCGCGACAAGCAGCACGCCAGCCCCGGCGCCCTGTAAGGAGAAAGCTCCATCAAAGTACATGGTCCAATCACAACTTGCCTCTTTCCTGGGGAGGGCGGTCTCTTGAATTTCTTCGTCATGTGTTGCGGTCCATTCTGCAATGAACTCTGCTAGGACTCGGCTCTGAATCGTCGAGGTACTTTCAAACTTGAGGCCAAAGCTGGACAGCTCGGTGCCCATTCCACAATTCTCCCGTTGCATCCGGATTGTGCAATATCCGTTCTGAGAGGGAAGCGAGTAACGACAGTGATCTCGTGTGCACGGAAGTAGTGATGAAGCTTCCTCGAGGCCATAAGGAGGCCGAAGAGCAGTTTCTGCACACCGGAGTACCTTGATCTAGCTCGCTGCAGGAGGGAACTAACAAAAGTAGACGGGCGCTGCATCATTTTCTTCTTTGGCGGCACTTCAAGCTGGGTGTGTCGTCTGCATTGGTGGTGCCGAGCTTTGCCGCTGCCATTTCCTCGTCGTCGACCTCTCTGCGCCACGGTGCAGCCACGACCACTTGGTCCGTTGCGCGGTATAGCAGCAACGGTTCTTGCGGCTGGGCGCAACTAGTATTGGCATGGAAGAGATATTTCTTCAAATCTTGCAATGCTTCGCTTGACAAGGCGTCCATCCATTGGGCCTGCCTTTTGGGATCTTGAAAAGGGAGGGCACTTCGGCGAGACTTGAAATGAACCTGCCCATGGCGGCAGCATAACCAACAAGCCGGGCACATCCTTGATCCGCTTGGGTGCTTCAATCTGCTCTATAGCTTTGATTTTGTCCGGATTGGCCTCTATCCCGCTGTGACACCAAGAACCGAGGAGCTTGCGGATGGGGCGCCAAAACGCACTTCTCGGGGTGCAGCTTGAGATTGATCTTGCGCAGGTTTGCAAATGTTTCTTAAAATCCGGTATGAGGTTGCCCTGTCCTTGGTTTTGACCACTATGTCATCCATATAAGCGTCCATATTTCTATGGAGCTGGGGTTGAAACCAATCTGGACCGCCCTTACAAGCGTCGAACCAGCACTCTTCACCCGAAGGCATCCGCATGAAACAATATGTACCACATGGGGTGATGAATGCTGTCTTCTCTTCGTCTTCTCTTGTCATGAAGATCTGGTGGTAGCCGGAGTTGGCGTCAAGGAATGACAACAGATCACACCCGGTCGTGGAGACAACAATCTGATCGATGCGCGGCAGTGGGAAGGGATCTTTAGGGCAAGCCTTATTGATATCTATGTAATCAATACAGCCTCCACTTCCCATTCGCCTTGCGCACCACTTAATCGAATTGGCCAACCACGTTGGATGGAGCACTCCTCTTACCAAATCCGCTGCTTCCGGTTCCGGATCTCTTCGTGATGAACTCTTGTCGTTCCAAAGCTTGCTTTCGACCTTACTTGACGGGCGCGCGAGGGCAGACGGCAAGGTGGTGCTCAATCACCTTGCTGGGAGCGCCGGGGATGTCGAGCTTGCCCGCAAAACACATTGACATTCGCTCGCGGGAAGGTGACGACGCGTCTTCCTATTTTTCGTCAAGGGTGGAGCTTATGGTAAAGCTCCTCCGTGTCGTCCTCATTGATGAGAACCTTCTTGGTTCGGTGGTACGCCCACAGGCTTCTTGTTTCCGCCGGTGGAGCTCTCAGCGCGTCCTCGGCAGCGCTACATTCGAAGAGGCGCTTGCGGAGTGGGTGTCAAGGTCACACCGGTCTTCTTCTTCTTCCCTCCCGGGGTCCCAGCGGCAGGAGCAAGTGCCCTAGCGGTGGCAGCTGCTGCAACTGCTTGCTGGTATAGTTGGTCAGCGCAAATCAGCGCATATTTCTTGTCGGAGGGAATGGTGATAATCATCACAGGTCCTGGCATCTTCAGGGTGTTGTAGGCGTAGTGTGACGCCGCCATGAACTTGGCCAGCGCTGGGCGGCCAAGGATCCCATTGTAGGGCAAGGGGATCTTGGCAACATCGAACACGATCCTCTCCGTCCTGAAGTTCAAGTCGCTTCCAAAGGTCACGGGCAGCATGACCTTTCCCTTGGGTTGGCTTCTTCCCGGGTTGACCCCCTGAAACGTGCCCGTCTCTTCGAGGTCTCCATCAGGAATCTGTAGTTTCTCGATCACCGTGGGCGAGATCTAGTTCAGACCGGCCCCGCCATCGACTAGCATCTTTGTCACCTTGAGGTTGCGTATTGTTGGTGAAACCAACAACGGCAAGCACCCGACCGCAGTGGTGCGATCAGGGTGATCCTCAGCTACAAAGATGATAGGTGTGCTGGACCACTTCAGCGGCCTTTGGGCATCAAGCAGCGGCTCCTTGTAACCTCTCGCGTCCACTATTTAAGCCGGCGGTGAGAAGTATGCAGCGAGGCGCCACCGTCGATGCACATGGCCTCTGTAGCTTTCTGAAACTCTTGGTTGCCGGATTCATCGTCCTCTTTGTGATCGTCGTCTTCTGGCTTTCTGTCACAGCCCCGGGCGGGCCTCTCTTGTTGCTTATCCTTGCCGTGACGGCCCGTCTGGCCGTCAGGCTTCTTGCCGGACCCCTCAGCACCGTCCGGGCCCTTCTCCTTGTCCCGCCTCTCATATTCAGCCCTCTGCTTCTCAGCGAGGAGCTCAACCTGCCGGCTGTCCTGGAGAGCATGGCCTTTGGTGCGATGGATCTTGCAGTATCGCTTGTCGGGGTTTCCTGGCTTCTCGGCAGCCGCCAAGGCCCGACAGGCGGCGCACCCGGCAACCTCCTTGACGGGGCCGTCTGCCTTAGTTTTCTTGGTGGAGCCGGTGTCATCAGATCCCTCAACGGCAAGCACGGTTTTTCCCTTGCGCTTCCTGTTGCGGCAATATCCTCATATGAAGAATCGGTTTCCACGCCGGCATCTTCGCCGGGGTACTTCCTTCCTTCTTTGGCTCGGGCACATTTGTCAGCAAGAACATAGAGTTCTGCTGCATCTCCCACCTTGTTCATTGCCAGCTCTTCACGCATCTTGCGGTTACGCACGTTCTGATGATATGCGCTGATGATGGCGGCAGGGTGAACATCAGGGATAGTGTACTGTACCCGGCTAAACCTCTGAATATACTTGCGGAGACTCTCGCCTCCCATCTGTGGAATGACGTGCAGGTCGCTTGCTTGGCCATGGGCTTGGTGGCCTCCAGTAAAGGCGCCTACGAACTCATGGCACAAATCCGACCAGGAGGAAATAGAGTTTACCGGCAAGTGCATCAACCACGACATGGCGTTGGGTTTGAGAGCCAACGGAAAGTAGTTCACAAGCACCTTATCGTCGCGGGCTCCGGCAGCCTGCATCGCGATGGTGTAGACGCTGAGGAATTCGTATGGGTGCGTCTTGCCACTGTACTTTTCGCCTACGTCGGGTTTGAAGGTGCGGTGAGTGGGCCACTGGAACTGCCGCAGCTCACGGGTAAAAGCCGGACAGCCTACCTCGTAAGGTAGGCCTCCAGGGCTCCCCGGTGCCGGGTGACTCACAGCAGGCCCTGCTCGCCTGTCTGATTGGTGGCGCGCTCCGTGCCGGCGCTCGATAGTGGTTCAAGCGTCTTCATGTTCTCGTTCTCGAAGAACTTGGCGCTGGTCATAGTGGGCCCGTGGGTCGGACGATGCTACGGAGATCTCGTCGCCCGTAACGTCGCGACGGGCTGGCGTCCGTGGGGCCGGGCGAGGAGGAGGGAAGTGCACCGTGGTTGCAGCGCCGTCGGCTCTCCTCGCCACTGGTGCGTGACTCGTCGAACGCCGACCGGGGCTCCACCGACCGGTTACGTCTTTTTGGCCACCGCAACAAGGCTTCGAATAGTGGCTCTCCATTCGTCGAGTTTCCTTGCAGTGGGAGGAAAATCGAGGAGCAACTGCGCGCGAGCCAGGGCTTCTGCTGGCGTTGGTGGCAGTGAAACTTGCACGGACCGCGACGCGCTTCGACTTCTGACCATGTCAGAAGGAGCTCTATCACGACCCTGCGGTCGCACGCCATCTTCACCAGCGCCTCGGCGAGCGAGCAGGTCTTCTAAATCCTGGAGGTGGCGCTCGGGGCTCTTTCCACGGCGACGCCCGGGGTCCTCGGCGTGATTATGTCGTTCGTCGCGCGTTGCTTGAGAAGAGCGTGCCGTCGGCACCGGTGTGGGAGTTTTGGAAGCCCTCGCGTCGCCTGCAAGCGGGGTGGCAGCAATCTTAGAAGGCCCCGCGCCACCCGCGGAGGGCCTGACTCCATCCTTGGATTTGGCGGCGTGCGGCCCGGTACCAGGCGCACGACCATCGCCGCCTCCCAAACTTCGGCTGCTGGGACGGTGTTGGTGTTCGCGAACAGCGCCCCGGGTCCTTCTGCGACCGGTCCGCTGCTCGCGCTGTCGGGGCGGGTGTCCGGCTTCGGCGGGCCAACCGCCACCGTCGTCTTCTTCTTGGGCGACATACGATGAAGAAGCGTCGAACTAACGCTAGAGCTGATTCTCACAATCTGCGCCCCTACAGCGCGCCAAAGATGTCGGTGCGGGGCGACACCTATGGGATCACAAGAATCCCTACTACGGTTGCGGGCGGCGGGTCGTGAGAAGAGCAGATCAAATAGATAGCATGCGGTTCTTTATCCAGGTTAAGACGCGAGATCGTAAAACCCTACTCCTGCTTTGGTGGTTCGTTTATCTGCGTTCTTGAGCTAGCTATGGGGCGTGAGGAGCTCCAAAAGCGAATCCTCCTCACAGTAGCCTTGGGCCTCCTTTTATAGGGAAGGGGCCCACAAAGGCATATAGGAGGTGGAAAGGGCTGATCATCTGAGTTTATCCTTGTATTACATGACAAGGCGCCATTAATGCGTCTTGCTTAGGTGTCCTTGCTTTATCGGGGACGGGAGAGAGCCCAGTCTCGTCCGCCGCCGCTCCCTTTCGCGTTGACACGCGCCCTGGCCAGCGGTGCCTGTGGTGCCACGTAGGCAGGCAGGCAGCTGAGGTGGCGCAGTGGTGGGTCTCCACGAAGGTTCGCTTGCCGCCACGCAGGTGCCTGCCCAACTGGTTGGGTCGGCAGCCGCATGGTGGAGGCTCGATTGCCGCGGGCCTGATGGTGGCCCTACGGGTGTCCTTGGCAGGGGCCTTGCCGCAGCCCCGGCAAGGGTCTTGCCGCGGCGTCTTCTGCCATCCCCGGCAAGGCTCTTGCCGGGGGCCTTGTGGTCCCCCTCGGCCGGGATCCCGCCAAGGGTCGTCATCTTCTATAGTATGTATCTGATCTTTGGATGTCTTCACAAAGATCTGCATGCCACCACGGGGACGTCTCCCGAATCCTTTGCCCCATGGGGGGACGGGGCAGTGGACTCAAAGGTGACCCGCTCCGTGGGCGTGGGGCGAGCCGCCCCGGCAAGGGCCTTGCCGGGTCTGCTAAAACCACCCCCCCGACAAGGATCTTGCCGGGGGAGTCTGCTTCGTCCCCTTTGCTCTTTGTGGTCTTGGTCTTGGCGTTGTTCTGCTTCTTTCGAGCTTCGGCCTTACCTTGGCTCACCTTCCTTGCCTTGCTTTAGCGTGGCTCCTCCCGCGGCTCAGACTGCCCGTGCACAGTTAAAAGGTGTACCCTTCTTTCTGTACACCGACAGCAAGGTTGTAGAAGGGGCCGATCCTGTTCTCATTGGCTTCACGGGTGCCATCGTCCCGAGGTGAGGAAGGGCCAGGGTTGAAGTCAAGCCCTTGAGCCTTCTTTATTCTTCGCAGCTGAGTCTTTGGCGAACTAGTAGTTGCGCTTGAACAGATGGTCCTCACGGCACCATAGCAGAGAAGAAGGTTCAACGTTCTCTGGCTGCGGTCCGCGAATCATGCATGGATAGAATTCTCATTGGATGGCTTCAGGAAGGGACTGGGGTTGAAGATTTTTGTACACAATATCTCCCCAGGGTCCCTTGATGGCATTCTTCTCTGCATATTCTTCAGTGATGAAGCGGTATTTGAACCATTCTTCTGCCCAATATCTTCGAATCCACTAGATTCGATACTTGCGGCCGGTATAGGTTTCCTTAGGGTCTGTTTTGTACAGCTCGTGCAAATCTGGAGGGAAATCCTTGGAAGTGTTACCACTGCATTATCTACCACCCTTCCTTGCAGACTTCTCTATTGCCATGAGGTTCAGTCTGAATGGCTTCAACACTGTCAAAGGCTTCCGTCTGCTGGTCAGACAGGAACTGGCTTAGGGAGAGTTGATGTGAAGCTGTAAGAATTCTGCAAACGAATGCAGACTATGAGAACCAAGGGATTCTCCCACGGACATGTACCTGTGACAGCATTAGAGGTGCGAGGGAAGGGGAAGAGATCATGTGCATTCTCAGAAGATTTTGAAGATAAATCAGTTTGAAGACATTCACCTCATAATGCGAAGACATTCACTCATTTGATGAGAGTTGGTTCCAGAGTTGTACAAATCCAAGAATAAGTACAAGTGAGGAATCTAACTTGTAGAGAAGCATAAGTGAATATACTAGGCAGAATATGAGCTGCAGAAAGAGATAGATTCAAGTTTGGAGATCTAGAAACCACTTTTGGCAAAAATGGATGAATCTATCAGATCAAAAAGACGGTAAAAAGTAAAATTTAATTACCACACGAAGAACTGCTAGACGGAGCGAAGGAAGAGGCCGAGCAGTTCGATCTTCCTGCCCTAACTTGGCGGCGGAGGACACCTACGGCGACGGCGGAGAGGATGAGGTCCGCGGTCGGCGTTGGAGAGGTCGCGGCAGCTAAGCGCTTCGTCGCCGGCGTCGTCGAGAGCTAGTAGAGGTGCTAGGGTTTGCGAGAGGTGGCCAGGTGGAAGAAGAATTTTTGACCGAGATGTGATGGTTATTTATAAGGAAGGAGACGGCACAACGCAATTACGCAGGTGCCCCTGGTGGTTCACATCTGACGGACACGTGATAAGCATGCAACACCTTGGGAGTTGTTCCATGTTCCCACGCACACCTGGATTGTCGGGGTGGTCGTTCCGAATTCTCTGGGTTTCAGGAAAATAGGATAACGTATTTAAAAAAAATATAAATGTTTGTCAGATTGACTTCAGCTGACAAGGTCTCAGTGAAGAGAATTGACAGATTTCAATAGAATGCATATGACTTGGACAAATAGAGTTGAGGTAGAAGCATAGATAGGTTAGGGTCCGATCACATTCACTTAGTTCAAAAGATTCAACACGAAGTCATAGCTATAAGTGAATGCTGTAGAGGACAGAATACAGATAAATATATATAGTACATTTGAGGATTCCAAGATATTTAGCTGACACCGCAACTTGCAAAAACTTTTCTCATCCAAGGGCTTTGTGAAGATATCAGCCAACTGTTCTTGTGTCTTGACGTGAATGATATCAATATCTTCCTTCGTAACATGATCTCTGATAAAGTGATGACGAATTTCAATGTGCTTTGTCTTCGAGTGCTGAACTGGGTTGTTGGCAATCTTGATGGCACTCTCGTTGTCGCAATAGAGAGGCACATTCTTCAGATGGATACCATAGTCTTTGAGAGTTTTCTTCATCCAGAGAAGCTGAGCACAGCAGGATCCAGTAGCACTGTATTCAGATTCAGCAATAGAGAGAGATACAGAGTTCTGCTTCTTTGAAGACCAACAGACAAGAGATCGTCCCAGAAAGTGACATGTGCCTGATGTGGACTTGCGATCAACTTTGTCACCAGGATAATTAGCATCTAAGTATCCAACTAGATCAAACTCTGATCCCTTTGGATACCATAATCCTAGTGTTGGGGTGTAAGCCAAATATCGAAGAATTCGCTTCACAGCTAAGTGATGTGATTCCTTTGGTGCCGCTTGGAATCGGGCACACATGCAAACACTAAGCATTATATATGGCCTAGATGCACATAAGTAAAGCAAAGAACAAATCATGGAACGATATACCTTTTGATCGAACTCTTTACCATTGTCGTCGGGACCCAGATGACTTTTGGTTGGCATTGGCGTCGTGTATCCTTTGCAGTCTTGCATTCCAAACTTCTTCGGGCAATCTTTGAGGTATTTTTCTTGAGATATGAAGATGTCGTTGCGTTGTTGACGGATTTGGAGACCCAGAAAGAACATCAGCTCGCCCATGATGGACATTTGATATTGCTCTTGCATCATGTGACCAAATTCATCACTATATTTCTTGTTGGTGCAGCCGAAGATAATGTCATCCACAGAGATTTGGCACACAAATAGTTCACCATCATATGTCTTCGTGAAGAGTGTAGGATCTAGTGAACCAGGTTTGAAGCCTTTGCTCTTCAGGAAGTCTTTGAGTGTGTCATACCTAGCACAAGGGGCTTGTTTGAGGCCATACAGTGCCTTGTTGAGCTTGTATACCATATCAGGATGTTTTGGATCTTCAAAGTCTAGAGGTTGTGCGACATATACTTCTTCTATCTTTCCATTGAGAAAAGCATTTTTCACATCCATTTGATACAGAAGAATGTTGTGATGATTTGCATAGGCTAGCAGTATGTGAATGGCTTCAAGTCTTGCCACCGAAGCAAATGTTTCATCAAAGTCAATTCCTTCCACTTGAGTGTAACCTTGTGCAACGAGACGAGCCTTGTTTCTGACAACTTGACCATGATCATCTTGCTTGTTGCGAAATATCCTTTGGTGCCAATGATATTGTGCTTCCGAGGATCAGGACGCTTGACCAATTCCCACACATTATTCAGCTCGAACTGTTGAACCTCTTCTTGCATAGCTTGAATCCATTAAGGTTCCATGAAGGCTTCATCAACTTTCTTGGGTTCAGTGATTGAGACAAATGCAAAATGCCCACAGAGTTGGTTAGCTTTGATGCTCTTTGAGTTGCTTTTGAACGAGTGAGTGGACCAGGTGCATTCAAGTTGTCAATTATCTTCTCAATCTGAACTTCATTTGCAACACGAGGATGAGCAGGACGAAGACTTTGCTCTTGCTGATCAATGTCATCATTTGGGGGATTGTCTTCAGACTGAGCATTGTCTTCAGGTTGACTAGGTGCAGAAATGACAAGTTCCTCTTCAGATTGACTCTTAGAGGGTATGATATCTCCAATTCCCATCTGCTTGATAGATTCACTTGGAGGTACTTCATTTAGCACATTTGGCAGGTGCTCTCTTTGCGAGCCATTAGCTTCATCGAACCGCACATCCACAGTTTCAACCACTTTATAGTGAAGGAGGTTGAAGACTCTCTAGGAGTGCGAATCCTTTCCATAACCAAGCATAAAACCTTCATGTGCTTTCGGTGCAAATTTTGAAGTGTGATGTGGATCCTTGATCCAGCACCTAGTACCAAATACTCTGAAGTAGCTTACATTTGGCTTCTTACCAGTTAGGAGCTCATAGGATGTTTTCTTTAGAAGCTTGTGAAGATAAACACGGTTGATGATGTGGAAAGCAGTGTCAATGGCTTCAGGCCAGAACTTCCGTGGAGTCTTGTACTCATCAAGCATCGTTCGGGCCATCTCAATGAGAGTTCTGTTCTTGCGCTCGGTGATGCCATTCTGCTGAGGTGTATAAGGAGCAGAGAACTCATGTGTGATGCCAAGTGTATCCAGATAGAGGTTGAGGCCAGTGTTCTTGAACTCAGTGCCGTTCTTGCTTCTGATATGCTTGATCTTGATGCCATAGTTCGTCATGGCAAGATCGGCAAAGGGTCTGAAGACATCTTGCACTTCAGTCTTGTAGAGGATTATATGTACCCAAGTATATCTAGAGTAATCATCAACAATTACGAAGCCATAGAGGCAAGCAGTAGCATTGAGAGTAGAGTAGTGAGTAGGGTCGAATAGATGCATGTGATGCAGCTCGAAGGGTTGAGATGTAGTCATGATTGTCTTTGAGGGATGCTTGGCCCTAGTCATCTTTCCTGCTTCGCAGGTGCCACACAGATGGTCCTTCTTGAACTTGATGCCTTCGATGCCCATGACATGCTTCTTCTTCGCGAGACTGTGCAAGTTCTTCATGCCAGCATGCCCTAGCCTTCGATGCTAGAGCCAGCATTCTGAAGCCTTTGCTAGAAGACATACGGCCATCTGTGGTCATGCTGAGAAATCAACCATATATAGATCATCTTTTCGATACCCTTCAAAGACTAGAGACTTGTCAGATTCCATTAGTACAAGGCATCGATATTTTCCAAATAGCACAATCATGTTTAAGTCACAATGCATTGAGATAGACATTAAGTTGAAACCAAGGGATTCAACAAGCATCACTTTATCCATGTGTTGATCCTTTGAGATTGCAACTCTACCTAGACCCAATACCTTGCTTTTACCAGTGTCAGCATATTTGATGTGTCTTTTGTCTGATGGACGTAAGGTTGAGTCCATGAGAAGACTTTGATCACCAGTCATATGATTAGTGCATCCGCTATCCATAATCCATTCTGAAGCACGAGGTGTCGTAGCCTACAGTGCAGTTAGGGGGATAGGCTTCACCAAGATTATTGTGAAGCATAAACATTTGACGAGCAAGAGGATTATCAAAGCTCAGCTCAAGATTAGGACTGATAGGATGTTTGGCAAACGATTCAGGAAAAAAATACATAGTAAGACCATTTGGGCATTTTATCTTGCGCCCTACAAGATGTTTTAGGTCCCCAGGAATAGCATCAGACGCCTTTGATTTCCGGCTGGAGACCTTTCCCTGCAAAAGAAAGTTAATTCTTCTTACCCACCCACATCTTCAGGGGTGGCTTAGAAGCAATGAGTCTAAGTGCAACATCTGAGAACTTCGGCTTTGGAGCCCTAGCAAATAGCCTTGCAGGAGAAGAACGATACTTATATGAATAAGCAGAAAAGTTCTTAGTTCTTAGCGGTTTGAAGACACATGCTCATATTCACAAGTCTGAGTATGGTTTCCCTGCAAAACATTGGCGTTAGGGTGACTCAGGTGAGTCCTCTGTCTGTATGAAGCCTTTGGGTCATATGAAGCCTTTGTTCTGGGATTTGTCTTCTTTCCAGGTGGTGTCATGATGACATTCACAGGAAGATTCTCAAGACAACTTTTGGGAACCCAGATCTTTTTCATAGGTGGCCCATTCCTGCAGTTAGTACCAATATACCTGGCAAACACTTCACCATTCTGATTCTTAAACAGTTTATAGTTTGCATCAAAGGACTCATCAATGACAATTGGGTTAGCACAGGTGAAGCCAGATAAGGTGGATGGATCCACTGAAGGTCCCTTTGCAGCAACCCATGTGGTTTTGGGGTACTGCTCAGGCTTCCAGTAGGAGCCATCAACATTCATTTTCCTCTCGAACCCAACACCCTCTTTCCTAGGGTTTCGGTTCGGAATCTGGTTTTTGAGGACATCGCATAGTGTCTGATGCCCTTTGAGACTTTTGTACATCCCTGTTCAAGCAATGTCTTCAACCTAGCATTTCCATCAGCAATAGTAGTGGTATCCTCTGCAGATGGGTTAGTTACCACATCAGCAGTTGAAGATATTGCAACAATGAGCGAGTAGAACATTCAACAATGAGTAGCGTTATCACGCTCAAGGCATTTTATACAAGGTGGTTCAAATCCTTCCTGAGCGGAACTGATCTGTTGAGCGCGAAGTGACTCATTCTCTTTTTGAAGATCTTCATGAGCCGCTCTCAATTTCTCAAGCTCTTGCTTCCTTTGAAGATAATCATAGGAGAGCTTTTCGTGAGTGTTTGTGAGCGTTTCATGACGACTTTCAAGTTCCTGGTACTTAGCATGAAGATTTTTAATGTCTTCAACCAAGGACTCAGAATGGGTCATTTCCATGTCCAACAGGTCATCGCTTTTGTCTAACAGTTTTTGAGTATGTTCCATAGCTTTCTGTTGTTCAGTTGCAATTTTAGCAAGTGTTTTGTAGTTGGGTTTGGATTCACAATCAGAGTCATCTTCACTTGATGTTTGAAAGTAAGCATCGCGTGGTTTTACCTTGGCACCACGTGCCATGAAGCAGTAGGTGGGAGGCAAGTCGTCCTCGTCATTATCATCAGTGTTGGTGACGAAGCCATTGTCTTCGGTGTTGAAGATGGACTTGGCGATGTAGGCAGTAGCTTGGGCCAGACTCGCAACACCCGAGTCAGACTCCTCCTCAGACTCCACCTCCGCCTCCTCTGATGCAGACTCCTCTTCTGAATGCATCTCCTTGCCAACAAAAGCACGGGCCTTGCCAGATGAGCTCTTCTTGTGTGATGAAGATCTGGAGGAAGACTTGGAAGAAGACTTTGAGGATTTCTTCTTCTTGTCATCAGAATCATATTCTTTGCTCTTTCTCTTATTCTTCTCATTGTCCCACTGTGGACACTCATAGATGTAGTGACCAGGTTTCTTGCGCTTGTGACAAGTTCTCTTCTTGTGATCATAGACAGAAGCTTCATCATTTCTTGAGCTGGATCGTGAAGACTTTCTGAAGCCTTTCTTCTTGGTGAATTTCTGGAACTTCTTCACAAGCATAGCAAGCTCCTTTCCAATGTCCCCAGGATCACCAGAACTGCAGTCAGATTCTTATTCAGATGAGGAAGCAGCAGCCTTTGCCTTCAAAGCTCGAGTTCGGCCATAGTTGGGGCCATAGATATCTCGTTTCTCAGATAGCTGGTACTCCTGTGTGTTGAGCCTCTGAAGTATGTCAGACGGATCGAGAGTCTTGAAATCTGGGCGTTCTTGTATCATCAGGGCTAAGGTGTCAAATGAGCTGTCAAGAGATCTCAGTAGTGTCTTCACTATCTCATGCTTCGTGATCTCAGTGGCGCCGAGTGCTTGGAGCTCCTTTGCGATATCAGTGAGCCGATCAAATGTGAGCTGGACATTCTGGTTGTCGTTTCTCTTGAAGCGATTGAAGAGGTTGCAGAGAGTACTGAAACGTTGATCTTGTTGGGTTGAGACGCTTTCATTGACCTTGGATAGCCAGTCCCAGACTAGCTTCGACATTTCCAGAGCACTCACACGGCCATACTGTCCTCTGGTAAGGTGACCACAGATGATGTTCTTGGCTGTAGAGTCCAGTTGAATGAACTTCTTGACATCAGCAGGGGTGACACCTTCACCAGTCTTGGGAACGCCGTTCTTGACGACATACCATAGATCGACATCAATGGCTTCAAGATGCATGCGTATCCTATTCTTCAAGTAGGGATATTCAGTGCCATCAAATATGGGGCACGCAGCGGAGACTTTTATTATCCCTGAAGTCGACATAGCTAAACTCCAGGTGGTTAAACCGAATCACACAGAACAAGGGAGCACCTTGCTCTGATACCAATTGAAAGGGCTAGTAATCGACTAGAGGGGGGAGGTGAATAGGCGATTTTTATGAAAGTCTTCAAAACATGGAGTTTCGAAGACAGACAATATAAACAACACTATTCTAATGCAGCGGAAGGTAGACTACACTAGACAAGCCATAGTCAAGTATTCAATGAAGTGAAAGCATGAAGACTAATAGCAGCTAGGTAGTAATGATCAGGATGGAAGATAATATGAAGCCAATCAGAACAGATTGTCACACAGTGAAGTCAAATAGATAATACAAGCAGGCAATGACTTCATGAAGACAAACTATAAGTACAGAGGAGTAAGAGATAGAACCAGTGGCTTTAGAAGGACAAAAGATTTATTGGACTAGTTCCAGTTGCTGTGAAAACTGTACGTCTGGTTAGGGAGGCTGAGATTCAACTCAGAAGACCGCGTCTACACCTTATTCCCCTTGAGCTAAGGACACACAATCCTCGCCCAATTACTCTGGTAAGTCTGCAAGGTAGACTTCCGAACCTTCACAGACTTCGTTCACTGCCAATCCACAATGGCTCTTGGATGCTCAGAACGCGACGCCTAACCGGCTGGAGGATTCACAGTCCTCAAGTGTAACAAGTCTTCAGATCACGCGAACAGAAAGACTTCAGTGATGCCAAACACACTTTAGGCTCTGGGTGGTTTGGGCTTTGTCCTCGCAAGGATTCTCTCTCGAAAGCTTCGGAGGTGGGTTGCTCTCAAACGACAAAAGCCGTGTACTAACTCTGAGCAGCAACCAATTTATGGTGTAGGGGGTGGGCTATTTATAGCCAAGCAACCCGACCGGATTTGTCCGAAATGACCCTAGGTCACAAAGGAACTGACACGTGTTGCAACGGTCAGATTTCAAACACACGCGACAGCTTGACTTGGGCTACAAGTAAAGCTGACTTATCCGACACATGATAAAATTTGCTCTCATTGTCTTTGCTCGAAGACATAGGATTTGGTTTGAGCATCACTTCAGTCACTCTGACTTTGTTCACTTGGACCCCATTTAACAGTGCGGTGGTTCCTATGACTCAACAAATAAGAAAAGGAAACAACAAAACAACTAAGTCTTCGCGCTCCATAGTCTTCACTCAATGTCTTCTCGTGTCATAGTCTTCAATGTGAATATCTTCACAGACCACCTTTGTCTTCAATGTCTTCACACATTTTTAGGGGTCATCTCCGGTAGGTAAACCAAATCAAGGAGGGACTACTACCTGTGTTATCCTGCAATTCTCACAAACACATTAGTCCCTCAATCCGGTTTGTCGTCAATACTCCAAAACCAACTAGGGGTGGCACTAGATGCACTTACATCGCCTATTCACCCCCCTCTAGTCGATAACTAGCACTTTCAATTGGTATCAGAGCAAGGTACTCCCTTGTTATGTGTGATTCGGTTTAACCACCTGGAGTTTTAGCTATGTCGACTGCAGGGATAATCAAAGTCTCCGCTGCTTGCCCCGTCTTTGATGGAACTGAATATTCCTACTGGAAGAATAAGATGCGCATGCATCTTGAAGCCATTGATGTCGACCTCTGGTATGTCATCAAGAATGGCGTTCCCAAGACTGGTGAAGGTGTCACCCCTGGTGATGTCAAGAAGTTCATTCAACTGGATTCTACTGCCAAGAACATCATCTGTGGTCATCTGACCAAAGGACAGTATGGCCGTGTGAGTACTCTGGAAACGTAGAAGCTGGTCTGGGACTGGCTCTCCAAGGTCAAAGAAGGCGTCTCAACCCAGAGAGATCAAAGGATCAGTGTTCTTCGCAACCTCTTCAACCGCTTCAAGAGAAACAACAATGAGAATGTCCAGCTCACGTTTGATCGCCTCACCGACATCACAAATGAGTTCATGCTCTCGGCGCCACTGAGATCACTAAGCATGAAATCGTCAAGACACTGCTTAGATCACTTGACAGCTCGTTTGACACCCATGCCCTGATGATACAAGAACGCCCTGATTTCAAGACACTCGATCCATCTGACATACCTGAGAGGCTCAACACACATGAGTTCCAGCTATCTGAGAAAAGAGATATCTATGGTCCCAACTATGGCCGAACTCGTGCTTTGAAGGCAAAAGCTGTTTCCTCATCTGAAGAAGAATCTGACTGCAGTTCTGATGATCCTGAAGACATTGGAAAGAAACTTGCTATTCTTGTGAAGAAGTTCCAGAAGTTCACTAAGAAGAAGGGCTTCAGAAAGTCTTCACGATCCATCTCAAGAAATGATGAAGGTTCCACTCATGACTACAAGAAGAGAACATGTCGCAAGTGCGAGAAACCTAGACACTACATCTCTGAGTGTCCACAGTGGGACAATGAGAACAAGAAGAAGAAGAAGAGCAAGGAATATGATTCTGATGACAAGAAGAAGAAGAAATCCTCAAAGTCTTCTTCCAAGTCCTCATCCAAGTCTTCATCCCATAAGAAGAGCTCATCTGGCAAGGCTCTTGCTTTTGTTGGCAAGGAGATGGATTCAGAGCAGGAGTCTGCTTCTGAGGAGGCGGAGGTGGAGTCTGAGGAGGAGTCCGACTCTGGCGTTGCAAGTCTGGCTCTAGCTACACCCTACGTTGCCAAGTCCATCTTCAACACTAAAGACAATGGCCCCGTCACCAACGCTGATGCTAATGACAAGGACGACTCTGCTCCCACCTACTGCTTCATGGCACGTGGTGCCAAGGTAAAATCACGCGATGCTTACTTTCAAACATCAAGTCAAAATGACTCTGATTGCGAATCCAAACCCAGCTACAAAACACTTGCTAAAATTGCAACTGAACAACAGAAAGCTATGGAACATACTCAAAAACTGTTAGACAAAAGCGATGACCTGTTGGACGCGGAAATGACCCGTTCTCAGTCCTTAATTGAAGATATCAAAAATCTTCATGTTAAGTACCAGGAATTTGAAAGTTATCATGAAGCGCTCTCAACCACTCATGAAAAGCTTTCCTATGATTATCTTCAAAGGAAGCAGGAGCTTTAGAAATTGAGAGCGGCTCATGAAGATCTTCAAAAAGAGAATGAGTCACTTCACGCTCAAAAGATCAGTCCCACTTAGGAAGGATTTGAACCACCATGTCTATAATGCCTTGAGCGTGATAACGCTACTTCTGTTGCTGAATGTTCTACTGCTGCCACTGTTGCAATATCTTCAACTGCTGATGTGGTGACTAACCCCTCTGCTGAGGATACCACTACTATTGCTGATGAAAATGTTAGGTTGAAGACATTGCTTGAAACAGGGATGTACAAAAGTCTCAAAGGGCATCAGACACTGTGCGATGTCCTCAAAAAGCAGATTCTGAACCGAAACCCTAGGAAAGAGGGTGTTGCATTCGAGAGGAAAATGAATGTTGATGGCTCCTACTGGAAGCCTGAGGAGTATCCCAAACCACATGGGTTGCTGCAAAGGGACCTTCAGTAGATCCATCCACCTTATCTGACTTCACCTGTGCTAACCGTATTATCATTCATGAATCCTTTGATGCAAACTATAAACTATTTAAGAATCAGAATGATGAAGTGTTTGCCAGGTATATTGGTACTAACTGCAGGAATGGGCCACCTATGAAGAAGATCTGGGTTCCCAGAAGTTGTCTTGAGATTCCTCCTGTGAATGTCATCATGACACCGCCTGGGAAGAAGACAAATCCTAGAACAAAGGCTTCATATGGTCCAAAGGCTTCATACCAATAGAGGACTCACCTGAGTCACCCTAACGCCAATATTTTGTAGGGAAATCATACTCGGACTTATGAATATGAGTGGGTTTCTTCAAACCGCTATGTTCATAAAACTAAGAACTTTTCTGCTTATTCATATGAGTACTATTTACCTCCTGCAAGGCTATTTGCTAGGGCTTCAAAGCCGAAGTTCTCAGATGCTGCACTTAGACTCATTGCTTCTAAACCACCCCTGAAGATGTGGGTGGCTAAAAAGAATTAACTTTCTTTTGCACGAAAAGGTGTCCAGCCGGAAATTAAAGGCGTCATATGCTAATGTTGGGGACCTAAAACATCTTGTAGGGCGCAAGATCAAATGCCCAAATGGTGTTACTATGTATTTTGTTCCTGAATCGCTTGCCAATCATCCTATCAGTCCTAATCTTGATCTGAGATTTGATAATCCTCTTGTGCGTCAAATGTTTATGCTTCACAATTCTCTTGGTGAAGCATATCCCCCTAACTATACTGTAGGGTATGACACCTCATGCTTCAGAATGGATTATGGACAGCGGATGCACTAATCATATGACTGGTGATCGAAGTCTTCTAATGGACTCAGCCTTACGTCCATCTGACAAGAGTCACATCACTTTTGCTGACACTGATAAAAGCAAGGTATTGGGTCTAGGTAGAATTGCAATCTCAAAGGATCAGCACATGGATAAAGTGATGCTTGTTGAATCCCTTGGTTTCAACTTAATGTCTGTCTCAATGCTTTGTGACTTGAATATGATTGTGATATTTGGAAAATACCGTTGCCTTGTACTAATGGAATCTGACAAGTCTCTAGTCTTTGAAGGGTACCAGAAAGATGATCTGTACATGGTAGAATTCTCAGGAGGACCACAGCTTGCAGTATGTCTTCTAGCAAAAGCGTCAGAGTGCTGGCTCTGGCATCGGAGGCTAGGGCATGCTGGCATGAGGAACTTACACACTCTCGCAAATAAGAAGCATGTCATAGGCATCGAGGGCGTCAAGTTCAAGAAGGATCACTTGTGCGGTGCCTGCGAAGCTGGAAAGATGATTAGGGCCAAGCATCCCTCGAAGACAATCATGATGACTTCTCAACCCTTTGAGCTGCTACACATGGACTTATTTGTCCCTACTCACTACTCTACTCTCACTACTACTGCTTGTCTCTATGGCTTCGTCATTGTTGATGATTATTCAAGATATACGTGGGTGCATATAATTCTCTACAAGGCTGAAGTGCAGGATGTCTTCAGACGCTTCGCCAACCGTGCCATGAACAATTATGGCGTCAAGATCAAGCCTATCAGAAGTGACAATGGCACAGAGCTCAAGAACACCGGTGAGGGAGTCCTGGACTAGGGGGTGTCCGGATAGCCGAACTATCATCTTTGGCCAGACTCCTAGACTACGAAGATACAACATTGAAGACTTCGTCCCGTGTCCGGATGGGACTTTCCTTGGCGTGGAAGGCAAGCTTGGCGATACGGATATGTAGATCTCCTACCATTGTAACCGACTCTGTGTAACCCTAACCCTATCCGGTGTCTATATAAACCGGAGGGTTTTAGTCCGTAGGACGAACAACAATCATACCATAGGCTAGCTTCTAGGGTTTAGCCTCCTTGATCTCGTGGTAGATCTACTCTTGTACTACCCATATCATCAATATTAATTAAGCAGGAGTAGGGTATTACCTCCATCGAGAGGGCCCGAACCTGGGTAAAAACATCGTGTCCCTTGTCTCCTGTTACCATCCGCCGCACTAGAATTTTTGCACGTACCTGGACACCAGGGGCTTAGGGCATTATTCTGCCCGTTTTCATAAAGACCGAATACCTTAGGGAGTGTTCGGCGTCTCGAGTTAGGCCTTATATGCATCAGCTCTGAATCATGTCTTTGCTGAAATGTTGGGTTTGCCCGGCTCCCATGTTTTGGTACCTTCGTTCCGTTATATCGGCTAAGGTAGCAGACGGGAGAACCACTGCGATTGTGCCCCGGTTGAGCTGGGTTGAGCACCTCAGTGGAGAAAGCTAAAACTGACTGTCATGATATAGCGTGAGACTGGTCAACCACTCGATGACCCAGCGGAATGTTTATAATTCCCCCGCATTGACGAAGGGCCATTTTCCGGTCAGGCACATACGCGCCCCGAATTCGGGAGAGCGCGGTGCCCCTAGGGGCTATATAGTAGCCCCACCATCGAGCTCCTATGGCTAAGTGAAAGTGATAAAGCATTATAGTCCGGTTGCCTAGTTTGCTACGCTATCACCTCCTTCACAGGACCAAGACGTTGGATTAAGTGTGAAAATGCGCCTTTTTGCAAACACCCCCGCACTATGTGCGTGGGGGTGAAGACTGCCATCTTTCGGGTTATATACACATATACATCAACGACCGCACATGAGGCGCTTTTAATACTTGAACGCACAAGTATAAAAAGCTCTTATATTATATTAAAACATTGTTTTCACAAATCATACATGTCATTTAAACATAATATCCTTGAGCATCTGCGTCTCTATTAAGCAGCGCCTGCGCAGACTTCCTTAAAATAGTGCTCGGCGGGGACTCGGCTTCTGTCCGAATCTTGGGATGCAACGTCGGTGGCCTTCATCTCCGCCCAGTATGTCTTGACACGGGCAAGAGCCATCCGCGCTCCCCCTATGCACGCCGACCGCTTCATTGTGTCGATACGCGGTACCGCACCAAGGAACTGCTGCACTAAGACAAAATAGCTCTTCGGCTGGGGTCCGCCTGGCCACAAATGAGTCATGACATGCTTCATGGCAAGTCCGGATAATCGATTCAGCTCGGTCCATTCGCCAACCGATCGGTCAGCGGAAGAGGACGCTCGACTATGGAATTGCGACCAATATAGCTCTTCCTTCATGCCCCTTCCGGCCTCGGAAGTGCTCCATCAGCGTCCGCGGCGCTTCGCCGCTAAGTCGAGATAAGCATCCTCTGAACTCCACAACTTGTCCAGCCGAGCATACTTGGATCTGTGAACTTCCTCCGCAGCGTAAAAGGCTTTCCAAAGGCAAGCAACATCCACAGCTGACGCAGCTCCTCCTTTGCAGCTCTCATTGCGGAGCGGGCATCCTTGGCCCGGCGGTGACCTTTTTAGGTCCTCTTGCTCCACTTGATGTTCTTTTCAAGAACCTCGCAGCGGTCGGTAGCATTCTTCAACTTTATGGCCATATCGGCCATTTCATCTTTTGCTTCGGTGAGCAGCCCGTTCGATTTTAGCTCTTGGCGCCCTTAAAGCGGCCGCATTACTATTTCTGGCTTGCTCTTTTGCTCGGGCGAGTTCCGCCCGCAGCTCCTCCACAGCAGCGGCACCGTCTGCATCAAAAGCATACAAGTAGTAAGACATGGGCGTCAAGCTCCCTTACCAGGTGTCCGCGAAGAAGTCGCATACCTTGTGACTCGTCAAACCGTTTATTGACCAGTGCGATGTCCGCATCCGCCTTGTCAAGTTGCCGCTTTAGTTCGGCAAATTCATCAGTCCGGCTAGCCACCGGACGCCCCGCCACCTATTTAGGAGCGGCGCAATGTTATAACTGAGATTATGATCCTCGGCATGCTGTCAATTTTGACAACATACCGAGTCTCGAAACTACTATCTATCTGAGGCACATTCTATATGCATAACTGTCAGAAGGTACATCATTTTTGCGTACCTCGAACCCCGTCAGTAAGCTCCTGACGGTTTCATGCAATCCGCTCTCCGCGGATGCAATTCTTTCAATCACCGTACCCATCAGCGCACGTTGATCTTCTGAGATAGCCGCTCGCCCGAGCAGATCCTTCAGCTCCTCCGACCGCACGCCAGTTGGCGCCGGACCTTTTGGCCCCGCCGGAATTGGGGAAACCCTCCGCGACGACACTTCAGGGTCGTCCGCCTCGCATGAGGGTGCGACAGGTGGGGGTGTTTCGCTCTCCATCATCTCCGGAAGAAGATCCCCCGAAGACGAGCTCTGCTGAGAAGGGCTGAGATCCGAACTACAAGGTACAATTTCGGTTATCTTCAGAAATAAATGCAGGGATGTTCCTTATTTACAAGACCCCTTCTTTTTACTTACATACCATTTGGAGGGCTGATCCTTGGGGAAATAGTGCGGCTGGGTTACTTCCCAGCGCGGACTCTCGACGAAGATTTCTTTCCCTCTTTGAGGCCTTGACCTCTGGATCTTCCGGCGGTCCTCTTCTCTCCTTGGAGGGTGGGACTTTGATCCTCCTTCCTCGGAAGCCTCCTTTGTGGAGGCAGCTGCTTCCCTGCTCACCCCTTCGCCTTCTTTAAAAGCGCTGCCTTCAACATCTTGGTCAGCATGGGATCCGCGTGGTCTCCGGAGGGGAGCCAACACCTTATCAACTTTGCCTTCGTTATCCACTCTGTTCAAGAAACAACTCCTTTTAGGGCAAGTCTATGATAAATGAATGGACAGCCTGTCCGGATCTGGACTACTTACTTGAGTATCTGGGCGATTGCAGCTTAGTCCTGCGTCCTCAGTCAGGTCCGGACACTTTTCTTGTGATCCGAAGAATAGTTTATACATCTCCACGGGCGTCGTACCCATAAAATGTTGGAGAGCTCGTGCTCCCTCAGGATTGAATTCCCACAGACGGAGGCGGCGGCGTTTGCGGCGGCGCCCGAATCAACATAACCTGCGCCATCGCGACTAGATTGATCTCTCTTTCTTGGAGGTCTCGAATCACGCCCTGCAATGAGGAACGTCCTTGGGCGGCCCCAGTCGAGCCCCTTGTTGACCCATGACGCCACCGCTGTGGTGGACTGGCGGAAGGCGGGAAGCGCCACCAATTTGGTGCCCTGCGGCGGTGATATAAAACCACTCCGTTGCCACAAACCAAGCTCCTCTTGAAATGAGCCCTCGGACCACGGAGCATCAAGACACTTGCTTATGACCGCCCCTCAAGACTCTGCTTGTTGCCCCGATCATCTTGGCTCCACCTTGAAGGTCTTGAGCCACAATCCAAAGTGAGGGTAATATGGTGGAGGGCTTCACATACGATAATGAGTGACGAGATATGGAGGATGGACTCAGTTCAAGTCATGGAAATCAGACCATAATAAAACATGAGCCCCGCGACAAAGGGATCCGTCGGAAGCCAAACCCGAAGGAAGTGAGACACGAACACCACGCCTCGCCGGGCTCGGAGTAGGAATGACCTGCCTGGAGCAGGCAGCCTATCACGAAATCTCGCCGTTAGATACCTGGCGTCTCGCAGCTTTAGCACATCTTCTTCTGTGACGGAAGAAGACATCCATCGGCCGAGCTGGTCGGAGTCGGACATCATCGAAGGTCTGAAGCGCCTAAATCTGAAGTTTTGGGTGTTAGAACTCGAAGTGCGAGGCGAACTCGATGGAGGGTGGAAAAAAGAAGAGGGCCTTGGTCTCATTATAAAGAGGTTGAATACCAAGAGCCCTCCCCGTGGTCGATTAGGACTCGCCTTCGATAGAGGGGGCGTGCCAACGGGCACGGTTGGGTTACCCACGTCCGTATTTGATGAGAATCCCGGAATAAGGGGGCGCGATCTACGCTTTGATAAATACGTGCCAAGGAAACCGCCTCGCTAAACGCGCTAAGGTGGAGCAGTAAAAAACGATTCATATAAAGGCCTGGCCGTGGTGTGATGTCATGCCGCGGAATACGTCAGCAGATCTGTGCAAAAGTTATTCTCTCTACGGTAGTATGTGGAACTTGTTTTGCAGAGCCCGACACTATCCTGGTGTTCAAAATCTTCTATGAAGTATTCGGAGGAGGAACCCGCCTTGCAATGCCGAAGACAATATGCGCGTCGGACTCGTCGTCATTGAAGCCTGGTTCGGGCTACTCTTGAGGAGTCTGGACTAGGGGTGTCCGGATAGCGAACTATCATCTTTGGCGGACTCCTAGACTATGAAGATACAAGATTGAAGACTTCGTCCGTGTCCGATGGGACTTTCCTTGGCGTGGAAGGCAAGCTTGGCGTCTGGATATGTAGATCTCCTACCATTGTAACCGACTCTGTAACCCGAACCCTATCCGGTGTCTATATAAACCGGAGGGTTTTAGTCCGTAGGACGAACACCAATCATACCATAGGCTAGCTTCTAGGGTTTAGCCTCCTTGATCTCGTGGTAGATCTACTCTTGTACTACCCATATCATCAATATTAATCAAGCAGGAGTAGGGTATTACCTCCATCGAGAGGGCCCGAACCTGGGTAAAAACATCGTGTCCCTTGTCTCCTGTTACCATCCGCCTAGACGCACAGTTCGGGACCCCCTACCCGAGATCCGCCGGTTTTGACACCGACAACTGGCCTCGATCTTTACCTGGATTCATTGGGCATCACTCATGAGTTCTCAGCTCCGTACACACCTCAGCAGAATGGCATCGTGGAGCGCAAGAATAGAACGCTCATTGAGATGGCACGGACAATGCTTGATGAATACAAGACTCCAAGAAAGTTCTGGCCTGAAGCTATTGATACTGCATGCCATGTCATCAACCGTGTTTATCTTCACAAGCTTCTGAAGAAAACATCCTATGAACTCCTCACTGGTAAGAAGCCAAATGTCAGTTACTTCAGAGTATTTGGTGCTAGGTGCTGGATCAAGGATCCACATCACACTTCAAAAATTGCACCAAAAGCACATGAAGGTTTTATGCTTGGTTAAGGAAATGAGTGGTTGAAACTGTGGATGTGCGGTTCGATGAGACTAACGGCTCGCAAAGGGAGCACCTGCCAAATGTGCTAGATGAAGTTCCACCTAGTGAATCATCAAGCTAATGGGAACTGGAGAAACCATACCGTCTGAAGCACAGCCTAAAGAGGAACTTATCATTTCTGCACCTAATGAACCTGAAGACAATGCTCAGCCCAAAGACAATCCTCCTAATGATGACAATGATCAGCAAGAGCAAAATCTTTGTCCAGTTCATCGTCGTGTTGCAAATGAAGTACAGATTGAGAAGTTAATTGATAGAATCAATGCGCCTGGTCCACTCACTTGTTCAAGAGCAACACAGTAGCAAATTTCTGTTGGCACTTTGCATTTGTCTCAATATCTGAACCCAAGAAAGTTGTTGAAGCCTTCATGGAACCTGAATGGATTCAAGCTATGCAAGAAGAGCTTCAACAGTTCAAGCTAAACAATGTCTGGGAACTTGTCAAGCGTCCTGACCCTCGCAAGCACAACATAATAGTCACAAAATGGATATATCGCAACAAGCAAGATGAGCATGGTCAAGTTGTCAGAAACAAGGCTCGTCTCGTTGCTCAAGGATACACTCAAGTTGAAGGGATTGACTTTGATGAAACTTTTGCTCCTGTGGCTAGGCTTGAAGCTATTCGCATATTACTAGCCTATGCAAATCATCACAAGATCCTGCTGTATCAAATGGATGTGAAGAGTGCATTTCTCAACAGAAAGATTGAATAAGAAGTGTATGTTGCACAACCTCCTGGCTTTGAAGATCCAAAACATCCTGATATGGTGTACAAGCTAAATAAGGCACTGTATGGCCTCAAACAAGCCCCTCGCGCTTGGTATGATACACTCAAAGACTTCCTGAAGAGAAAAGGCTTCAAACCTGGTTCCCTGGATCCCACACTCTTCACGAAGACATATGATGGTGAACTATTTGTGTGCCAAATATATGTGGATGACATTATCTTCGGCTGCACCAACCAAAAATACAGTGATGAGTTTGGACACATGATGCAAGAGCAATATCAGATGTCCATGATGGGTGAGTTGAAGTTCTTCCTTGGTCTTCAAATTCATGAGCAAAGCAATGGCATATTCATATCTCAAGAGAAATATTTCAAAGATTGCCTGAAGAAGTTTGGAATGCAAGACTGCAAAGGTTATACGACGCCGATGCCAACCAAGAGTCATCTAGGTCCTGACACCAATGGTAAAGAGTTCGATCAAAAGGTATACCGCTCCATGATTGGTTCTTTACTTTATTTATTTTCATCTAGGCCAGATAACATGTTTAGTGTTTGCATGTGTGCTCGATTCCAAGAGGCACCAAAGGAATCACATCACTTAGCTGTGAAGCGAATTCTTCGATATTTGGCTTACACCCCAACACTAGGATTATGGTATCCAAAGGGCTCAGAGTTTGATCTAGTTGGATTCTCGGATGCTGACTATGCTGGTGACAAGGTGGATCACAAGTCTACATCAGGCACATGTCACTTTCTGGGACGATCGCTTGTCTATTGGTCTTCAAAGAAGCAGAACTGTGTATCACTCTCCACTGCTGAATCTGAATACATTGCTGCTGGATCTTGCTGCGCTCAGCTTCTATGGATAAAGCAAACACTCAAGGACTATGGCATCCATCTGAAACAAGTTGCACTCTACTGCGACAACGAAAGCGCCATCAAGATTGCCAACAACCCAGTTCAGCACTCGAAGACAAAGCACATTGAAATTCGTCATCACTTTCTCAGAGATCATGTTATGAAGGAAGATATTGACATCATTCACGTCAACACTGAAGAGCAATTGGAAGATATCTTCACAAAGCCCTTGGATGAGAAAAGGTTTTGCAAGTTGCGGTGTGAGCTAAATATCTTGTAATCCTCGAATGTCCTGTGATCAGGCACACATCCTAACACTTATGCATGCTGATGACTTAGATGTGCAACACACGAAGTAATGTATGTCTTCAATTAATGAAGACTTACACTCTGAGTGTGAATACATTAATGCGGAATTTGACTTCGGAGCGCCATGATAATTGTGCACCGTGTCTGGGCCTAATACTTCCTATACGGTGCGTAACGCCACCACCAAATTCTTCTTTTTGAAGTGTGTTTCTCCTGGCGTTACATTTGCTATGTCTTCGCATTTGGTTTTTCTTCAATATCAACATGACTTCATGTTTATCTTCACAATGTTGATTTGGTCTATTCTGATATATACATATATTAGTGTTCTGTCCTCTACATCATTCACTTATAGCTGTGTCTTCTCATTTGAATCTTTTGAACTAAGTGAATGTGATCGGACCCTAACCCTCTATGCTTTCTACCTCAAACTCTATCTATCCAAATCATATGCATTCTGTTGAAACTGTCGAATGTCTTCTCTGCGTCCTTGTCAGCAGAAGATACAGAGACAAACATTAAATCTGTTTTAAATTCTCAATTCTAATTGCCTGAAACCCGGAGAAGACGGAACGACCACCCGACAGTCCAGGCGTGCGTGGGAACATGGGACAACTCCCAAAGTGTTGCATGTTCGCCATGTGTCCCTCAAATGTGAACCTCCAGGGGCACCTGCGTAATTGCGCTGTGCCGTCCCTCTCCCTATAAGTGCACATCCAATCACGTTCAAAACACTTCTTCCACCTCTCCACCTCAACAAACCCTAGCGCCACCGCTACCTCTCGACGATGCCGACGATGAAGCGCTTAGCTGTCGCGACCTCTCCGACGCCATCTTCACGCCGGCCGTGGACATCGTCTTCTCCGTCGCCGCCGTAGGTGTCCTCTGTCGCCAAGTTAGGGAACGGAAGATCGAACTGCTCGACCTCATCTTCTACTCCGTCTAGCAGTTCATCGTGTGGTAAATTAAAACTCTCTTTTTACCGTCTTTTTGATCCTAAAGATTCATCCTTTTTACCAAAAGTAGTTTCTGCCTCCACAAATTTGGATCTATCCTGTTCTGCATCTCATATGATGCCAAGTATATTCACTTATGCTTCACACGTAGTTAGATTCCTCACTTGTACTTATTCTTGGATTCGTACAAATCTGGAACCAACTCTCAACATATAAGTGAATGTCTTCGTGCTATGAGGTCAATGTCTTCTAAACTGATTTATCTTCAAAATCTTCTGAGAATGCATATGACCTTTTCCCCTTACCTCGCATCTCTAATGCTGTCACAGGTACATGTCTGTGGGAGAATCCCTTGGTTCTCATAGTCTGCATTCATTTGCAGAATTCTTACAGCATCATATCAACTCTCCCGAAGCCAGTTCCTGTCTGACCAGCAGACAGAAGCCTTTGACAGTGTTGAAGCCATTCAGTCTAAACTTCATGGCAACAGATAAGTCAGCAAGGAAGGGTGGCAGACAGCGTCGTGGGAATACATAGAAGGATTTGCCACCAGACCTCTATGAGCTGTATAAGACAGATCCAGAGGAGGACTACAATCAGCGCAAAACGCGAATCCAATGGATTCGAAGATATTGGGCAGAACAATGGTACAAGTACAGGTTCATGACCCAAGAATATGCTGAAAAGAATGCCATCAAGCAACCCTGGGGAGACATCTTGTACAGAAATCTCCCACCCAGGTCCAGAGCTGAAGCCATTGATCAAAGCTTCTATCCTTGCATGGTCCATGGACCGCAACCTGCTGATGCCGACCCATCTTCATTGCTATGGTGTCGTGACCACAATCTGTTCAAGCGCAACTTCCAGTTTGCCAAGAACTCGGCCAAAGAGAACAAGAAGTCGCTAGGATTAGACTTCAACCCAGGTCCCTCTGCTCCTTGTGCCGATGGCACACGCGAAGCTGAACCCAATCTTGTTGGGCCCTTCTACAACCTAGAAGGTCTCATCACTCATATTATGGTTCAAGGGACAGACGTGGATCAACCTGCAGATGACGCTGATTCTGACGAAGCGCCTGCACCACCGAAGCCTAAAAAACTGAAGAAACCCAAGGCTTCGAAGCCTTCCGCTACACAAAAAGCATCACGAGCGAACCCTCTGGCCAATGCTCCTCCTGCACCAAGTGTGCAGTCAGAAGATCTCTCACGCATATCCAAGTCTGAGAAGAAGAAAAAGAAGCCCATGCACACCACTGGTCCAGCTCTGACCCCTGCTGCTGTTCTGAGGAATGAGAACGAAGCCATTGATCTGTCGAGTGACGACGATCTTGCTGATGATGCTCTTGAACTGCTGATAAAGAGCAAGCAAGAGGCGAAAATCTTCAATGATCTTCCCCTATTCGATGTGGAGATCCTGAACAAGTTCATTGATGAATGGTTTGATAGCCCAAACCTCAGTTTTGATGATCTTCAACTCCCCATTGGCCTCAGCGTCTCCTTCCATGGAGCCATTGCTCCTGAGCTGGCTCTTGCTCAGAAAATTGTTGAGCTGAAGCACAAGATCGACTATGAAAAGGCTCAGTTCAAGAAGCGCATGGCCAAGCTCAGCATAACAGACGTCCAGAACTTCAAGGTCATGCTGCATGAGCTCAAGGAAGCATTTCACAAGAAACGTGAAGAAGCCAAAGGTTCTCGAGAGCGAATGAAGCTTTTGGCTGCAAAGTGTGTTCAAGCTTACAATGAAGCTGAGAAGCGCAAGGCACTTGGGCGTCCTGGCATCGACCCTAAGATGGGTGCCAAGCAGAAGAAGAAGCGTACCATGGACCAAGCTGAACCATCCAGGCGGGAAGAACCTTGCATTGTCTTCCCCGCTAGTATGACAGGCGTGAAGCCTAAGGTTCCCACAGTGGCTTCAGAGCTTCAGAAGCTAAGGGCAGCTGAAGCCAAAGCCAGAAAGCGCAAGACCAAGAACACCACTGACGATGCTCCACCCACCAAGAAGCGCAAGACCAAGAAGAAAGATTGGGCTGCTCCCACAGAGCCCCTTGTCGTCGAGCCAATTTCTGTTGCTCGTCCTACATCTACACAACAAGAACGGCGTTTGGTAGTTCATGAGCGTGCTTCCCCAAAGGCTCCTGAAGCTGAAGACATTCCAGCTGTTGACCCCACCGCAGCTGAAGACATTGGTCAACAAGACAATGTAGAAGATGATGAAGTCCTTCCTTAGATCGAGCACAATGTGGTATCATCGCCTGTTCTCACGAACAGCGAACTCATCAGCATTGGTCGTCCTTTGACGCCAATTGCTCAGGATGACTCATGGGCTGATCACCCACAAAACTCACCCCGTGAAGAAGAAACACCAACTACTCCCCCAACTCAAGTCACCGCTCCGGTGCTTGAAGATGATGACTTTGAGGCCCAACCTACTCCATCTCCACATGCGTTGCTAGCTTTCCGCGGGCTTGGTAAGGGACCAAGGCCTCAAGTCACTTTGTCGAGTATTCTAGAAGGAGAGGAGCACCAATCAGTATCACGCCGAGTGTTTCCTGAAGCCACACCAACTGCGAACAGCTCCGAGTCTGAAGCCAAAGCGGCTGAAGATATTCCGGCTGCATCATCCGATGAACAAGAAGAGCCAAGATTGGAAGAAGAACGTGTTTCTACACCCCCAACCAAACCTGAAGTTGTTCTCGAGGAGAACGTGTCTGACCCTCCAGCTACTCAAGTGGAGGTTAACAATATTGAGGCGGCCACCAACACCAACACTGAAGCCAATGACGTTGTCATGGCTGAAGCAATGTGGCGCATGCAGTTAATGTGGTGCCTGAAGTGATTCCACCTGAAGCCAATGTTGCACCTGAAGCAAATCTGCAGCCTGAAGTTAGTGCCAATGTCACTGCTCCAGTACCGGCTCCAAGGCCACACACTATCAAGAAAGCATACAATTATGGTCAGCTGGTCACTGTCAGATGGCCAATTCTGGTTCCTCTTCCTGCTGCTGCTCCGCAATTTGACTATCATGTCGAGCACATGCCTCAGGCCCAGAAGCCAAAGCCAAGACTGCCTAGGTTTCTAGGTACTGCCACTTCACCAGGGTCCTTCAATGCAAATGGCTTAATTGCGCACAACACTTTCTTTGATAGTGCCAAGAACCCCTACTCCAAGCCAAAGATTTCATCTGATCGGTTCTGGAGCTATCAGCAGCGCAGCTACTACTCATGTGTTCTCTTTGATCAAGGGCGCATCTTCCCTCATATGCGTCTTGACTGTGAAGCCATTGCTGGATTGCCATGCCTTGAAGAAGCCCTTGACTGCTTCCGTGATGCTGGATTGCTGATTTTTGTGACTGCTAATGAGCATTGGAATGAAGAGCTTCTGCTGCAATTCTATGCCACCCTCCACATTCGCGGCTACAACAGGGATCCGAAGACATGGGTCCTTGAGTGGATGACAGGCAACGTACACCATGAAGCTAAATATTTTGACATTATTGAGCTCACTGGTCTGCCCACTCAAGGTGAACTATATGAACCTGATTGTTAGCTTCACCGCAATGCATTGGAGAGCATCTTTCAGAAGCCAGAGCCCAGCATGAGACAAATGCTGAGCATGATGAAGCCTCTGCCACATGATGCTGATTACCCAAAGGAGTTCTTTGTTGAAGACATAGAGTATCTGCTCGCACTATTTATCATATCATCAGGCGAACTCTATGGCCTGTCAAAGGACATTCTTCAGCAGCGAAACTTGAAGGAGAAATGAAGACTTTGGTCTTTTGTATCTTCAATGGCATCAGCTTCAATGCTCAAGACTTCTTTATCAGGCAATTGGCTGCATCAGGCTCTGATCTCTTTGGACTGAAGTTCTACGCTCCATGGGTTATGTGCCTTATCAAGCTTCATTCAGCCGTCAACTATCAGCCTTCTGCTCGCAACCATCTGATCTTTTTGCCAGAGGTTGATATGTCAGTTGAAGCCATATACCCAGAGCCTACCAAGGAGCCTGTTTGTCTTCACAATGCTGATCACCAAAGCTTCACAAAGCCCATTGAAGGAGTCCAGGCTGTCACTCGTGTTTATCCTTTGGCTAGCAATGCACGCTTACCTCACCATGCTCAAATCGAAGCCACTGAAAGCACTATTGCTCAAAGGCCTTGGAAACGATCTCCTGTTCTCAATGACCGAGAGCTACTCGTTGCCCTTCATCGGAAACAGGATAAGCATCATTACTAGATGAAGCTACAGATGCAAAGCCTCTTGGTAGATGTCGATCGCATTCGCAACCTTGCCACCAAGAACGCCTTTGTCACTCATGAAACCTGTCGAAGGTCATGGAAGAGTTTGACATTGCTAAGTGTTGAAGCAGATCTTCAAGACGATGGCTTCACTGAAAGATTCAAGTTTGACTCTACTCCTCCAAGGAATGTTGTCTTGCGTCAAACTCCGTCTATTGAAGACTCTGATTGTTCCTCCTCGGCTGCAACGGTGAATGCCAGAGTCATAGATGACCAAGATGATGCTACCTCACCACCTCCAACTTCAGTGCGTATCGACACTGCACCAAGTTCTTCTGCACCGCAAAACCCCGACGCTGACCCTGCAGCTTCTCCTACTCCTTCTGGGAACGAGTAGAGGCTCTATGTCTTCAGACCTTTTTGGTCCTTACTGACAAAAGGGGGAGAAGCATATGAGTTGATAGTCTTCAAGCGGGTCCATAGGGGCGGTTGCTTTATATTTTGCCTAGTGTTTACAACTCTCGCTTTTGATACATTTGGTTCTTTGAGTTGTAACACATAAACTTGATGGTCGTCTGCTACTTGTTTGCTATTCTGTGATGCGATGATAAATTCCGCATGTGTGATGATAAATCCCGCACGAAGTCATATTGCAGACGTCCATTTTTCATTATGCATGTCATTATCTTTGTTTTATCAAATCATGCATGATGAATTGTCTTCATAAGTTGAAGAGGATCTCCACAAGTACAACCTGCCATGTGCATTTGCATTCCAAAAGCAAATTACTTGTATGCACATCTTCAGGGGGAGCCTTTTGCTACTTATGAAGACAATACCTAAATCCTTTACAATTTCACATATTTTTATCCCCGTTGAAAACTTCAACCAGTTTGTCATCAATCACCAAAAAGTGGGAGATTGTAAGTGCATCTAGTGCCACCCCTAGTTGATTTTGGAGTATTGACGACAAACCTGGTCGAGGGACTAATGTGTTTGTGAGAATTGCAGGATAACACAGGTAGTAGTTCCTCATTGATTCTGTTTACCTACCGGAGATGACCCCTAGAAATGTATGAAGACATTGACGACAATGGTGGTATGTGAAGATATTCACATTGAAGACTATGACAAGAGAAGACATTGCGTGAAGACTATGGAGCGCGGAGACTTAGTTGTTTTGTTGTTTCCTTTTCTTCTTTGTTGAGTCATAGGAACCACCGTACTATTAAGTGGGGTCCCAGTGAACAAAGTCAGAGTGACTGAAGTGATGCTCAACCAAAATCCTATGTCTTCGAGCGAAGACAATGAGAGCAAATCTTATCCGAAGTTGGATGAGTCAGCTTTACTTGCAGTCAAGTCAAGCTGGCGCGTGTGTTCGAAATCTGACCGTTGGAACATGTGTTAGTTCCTTAGTGACCCAGGGTCATTTCGGACAAATCAGGTCGGGTTGCCTACTGGCTATAAGTAGCCCATCCCCTACACCATAAATTGGTGGCTGCTCAGAGTTATTGCACGGTTTTTGTCGTTTGAGAGCAACCCACCTCCGAAGCTTTTGAGAGAGAGAAATCCGTGCGAGGAGAAAGCCCAAACACCAAGAGCCAAAGAGTGTTAGTCATCACTGAATTCTTTCTGTCCGCGTGACTTGAAGACTTGTTAGACTTGAGGACTGTGAATCCTCCATGTCACAGCCCCAGATCAGCTCTTGTTTGACTTTGCTTGCTCATCATGTCATCATGTTTATTTCCCAAAGAAACTTGAAATGTGGATATTGAAAGCCTAGCAATAAATGAATTCAACTAGGTTCAAATAAACAATATTTTCAATGAACCCAAATGCCCTTTGAAAATGTTCATGATTTTTGCTAAAGGTGAAAACCTCTGCCAAAAATGATGCCAATATTTTTTAGGCCATTCTGGATTTTTTAATAACCGATATTGTATTTGAATTGGGGCATTTAAATACTATTAATATTTTTAAATGCTCCAACAATTCTGAAAATAGTTAAGGGCCTCTGTAATAATCCATTTAATGCCCACAATTATTTTCAGGATTTATTAAAATGATTTGGGTTATAAACTAAATCAAAACAAAATAACAAAAATAGAAAAGCAGAACAAATTAGCAAAGAGAGAGAAAGAGTTACCTGGTCCACTTATCTGGCGGCCCAGCTCCGGCCCAGCCCACCGCGGCCTCCTGTCGTCTTCCTCCCCTCACCCCAAAGTTGCTGCTGTCGCCGCAAGAGAGCGCCCACGCAGGCTGCAGGCTCCAACTCCTGCTTGCCACCTCCTGCATCTCCCTCACGCCTGGAGACGCCCAGAGACCCCTGACCTCTATCTCCCTCACCCGGAGCCTCTCCCCTCCCCTCTGGTCTCTCTCCCATGGCCGACCGAACGATCCGGAGCGCACCGACTCCGTTCGCCGCGGCCACAACCACTCCCTCGCTCCCTCTCCATGACCCTGAGCTCCGCATCTTCTCCCTCCTCGTCCACGCCGAGCCAAACAACCGGGGAAGCACCATATCGCCGTCCCTGACGTCTTCTTCAACCTCAGTGCCGACGATCCCCGCCGCTTGATTCGTCGCATCCAGAGCCTCCCCGGCCCCACCGTCTGCACCGGACGACTCGCCGTGAGCCACTCTCCATTTCCCCCTGGAATCCCCTTCGTTCTCCTCCCCTAGTTAGCTTCCCCACCTTGGCCGAGCGCTGCCATCCGCCATTGCCGCCGTACCGCCGCTACAGTCCTCCCCGAACCAGACTAAGCATGTGCGCGAGCTCCTGGAGCTTCCCCAATGCTCTGGTGGTACTTATCTCGCTTGCTAGCAAGCAGCAACCTCGCTCCGCGCAAGCCCGAGCTCCGGCCGCCGCCACGGACTCACTTCCGGTGAGCTCAGGCCACCTCAGCCCCTCCCGTCTGCCCTAGCAGATGCACGCGAATGCTAGCTCGCAGTAGAGCCAAACCCCGCCGCAAACCACCGCCCGTAGTGCAAGCCCGAGCAACTCCGGCGTGCCTCCGCCGTTTTCCGTGGTCGCCGCCGGCAGATCTCCGGCGTGATGACATGGCGCTGGTTTAGCTACCGCTAATGACCCCGCTAAACACCCTAAGAGCCACTGCCATGTGGGCCCTATGCCCGTTTAGCTTAATTTAATTTTCTGTTTACATTAGTTCATAACCCAATGGGACCCACGCGTAAGATTTGACCCTGCTCACGTGGCCGTTGACCAGGCCCACCTGTCAGCGACACTAAATAGACATGTGTCACTTACGTGTGGACCCCACTTGTCAGGTTTGACCTGTGCTGACCATGTTGACCTGCTGACGTAGCAATGACGTCATGCTGACCTCATAATCATTTTCTGGCGATTTTATATTTCAGAAATGAATTATAAAATCCAGAAAATTGTTTAAACTTCTAAAAATCATAGAAAATAAACCGTAACTCCAAATGAAATAAATTATATATGAAAAATTATCAGAAAAATATGAAGAATCTGTTTATGGCATTCTCTTGCATGTTTGAACAACTTACAGCCACTGTATATGACAAATTGAATTAATGGTATTTGAAATGCCTCATGTGGAGTTCGAGTTTGAATCTAGTGTTCAAACCAACTCCATTTAAATCATTGCTAGCTGCATTAGCTCAAATGACAGCATATTGCCATGTCACATTCTTGCATCATATTGTTGCATTGCATTGATTGTTTTCCTCTCTGTTGCCGGTGTTGTTCCCCCTCGGTAGACGTTGTTCCGACGTTGTGATCGTTGACACTGATGAAGACTCAATGCTATCTTCAGAAGTTCCATGCAAGCAAAACCCCCTTGTTCATTCCGATACAATCCCACTCTCTCACTCCTGCTCTCTTTTACTGCATTAGGACAACAACGATTCAACTGTTACATGCGGCGGTAGTTGAACCCCTTTTCCTCTGCATGACCTGTCATTGCCACAGTAAATAGATGAAACCCACTAGCATGAGTAGGAGTTGTTTGAGCCCTGATGTACCTACTCATTCATGCTTGTTTGTCATGCCTCCTACTGCTTAGAGTTGAGTCAGGTCTGATTCATCGGGGATGAATTGGAATGGTGATGAACATGTCCTACTGTGTGTGAGCTAAGTGTGTGAACATGATTTGGTAAAGGTAGTGGTGAGAGGCCATGTAGGAGTACATGGTGGGTTGTCTCACTGAAACCGTCCTCAGGAACTGAGTTCTGTGTTCGTGATCCACCAAACAGCTACTACCACACGTTGAGCCCTGAAATTGACCCCGCTCGACTTATTAACCGCCCTTGTCCTCTGTCCAGGAGTTGCAACTAGTTTCTGGTGTTTGTAGGATATGTGTTGGAGGCCGTGCGTAGTGCTGACCCTTGGGGTTGGCTATGATGTGGTAGATACACCGTGGCCCGGTGTACCGGGCGCCCGTTTGGTGTCTCGGGAACCCTGCACACATTGTTTGGGGCTATGAGCGAAACCCCGGCCGGATCTCCTCGCGGATGGAACCCGAATATGCGATAAACCTGGACTAGAGACTTGTGTGGTTAGTTAGGTCGTGGTCTACACCCACGTCGGCTTTCGCTTGAAGTCTGCCGAGCACATGTCATTGCAGACGCTAAGTGGTGGAAACATGTGTGAAGAAGTATACCCCTGCAGTGTTATAAATGATCTATTCGAATAGCCGCGTCCACGGTAAAGGACTTCTGGGTTGCCTATAACAGTTCATAGACAAGTAAAAGTGGATACTCTAAAATGCGCAAGATAAGCGTGTGTGCTATGGATGGCGTTCTCGTAGGGAGACGGGAGCTGATCCATAGTGGGTTATTAATTTGGTGAATATGTGGACTCGTGTGCGCCACCTCAAAATAGTTACTTGCAATTGTAGTTCAGGTTAGCCACCGAGTCAAAGCTGGCTTGCTGCAATTAAACCCCACCGTCCCCTTTGTTGATAATGATGCATACATAGTTAGTTCTAATGTAAGTGTTGCTAGGTACATTTGTACTCACGTTTGCTTAATTTATGTTTTGCAGAGAGACTTCAGTCTTGCTAGTAGTTCTGTGTGGACTTCAACGTTTAGCTTGATACCTCAGCTACGCTCTTGTGCCCTCGGCAGGATCTGGTAGATAGTCAGGCTTCTCAGCCTTTTTCATTTGTAGATGTCTGTACTCAGACATGTTAAGCTTCCGCGTGTGCTTTGACTTGTTTGCTCTGAATGTTTGGTCATGAGACCCATGTTTGTAATATCTCGCTCCTCAGAGCCTATTGAATAAATACTTTGAGTCATAGAGTCATGTTGTGATGCCATGTTGTATTTGCACATATCGAGCATATTGTGTGTATGATTGAAATGCTTGGTATGTGTGGGATCCGACAACCTAGTTTTTTATCCTTGGTAGCCTCTCTTATGGGGAAATGTAGTCCAGTGCTTCCACTAAGCCATGGTAGTCTGCTATAGCCCGGTTTACCGGAGTCTTGCTAGCCCAGTTACTACTGCTCCGGAACACTTAGACTGGCGGGCATGTGATCCACCGTTCCTGTGTCAGTCCCTTCGGGAAATGTCATGCGGTGACTTCCGGAGTCCTGCTAGCCTGCTACAGCCCGAGTTCCCGGAGTCCTGTTAGCCTAGTTGCTAAAACCCGGATTCACACGCTGATGACCGACACGTTCGATGCTGGTTCATGTATGCCTGTCCCCGTAAGTTACTGCCACTTTGGGTTCACGACTAGTCATGTCGGCCCGGGTTCTCTGTCATATGGATGCTAGCGACACTATCATATACGTGAGCCAAAACGCGCAAATGGTCCCGGGCCAGGTAAGGTGGAACCCGTGGGAATACCGTGCGTGAGGCCGCATGGTGATATGATGTGTTACATGCTAGATCGGTGTGACTTAGAATCGGGGTCCTGACAGTTTTGGTATTAGAGCCTGACTGCTTGTAGGATTACCAAGCCAAACTGGTCAAAGTTCAGTCTAGAAATGCTTTAGTTATATGTAGGGGAATTGATTGTGGGATGGAACGTAAGGCTCTTTTTACTCCTTATACCTCATGCCCTCTGATCCGAGTCATCTAATTTTTCCTACGGGGATTAAGAACTAGGCCTTCTCATCTATCAATCAGGATGACGTGTTACTAATCCATAGACTTATAGATTGATAGTTTCAAGTCACAGTTCAGTTTCTACTACTTCCGTATGTTCATAGCTAGCCTCAGAACCTTAATATTGTGATGTTGAGTGGTCATGCCACTATTTGCAGGATGTCTCAAATCTTTTTAAGCATTTACAACCGTTATGCTCTCCGAGTCATCCCAGGTTTCTAAATAATTTGATGCATTTGCAAAATCTTTTCCCTCTGGTTTTGTTGTTCTTTGAGGCCAGGTTAATCACACTAATTGCTGAGTTGAGGTATTCTTATGCCTCGACATATATGTTGGAGTTATTTATGACCCTAGGTGTCTTAGAAGATTACCTAGTAAACTAGCCATGTTTTGTGTTCCTGGTGTGATGATTCTGGCCACCATTCTCGAAAGCATCCCGTGGTGCCATTTAGTAGTAGGTATTCTACTCCTGGGTTCTTGACCCAAGATTCACTCTACATACCTCGTGTTGATAGTGTTGCTCGTACCTTTAGGATATTTGTAACCTTTGAGATAGTCTTCGAGGTCTGTGGTATGTCATTCTTCCAAATACCATGAACCATCCTTGGCAGGAGTTCCTTTGAACCAAAAGATCACAATAAGAGTGCTCTTGATGAGTTCTTCGTTCTACATTGTGAATCTACCAGTTCTACCTTTCTGCATGGGTTATCTGGAAGAAATGTTGAGCTTTGCTCGACATACTAACCTATGCATCCACAACTCAGAAAATCAGATGTTCTTTTGAGTTGTCCCTCTTTAGTTGTTTTCTGGCCCTCGGCTATCAATTGATAGTAAGGAGTAGTTGGCAATCGTGTTTATCGATGCCTATTACTCTAGTAGTCCGTCAAGCCATTCTATTTCAGAATGACTAGGAGAAACAAACTCCAGTGCCTCATCCATTTATTGGACTGGTCAAAGTAGTTGTATTTCGTAGATCAAGATGCCAAACCAGCTTTTGTTCTGTTCTACCTTCGAGTATTACCCCCTTTATGTCGAGAATATCGTAGGAATTGCACCACCTCTTATGAATTCTTGACGCAGTGATACTCCTCGCCATCATCATTCATTTCTTGGTTCCGTGTTCTTGCAACCGGAATGCCGACAAGTGAACTATGATGTGTGAAATCAATACTCCTATCAACCCCGTTGCTTGGTAGTTATTGGATAATAAACTCATTCTTAGCGTGTTGGTTATTGAATTTTCATTGTAAGATTGATCGTGCTTCCTAGGCCATATTTCTGGTGCACACTTCGATCAATAAGTTAGGATTGTGTAATCCATCACTATTCGTCTTGCCCTGAAAAGCAAGATTGTTTTCGAGCTTACTAACATATCGGTGGTTCATGATTTTCCGAATATCTTAATAGAAGTATCACCAGGTCGTCCCCTGACCAATATGTTGAGTTTGTGATCAAGTTGGTTTTCCAATAAACCACTCTTTCTCCAAGAATCTGTGTTGGGCACCCGGAGCTAGTTGATTAAGCTAAACAACAACTTGGGGAGTTGGAAGATGGAAGCTTGTCCGACTTAGTTCATCATTAAGGGATATCTTGTATGTGTGTCGAGGGAAGATGGTATTTTCATCGACTGACCGTCATGATCAGTTAATGGACCTATCACCTTATCCAGTCCTTGATTTGAGTATGGGCTATCATCATCAAATCAGAACCAATGATATTTGTAATGTTGTCTTACTCGTGGTTGTTTCCTCGAGCATACACCATTATATCCTTGGGGTCTGACCAATGCTATCACCTTGTTCACATAATTATGGAATTCCACTTATATGGAAACCTGGATGAATTGTTGTTGAGCCCATCAACAACATTTTTATCTCCTCCATGATTCGTGCTGAACATCCAACTAGTGTTGGTAACTTTTATAAGCATTATCCTCATGTCCCGTTCATGAAACGTATGCTTGGATGAGAGAAGTGACTTCCGCTAGTTCATGTGCATTTGATGCAAGTTGCCGCCGTGAATTCGAGAGAGATTGTTTTGCTTCACTTGGAATCATCCCAAGTTAGTCATGCATTCGTGCGAAGTACTCTATGGTTTGGTAGATTCTTACCTCCATTCTATATGTGTCCCTAGCACACCAAGCCACTAGTTGATTTGTTCAAGATAATGGAGTCTGTTCTAAGATAAATTCTTTGGACTTCCACACGTGGAGACTTCGATATGTAGTGTTTCATTGTAAGACTACCATGTGGTCATGCTTGTCTGGGACAGCGTATTCACATGTTTGTAGCGGAACCCGCTCATGTTTTGGAGCATGCTATCGTAGTTCATTTCTCGAGAATCTCGCAATGCCATCCCGTCGATTTGTGTTGCAAACTTTCATTTTCTTTCCAGACATGTTGTCTGAAATATTCTGTTACCAACCAGATCTGAATGTCAGGCAGATATGATGGTTGGAACTTTTCCAAGATATATGAGGTAGGCTCTAGCAGGGTTGATGTTTTGGCCGACACACCTAGCTGGAAGATCTATTATTGTAGCATCTTGACTGATTAAATTGACCGTCTTCTCCATGAGGATGTTGTGCGACTTATTTAGAAGTTGTTTCTTATGGATCCTTCGTTCTCCCGAAGTCAGACCTTACTTGATATTCCAAATACCGAATGGTATTGGGTTAAGCTGGTACGTCAAGGAGGACATTAGAAGCGGAGTGCTAAATGTCTCTTGGTCGATCATCTAGATTTCGTTCCCTTGGCCCCGGTAAGGTGAAATCTGAGCAAGTGTTGCCCTCCTTTGCATCTGCATTGTCCATCACTATTCATCATGGTAGTATGATGTGTTGCCAGGATCCCTGACACGGATGTTGGTAAGACTTCGATGAGTATGGAAATGCTCAAGTTCCTGAGAGCACCCTCAGGCACTAGGATATACCCTCGGTACCAATTGGAGTGTGCCTTCCATTTGCCGAGTTGTTCTATAGCCATAGTATCCTTCCCGATATGAGTATGCCATTCCTTCGAACTCCTTCAAATGATCATTTGTGAACTGCCTTAGGCTGGTATAGAGAGTTTCAATGATCTTTCTATCAAAAGTAATTGTTTTTGCCACTTCAAAGGATAAATCTACGAGTCACCTTCCCTGAGGTGCCCCGTTATGGAATCATGGCAATTTTTTCCTCGCTACTTTGAAACCCTCGTCAATTTTATCTTCCATCCTTTTTAAGGTGTGTTTTGCCTCTCAGCTCAAGAGATGTTCAACGTCTCATTCCGTGAGTTGATCGTGAGTTGCTTGATCTTTAAGGAGATCGATTTCTATAGAGTTTGTTTCTATCATCATCGTGTTGGACAAAGATCTCGAAGGCAAAGACGTCAAGATCAATATGATGCAACGAATCAACATCCTCAGAAATGCAATGGATCATGAAGGGTGTGTCAGTTCCTTGTCCCCTCTGTCTTCTTACCTCACGTCTTGAATCTCGGGATGAGATTCTTGTTTAGTGGGGGTGAGCTGTCATAGCCCCAGATTATCTCTTGTTTGACTTTGCTTGCTTATCATGTCATCATGTTGATTTCCCAAAGAAACTTGAAATGGGGATGTTGAAACCCTAGCACTAAATGAATTCAACTAGGTTCAATTAAATAATATTTTCAATGAACCCGAAATGCCCTTTGAAAATGTTCATGATTTTTGCTAAAGGTGAAAACCTCTGCCAAAAATGATGCCAATATTTTTCAGGCCATTCTGGATTTTTGAGTAACTCATATTGTATTTGATTGGGGCATTTAAATACTATTAATATTTTTAAATGCTCCAACAATTCTGAAAATAGTTAAGGGCCTCTCTAATAATCCATTTAATGCCCACAATTATTTTCAGGATTTATTAAAATGATTTGGGTTATAAACTAAATCAAAACAAAATAACAAAAATAGAAAAGAAGAACAAATTAGCAAAGAGAGAGAAAGAGTTACTTGGTCCACTTATCTGGCGGCCATCTCCTGCCCAACATTGTTGGCCTAGCCCACCGCGACCTCCTGCTGTCTTCCTCCCCTCGCCCCAAAGCTGCTGCTGTCGCCGCGAGAGAGCGCCCAGGCAGGCCGCGGGCTCCAGCTCCTGCTTGCCACCTCCTACCTCTCCCTCGCACCTGGAGACGCCCAGAGACCCCTGACCTCTCTCTCCCTCGCCCGCAACCTCTCCCATCCCCTCTGCTCTCTCTCCCATGGCCGACCGAATGACCCAGAGCGCACCGACACCGTTCTCCGCGGCCACAACCACTCCCTCGCTCCCTCTCGATGACCCTGAGCTCCACATCTTCTCCCTCCTCGTCCACGCCGAGCCAAACAACCGGGGAAGCACCGCATCACCGTCCCTGGCGTCTTGTTCAACCTCGATGCTGGCGATCCCCGACGCTTGATTCGACGCGTCGAGAGCCTCCCCGGCCCCGCCGTCTGCACCGGACGACTCGCCGTGAGACACTCTCCATTTCCCCGTGGAATCCCCGTCGTTCTCCTCCCCTAGCTAGCTTCCCCACCTTGGCCGAGCGCCGTCGTCCGCCATTGCCGCTGTACCGCCGTTGCAGTCCTCCCCGGACCAAACTAAGCATGTGCGCGAGCTCCCGGAGCTTCCCCAATGCTCTGGTGGTACTTCTCTCGCTTGCTAGCAAGCCACAGCCTCGCCCCCGCAAGCCCGAGCTCCGGCCGCCGCCACAGACTCACTTCCGGTGAGCTCAGGCCACCTCAGCCCCTCCCGTCTGTCGTAGCAGATGCGCGCGAATGCCAGCTCGCCGTAGAGCCAAATCCCGCCGCGAACCGCCGCCCATAGTGCGAGCCCGAGCAACTCAGGCGTGCCTCCGCCGTTTTCCGTGGTCGCCGCCGACAGATCTCCGGCGTGATGACGTGGCGCTGGTTTAGCTTGCGCTAATGACCCTGCTAAACACCCCTAGAGCCACTGCCATGTGGTCCCTATGCCCGTTCAGCTTAATTTAATTTTATTTTAGATTAGTTCATAACCCAATGGGACCCACGCGTAAGAGTTGACCCTGCTAGCGTGGCCGTTGACCAGGCCCACCTGTCAGCGACACTAAACCGACCTGTATCACTGACGTGTGGACCCCACACGTCAGGTTTGAGCTGTGCTGACCATGTTGACCTGCTGACGTAGCGATGATGTCATGCTGACCACATAATCATTTTTTGGCGATTTTATATTTCAGAAATGAATTATAAAATCCAGAAAATTGTTTAAACTTCTAAAACTCATAGAAAATAAACTGTAACTCAAAATGAAATAAATTATATATGAAAAATTATCAGAAAAATATGAAGAATCTATTTATGGCATTCTCATGTATGTTTGAACAACTTACAGCCAGTGTATATGACAATTTGAATTAATGGTATTTGAAATGCCTCATGTAGAGTTCGAGTTTGAATCTAGTGTTTAAACCAACTCCATTTAAATCGTTGCTAGCTGCATTAGCTCAAATCCCAGCATATTGCCATGTCACATTCATGCATCATATTGTTGCATTGCATTGATTGTGTTGCCTCTCTGTTGCCGGCGTTGTTCCCCCTCGGTAGACGTTGTTCCGACATTGTGATCGTTGACACTGATAAAGACTCAATGCTATCTTCAGAAGTGCCAGGCAAGCAAAACCCCCTTGTTCATTCCGATACAATCCCACTCTCTCGCTCCTGATCTCTTTTACTGCATTAGGCCAACAACGATTCAATTCTTACATGCTGCGGTAATTGAACCCCTTTTCCTCTGCATGACCTGTCATTGCCACAATAAATAGATGAAACCCACTAGCATGAGTAGGAGTTGTTTGAGCCCTGATGTGCCTACTCATGCAAGCTTGTTTGTCATGCCTGCTACTGCTTAGAGTTGATTTAGGTCTGATTCATCGGGGATGAATTGGAATGGTGATGAACATGTCCTACTGTGTGTGAGCTAAGTGTGTGAACACGATTTGGTAAAGGTAGCGGTGAGAGGCCATGTAAGAGTACATGGTGGGTTGTCTCACTTAAAACCGTCCTTAGGAACTGAGTTCTGTGTTTGTGATCCATGAAACAGCTACTACCACACGTTGGGCCCTGAAATATGACCCCGCTCGACTTATTAACCGCCCTTGTCCTCTGTCCAGGATTTGCAACTAGTTTCTGGTGCTCGTAGGATATGTGTTGGAGGCCGTGCGTAGCGCTGACACTAGGGGTGGGCCATGATGTGGTAGATACACCGTGGCCCGGTGTACCGGGCGCCCATTTGGTGTCTCGGGAACCCTGCACACATTGTTTGATGCTGTGAGCGAAACCCCGGCCGGATCTCCTCGCGGATGGAACCCGAATAGGCGATAAACCTGGACTAGTGGCTTGTGTGGTTAGTTAGGTCGTGGTCTACACCCACGTCGGCTTTCGCTTGAAGTCTGCCGAGCACATGTCGTGTGCAGACGCTAAGTGGTGGAAACATATGTGAAGAAGTACACCCCTGCAGGGTTATAAATGATCTATTCGAATAGCCGCGTCCACGGTAAAGGACTTCTGGGTTGCCTATAATAGTTCATAGACAAGTGAAAGTGGATACTCTAAAATGCGCAAGATAAGCGTGAGTACTATCGATGGTGTTCTCGTAGGGAGACGGGAGCTGATCCATAGTGGTGTATTGATTTGGTGAATATGTGGACTCGTGTGCGCCACCTCAAAAGAGTTACTTGCAATTGTAGTTCAGGTTAGCCACCGAGTCAAAGCTGGCTTGCTGCAGTTAAACCCCACCATCCCCTTTGTTGATAATGATGCATACGTAGTTAGTTCTGATGTAAGTATTGTTGGGTACATTTGTACTCACGTTTGCTTAATTTATGTTTTGCAGAGAGACTTCAGTCTCGCTAGTAGTTCCATGTGGACTTCAACGTTTAGCTTGATAGCTCAGCTACGATCTTGTGCCCTCGGTAGGATCTGGTAGATAGTCAGGCTTCTCAACCTTTTTCATTTGCAGATGTCTGTACTCAGACATGTTAAGCTTCTGCGTGTGCTTTGATTTGTATGCTCTGAATGTTGGGTCATGAGACCCATGTTTGTAATACCTCGCTCCTCAGAGCCTATTGAATAAATACTTTGAGTCGTAGAGTCATGTTATGATGCCATGTTGTATTTTCACATATCGAGCATATTGTGTGTATGATTGAAATGCTTGGTATGTGCGGGATCCGACAACCTAGTCGTTTATCCTCGGTAGCATCTCTTATGGGGAAATGTAGTCTAGTGCTTCCACTGAGCCATGGTAGTCTTCTACAGCCCGGTTAACCGGAGTCCTGCTAGCCCAGTTACTACTGCTCCGGAACACTTAGACTGGCCGGCATGTGATCCACTTGATCTCAGGTACATCCTTCGGGAAATGTCATGCGGTGACTTCCGGAGTGCTGCTAGCCTGCTACAGCCTGGGTTCCCGGAGTCCTGTTAGCCCAGTTGCTACAACACGGATTCACACGCTGATGACCGACACGTTCGATGCTGGTTCATGTATGCATGTCCCCGTAAGTTAGTGCCACTTTGGGTTCAGGACTAGTCATGTCGGCCTGGGTTCTCTGTCATATGGATGCTAGCGACACTATCATATACGTGAGCCAAAAGGCGCAAACGGTCCCGGGCCAGGTAAGGTGGCACCCGTGGGAATACCGTGCGTGAGGACGCTGACAGTGTCCTGGACTAAGGGGTACTCACCACGTCATCTCCCGATTAGTTGAACTGGGCCGAGGACCCCCATGGCCGTATACTCATGGGCCAGTACGGACAGCTGCCGCATACAAGGAAGATTCCACAAGACTTGGCGATCAAGACAAGGACTCCTCCCCCACCGGCGTATTCGGCTAGGACTCTTGTTATCCTAGGCCTCTGGTGCATTATATAAACCAGGGCCAGGCTAGTCGATAGATCCGATATACAACAATCATACCATAGGGTTTAGCCTCTACGATCTCGTGGTAGATCTACTCTTGTACCACCCATATCATCAAGATCAATCAAGAAGGAAGTAGGGTATTACCTCCATAGAGAGGGCCCGAACCTGGGTAAACATCGTGTCCCCTGTCTCCTGTTACCATCATCCTTAGACACACAGTTCGGGATCCCCTACCCGAGATCCGCCGGTTTTTTCACCGACATTGGTGCTTTTACTAAGAGTTCCGCTGTGTGTTCCGCAAAAGGTCGATGGCTCGCCTGCAGATCAACTGCGACTTCGACATCTTCGTCACCAGCTCGACTGGTCACTTTGGTTCGACCAAGGACTGCGCCCTACCTCCGATCATCATGTTCGGATGAGGGCCTTCATCAACGTCAACTCCGATCTCTATCAAGATCATGGAGGAATCATCCAGGGAGCCTGGGGGCTCAACATCAACATTGCTCTCGGGCGACCGTACTGTTTTTCTGGACAGCAAACTTGTATCCGCCGCCACCGCCTCCTTGAGTGTCGTTTTAACGATTGCTTCGGTGGAATTGTGCGGAATTGAGTCTACAACAACCCTGGAAAATTTCGTCGAGTTCAGATGGAGGAATCTCTGACAATCTACGATATACCGGAGCCCTGTCAAACCTGGACGGGAATCTGGACGAGTTTAGGGCGTGGTGTCCAGGATCTATCTCGGACGTCCTTTGGAATATCCAACCGTTGATCGGCTGCGGGATTCCTATATCTACCACCTCTCAAATTTCAGCTCGATCCGACCGTCCAAACTCAGGGAACCTTCCGATTAGTGCATCACTTTTCAAATCTGTTTTCTGCGCGAGAACGAATCCGACCCAAGTTCGTCTTTTTTATGAATGGGATTTCAGACATCCTTTTTGAAGAAAGTTTTGTATGGGGTATTGTGCTTTGTTCCCGAACACATCCCACTAACTTTAAAGTCTTTTCGACATGATCTTCACCATCACGCTGGTGTCAAACCAGTCCGGCAATATTACTCCACGGCTGCCGACCTGCGCTAGACACGTCGTCGCTTTATTGAGCCGAGCTCAACTTCTTCAGATCATCATCTCGGCAAGCCGAACAAGAGTTCGGCATCGCCACACGATCACTTCATCAAGCCGGCATTGATCATATCACGACCTGCATCGGCAGGGCCGCACTGTTGCTCCTTCAAGCCGGTGTCCATCACGCCGACCTACTTCGACTCATCGGCTGACATCGAGGCTTTGACATCTCGGCTGGACCGGGGGATTCATCATCTCTTCATCAACCTACTCCAGTGACTTTGGCGTCACCAGCCGACCAGCTTCGTCATGATTAACTAGACCGAGGGCTTTGCCTCAGCAAGCCAACCTTTGCCAGCATTGCCATGCTGTCGCTTTATCACCCATCAGGCAATGGTGTGCGGATCGAGACCCAATTTTGGGAATCACCTTCCTTCGGATTGCTACAACAAATAAACCAGGTGCTATTAATCCTAGTATTTTTTGCTTTTTTGGGTTCATTATTCCCAAGGAATTATTACTTTGGTTTGTCCATCATATGTACACAGGTCTATCAAATGGTGGCCGCATTATCGACGGTCGCATGGTGGTTCAGTCAGTTTCCGTACATAGTCTGGCGAACGCCGCATCCGGAACTCGGACCGACCTGTGAATTCAGGCTTTGCCACGCCTTTTCTACATCACGCTGATGCCCTGCATCGACATTGACTTCGGCGCCAGACCATATTTCTTTTATTACCCACTTTGCATAAATGATTTATTATGAAACATTTTTTTATTATTACTATTATCCCCGTCTGCACTATTTTCTGTGCACAGGAAAATTATCTAGCCGGACTGTATCCTTTGGCGTCACCTCGGCTGGACGGGGGGCTTCGTCAACACTTCATTACCCCATGCCGGGGACATCGGCATCACTCTGCCGGCCTGCATCGACCGTGCTATGTCACCACTTCGGAGTGCCGAGCTCTTTGCTCCGCCACCTTGGGACCGGCTTGGGGGATGGAACCTTGTCCTGCATCAAGCTCGGACCGCGTAATCAATACCGAACACATTAACCAGCTAAGTTTCCTTCATGCTCAAAGTTTTAAATTTTTAATCTACGTTCGGTTTGACCAAGCATTATACTTTTTTTTGGAAAAAAGTTGCTTGTAAAAATTTCCTTGTCCAAACTTTGTTTGTGATGGACAAATTCAAATACCCCGTTTAGTTGGGGGCTCCCTTGCTGGAGCTTTTCCTCTTGCATATGATTATACTTGTACGGCTTCGTTCCTTGTTCGTGTATTACGCCACAATATGCACCATATTGACCTAAGTGATTTGCAAGCTGGGTTGCCTTGCTCCTGTGTTTACCCCTACATTCCCGATTGTTCGGCTAGGGAGTAAAGGGAGCACCTCTGCGATTGTCACGATCGGGTCACCCGAGCCGGACCTCAGACTGGGTGAAGCCGAAAGCTAGTGCTTTTACAATTTTCAATTATGGTCGGCACACAATGGAACTCATGAGTACAAAAAATCTATTGCACAAGTCTCATATTAAGAATGAGCACCGAAGAAAGGTATCGGTGGGGGTACTATTTTCTTCGAAGATGCTTCTTACACTTTATCACTAATATAGCATAAGTTCCCTGAGCACGCTTTGTCTGTTACAGCCTTATGACCTGATTGCCTGGTTATCGGAAACACCGCCGATATTCACGAAGGTGGAGTACATAACACTTTTCGGTCCTTGACCGAAGAGGGAGAAGCCGACGGTCGGTTAAGACGCGTTGAACATAGATATGATATAAGTACTTCGGTACATACAATCATTCTATTACACAAGTCACTCGGGGGCTCTATTTATGTGAGCTGTTTTATAATAAGTGTTCTTCTTCTTAGTCGTTGCAAAGTCTTTTTTCTATCACTCCTTTTTTTGACGCGAGTGTGCGGTCAATAGCCGGGGCGCCTAATTTCTCTCTCAAAGCCGCTAAAGTTGGCTAAACTGGCCTAACGAGAAGTACTCCGCCTTCGGGATAGGAGGTTGAAGCCATAGGCTGACCCACTTGAAGTCTCGAGATAGATTGTGTCATGTTAAAGCACGACAGAAACACCTTTTTTTTAAGACCAATTTTTGATTTGGCACCGAACACTTGATCTAGTTCAGACATTAAACTTTTGAATAAGTTTTTTGGCTTTTCGAGCCTATGGCACTTTTCAACTATTTGTGCGTTTCCAGCATTAGTCTCATGATTACAACGCCGACATCTTTAGGGATTCGCAAAAATTCTCGGATGTTGCTATATATGCATCGGTTTGAATTGTGTCTTGGTCAATAGTTGGGTTGCCGGCTCCGTGCTTGCCTCCTATTTTCCGCTTTGTTCGGCTAGGTGTGCCAAGGAGAACCATCGCGATTGTGCTTCCAGCTCGCATTGTCAAGCACCTCGATGGAGAAAGCCGCCACTGATCGTCACAATAGGCGTAAACTGGTCAGCGATCCGATGACTATGTTAAATGACGGGCCGTTCATAACATTGGCCGAAGTGTTTACGGCTTGACCTCGGCTGTCGCCGAACACTAACCGGGGGCTCGTAGCTAGCTTCCCCAGTATAAAGCTCCTATGACTAAGTGAAAGTTTTAAAGCCCGCATATTTGATTGCCTCGTTTCTACTAACACAACCGCCTTCGGGCACTGAGACGTCGGCTAAGGGTTGTTTTGTCAGTATGGAAACACCCTGCATAGTATCTACCAAGGGGTAGAAGCCGACGATGGGCCACTTTCAACTGATAAACGGTCACAATGGAGTCAAAATAATGATGTAAAGTACTTGGATACATAGAATCATTACACATAATCTGTGATTTTACTATGGATATCGATCCTTAATTCTGCCACCCGTGCCCACATTAAGGCTCAAGGGCTACTGGGCTTCGTGCTCATTATTTACAAATATTAAAGGGGCACATCGATCCCCTGATCTGGTGTTGCCACCCGACCACTGTCTTGGGGGCTACTGCATTGCCTATTCAATGCAGAAAATTCAAAGGGCTCAATGTTCGGCGTGATCGAACTATGCGCATACATGTCTTCAGACAATAATAGGTACCATATGGACCTATCCGGCGTCAAGCTAGTATACTGCAGCGACTTCTCACGACCCTCTCTCAGGGGCCCGTTCGCCGATCACTATTATCTCTAATATATTACACTGAGTTTTTATTCCTATGTATGCTGCCGAGCTAGGAGTTGATCCTCAGGCTGATTTCGTGCATCGACCTGAGTCTCAGGGGCTACTGGGAACAACGGTTTTATAATTTCCTTCAGGTGTGTCTCGGGTTTTAGACTAATACACACCTTGAGGTATACTGGCTATATATCTCGGCAGAGGATAAACCAGTTAAAAATATTCACAAAAAATCAGCCCGCGGTCGGGGTGGTGCACCACCTCCAAGGCAGTCCGGCATAAAGCTTGGGCGCCAGCGGCTAGCTCCATAAAGGGCATTTCCGGCATTAAGCTCGGCTAAACTCCTTCAACTTTTTTGTACCAAGATGATCTATGACATCTTGGATATAGTCCGGCGTTGGAGCTTGAATACAGTCCGGCGCTGGAGCTTGGACACAGTCCGGCGTTGGAGCTCGAATACAGTCTGGCGCTGGAGCTTGGACACAGTCCGGCGTTGGAGCTCGGATACATTTCGGCGTTGGAGCTCGGAAGCAGTCCGGCATTGGTGCTCGGCTGCAAAAGATACCTTGAATGCAGTCCGGCATTGGAGCTCAGACGTAAGAGGACACTACCTCCTGGGAAAAACTTCAAACCCGAGGCGTGGCATAAAAATAACAAGGCATTGATAAAGGCCGGAAACTTAAAGGCGCTCCTCGGATACCCAACGTGTAAACTCTTCGGATGCACTTCGGCGATCCTCAATATCGAAGATGAGAAGATTTGTTGAACCAGTTTTCGAGACCGACGACCGAAGATGAAGAATAGTTCAGAAGAATTGAGGAGCATCCCTAACTTGAAGATCGGTTCAGGGGGCTACTGACGGTGTCTTGGACTAGGGGGTACTCACCACGTCGTCTCCCGATCAGTTGGATTGGGCCGAGGACCCCCATGGCCATATACTCATGGGCCAGTCCGGACAGCTGCCGCATACAAGGAAGATTGCACAAGACTTGGCGATCAAGACAAGGACTCCTCCCCCACTGGCGTATTTGGCTAGGACTCTTGTTATCCTAGGTCTCTGGTGCATTATATAAACCAGGTCCAGGCTAGTCGATAGATCAGATATACAACAATTATACCATAGGCTAGCTTCTAGGGTAAAGCCTCTACGATCTCGTGGTAGATCTACTCTTGTACTACCCATATCATCAAGATCAATCAAGAAGGAAGTAGGGTATTACCTCCATAGAGAGGACCCGAACCTGGGTAAACATCGTGTCCCCTGTCTCCTGTTACCATCATCCTTAGACGCACAGTTCGGGACCCCCTACCCGAGATCCGCCGGTTTTTTCACCGGCAGCCGCAAAGTGATATGATGTGTTACATGCTAGATCGGTGTGACTTAGAATCGGAGTCCTGACACTCCAGCCGGTTAGGCATCGCGTTCTGAGCATCCAAGAGTCATTGTGGATCGCCGGTGAATGAAGTCTGTGAAGGTTTGGAAGTATACCTTGAAGACTTACCAGAGTGATTGGGCGAGGACTAGGTGTCCTTAGCTCAAGGGGAATAAGGTGACGACGTGGTCTTCTGAGTTGAATCTCAGCCTCCCTAACCAGACGTACAGTTGTCACAGCAACTGGAACTGGTCCAACAAATCATGTGTCCTCAACAAGTGACTGGTTCTATCCTCTCCCTCTCCTTACTTACAGTTTGTCTTCGTGAAGTCATTGCCTGCTTGCACTACCTGTTTGACTTCACTGTGTGACTACTATCATTGTTTGGCTTCATACTATCTTACATCCTGAACTTTATTACCTAACTGCTATTAGTCTTCATGCTTCCACTTCATTGCATACTTGACTATGGCTTGCTTAGTGTAGCCTACCTTCCGTTGCATATCAATAGGTTCATTTCTATTGTATGTCTTCAAAACTCTCATGTTTTGAAGACTTTCATAAAAATCGCCTATTCACCCCCCTCTAGTCGATAACTAGCACTTTCAGCTACGACTCGTTCCAGGCTTGGCCTCACATGGAGGGCGGGGGGGGGGGGGTCATGACCCCCTCCCCCTGCTCGGCTTTGCGCTAATGCATGCAGTGCACTTGGTTGACAGGCGCAGTGTGGTTATTCTATTTCCAACCCCCAACCATGCAAACAACCCCAGATCCACACCCCTAAGATAGATAGTGGGGTCACGGGATGCGACGGACTCGCCTCCACATGCGACACCGGGGCATGCCGCGTCGTTGCCTTCTCTGGCTCGCTCCAGGGTCGGCCTCGTAGGGGGAGGGGAGGGGCGGGGGTCATGACCCCCTCCCAGTGCTCGGCCTCACGCTAATGCACACAGTGCGCTTGGTTGACAGACACAGTGCGTCTATTCTGTTTCCAACCCCGAAACACGCACGCAGCCCCAGAGCCACACCCCCAAGATAGATAGTGGGGTCACGGGGTGCGACTGACTCACCTTGACATGCGAAGCCACGACATGTCGCGTCATCGCCTGCTCCGGCTCGTTCCTGGCCCCTGTTCTGGCACGACCAAGTAATAGGGCTTCTCTGCCAATTTAAGCCAATCAGGGTGTTTCGTAGAGTTATAGAACTTTTCAACATAAATCTTCTTCAACAGTTGAGTCATCCTCCTCATCTGACAAAAGGGGGAAAGGCAACACAAAGTAAAAAGCCACACATCACAGATCAATAAACAAAAAGGTACAACAAAATTACATAGAAGTTATATGAATAAGTTATAACTATCAGACGATGCAAATATAAGTTCTTCACAATGTCTAGACGGTCCCTCTTTTAATGAATGTGAGTTCATTCATTTTATCACTCTTTTACCAAAGTTTGACGGTGGGAGCAATGCAGTTCTGTGTCACATATGTTGTAGTGCGCTATATTAACAAGTGTGGTGCTATGTGTATTAACAATGTAGTCAGTGTGCGGTTTAAAAAATGCAGTAGGAGAAATACAAGCTTTGTAGTTGGCTAAAAAATGTATAGCAAAAACCAGTAAACGCTTGAAGCACAACAAGTAAAAAAAAATTTGGTAAACCGAAATGAGAAAACATGACATACCACTTTAGTGCAATCTGAGTAGAAGTCGCTCCTGCGCCACTTTGTTGTGTAATCCGCATGACCACCGTACCTCCTTGTGCCGTGTATATAAATGGTCTAGCGATGCTGGTTCATCGTGTATAGGACGTAATGTTCATCCTTGGAGCGCGGCATCAAAATCTTTCACCTCAAAAAACTAATGAAATGAAGTTCATTCGACAAATATCATTAGGACCACTGCCTCAAATAACTATAAAAGAAATGCAACAAATAAGAAAGAAAGGATGGAAGCAATTGCGTTACCAGTTTTGCGTCCAACGGGTTTTTATCGCCAACAAAAACCTTGAACTGCTTAACCGCATCTTCTAAAACAAATGGGCTATGCACAATCGGCACACAGGGTATCCTTCATCATTTCTCTTCACATCGACTTCCATTTGAAGAACATACTGCATAGAAAAAGAACAAATGGGACATGCAAAAAGAATAAGATGCATGCACACATGGACATAAAAAATCAGTACAAGAGAAAAAATGCACCAAAGAAAAAAAGACATGACAACAGACACATTTACCGTGATAAATAAAGGTTAAAGTAGCATGCATTCACCAGAACGATAAACTAAACTCATTCATGCAAGCTCCTTTGCTAAATGTTTTAAAGATATATTAAACTTTGACTGTTTCGACATCACCAAAAACATTATTCACCATCAAGAACGCGTTACTGCGATAAAGATACACATATGGGATCAAAATAAAGTTCAAAATAAAACACACAAAATGGTGAAGGGCACACACATAAAACTTACTCATTGTATTTGGTTAAAAATCTTGGCTGAGAACGAGATCCTTGATTTTCCTCGCCTCATCAATATATTTGAACCTTGGAGGCCTCAATTTCTCTAAAGAGTCTCTCAACTTAATAGCCCTCTCACCTGCCCTCTTGTTCAAAAATACTTGAGCCTCATCAACGGGAGGATGATTGATTGCTGCACTCCTAGTCCTAGTGATGGGTGGTACCGGCGTAACAAAATCATCATCAATATCAAATACCTCATGCGAAGAGCCAGGTCGAGCAACTTTTTCACCATCAAGTCCAGATGCCACATCCGTTTTCAAACCATCTCCAGCCAAAGAACCAGAATTTTTGTGGAGAGATTTTAATGGCACAATCCTCCACAACTACCTCAGAACCCTGGGACTCAAACAATGATGTACAATCTCCATGAAGACCCCCATCAAAACCTAATAACAAGGAGAAAAACATGGGAACACTCAGCTCAAATACAAAACCAGAAACATTAAATGTAGCTCACTAAAATAAAAAAATGCAGTTCACTAAAGAATACAAATGCAACCCACTTGTTTAGAACAATGCATCACACTTGCCTAGAACAATGCATCTCACTTGCACCGAATAAGCAGCTCACTTCCACAACAATACGTAGCCCTCCACTATCAAATGTGTACGATCAAGATCAGGGACTCACGGGAAGATATCACAACACAATTCTAGACACAAATAAAATAATACAAGCTTCATATTATAAGCCAGGGGCCTCGAGGGCTCGAATACAAGCTCGATACACAAGAGTTAGCGGAAGCAACAATATCTGAGTACATACATAAGTTACACAAGACCGCCTTAAGAAGGCAAATAAAAAAGTAACAACGATCGAAGAGGCAAGGCCTCCTTCCTGGGACCTCCTAACTACTCCTAGTCTTCGGTGGCCTCCATGTAGTAGTATCCTTCGGTGGTGGCATTTGGCTCCAGGGAACCACCATCTGGTTGCATCAACCGGAAAGAAGAAAGAAGGGGGAAAGGGGTAGCAAAGCAACCATGAGTACTCATCCAAAGTACTCTCAAGAATCAGAGCTATACTAAGTATGCATTGCTATCAAAGGAAGGGATGTATCTGTGGACTGAACTGCAGAATGCCAAAATAGAGGGGAAAGCCCAGCCTATTGAAGACTAGCATCTTCAAGCAGCTCCAAACATCTTGCAGCATGTAGAAGAGTAAAGAATAGCAGTTTATAATTAACAAGCATGTTGTAACATCAACGCCCAGAGATCCCTCCTCGACTCCCTGCAAGAAAGCAATCCCGGAGCCACATATCCATCACATGTCTCAAGTAACCAGTTCTAGTTCTAATAGATCAGGATACAACACTACAAAAAAGACACATCTGTGACATTTTGGGCCGAACGAATTTTTTTTCTGTCATACACATGACACTTCTATGACGATAATTGTGCAAAACCCGGTATCATCATAGATGTGGTGGGCTCCTACTTCTATGACAAGAAATCATGACAGAAAACTGGCTTTTCGTCCTGGGCGGGCCGCTGCATGACATTCTTTGGGCCATCCATGACGTAAAAAACCGTGGTAGCTAGAAGCGAGGGGGAGGAAAATTTTAGGGAGTTCCTGGTTACGGTGGGAGGTCGGGGGCCTAGCGATGCGCGTTTCTCTCATACACGTACATGCGTGTGTGCGGCGTTGAGCTCTACCCGAACCCGGCGATTACCTTTGACGCTTCGCTACTTGAACCCGAAGCGATCGATCGATGGCTGTTAATCGAACCCGATCGAGCGATTCTTCGCTCATCGATGCTAATCGAAGCCGATCGATGTTGCCTCCGGGATGAGCAGGTGAGTGTTGGGGGGGTTGGATGAGCAATGGCGGTGGCGTTGCCTCTGGATGGACAGGACCCCGTGGTGTGGTGGAGGGTTGGATGAACAGTAGACGGTGGAGGGGTTCCCATGGAGGGGTGGTTGAACAGGACCCCATGGTGTGGAGGGCTGGATGAACAGATATCGATGGAGGGTGCCCGTGGAGGGTGGTTGAACAGGACCCGTGGTGTGGAGGGCTGGATGAGCAGAGAGCGGTGGAGGGGTGGTTGAGCGATGGCGGTGGAGTAAGCGCACGTTGGAGGCTGGATGAGCAGGAGCCCGTGGAGGCTGGAGGAGGTCGACGGTGGAGATGAACAGGTATCCGTGGAGTCCCATTTTGCGATACGCCACACCCTCCCGATGAACAGGACACCCGTTTGACCGTGGCGCTCCAACACAAGTCCGTTTAACTGCTTTTTGCGGTAGGCCACACCCTCCCGAGCAACAGGACCCCCGTTTCGACCATAGGAGGTCCGTTTAGCTTCGTTTACGGTACACCACCCCTCCCGATCAACAGGACCCCCGTTTGACCGTAGGAGGTTCGTTTAAATCCGTTTTGCGATGCGCGCACCCTCCCAATGAACAGGATCCCGTTTCGAACGTGGCCGGTCAAACACAAGGTCGTTTCCTCCTTTGTGTGGTATGCCAGGCCTCGTTTCCATCGCCTGTTCCGTCCAATCCCTCCCGATGAACACGGCCATGCATTCCGTTTCGATCCATCCGGTTGGTTCCCACGCGTTTCGTTACCTCCCGATGAACACGACGCATTCCGTTGCCTCCCCATGAACACGACGCATTTCGTTGCCTCCCCATGAACACGATGACTTTCTCCGTTCCGACCCAGCCATGTACACGAGCCCTGGCCGTACATATGCGCGAGTAAGCGTTCGAGACCCCGCCCGTATGTACACATACGTGGCTGTATTTTCTTTCTTGCACCCTGGACGCTGTATGTACGTGTACATGCTACGTGCGCGCCTCTACTACAACACGTGTGTGCCTCTACTACGACACGTGCGCGCCTCTACTACGACACGTGCGCGCCTCTACATCGACCAGTATATATGTACGTACACGTTCGCGACCAGAATGACAACGCTACGTACGCTTCGACCAGGTGGGTCCCGACTGTCAAGCACTTCCTTGCGTGCGAAGATGTAGCTGGTGGGTCCCAGCAGTCAGGGAGGCAAATCGTTTTTTTCCCGGACGCACTTCCTTGCGTGCGAAGGTGTAGCTGGTGGGTCTCAGCAGTCAGGGGGGAAACATATTTTTCACGAAATACAGTGGCCCGTCCGGTGGGTCCCCGCTGTCAGGTGGAGGAATAATTATTTTGTGCGTAATAAGGAGGCACTTCCTTGCTGCGGCCATGGACCCAGCTGTCACCGTCTCCACGCACAGTACTCTTCTGATGGAAGTCGGTCGTTGACCACATTGACCACGCCACGCCGAGAGCACCACGGCGGTGGACGACGGCGAGGCCTAGGAAGGGGACGACACGGAGGCAGGGAAGTCTCGGCAGTTGTTTCCCATGCGGAGGGGAGTACGACTGTACGAGGGTTTACTGGTTCGTCTGCCGTCACCGGAGAATAACAGCAGGTGTGGGTGAGTAGAGGGATGGCTAGGCCAGCGATGGGAGTACGGTGGGGCGATGAGGCCTGCGTGGCAGCACAGCCGGCCGCAGGAAGGAGGGAGCAGGCAGTCCCGCCGACGCTTGTTTGAGCGGCTGGAGCAGGAAGAGCAGAGACTGAAGAAGCACAACAACCGTTGGATGGACCCCAACAGTCGGTGCTTGTGCGTCAACCTTTTTTTTTGGAAAACCTCAAATGTGTGGAAAACAGCTTACAGCCCATCTGCCATTATTTCTAATAATTTACAGCCCATTTGCTAATTCTTAAGGTTTTTTTGGAGCCCATATTCTTTTTGTTAGCCTTACAACCCATATTGTGGCCACGGTTAAAAAATTATACGAAATTTTGCATATTTCGGTGCGGTCCGAACTGTTTTTAATCCCGAAATTTCGACTCACATTCAAACCGATTTTAAAGATAAATGTACATCAATATAAAATCCAACAAATTCTCCACACATAAAAATTAATTTAATTTAAAATCTTGAAATGAAAAAATGATATTTGAAACTAATTGCTGGTTTGATGTGTTTTAAAAATGTACAACCCATTTCTCATTACTGATGGGCCATTTTCTCGGCCAGCTAAATGAAAGCTCTCCTCGTCTTGAAAGATTTGCAGCCCAACAGGCCTGACAAAGCGACTTACATGGCAAATCACAAAAAAACTGGGTTGTGGCCGTGGACCTTGCTGTCAGCCTCTCCACGTACAGTACTCTTCCGATGGAAGTCGTTCCTTGACCATGTTGACCACACCGCGCGAAGAGCACCACGGCGTTGGACAACGGTGAGGCCTAGGAAGGGGATGATGCGGAGCCGGGGAAGACGCGGCAGTGGAAGCCCGCGTGAGAGAGTACGAGGTTCACCGTTGGCTGCGGTGTGAGGCTGCCGTCGCCCTTGAGGGCCGGCCAGTGGTGGGAATAGTAAAGGCGATGAGGCCTCCAAGGCAAGACAGCCAGCCACGGGAGGCGGGAGCATGCGCACGACCGGTCTGCTTTGGTATTTGAGCAAGAAGACCAGAGGTTGAAGAAGCACCACGGCCGTTGGATGGACATCGTATAGTCACTGAAGCTAGAATCGTTCATATTGACTAAAGTTGACAAAGGCCCCCGTCCCAGTCAACTTAGTAGGCCCACAAGTCAGCCTCCACCATGGTGGGTCCCAGCTAGCGAGGGAGTATTCATTTTTGTGCGTAATAAGGAGGCACTTCCGATGGGTGCGAGCCGATAAGCGGGGACGTTTTCTCAAAAAATCGCTGGCCCGTCTGGTGGGTCCCGGCGGTCGGCGAATCATTTTTTCATGAAATACGGTGGCCCGTCCGGTGGGTCCCAGTGTCGTGGAGGAATAATTATTTTGCGCGTAATAAGGAGGCACTTCCTTGCGGCTGCCGTGGACCCACCGGCAGCCTCTCCACGTCTGATCCACGTCCGATGGAAGTCGTTCATTGACCATGTTGACCACGCCACGCCGAGCACCAGGCGGTGGGCGGCGGCGAGGCCTAGGAAGGGGCGGCGGGAGCCGGGAAGACACGGCGGTGGATGCACACGCGAGAGAAGTACGAGGTTCACTGGTTCGGCTCTTGCTGCCGTCGCCACAGAATAATAGGGGGTGTGGGTGAGTGGAGGGATGGCTTGGCCAGTGGTCGGAGTAGTAGGGGCCGGTGAGGCCTCCGCGGCAGCACAGCCAGCCACGGGAGGCAGGAGCAGGCGGCACGACCGACGCTGCTTTGGGCGGCTGGAGCAAGAAGACCAGAGGTTGAAGAAGCACGACGGTCGTTGGATGGACATCGTATGGTCACTGCAGCTAGAATCATTTATATTGACTAAGTTGACAAAGCCCTTGGTACGTCAACTTAGTAGGCCCACATGTCAGCTTCTGAAATGGTGCGCCCCAAATGACAGGGGGAGGAATCATTTTTTGGGCGGGTGAAGCTAGAATATCCGAGATTGAAGAAGAAGCATGGCATCCGTTGGATGGACATCCAACGGCCACTGCTACTAGAACCGTGTGTTGACCATAAGTTGACAAAGCCTTGCATACGCGTCAACTCTGTATTTTTAGGGGACGTGTCAACTTAGTAAGGCCAGAAGTGTGTGGCAGAGAACTTATAGCCCATTTGAGATTTGTAAGAATGTGTAGCCCATTTTTAAATTCTAATGGAATTTACTACAGCCCATTTATAGTTTGTTAAAAGCACAGCCCATTTCAACCAACCGTTCAAAACAGAATTCAATAAAATTTCCCACATTTTGATGGGATCAGAAATATTTTTATCCCGAAATTTCTAGTCAGATTAAATACAATTACAATATAAATTTATATTACGTAAAAATCCAAAGAAACATTGCACTCGCAACAATTAATGAAATTAAAATTTTCATTATCCAAAAATAATATTTTATAAAGTAATCACGTGTTTGGTGCATTTTTTATAGTTACTGCCAGCTTTTATAATTACATCCCATTTATTATTTCTTAAAGCCCATTTTCTTGTTAAGCCTAATGCAGCCCTCCTAGGAAAGATTTGCAGCCAGTGAAGCGGAGAATAACAACTTGACCTTTCCCGGTATTCCTAAAAAGTATAGCTGGGCTAGCCATTTTCAGCTTGGAAAAAAATTAATATCTCGGCTGGATATCCGCCCAGGCTAGACAGGCCACAGCTCGCACGATTAATACACTGCAGCGATGTTTTCGTTGTTGTTCAGAGGAGAAAAATTAATATCTGGGCTAAACATCGAAAAACTCTGCAAAGTGCTCACACCTCAAAAACACAAATCTTGCTCGAGCTGCTTGGTCCCAAATTGTCGGCCCTTCTTGTGCAATTCTCTCGTTTATTGACTACTACATAGGTTGACAATGGTGTGGGACCATGATGTCAGGAAACCAGGAGGAAGCAAAATAAATTATAGTTATATATATATAATAAGGAGGCACTTGCGTACGTGAGGCTATGGACCTGGTGGGTCCCCATTGTCATCCTCTCCAAGTAAAGTCATCTCCTCGCCCGCGCGCGCTTTTCGCCTGAAACAGTCAGCGCCGCCCACCCCGCTTCCCGGTGCAGGCGATTGCTCCGCCTTCAAACGACACAAGTGCAGTCCGTCTGTCCATCTGCCGCCCACATTAATGATACGCGGTGGCCGAGGTGGCTACTCCGACGCCACACGTCCGTCCCTCCGCCCGCCCACCATTGCTATATAAACTGCCGCGCCGCCCATAGTCGTAGTCATCCGCGTCTGTTCCCTTTCTCCTGTCCACACCACTACTGCCACCATGGCTACCTCGCGCTCCAGCGCTCTTCGGGACGGGCGGACGACGGACCACAAGGAGATGGCAGCCATTGCTGCCGAACGGTTCGCCGGCAGGCAGCCGAAGGACGACGACGTCCCAATGGAGAACATGGTAGTCGAGGATCCGGTGCCAACCCCCTCCTCTGCGCCATCCTCGCCGGTGCATTGCACCATGACCATCGGCGAGGCCCATGCCCAATATATGGTCAGGGTGAGGCAGATGCGTGAGGTGCAGTTCCGGGAGGCGCAGGCCGACGCCGCCTACAACCACCATCTCCTCAAGGAGCACCTGCAGGCGGAGGAGCAGGTCGCCGCGGAGCGGGCGGAGCAGGAGGAGCTGCTCGACTCGTACCACTCCGCCCGCAAGGGCCGCCTCGAGCGCTGGCGGTACCGCATGTGGGTGGCAGAGGCTACGGCCGCCTACAAAGAGGCTAGCAAAGAGGGCGATGAAGCGGGCGAGGCGCTATTTGGCGAGACCGAGGACGAGGCAGAGGACAATGCCGGCTCCGACGAGTCCCCGCTCTGCTGGCCTCAACGAGGCCCTGCTCTGCCGAGGCCCCGCGGCGCCAACAACGAGGCAGAGGACACCGCCGGCTCCGCCGAGGCCCAGCCCCACCAACAACGAGGCAGAGGACATCGCCGGCTCTGCCGAGGCCCCACCCTACCGGCAACGAGATAGAGGACATTGCTGGCTCCACCGAGGCCCCGCCTTGCTGCCAACGAGGCCGCGCCACACAGAAAACGAGGAAGAGTAGAACACGGTAGGTCACCGCCGCTCGGGTCCAAGTAAGGCCATCGCTGCTAACCTCCGGTTGAAGCCAAGCTAGGCGGGTTGACCATTGACGGCCCGTTAGCTTCTTCGCGGCGACGTGGAGTCGGAGAGCTATGCTGGAGAAGAACGTTGCTTCTACTTAACTGCTAGTGCAGTTGGCTGACTGACACGTGGGCCCAACAGGCCACATGTCAGTTACACAACTGCACCTGCAGTTAAGTCATTGAAGCTTCTGTTCAGCTCAGCGGGACACAAGTGGGTAGCTTTGGTTAATTAATTATACCTCCAACGCACCCCTTTTTAGTTGAAGAATGTATGAAATGTAATGAAATACGACATGTTTATATGAAATCTGACCGTGTATGAATGAATTTATTTCGATTAGTTCGAATTCATGTATCACTGGCATTGGATGAACATGCAAAACAATACATACTAGCATTATTCCCAGGGTTCTAGTCTGCGTACAAGTTTTGTCTGCAGTCAAAGTATCTCTACTTTGACCAATCTTGTACAAAAAAGTAGTATGCACTTTCACAATGTGCGAAGTAAAAAGGAACAGAAGGAGTACAAAGAGTTTGAGCAGCTTTTTAGCGTTTCTGTACATTGCAATCAAACACACAGGCCTGACAATTCATAGAGAACATTCAAAACAATCAATGATTATGTATCTCAACGACTCACATGCCAGAGGCAATATTTACTTCACAACTAAAGAATAAAGAAAAAAATGATCGATGTTGCTGACAGCAAAGGGTGTCCCATTCGAAAATATCAAACGCATGTCTTGCTAAAATAAATGAGCAAAATTTGACAAGGTTGTCCCATTCCAAAATATCAAATGCCTACGATTGTGGAATGGGCAGGGGTTGCCATCAGTTCGGACATTGACATGGCACCTCGTGCTAAATAAACCAGCTGTTCTTTTTGTGCAGTTCCACCAAAATCAACCAAATTCGCGCGTAGCTTGTATGATTTTGCCCTTATATGTTGCAACGCCTTGAACTTATCGGCACCTCCTTTCTTGTGGTGGAAATGAATGATTCGATGTATTCATGAACATTTTGTGCAGTTCCCATTGGAATCAAGCTGAGCACCCGTGTTTGCACAAATACAAAAAAGTGATTAGTATAAAGCAAACTGTACTATGAGTTGACAGTTTCAACAGGCACATACATGGTCCATGTAGAGCCCACTTTTAGAAAAATGGAACTCACCAGAAAGAATCCTAGAACATCATTGTACTCGCGCATCACAGCAAAAAAATGGAGATTTGTCAGTCCTTCTGAGCTGAAGTTAGTTTGGTCTTGTGGGGAGTAATGTAACCATCCTTCAACTGCTCCTTCGATGAGAAGATAGACAGGCTTCTTCATCCCGCATAATCGGAACAAGTCACTTCACGTACTCCATATTCTTCTTCAGAGGAAGATGATCCTGTTGTGCAAAGACAAGAGGACTACTAAATGCTAGCATCCCTGTTTGCTCGAAAAAAAGGAAAGGAAATATTTAAAACAACATAGATGACGCATTTCTCAAGGACAATACCACTTTTTCATGACAGTATATAAACAGTAGCACAACACCAATAGAGATGACAAAGCTCAATCATATGGATGAAATCAGTGGGCGAGTACCAACCTTTGTCAGGAGGCTTATTGTGTAGAGCATACAGATGAAGCACTTCTCCGGAACCATCTGTTTCTATCTACGATGGTGGCCATGCTTACTATATACTCCTCGATTAGTTTAATGTTTCCAACATCTTCTTGTGCAGTTCCACTAAAATATATAGTATCTTCAAAGAAGATCCCTATTTGCACAAGTAGAGGTAATTACATATTACATCAAGAGTGGCATCAAATCAGTGGAAAAACAATTACTCGTTCCAGCCATAGCAATAAATTAAGATGCAAAACTATATCATTACTTGTATCATCACAGTTCCAGTGCTTCATTACAGCAGAACAGTCGAAGCTTTAACATGATCCTTTATCCTAACGGGAAAAGGAGGTTTTTCGACATAAGCAGTAGGAATAATAGGATCAATATATGTAATGGTCTTTTCTTCGACTGTAATAGGTGCTATTACTTTCACTTCAACAGGAGGATTATATTTAAACCACTTCTCTTTAGGGAGATCAACGTGAGTAGCAAAGGATTCACCAAAAGTAGCTACTATCTCAGAGTCAAGTCCATACTTAGCGCTAAATCCACGAAAAGCATCGGTATCCATAAAAGATTTAACACAATCGAACTTAGGTGTCATACCTGACTCCTTACCATCGTCGGAACCCCAATCTTCAGAGTTGCGTCTAATTCTTTCCAATAAGTCCCATTTGAAATCAATAGTCTTCAGCATATAAGAACCAGCACAAGAAGTATCAAGCAGGTTGCGATTATTAAGAGAAAGCCGAGCATAAAAATTATAAATAATCATTTCCCGAGAGAGCTCATGGTTGGGGCATGAATATAACATTGACTTAAGCCTCCCCCAAGCTTGAGCGATGCTTCCTCCTTCGCGAGGCCAGAGATTATATATGTAATTACGATCACGATGAACAAGATGCATAGGATAGAACTTCTGGTGAAATTGCAGCTTCAATCGCTTATAATTCCAAGATCCCGTATCATCACATAGCCTATACCATGTCAATGCATCTCCCTTCAAAGATAAAGGGAAGACCTTCCTTTTGACAACATCATCGGGAATACCTGCAAGCTTAAATAATCCACAAACTTCATCCACAAAGATAAGGTGTCAATCGGGATGCAATGTTCCGTCTCCTGCAAAAGGATTAGCTAGCAGTTTTTCTATCATACTCGAAGGAATCTCAAAGTGAATATTTTCATAAGGTTCAGTAGGTTGAGGAGCATCTCTTTGCTCTTCTGGTTGGGGTGAAGATACCCCAAACAAGCCCCTCAAAGGATTAAGTTCCATAGTGAAAAGTGACAGAAAATTTCAGCACACTATATAAATGTTTCCTTACCAAGTTCCACTCACCAAAAGCGCTACACTCCGGACAACAGCGCCACAAAAGTGTCTTGATGACCCACAAGTATAGGGGATCTATCGTAGTCCTTTCGATAAGTAAGAGTGTCGAACCCAACGAGGAGCAGAAGGAAATGATAAGCGGTTTTCAGCAAGGTATTCTCTGCAAGTACTAAAATAAGTGGTAACAGATAGTTTTGTGATAAGGTAAATTGTAACGAGCAACAAGTAACAAAAGTAAATAAAGTGCAGCAAGGTGGCCCAATCCTTTTTGTAGAAAAGTACAAGCCTGGACAAACTCTTATAATAGGAAAAGCGCTCCCGAGGACACATGGGAATATCATCACGCTAGTTTTCGTCACGTTCATATGATTCACGTTCGGTACTTTGATAATTTGATATGTGGGTGGACCGGTGCTTGGGTGCCCTCTCCCGATGAGATGAGCGTTGGTGATGATGATGACGATGATTTCCCCCTCCCGGAGGGAAGTGTCCCCGGCAGAACAGCTCCGCCAGAGCCCTAGATTGGTTCCGCCAAGGTTCCGCCTTGTGGCGGCGGAGTTTCGTCCCGTAAGCTTGCCCACGATTTTTTCCAGGGTAAAAGTGATGATATAGCAGAAGATGGACGTCGGAGGCCCACCAGGGGCCCCAGGAGATAGGGGGCGCGCCCTCTGTCTCCTGGACAGGGTGTGGGCCCCCTGGCCTATTTCTTTTGCTCATAATTTCTTATAAATTCCAAAAAGTTGTTTCGTGGAGTTTCAGGACTTTTACAGATGTGCATAATAGGTTTCCAACGTTTGCTCCTTTTCTAGCCAGAATTCCAACTGCCGGCATTCCCCCTCTTCATGGTAAACCTTGTAAAATAAGGGAGAATAGCCATAAGTATTGAGATATATTTTGTAATAACAGCCCACAATGCAATAAATATTGATATAAAAGCATGATGCAAAATGGACGTATCAGGCGGCAGTAGTCTAACCCTGATATATCAGGACACGGTCTGCAAAATGGGGATAGACCAACAAAAATCAGCCATAGTAATACTACCTTCAAGGGAGTAATACCAGGCCCAGAGGCCCGCTCTACGGGCTCTCTAATGCTAGAAGCAGTATTCGGTTCACCCGACAACTATCGAAGTGAAACGTTACACTTCGACATTGCTCCATTCCTAAGCGGCTATCAAGCATTACTCGGACGAAAATCTTTCGCTCGTTTTAATGCAATACCACATTACGCTTCTCTCAAGCTTAAGATGCCCGGTCCGTGCGGCACCATCACAGTTAATGGAAACATTGAGCGTTCTTTACATGCGGATGAACGTGCGGCTGCTTTAACAGCCGAACACTAGACGGCCTCACCAACCTGAACAAATGACCGGTCATTAAGACCACGGACACGGTTAGACGATTCCGGCACATCACTAGATATACTCAAGATAGGTCTGCTGGTCACACCCTTATAGACGGTACCAGGGGCTTCCCGCATGTAAAATGGGCTACAGCTCAACTTTACTTATCGTGAATTTTACATGGTTTATTTAGAGTAACCAATTTTTCGCACGACAACTCTCAACTAAGTTCCTCTCTTTTACAGATGACAATTGTGCTACACCCGTCTGGGACATGGCACAACGGAGACACAGGCGCAGACGTGTAGCAGGGACCCGCTCAAAGGTTTATTTTTAGATTAAGACCCTGCGTAAACCTTATTTATTGTCTCTTGTTGTTTACATCCTCCGGATTCTCAGTACAACCGAAAAGGATGCTGACGTTATTGGCATGTGGCCATGTCAGAATATTGCATGTGCCCGGACACTTGGGGCTTCTTATCAATGGCATTTTTTAGCCCGGCATATATTATAAAGACTGAATACCTTAGGCAGTGTTCGGCATCGCGAGTTTGGCCTTATATGGATCAGCTCCGAATCATGTCTTTGGTCAAATGTTGGGTTTGCCCGGCTCCTGTGTTTTGCTACCTTACGTTCCGCTCTATCGGCTAAGGTGGCACCAGGAGAACTATTGCGATTGTGCCCTGGTTCATCCGGACGAGCACCTTAGTAGAGAAAGCCGAAAACTGACTGTCATGATAAAGCACGAGACTGGTCAACCACTCGATGACCTAGCGGAATCTTTAGGATTCCTCCGCATTAATGAAGGGCCGTTTCCCGGCCAGCAATGTACGTGCCCTGTATTCGGACGTGCGTGGAGCCACCAGGGGCTATATAGTAGCCCCACAGTCAAACTCCTATGGATAAGTGAAGGTGTTAAAGCAATATAGTCCGATTGCCTAGTTCCCTGCGCTATGAAAGCACAAGTGCTCCCTAGGTGGTTTTGGTAATTAATGTCAACATATCTCTTGTTGGACTAACACTTTTATCTAGTATGTTTCAGATAAGTTCAACAATGGAGTGGCATGGACTAAAGGATGTGGGCACTCCTTCAAGATGCTAAGGACAAAGGATTGGCTGAAGCTTCAAGCTCAAGACTCTTCATTTTACATTTTAGTGATCCAAGATCACATTGAGTCTACAGGAAAAGCCAATACTATCAAGCAGGGATGAGGTGTTGCTTAATGAGCCTTTTGCTTCATGTGCTTAGTGATATGCTCCAAAACCCTCCACTACTTTCTCACTTCCACACATATGACCTAAACCTAAAGTCAAACTCGGCCCTACCGATTCTTTCTATCCGGCGCCAGCAAGTTCAGATGTCATAGCCACTGCCACAAACCCTAGGCAAATCGGTTTCATCGATAGGGATCTCAGTCTCACCGAGATGGGATTGTAATCTCTCTGTGTATTTCCATTACCAAAAACGGTCACACCGAGTTTGTGCAATCGGTACTACCGAGATTGCAATGCAAACTCTCCGGTTAGCTTATTACCAAAATCGGTCCCACCGAGTTTGAGTAATCGGTCTCACCGAGTTTTAGTGACCAACTCTCTGGTTAGCTAATTACCAAATTCGGTATCACCGAGTTTGAGTAATCGTCACCGAGATTACGTTATTCCCTAACCCTAACCATATTGGTCCTACCGAGTTGCATGTCAGTCCCACCGAAAACCCTTACGGTCACTAGGTTTACTAAATCGGTCTGACCGAGTTTGATGATTCGGTCCCACCGAGTTTGGTAAATTGTGTGTAACGGTTAGATTTTGTGTGGAGGCTATATATACCCTCCACCTCCTCTTCATTCAGAGAGAGAGCCATCGTAACAAGCCTACACTTCCAAATCCTATTTCTCGAGAGAGAACTACCTACTCATGTGTTGAGGCCAAGATATTCCATTCCAACCACATGAATCTTGATCTCTAGCCTTCCCCAAGTTGCTTTCCACTCAAATATTCTTTCCACCAGATCCAAATCCTATGAGAGAGAGTTGAGTGTTCGGGAGACTATCATTAGAAGCACAAGAGCAAGGAGTTCATCATCAACACACCATTTGTTACTTCTTGGAGAGTGGTGTCTCCTAGATTGGCTAGGTATCACTTGGGAGCCTCCGACAAGATTGTGGAGTTGAACCAAGGAGTTTGTAAGGGCAAGGAGATCGCCTACTTCGTGAAGATCTACCGCTAGTGAGGCAAATCCTTCATGGGCGACGTGTGACGACCGGTTTTCCGGGTATTAATTTCCAGAAAATGGCCGTTGTGCTCACCAGCCCCAGGATTACTGTTAGCTGATGAGGCACCAACTTGATACAGAATTTCCAAGCAAAATACATAATATGTAGTACAAGACCATTCTGGTCTGTGAGTACAACAAATGGTTTCTAATGGTTGATGGCGGAAGCGGTTTGTGGATCATCAGCGTCTATGGGACTCCATTATCCACAGGAACAGCTGACCAGGATAACTCTGCTATCACCATTGCTTAGGTTTCGGGGCTGTCACTGCAACGCTCCTCTCCATGCAAGAAATCTGGCCAAGACAATAGCCAGGGACAAGCTAGTGAGTACTTTGAATGTACTCGCAAACATTAACAACACGGGTATAATATAAATGATAATCATGCGCTGAAACATTCTATGATCACATCGTCAGTCATAAAATAAAATCTCTGATGCATGTAAGCAGGTTATTCATATGCAACATGGATATGCAATAATGGGGTAGAAATAACATGCACCGATCGGGTGTCTGAAGCGACGCCTTGAAAGGGCCATGATATGAAGCATGCCTCAGTCGGGCGTCTAAGCGACACCACATAATGGGCTTAAATGGTAAATAAATAACAAGCATGCCACAGTCGGGCGTCTGTGCGACGCCACATAAAGGGCTTATAAAGTAAATAAATAACAAGCATGCCACAGTCGGGCGTCTGTGCGACGCCACATAAAGGGCTTATAAAGAAAACAATTATGGTGAATATCCAGGAGGTAGCACCGTCCCAGGGATACTCAATAAATCATGTAATGGCAATAGTTAGTCCACGATAAAAATAATAATCATAATCATCATAATCAACACAAAGTCACAAATCATGATCCATGTTCTGGTTTAGCAGTTTCTCCTCCGAAGAGGGTGTACTCTTTACCCACGAGTAACGGATTTCTTTAGTCCATCGGGACTAATTCCGTCTATGGTTTTTTAGTCAAAAAACACGCCTGACTTGCACACACCAGCTTAACTTTACTCGTGTCTGGAATCACCCACGACACTTGTTAAGCAAAACTCTAAGTGGGGAGGCTACAACCTCGCGTAGCATGGGATCAAATTTCTATCGCGCGCTCTAAGGGGTGCCCCCTCTCGGTCCCAACCGGAAACACCCATGCCCCCGGACCAGGTGGCCTGCCTACCACCGACAACCGGTATCTTCCACCATGGCCTCTCTGTACGGTGTGTGCTAGAAAGGGGTTGACGACTTACTGAACCGTACCCTACTTGTCGTAGAGCCAAGTGGTAGTACGAAACAAGTATGGGGGTTACTGGAACAAGACTCGATCATTGGTCGACTCAGGAGGTTTAAGTATTCCCTGCATGATTAGCATAACGAATATATTTCATCCCATAGATAGAATCATCACTCATCATACCCCTCATGCCATGCCGGACACACTCGTCTCGACGAGGAACTAGGGACAAGCTCGGGTCTACCCAAGACAGAGACTTTCCTGTTTCCCTTCCGGTAGGCACGAAAGGCATATGAGGATGATCATTATCACAAGCATGACCATTTCCAACAACAAGGAAATTTCGAATAAGCATTTATGCAAACGATCACATCGCCACATAAAATAACGAGTTCCACGTATTGAGGTGGTGCCATAATCGCGTCAAACAAAGCATGCAAAATATTATGCCAAGGTTCATAATGCTTGCCTTCATGGTGTGGAGGGGTGAGGTGCTCTCCAAAACTTTTGAAAGTTTTCTCCTCTCTCTCCAAAATCCTATTTAAAAATATTTTTGAATCAATACACATTTCCAAAACAGCACAAAAAATTTGTCTGAAAGATTTTCAAATAAATCTTAAAATAAACTAGACAATATTTTCAAAGTGCTCGGCGAAATGCCAGTGCATGCCACAAAGCTTGGGTGAGGTTGGCACTTAGCAGACCTAGGTTAGGAGTAGCTGGGAGTTTAGTGGACATGCTAGTTTGTCCAGAGGTGCAAGTTCACAGTGCAATGGCAAAAGTCATGTCAAAGCTGTTCATGCACTCAAGGTGTTTGACAAAATGCCATAGGCACCTAGTTAGTTCTTGGTGTGGCCAAAACTTCCAGAGTGGGGTCTCGTTAGATGGATGAGAGGGTGGTGAGGTTAGTTTGCCAGAAGAAGAAACTTGCTAGTGCAAGTTTTGCAAATCTTCAGATTTGGATAGAAAGAACAGGGCATGATTGCAAGAACTAGAATTTCTCCAATGAGTCCAACCTCCTGGACTTAAGGGTTTGGCAAGGTGTGCTACAAGCAGGAGAAAGCTCATGGGTAGAGGAGAAAGTTAGAAGATGTTTGCAGTACAAAACACCAAGTTGCACCAGAATGAAGATGAGGATGATTCACTCAATATTTTCAAAGAACATCCCTGGATTTTTGCATAAAGTTGAATATTATCCTCCCACTGACATCCCATAATTTTGGTGGAAGCTTTAAAGAAATATTTAAATAGGCTGTAGTGCAAATCTGCCCACTGGACCAGATTTGAAAATTGATGTAGAGCTCAAAATATCCAAGGAATGAAATATCTTTTTGCATAAAGGTGGTTTGGTGACATCACATGATATCTCCAAATTTTGGTGGAATTTTTGAATGATTTTATCAAATGGTTGCAGTTTAAAAAGGACCATAAAACCATGGGAAACCATTTTTCAAGAAAATAAAGATTATGGAGATTATTATATAATTAATTCCTCTGATGAAAAGAAAAGATTTTTCTCGAGAGGATAAACAAGTCCAATAACATATTTGAAAAGTTTTCACTGAAGGAAATAACTCCATGATAAAAAGGAAGGAAATGTTTCAAAAAAATCAAAAGGGATCCCAGAAAATAAAAGTTTTAATTTCCTGGCAAAATTTTAATTAACAAAACAAGGTTAAAATTTTTGGGTGTTACAACACTACCCTCCTTAAGAAAAAATATCGTCCTCGAGATTTGTTAAGAGCTGTTTTGAAAAACAAATACTCCACGGTTACGAGTTTTTGCAAGCAGTGTATGTGTTCGAGTGGTTGTGAGTCTGCTGCCGTGGTGTTGTGTGAATACAAATAATCCATGTCGCGAGAAGATATACGATGCAGCAACTCAGGGAAAAGAAATCTCACTCCAGGATAATCAGTAAATTAAGAGAATACCACAACGAAACTACTCAAATTAATAGGAACTAAATAATTTACTCGGCGCGCAAACTCGGGGTACCACGCATAAGTTACAATGCATAAATAAATGTTGCAATAATAAACACAGCAGTGACGTCTATAATGCAAATGGTAACTGGACGGGGTCCCGAGAAAACGCTCTCAATCGGGATGCACTCCTCTTCTATCGGGGAAAGCGGATTGACCAGCCGATGAATGTGTCTCTCCTGGTCGGGCCTCAGTGATCTGCCGATGGCGATCTGAGGATTTAAATCCGCGAGGCTCTGGAGATAACCCATCACACGTTGGGTTAAACGCTCTTGAGCGATGACGTACTGGACAAGGTTGGCCAGGACTGGGTCTCTCTCAATTCGTCCACCGGGAAAAGATGTTACTCCTCCGGGTGCTGCACGGCTCGGAAAGTAATAATACCCTCGTTCGCTGGCATAGGGTACCGCGAATCGAAGGCGAGCAAGCGCTTCATATGCAGCAGCTTCTACGGCCATATGTGGGGTCGGCATAGATTTCCCCACGAAGGAGACCTCCGTTGGGTCTTGGTTTGGGCTTACGGGAGGGATGTGCACTGCTGCCCAGTATCTCGAGGTGGAAGGGGTGATTCTCGATTTGAACAGTTCGTACTGGGGTGGCTGGGTAGCGCCCATGGTACTGCAGGTAAAATCCCACAATATCTTGACAAAACTACCCGGGGTTGCATCTGGAGTTCTCAGATAAATACTAGGGCTCGGCATGGCAAGAAATGGTTGTGAGGAGGGTGCACAAGGTGAGTGATGCTTGGTTAGGTCTTGCGGTGGCCTTCTTATAGCACTGGAGCTGGGTCATTTTACCGTGGTGAAAGGTAATTAATTTGCCAGCTCAGCTCCAAGGGTCGGGGTCAAAGCCACAGATACATATCTCACCAAAGTGACGATCACCGTGGGGGTTGTCGGGTGGTTTTTGGTAATCGTGCTCGGATAGAAATTTATACCGCATGTTGACACCTCCATGCAAGGCTACTATTTAAAACAGAGGCACCACAACGGGCTGCGTTAATTTTACAAGGTCACATGATTACAAAGCGAGGATACATTGGGACTCGACACTACTTGAGTGACTTAGTCTACCTCGTTTACATCCAAGCGGGCGTGCCTTGTGGATGTCGAGGCTTCTCCACGGTTCTCACCGTCGGAATTAGCTGGAGAGGGTTGAGGGGTTGCAGGCTCGGGGTAGCGATGATGACCATCTCGGGGATTGTTGGCCACAACCCCGTTGGAGTGTGCTCCCAAGAGGCGACGAAGCACTTCTGGGATCATCAAAGTGCCTTGGCCGATGGCTGGGGCAGACCTCAGGGACTCGATCGGGTGTCCAAACAACACGACTGGGTTGTCGGCGTCGGGCTCGTTCTCTTCTCTCGCCGGGGCTCGACGAACCAGCTCTCCACGAGCTGCGATCAGATCAATGGTGATTTGATCGAATTGTTCCTCTAGTGTACCTACATAGTGCACTAGGTGCAACAACGCAGTATCCGTCTCGTGATCTCCGTTGGCAACCTGGGGTGGTCTACCATACCCTTCACGTCTGGGGTAGTAGTAGAACGAGCGACGCTTAACTCGGGCGACAAGCGCGGAGTTGAACTATAGCCTCTCGAGCAGCTAGCTGGATGGCTTGTGGCTCAAAGGAAGTTGTCCTTCCGGTGAACCTGTAGGGGCGTTCGGGCGACAGACCCCTACCGTAGATGTGCACAGTGGCCCAGATTTGACGACTCTCATAGCTCATGGACCCTTGTTACACAACATATTCGGGAGGCTCTTCTAACGCATAGGCACGACGGGTGAGGTTTGCAAGTATGGTCACAATACCTCCAAGGTTGGTTGCTGTGGTCTCGTTGTGCACGACGGGACCAGGCATTATGGCTTGGTTTGGGAAAGAGTTTGCACTGTGCTGAGTTGAGGCTAGCGTGCCCTTTTTTAGAAAAAGGGGACGGAGTCTTCCTTCGCATGCTAGCGGATAAGATAGATTATGTGTCGGTCACTGGCGCTTGATCGACAGGCTAGGCTCCTAGGTTGGGCACCGACTGCCAAAAGTGTCAGGGTCACTATGTGGCTATCTTGCATGGGAAGCTTGGCTGGGGTTTGGTTAGGGTCTGGTGGGTTGGTTTTCCTAGGTTTTTCGACCTGGCTAAGATAGGATTAGCCAATGGTCAGCCTGGCTCTGATACCAAGTTTGTGACGACCGGTTTTCCGGGTATTAATTTCCAGAAAATGGCCATTGTGCTCACCAGCCCCAGGATTACTGTTAGCTGATGAGGCACCAACTTGATACAGAATTTCCAAGCAAAATACATGTAGTACAAGACCATTCTAGTCTGTGAGTACAACAAATGGTTTCTAATGGTTGATGGCGGAAGCGGTTTGTGGATCATCAACGTCTATGGGACTCCATTATCCACAGGAATAGCTGACCAGGATAACTCCTATCTTCGCGAGGCTGCTATCATCATTGCTTAGTTTCCGGGGCTGTCATTGCAACGCTCCTCTCCATGCAAGAAATCTGGCCAAGACAATAGCCAGGGACAAGCCAGTGAGTACTTTGAATGTACTCGCAAACATTATGAACACGGGTATAATATAAATGATAATCATGCACTGAAACATTCTATGATCACATCGTCAGTCATAAAATAAAATCTCTGATGCATGTAAGAAGGTTATTTATATGCAACATGAATATGCAATAATGTGGTAGAAATAACATGCACCGATCGGGTGTCTGAAGCGACGCCTTGAAAGGGCCATGATATGAAGCATGCCTCAGTCGGGCATCTAAGCCACACCACATAAAGGGCTTATATGGTAAATAAATAACAAGCATGCCACAGTCGGGCGTCTGTGCGACACCACATAAAGGGCTTATAAAGTAAATAAATAACAAGCATGCCACAGTTGGGCGTTTGTGCAACGCCACATAAAGGGCTTATAAAGAAAACAATTATGGTGAATATCCAGGAGGTAGCACCATCCCAGGGATACTCAATAAATCAAGTAATGGCAATAGTTAGTCCATGATAAAAAAATAATCATAATCATCATAATCAACACAAGTCACAAATCATGATCCATGTTCTGGTTTAGCAGTTTCTCCTCCGAAGACCGACACTAAGACCGACACTTGACCCGACTCAGACTGTAGTCCTTAATCATGGACACGGCTATTCGAATAGGTTTAATACCTCTGCAGAGGGTGTACTCTTTACCCACGAGTAACGGGTTTCTTTAGTCCATCGGGACTAATTCCGTCTACGGTTTTTTAGTCAAAAAACACGCCTGACTTGCACACACCAGCTTAACTTTACTCGTGTCTGGAATCACCCACGACACTTGTTAAGCAAAACTCTAAGTGGGGAGGCTACAACCTCGCGTAGCATGGGATCAAATTTCTATCAGCAGCGCTCTAAGGGTGCCCCTCTCGGTCCCAACCGAAACACCCATGCCCCCGGACCAGTTGGCCTGCCTACCAGCTACAACCGGTATCTTCCACCATGGCCTCTCTGTACGGTGTGTGCTAGAAAGGGGTTGACGACTTACCGAACCGTACCCTACTTGTTGTAGAGCCAAGTGGTAGTACGAAACAAGTATGGGGGTTACTGGAAAAAGACTCGATCATTGGTCGACTCAGGAGGTTTAGTATTCCCTGCATGATTAGCATAACGAATATATTTCATCCCACAGATAGAATCACCACTCATCATACCCCTCATGCCATGCCGGACACACTCGTCTCGACGAGGAACTAGGGACAAGTTCGGGTCTACCCAAGACAGAGACTTTCCCGTTTCCCTTCCACTAGGCACGAAAGGCATATGAGGATGATCATTATCACAAGCATGTCCATTTCCAACAGCAAGGAAATTTCGAATAAGCATTTATGCAAACGATCACATCGCCACATAAAATAACGAGTTCCACGTATTGAGGTGGTGCCATAATCGCGTCAAAAAAGGAATGCAAAATATTATGCCAAGGTTCAGAATGCTTGCCTTCATGGTGTGGAGGGGTGAGGTGCTCTCCAAAACTTTTGAATGTTTTCTCCTCTCTCTCCAAAATCCTATTTAAAAATATTTTTGAATCAATACACATTTCCAAAACAGCACAAAAACGTTGTCTGAGAGATTTTCAAATAAATCTTAAAATAAACAAGATAATATTTGAGAGAGGTAGGAAAAAGAATCAACTCATTTGGAGTTATAATGAAAAAGTTATAGGCAGTTAAAGTTTTGCTCAAAATCTATTATTTAAAATAAAAACAGAAAAAGAAAACGGTTCGATTATACGTACACGTCGAAGGCGTATTCTGGAAACACGTTTCCACTTACTCCAGCGTGGACGCGCGGGGAGTCACTGACAGTGGGCCCGCCTGGCCCACTTGTCAGGTTTGACTGGTCTTCCCTCCCCTCCTCTTTCTCTGTCCGAGCGGGGGGTGGAACTCCGGCGAGGCTCGCCGGCGAAAGGCGGCACCGTTCGGGAAACCGAGGCCATCCGCGGTATCAGGGGATCGAGGCGGTCCTATCGGTTGTCGCTTTGGTCTCTTGGGTGGACGGAGCTGCCGACGGCGAGCTCCGCAGCGGACGGTGGTTGTCGGGCAAAGTGGGTTTTCGCCCGCGGCAAGTCCCGATCAAGATTCAGTAGGGGGATGGACTCACGAGAGGGAGAGGGGGCTCCTGGTGGAGAGAGTGGAGAGGGGGAGGCCCTGGTGGCGCCGGAATGGCTGGGGCATTGGCGGCGGCTGCGGTTGCTGGAGATGGGGAAGAGGACCTCTCCGGGTCGATTGGCTGCCATGGGGAAATTTGGGGAGTGATTTGAGGTTGCCTGTGTGCGGGGACAAGCTCGGGGCTTCTTAAATAGGCGAGTCAAGGCGGTTCCGCGGCGGCCGTGGATAAGGTTGCCGGCGACCGCCATTCTGTAGCTAGGGCGTCTTGGCGGCGACGAGCGCTAGTGGACCCGCTTGTGGATGAGCTCGCGCTGCTCCAGGGGGCAGGTGGCGAGCGGGAGAGGCTCGGGAGGCGCTGACCTGAGCAGGGGTTGTCAGGTGGCCGTGGCGGCTAGCTCCTGGCTTGCCGGAGATGTGGCGAGGGGCTGCTTGGCGCGTTCTGGTGAGAGGGGGAGTGCGTGGCGCGGCTATGCAATGTGGGCCAAACCAGGGGCGCGACGCGGCGGCTCGGGCGCGGCACGTGCAAAACGCGTGCTCTGGGCGTGCCCAGAGCACGCTTACCAAGTGCTCGGCGAAATGCCAGTGCATGACACAAAGCTTGGGTGAGGCTGGCACTTAGCAGACCTAGGTTAGGAGTAGCTGGGAGTTTAGTGGACATGCTAGTTTGTCCAGAGGTGCAAGTTCACAGTGCAATGGCAAAAGTCATGTCAAAGTTGTTCATGCACTCAAGGTGTTTGACAAAATGCCATAGGCACCTAGGTAGTTCTTGGTGTGGCCAAAACTTCCAGAGTGGGGTCTCTTTAGATGGATGAGAGGGTGGTGAGGTTAGTTTGCCAGAAGAAGAAACTTGCTAGTGCAAGTTTTGCAAATCTTCAGATTTGGACAGAAAGAATAGGGCATGATTGCAAGAACTAGAATTGCTCCAATGAGTCCAACCTCCTGGACTTAAGGGTTTGGCAAGGTGTGCTACAAGAAGGAGAAAGCTCATGGGTAGAGGAGAAAGTTAGAAGATGGTTGCAGTACAAAAATCCAAGTTGCACCAGAATGAAGATGAGGATGATTCACTCAATTTTTTCAAAGAACATCCCTGGATTTTTGCATAAAGTTGAATATTATGCTCCCACTGACATCCCATAATTTTGGTGGAAGCTTTAAAGAAATATTTAAATAGGCTGTAGTGCAAATCTGCCCACTGGACCAGATTTGAAAATACGATGTAGAGCTCAAAATATCCAAGGAATGAAATATCTTTTTGCTAAAGGTGGTTTGGTGACATCACATGATATCTCCAAATTTTCGAGGAATTTTTGAATGATTTTATCAAATGGTTGCAGTTCAAAAAGGACCATAAAACCATGGGAAACCATTTTTCAAGAAAATAAAGATTATGGAGATTATTATATAATTAATTCCTCTGATGAAAAGATAAGATTTTTCTTGAGATGATAAACAAGTCCAATAACATATTTGAAAAGTTTTCACTGAAGGAAATAACTCTATGATAAAAAGGAAGGAAATGTTTCAAAAAAATCAAAATGGAGCCCAGAAAATAAAAGTTTTAATTTCCTGGCAAAATTTTAATTAACAAAACAAGGTTAATTTTTTTGGGTGTTACACGACGGCCATGGTGGGATAGACAAGGTTGCTTCTTCGTGGACCCTTCGTGGGTGGAGCCCTCCGTGGACTCGCTCAACCGTTACCCTACGTGGGTTGAAGTCTCCATCAACGTGTATGTACGATAGCACCACCTATCGGAACCACGACAAAAACATTCGTGTCCCCAATTGCGTTTTATTCCTCCAAACCCTTCCCTTTACATTCTTGCAAGTTGCATGCTTTATTTTCCGCTGCCTATATACTCTTTGCATGCTTGCTTGTTATGGATTGAGAATGTTAAACTTGTGCCTAAACTCCACTTAAACCTAAAAGAAGTTAAAAACTGCAACTTTGGTACTTAGTGTCTAATCACCCCCCCCCCTCTCTAGACACCTCTTCTCAAGATCCTACAAGTGGTATCACAGCATTGGTCTCCATTTCCTTGGTTTAATCACCTTTGGAGGAAGATGGATGAGTCTACTTCGGGGAGTCTTAGTCATAGAGTGCCTATTCTTGATGGAGAGTATTTTCATGAGTGGAAAAATGAGATGCTTGTAATTTTAAATCAATATCAATTGAACAAGTACATTGCTAGCCCTTGTGCACCTCATGTTGATCCTATGCATCCTACCCTTGATGAATCTATTAACATGACTAGAAATCTTAGAACTGTTAATCTTATCACTAGAGGCTTGCCTAGAAACTTGATTAGAATCTTGCCTACTTTTGAGTGTGCCTACACCGTATGGAAATTTCTTGAGGAACGCTTTCCAAATTATTCCTTGAAAAATCTAGATGAGATTCTTTATAAGTCTATTGCCTTGATTAAGATGAATAATAGTGATCCTATGTTTGGTGATCGTCTATTTGAACTCACCGACCTTATGCGTGCCAAAGGAGATGTTGGAATTATTGGCGACATTATTTCTGAAGCTACTCTGCCCACGGCCGAATCCTGGGTTGCAATAGCGGTGGCCTCCATGTCTGCCCAGTATGTCTTCACACGGGCAAGTGCCATCCGCGCACCCTCTATGCATGCCGACCTCTTCATAGCGTCGATACGCAGCACAGCACCAAGGAACTGCTGCACCAAACCAAAATAACTATTCGGCCGTGGCCCTCTCGGCCACAGATGATCCACAACAGACCCCATGGCAAGCCCGGACAACCTATGGAGCTCGGCCCACTCGGTCATGCGCTCATTTAATAGCAGGGGATGCGCTGGACCGTTGAACTGCGACCATAATAGCTTTTCCACTTCACGATCTTTTTGATCCTTGAAGTAATCGGCTGCATCACCAAGATCGCTGCCAGATCCGCATATGCGTCCGCAGAACTCCATAGCTGATCAAGAGGGCATGCCGGATCTCGAACTTCGTCCGCAGCAAGAAGGGCTTCCCAGCCGCGATATCTCCAGCCTGACGCAGCTCCTCCTTCGACGCTCTGATCTTTGAGCGGGCTTCCTTGGCTGCTACCATGGCCTTCTCCAGCTCCGTCGCCTTCGCTAGGTTTTCCTTTTCAAGAAGCTGGTACCGGTCGGCGGCATCCTTTAACTCAACGGCCATCTTGGCCATCTTTTCCTTACTTTGGCAATGGGCAGCCTGTTCGGCCCTCAGCTCTTCGGCCGCCTTCAGAGCGGCCGCATCACTATTCCTGGCTTGTTCTTTGGCTCGGGCAAGTTCTGCCTGAAGGGCCTCCACGGCCGCAGCTCCATCTACAGTCATAGCATATTAAAGATACTGGCATTATGCTCCTCTTTCTACGTGTTGATAACCGGAGAAATCACATACCTTGTGCCTCGTCAAGCTACTTGTTGACAAGCACGATGTCGGCATCTGCCGCATCCAGTTGCCGCTTCAGCTCGGCAAACTCACCGGTCCGGCTCGCCATCGGACCTTCCGCCACCTGCATATGAAGGCGGATTGGGTGTTACCTGGGACTATGATCCTTTGTTTGCCGCCGCTCTCGACGGAAACCAAAGTCTCAGGGGCTACTATCTGCATAGGGCACACCTAACATGTGCGGTACTGCCAAAAATACGCACTATTTCACGTACCTCAAAACCTTTCAGCAGACTCATAAAAGCTTCATGCAACCCGCTTTCAGCGGATGAAATCCTCTCAATCACTGTACCCATTAGCGTATGATGCGCTTCTGAGAGAGCCGCTTGCTCCAGCAGATCCTTCAGTGCGCCCGACCGCACACCAGGTAGTGTCGGACTCTTCTGGTTGCTCTCTTCGGGAGCCGGATACTAAGGACTTCGGGTAGCCAAAGGATTACCCTCTGGCCTTACCGGACCAGGAGAAGCCCTCTGTGATGACACTTCAGGGTCGCCCGCCTCATGAGGTGGGGTGGCAGGGGGAGGTGTTTCACTCTCCATGGAGGGCTACGATCCGAACTACAAGATAAATGCTTCGGTTATTTTCCTCAGAAGTAAGGCAGGATATTATCACTATTAAGTACCCTCTTACTTATAGCTCGGTGGAGGGCTGATCCCCTTGCGGACACTGTGCGGCAAGGGTACCCCCTGAGGCAGGACCCTCTGAGGAAGAATTCTTCCCCCGTTTGGAAACTATTGTTTCCGGGTCTTGAGAGGCGGTCCTCTTCCTTCCTTGGGGAGAGGAAATTTCAGATTCTTCTCCCCGACTCCTCCTTCGCAGAGGCGCTAATTCCCCCGGTTTGGATGAGCAGTGAGCGAGGTCTGCTTTCAGCCTCTCTATTCCCCCCTTTATCTTCCCTTGAGGGCGCTCGATAAGGCGCAAGCTCCAGCATCCTGGCTAGTACAGGATCCGGTGAGACCTCAGGGAGGGGGGCCGGACACCGAATCATCTTCGCCTTTGTTACCCAGTCCTGGTCAAAGAGTGACTTTTCAGAATGATGTTATGATAAATAAAAGATAATGTGTTCGGCTATGGGATTACTTACTTGGGTATCTGGGCGATTGCAGCTCAGACCCGCATCCTCAGTGGTGTCCGGACACATTATTTGTGGTCCGAAGAACGATTGATACATCTCTTCGAGCGTCATGCCGAGGAAGTGCTGAATAGCTCACGGTCCCTCCAGGTTGAACTCCCACATGCGGAGGGAACGACGCTTGCAGGGCAGGAATCGACGAATTAACATGACCTGCATTACCGTGGCTCTGCAATATCGGCACACCCTTTGCTGGACCCTAGTCTAGCCCCTTGTTAATCCATGACGTCAGTCGTGGCGGGGGCCCCGAGCGAAAAGCAGGGCCGGCCACCCACTTGGTACCCCTAGGAGCTGTGATATAAAACCACTCCTGTTGCCATAAGCTGGACACCTCCTGGAACGAACCTTCTGGCCATGGGGCATGGGCACTTTTGTTATTTCATCACCTCCGCACTCTGCGTGCCGCCCCTCGATCATGTTCGGCTCCACATTGAAGGTCTTGAGCTACATGCCGAAGTGAGGGGTAATGCGGAGGAAAGCTTCACACACGACGATGAACGACGAGATGTGGAGGACGGAATCCGGAGCCAAATCAGGAAAATCCAGCCCGTAGTAAAACATGAGCCCCCTCACAAAGGGATCTAGAGCAAGGCCTAGCCCTCGGAGGAAGTGAGAGATGAATACAACGCTCTCGCCGGGTTCGGGAGTGGGAACGACCTGCCCTCGAGTAGGCAACCTATGTGAGATCTCGCCGGCAAAAACCTGGCCTCTCTTAGCTTCTTGACGTCTTCCTCTGTGACGGAGGAAGGCATCCACCAACCTTGAAGGTTGGATCTGGACATGGTTGAAGGTCCGAAGCGCTTAACCTGAGCCTGGGGTGTTGGAACTTGAGGTGGGGGAAGGATTCGATTGAGCACGCGAAGAAAAAGGGACAGGCCTTGGCCTCTTTATAAAGGAGGTGAATATCAAGCGTCCTCTGCGTGGCCGTTTGGGACTTACCTAGAATTGAGGAGTCATACCAACGGGATTGGGTTACCCACATCCGTATTGATGAGAATCCTGTAATAAGGGGGAAACGATCTCTGCCTCGACAAGACGTGTCAAATAAATCGCCTCGCAAAACATGAAGTGGCAGGCTGATGGAGGAAGATGGTTCGTCACGACCAAACCGTGGCAATACGTCACATTATGAAAAATGGTTGGCAGATTAGATGTGTGGAAATATTATTCTCTCTACGGTGGTATGTGGAGTTTGTTTTGCAGAGCCGGACACTATCCTTTTGTTCAAAATCTTCCATGGAGTATTCGGAGGGGGAACCCGTCTTGCAATTACGAAGACAATCTACGCGCCCGACTCATCGTCATTGAAGCCTGGTTTAGGGGCTACTGAGGGAGTCCTGGATTAGGGGGTATCCGGACAGCCGGACTATATCCTTTGGCTGGACTGTTGGACTATGAAGATACAAGATTGAAGACTTCGTCCCGTGTCCGGATGGGACTCTCCTTGGCGTGGAAGGCAAGGTTGGCGATACGGATATGTAGATCTCCTCTCATTGTAACCGACTCTCTGTAACCCTAGCCCCCTCCGGTGTCTATATAAACCGGAGGGTTTAGTCCGTAGGACCAACAACAAACATACCATATGCTAGCTTGTAGGGTTTAGCCTCTACGATCTCGTGGTAGATCAACTCTTGTAATACTCATATCATCAAGATCAATCAAGCAGGAAGTAGGGTATTACCTCCATCGAGAGGGCCCGAACCTGGGTAAACATTGTGTCCTCCGCCTCCTGTTACTATCCGCCTTAGACGCACGGTTCAGGACCCCCTACCCGAGATCCGCTGGTTTTGACACCGATAAGGGGCATCATGTACGCCTCCGTATCATGGTGAGAAAATCTCGCAAGACCGGATAGCAGCAAGCAAGGTGTATTGAAAAGCTTAGGCCTCGCTTCGACGATGGCTGCGTGCATGCCCCTCGAGCATGCAGCCAGCCGCAGGGCCCTCAACATATCCATACACGAACAACAGAGGTCGAGGACATCACTTGGGAGATTGCTCCAATCGCGGCTCATATGGATGTTGCGCGGTTCGTGTCCGGCCATGGTGGAGTTTGGAAGGTGGGCTTTTGGGGGGGGGCTTGATTTACGGGGGAGAAGGCTTTCGGTGCTGGAGCAGCTAGCGAGGGAATAGTGGTACTGGGGGAGGCGAGCGAGGCGAGGGTACGAGGGGGCACAGTGAGATGATGAAGAGTGACCTCGGGATCTTCGGCGAGACGGAGATGGAGATGGAGTGGTGCTAGGGGAGAGGGAGACGGGGCGAGGCATGCTATACAGCGGCGGTGACAGTGACTGCACAGTGCACAAGGTGAGGCTGATTTTGGTAACCCGGACACGCCGCCTGGACTGGTGGTACCTCGGGTGCAGGGTCTTGTCACTTCACTGTGAGGACCGGATGAATAATAGTATTTTAACCATCAAGTGTACCACAGTTGTACTACTACTAGTAGGAGGAGTAGTAGGAACATGAGTAGTACTCCCGTGCTAGCATGCCTCTGGGTTCACTTCATCCTCCAGGTATCATCCATATTGCGAGCAGAACCAAATTCTCGTGCATGCGGAAGCGCGAAGAAGGACTTATCTTTTTTAAGGATAACAACATATTCCTTAACCGTTGTAGGAACATGAGTAGTACTCCCTCCAGTCCTCTTTTGTCTGCGCATAACTTTTTTCAGTATTTCTCTAGTTAGTCTGCGTATATACCCTTTTGCATGCGCCCATTTCCCTCCATGCCCCACATTCACAACATTAATTATTGTACGCATGAGCAGCTGCAGCAGGACTCCAGCCAATAAACTGCAGCATGCAAGTGGGCCATTATGTGCGCGTGGGAGAGAGAAAAGGCAACCAAAGAGCCTGTCGAATCCATTGCATGCAGCAGTCAAACCACCGCAGCTCTCCGCATGCATGCGCATAACTTCTCTCATTTACTTCTCCATCAGGAACCGATTTTCCTTGGCTTCTTCACTACTCCTTGATCTTCATTTGCATCCAAATCAAACTGCATTCACATTGTTTTAACCTCTACACATCCTCCTGGAGTAATTCTGAAGCCCCTATAAATAATCATCTTCTTCAGTTAGACTAGCCATCTAATCCTAATTCTCCAAACCATAGCCCTCCGGTCCAGCAGTCCAAATGGCGAAAGAGATCGAGATGCAGGTTTATAGCGTCCAACATGTCCTCGTCGAAGACTCGTTGAGCATAGTTGCCACAGTCACCGACCACCCAAGGGTTGTTCGGAAGTGGATCAACAATGTATCCAACTCCCTCCAAAAGGTGGAGATGAATGTCATCGGTCTCGACATAGAGTACACGGAGCGTGCCACTGGGAAGATCCAACGCGCCGCCGTCCTTCAGCTGTGCCTCGAAGATGATGTTTTGGTGTACCACATCATACACGTGCCCTCCATACCAGGTGAGCTTCATGATTTCTTGTCTCGTGAGGACATATACATTTGTGGGGCAGCCATCGCAAGGGACAAACAGAAGTTGGAGCCGTACAACCTTGATTTGAAAAGCATCTCTGACCTACAAACCAAAATAAAAATCCTGTAGAAGATTGTGATAAACCGACACCATCCCTATTCGATGTAGAAAATTTTGTGCTCGGAACAAATCTTCAGAAGGGTGACGAGACGCTAGCATTAAGGTCATCTGGATGGGAGAATTATCCCTTGATTCCTGTGTGAGTTTCGAGATAGCTGCAAGGTCCGAGAGCTTGTTGCGAAGCCGTCTCCCACGAGAGAACAAGAAGAAGAAGAAGAAGAAGAAGAAGAAGAAGAAGAAGAAGAAGAAGAAGAAGAAGAAGAAGAAGAAGAAGAAGAAGAAGAAGAAGAAGAAGAAGAAGAAGAAGAAGAAGAAGAAGAAGAAGAAGAAGAAGAAGAAGAAGAAGAAGAAGAAGAAGAAGAAGAAGAAGAAGAAGAAGAAGAAGAAGAAGAAGAAGAAGAAGAAGAAGAAGAAGAAGAAGAAGAAGAAGAAGATACAACACCAGTAGCAGGGTATTATGGATGGATGAACTATTTCCTCTCTTGTAAAAAATATTCCCTCTCTATGTATATTGATATAGATGGACTATTTCGACGGTGTACATGTCTTTGGAACAAGTAGTAGCATGGGTCCGCTTGACTATAAGGAACTATTTATCCGCCTAGCTTTCTCTACTACTCCTTCCAGTGATCGGTATGCAATGCATGTGTCCGTAGACATGACAGCTTGTCCACGGAAGTTCAACTACGGCGACCATCACATTTCATCCACTGCCACTCGCGGTTCCCACGACGCCACTCCAATCCACGACACCACATCCCCCGACGTGCGCCTCACCCCTCTCGGCCGCACCGCCCCTCTGCCTTTGTGTGCATGACATGTGGGCCAACTGAAATGCGGCGAACATCAAGTTTCTACCACAGCCACATGCGATTCCCATGACGCCGCTCGAACCCATGACACCACACGTCCCCCGACCTGTGGCTCACCCCTCTCGGCCCCACTGCCCCACTGCCTTCGGGAGCATTACATGTGGACCATCCGCCTATCGGGTCCACATGTTTTTGATTCAAAGGCAGGTGTTGTAAGGCGCTGAAGCTCAGACCCGAGGGCCCCGAGAGGTAAATGTTACTCCTGCTCTAGGCCTTGCGGTGCTACCGCTGCACGAACTCGTGGCAAACTCGAGATTTGTTTCTTTAGTATACATGCACACAATGATTTAATGGACATTGTAATCGCAACATGTGATGGGGAGCTCTAAATTTGAATTTCAAACTTATAAAACAAAAAAAAATCAAAACAAATAAACTTGGAGAGAGGGAGTATACCATTGGATGTGTCCCATATGAAACAAGTGCCCTGGTTTGTCACCGTGAAGATGCGGTTAGAAACGAGCACAGTGTCTTCGTACTCGTACGACAACAAATCGGCCGCAGACAGCATCGTCCACCTTTGACCGCCATGTGCAAGGTTCGTGCTATCTTCTTCAATCTCACTGTGGTTCCATCGTACCAATTCAGGCGGTGGCCCGTTGCATGGCTGATCCCAATGTTGGACAAAGGTTCTATGGGAACGGTGTCACCATTGTAAATGATGTGCAAATTGATGTTGGTACCATCCCGTACATATGCAAGCCAATCTCCACTTGCACCGAGCCTAACCTGTGAAACAGTGGGCAGGGGGAGAATTAGGAAATGGACACGGAAGTAGTTGTCAGCGTTCTGGGAACGGGGGTCCCCAGACTTGCCTGCCTGCGGCCCACGGCGTGGCTCTGCAAGCGGGCCCGTACGGCCCATCTTCACCAACAAGCATTTGGGACCCTCGCGAGGGGCCAAGCCTCGCGAGGCAGATGACACAAAGCCTCCTCGGGAGCGGCCTCACCAGGCTGGCTCGCGAGGGGCAGAGAGATCAAGGTAAGGCAAACCTCATGAGGTTCTCCTGATGTGAGCTATGATGACCAAGGCCAGGCGGGCGCCAGCGCGTACAGTGTCCTTGCTTCCTCTTTGGTGCTAAGGAGGCAAGCGCAGGTGAGGAGTACCGAGCCGACAAGCAAAGATTTCCATATCGGTGCAACGAGACCAAGACCAGCTGGACGGCAAGACAGAGGTCGCCGTGGAGCCCAAGCCGGCATCACCACCAGAGCCTTTGGCAGGCGAAGACCACCTTTAGTTAGGATAGCTTGTACCAGCTATCCCCTTTCAAATTGTCCGTTGTGGCATCCCTTCCCGCTCATTATTTGGGAAGAGGACCAGGGCCTCTATAAATAGGGCTAGCCACCGTAGTAGGAGGCAACTGAGCCTCAACTCATCTCAAACTCATTCAGTTCATCCTCACACCCACCAAGCAGAAGAACACCTCACCTCAGGAGGTTGTTCTTCCCCTTGTACTATTCATTCTCAGCCCAAGAGGCAATCCACCACACCACACTGGAGTAGGGTATTACACCTCAACGGTGGCCCGAACCAGTATAAATCTTGTGTCTCCTGTGTTGCGAGTTCGTCGAGCTAAGCTTAGAGATCCTGGCGAGGCTGGGGCGTGATCTGGTAGGGGGAAATCTTCATGCGCACCCCAGTGTTCGAACCTTGAGGGTTTTGCCGGAAACCGAAATCCGACAATAGTCTTTAGAATGCATTTACTATGTGATCAAACTCATCTTACCAGCTCATCGGACAAAAGCCGAGTGCCCCTCAACGTCGGCAACTCAAGGGGCGTCAACTCGCAACTATGGCCACGCCGCGCTTGAGAGACTCCCAAGGAAACATCCTCGTGCTTTCCACAAAACATCAAGATGCATTTGTACAGATAAGGCCTTCCTTCGTTCATCCTTTTCTCCCACAAGATCTTGATGTTCTGTGCAACGCATGGGCATCTTGCTAGTATAAGAGGGGTGTGGGTATTTTTTTTGCAAAATTGCCATAGTTTCCTTCCTATCCGTCAGATATAAATCGGACGGGCTATACTGCAGGATGGCAGGCACACCATCATCAACAACTCTATTTTTTTATAAGAGTAGAGTAGAGATAGAGATAGAGACTACTACTACCAATGTGCTGGCCCGTGCGTTGCGATGGATCCAAAGTAGTAGAATAATACTTGTTCACGGGCTTGAAATATAAACACTCTAGTTTTGATATAGATATATCAGTAAAAGTAAATCATGCTTCACTCAAAATATATTCCCCGGACTGTTTTGATGGTTTGAAGATATCAAGTTTTACAAATTTTGGAGCTTTTTTTAACATTTTGTAGCATGGCATGGCATCCGGTGCACCTAATCGTCTGAAAAGAAAATTGAAGTTTGGGCCGGTGCCACACCCTGCGGCAAGATGCCCGTGTGGCCTTCTTCTATAACTAGCAAGATGCCCGTGCGTTGCAGGGAACATCAAGATGATTTTTTTTAGAAAACACTTGTTGTGATTGACCCTTGCAGGAATAATCCCATGTGTAAAAACTAATGATATCTCGAGAATTTTATCATAAAAATGGTATATTTGGAACAAGTTTTCTCTACTACTGCTCCTTGCAGTGAGCGGTATGCAATGCATGTGTCAGCAGACATGACAGCTTGTCCATGGAAGTTGAACCACGGCGACCATCACGTTTCTTGTTTCTACCACTGCCACACCCACACGCGATTCCCACCACTACTAGGAAAACTCTTATACATAGTAGCATAGTAGTAGCGCGGGAAAGAAGTAAACGCTGTTGCTATTTAACAGTAGCGCTTTTCCAGGAAAGCGCTACTAGTAACCCCATAGTAGTAGCGCTGTGAAGTAGAAAAGCGCTACTACTATGTGGGACCAGACGAGGCCACCGACTGTTTTTGTAGTTGTAGCGGTGTACAGAAAAAAGCGCTACTACTAACAGTTTAGTAGCAGCGCTCTGTTTTTATGCGCCTCTACTGCTAGTGGGCCCTCCTTAGTAGTAGCACTTTTCCTAGAAAGCGCTACTACTAAGTCCAATAGCAGCAGCCCTTTTTGCAAAGCAGCGCTACTGCTAGTTGCGGCTGGTGCCACCTTTTCCACCCCCTTCCCCTCCCTCTCCCTCACTTTGCCCTCTCTCCCCCTCCTTTCCCCTCTCCCCTCTCCGCTCTAGATCCACCATTGTTTCTCTTCTTCTCTCTTCCTCCTACCTCTCTTCTCTCCTCATTAATGGCCTCTCTCTTTCTCCTACACCTTTCTTCTCTCCCCCATTAATGCCCCCATCCACCATAACCCCTCTCCATTAGTTAGCTAGCTAGATTCACCTCTCCTCCCCAACAACTAGATCTAGCTAGCTATTTAGCCAACCACCCTCCTCCACATCATCTAATTAACCGCGCGCTCGATCTCTCTCGGGAGATATATATAGGTGAGTAAAAAGTTGTTCATTTCAAGAAGAATATGTGTGTGAATGAGAATTTTTATGATTGGATTATATATATATGGAGAGATTTGTGCTAGTGACATGCCCTCGAGTTGCTTATGTTTTGCCAAAATGTCGATTTATTTACGTTTCAGTGAATTTAGAGCAAACTCATATGTCCTATTTTTAGGCAAGGTCATGCCAAAAACTTATATATATGAATTTGAAGCATGCATATTTATTTCATAGCCCTTTTGCTTGCTATACCGTGCAGTCGGTCATGAAGGTGAGTGGATGGAAGGTGGAGCGGTACATGCAATCCGCGGTGATGGACATGTATGCAAATAATCGGACTAGGATTAGATGTCCGTGTGCAAGATGCAAGGAAGGAGTCCTTTTGGACCCTTTTGATCGTGGCACTTTGGAGGCGGACCTGCTAATGAATGGTTTCATGGATGGCTATACTCAGTGGATAAGTGAAGAAGAAGATGATGATGAGGACGTCCACATGGCAGGGAATAACGACATGGGGCTAGACGAAGAGATGACCGATCGACAAGAAGACGATGGCGCCGGACATGTCGGCGGGGAAGAGTCCGGAAATGACGACGGCGGCGGAGAAGATTCCGGACATGGCGAAGAAGAGTCCGGACATGGCGGAGAAGAGGCGGCGGTCACACCGCAGTCTTCGACGCTACTAAGTGCAGTCGTGCAGGACCCTCATGTTCGAGACCTCCTTCGCAAGAGTACGACTAGCGAGAGAGCTGCTTCTAGAGAGGAAGCCAAGCTGGCGCAACTTGAAGTAGACTCGAGGACTCCATTATATGACGGTTGCGATACCGAGGTGACCTGCTTGAGTTTCACGCTCGAACTTCTAAAGACGAAGGCCAAAAACAAATGGATAGACAAATGCCTCGATGAGCATTTGAAGTTTCTACATAATAAAGTTCTTCCCGCGGGGAACCTGTGTCCTACTAGTGTCGAGGAGGCCAAGAAAATCGTTTGCCCTTTTGATTTGCCGCGCATTAGGTACCACACATGCATCAACGATCATTTGTCGGGGGGAGCACACGGGAAAAACCAGTTGTCCAGTGTGCAATGGTTCTCGATACAAGAAGGCAGGAAAGAAAGCTCCTCAGAAAGTTGTATGGTACTTTCCGATCACTCCGCGTCAGCAGCGGTATTTCATAGATCCCAAGGAAGAAAAGCTCGAATGTGCTGGCACGCGGAGAGGAAGAAGCCCGACGATGGAGATGATCCGAGGCTGAGACACCTCGTAGATGGTAGCCAGTGGAGAGCATTCAACGCCATATATGGATTTGCTACAGAAGATCCAAGGAACATCGTGCTTGGTGCGAGTACCGATGGCATGAATCCGTTTGGAAACCAGAACACCAACCACCGCACATGGCCCGTGTTTGTATGGATGTACACCCTCCCCCCATGGAAGTGCATGAAGACAAATTACATACACATGAGCATGCTGATTGAAGGGCCGAAACAACCAGGAAATAGTATTAACCAGTATATGGGGCTTCTGCAAGAGGAGCTAGACACATTATGGAAAACACCGGCATGAATATGGGATGCCAGCAAAGGAGAATATTTCCATATGAGAGCCGCGCTGATGGCGACGGTGCACGACTATCTCGGTTACGGGTACACCTCAGGCCAGGTGTGCCACGGATACTGTGGATGAAAAAGGTGCATGGATGATACAACGTCTCAGTAGCTCACGTCAACGAAAGATGGTGGGTCCGGGAAAATCATGTACATGGGGCATCGTAGATGGCTCGAGAAGGATGACCTGTGGAGAAAGCGTGGAGATCTATTCAGTGGGTTTGCTGAGCTTTGAGGACCTCCACGTAAGAGGAGCGGCACCGAAATCGACGAGCTATTGAGAAACTGGGAACAATGCCCCCCGCAGGCAAAGATCAAAATGGCGTCGGAGCCGCTGCTGAAGGTATGGAAAACGAGGTATGTTTTCTGGGACTTGGGAGTACTGGCCCAATCATGACACACCTCATTGCCTTGATCTAATGCATATCACGAAGAATGTCCTCGAGAGCTTGCTTGGCACACTGATGAACATGCCGGAGAAGACCAAGGATGGGCCGAAGGCAAGGAAAGACTTGGAAGATTTGAAGATCAGGAAAGATCTCCAGCGTAAAAAGTTGATGGAGGAGACGGAGACGGAGACGGAGGAGGGGGAAAGGGGCAGAAAAGTCAACAAGAAGGAGGAGAATTATTGCCCCCCTTCTTGCTTCACCTTAAGTGCGAAGGAGATCGATCAATTCATCAAGTGCCTTATGCGAATCAAAGTCAGTTCCGGTTACTGTGGAAGATAAGAAGATTTCTAGACCCCAAGAAGAAAAGGTTCAGCGGGATGAAGTCTCATGACTGTCACGTGATGATGACGCAGATACTCCCGGTTGCCATTAGGGGGATAATGGAGAAGCACGTTCGGGACACGCTTACTGGTCTCTGCAACTTCTTTGACGTTATATCTCGAAAGTCCATAAGTGTGAAGCAACTCCGAAGGCTACAGGAAGAGATTGTTGTCATACTATGTGAGCTTGAGATGTACTTCCCGCCCGCGTTCTTTGACGTCATGGTGCACCTGTGTGTCCACATTGTGGATGGCATCATCGACCTCGGGCTGACATTCCTTCACAGCATGATGACGTTCGAGAGGATGCATGGGGTCATCAAAGGATTCGTTCGTAACATGTCCCGTCCGGAAGGGAGCATCTTCCAGGGGTATCTGGCGCATGAGTGCGTCTCCTTTTGCGAGAATTATATAAGCGTCGGAGACCCTATTGTTGGTTTGCCCATTGAGGGAGTCCCGGACTAGGGGGTGTCCGGATAGCCGGACTATCGTCACGGCCGGACTCCAAGACTATGAAGATACAAGATTGAAGACTTCGTCCCGTGTCCGGATGGGACTTTCCTTGGCGTGGAAGGCAAGCTTGGCGTTACGGATATGTAGATCGCCTACCATTGTAACCGACTCTGTGTAACCCTAACCTATCCGGTGTCTATATAAACCGAGGGTTTTAGTCCGTGGGGCGAACAACAATCATACCATAGGCTAGCTTCTAGGTTTAGCCTCCTTGATCTCGTGGTAGATCTACTCTTGTACTACCCATATCATCAATATTAATCAAGCAGGGTAGGGTATTACCTCCATCGAGAGGGCCCAACCTGGGTAAAACCATCCGCCTAGGCGCACAGTTCGGGACCCCCTACCGAGATCCGCGGTTTGACACCGACATTGGTGCTTTCATTAAGAGTTCCTCTATGTAAATCGCCATCGGTAGGATGCCTCATCTCGTCTTTAAATACGATACTATCGCCAAAGGAGCCTTGGCCGCTGGCCAGATTCTTCACTAGGTGGTTTTCTTATGACCGCCATCCGCCATCACGCCCGACGATGACCTCTCGAGTCATCGAAACCAATCTTCATGTTAATTCGAACTTGCGAACAATTAGATCGATCGAGCTCTCCTCCGTAAATGAGCTCTTGGATCGAATCGCCGCTCAGAGTCGCCACAGACTACGACCGGATCGGGCCTAAAACCGATCCGAGAGATCAACTCTCCCGGGCTACCCATCATGTTGCTGTGGTAGAGGAGCAATGCGGCGATTCTTATTCTATCTTAAGGACTAGCTACGCCCGATTCCCGGTCCCTCCATGCGGATTCCCGGAGGGGCGGATGTCGATCAAGCCACGAACTTAAAGTCGGTGGCGGGTCGGACTCATTGGATAGCACTCAAAAATCCAAACTTCCGAGTTCGGAAACTTCTCGGCCCTTGAGTCCTAAATTGGACGGGGTTCCGGATTTAGTGCCACCCGCCCACCCAAACATTAGCGATCTCTCTCGAATTCGGCAAGAGCCCGCCGAAACAGTACATCATTACTGGGCCAGATTCCTCCTGGTTATGAACATGATAAAGGACTGCCGAGAGGAGGACGCAATCCCAATCTTCTGCAATAATTGCACGGACAAGGGAATCCTAAACGCCATAAATCGTCGTGAAATTACACGCTTTGCTGACTTGGCGACCATAGTACAAAAGTACTGTGCGATGGAGAACGCCTGGAAAACCGAAAGTAAATTTTGGGATAATCCGGCCCCGAATACATCCCTAGTCCGAAACAAAAGGGTGCATCATTATCAAGCACCTAGGCTAAATACCAAAAAATCAAAAACCCCTAAAGGGTACGGAACCGTACTGGAGGGTTGGCTAAACGGACCCTGCAAAATTCATAGCACAGAGGGCGCCACTCCAACTCATAGCCTTCGAGCATGTTGGATACTACGGCAGGTGGCCAAAAGTGGCGAAGGGCTTCTAGCTTCGGAATCCCAGCCCAGCAACACCAGTACGGTGTTACTAGTCTTCGAGACTTTCGCATCAAATAACATGCGAAAACGAACACTCCGCAACCTTGCCGAAGTCTACCAAGTAGCAACAATAAATCCATGGGTGACACGGCCATTACCTTTAATGCCGTGATTTAACCTAAATTCTGAACTGCTGGGCACCAGCCGCATTGGTCCTCAGCCCGATAGTGGGCGGCTTTACGCCTTACTAAGGTACTCATGGATGGCGGCAGCGACTAAACCTCATCTATGAGGAAACCCTCCAAAAATGGAAATAGATTGGAACCGCATTGGCGAAGCAGCACAACCTTTAGAGGAATAATCCCCAGCCGGAAGCATGCTGCACAGAAAAATCACGCTGGGCGTAGTGTTCGCTCGCGGACAATTACAGGTCGAGGAGGTCACATTTCAAGTGGCCCCGTTCAACCGCGGATACCATGCTTTATTACGACGAGAGGCATTCACAATTTTTCAAGCTATACACCATTATGGGTACATGAAGCTTAAAATGCCCAGACCTAACGGAATCATCACTCTCGCTAGTGATCCGAACATAGCACTCCCCGCCGAAAACAAGACAGCCGCACTAGCCCTCGAGGCACTATCCGAAGCCCTAGCGGCCGAGGAACTCACCGCGACGCGCTCCACGGTGAACAGGGACGATGTGATACTTGATAAAAGATCCAAGTCCACCTCTTTTAAACCAGTGGATGAAATAGTCAAATTCCAAGTCCACCCAACGGACCCTGCAAAGACGGCCTCCATTGGGGCACAATTAAACCCTGATTTAGACGCCGCACTACGAGAATTTCTACAAGAAAACTGGGACATCTTTGCCTGGCACCCTTCAGACATGCCAGGAATCCAACGTCAGCTGGCCAAGCACAGCCTAAATATCGTAAAAGGATTCAAGCCAGTCAAACAGGCTCTTCGGCGCTTTTCCTAACACAAGAGACAGGCCATCGGATAGGAGCTAGCCAAACTTTTGGAAGCCGGATTCATCAGAGATATAAAACATCCGGACTGGCTAGCAAACCTGGTGATGGTACCAAAGAAGGATAAATCCTGGCGCCTATGTGTTGATTTCAAGGACCTTAATAAGGCTTGCCCAAAGGATCCCTTCCCCCTCCCTCGAATTGATCAAATCATTGACGCTATAGTAGGACACGACTCATTGTGCTTCCTCGACGCGTACTCTGGCTACCACCAAATCAAGATGGCGGAGCCAGACCAAGCTGCAACAGCATTCATCACTCCATACGGCCCGTTCCGCTTCAACACAATGCCCTTTGGGCTCAAAAACGCCGGCGCAACATATCAGCGCATGATCCAGACATGTCTGGCAAACCAGATCGGCAAAACAGTAGAAGCATATGTAGATGACGTGGTCGTCAAAACCAAGCACGTCGAAACTCTAGTAGACGACTTGAGGCTCACATTGGACAATCTTCGAAAATATGACATCAAGATCAATCCGGAAAAATGCGTCTTCGGCGTTCCAGCCGGAAAGCTCCTGGGCTTCATTGTGTCCGGTAGAGGAATTGAAGCAAACCCAGCGAAGATCTGAGCTCTGTCACAATTGGATATTCCAAAAGACCTCAAACAAATACAAAAATTGACGGGATGCGTAGCGGCTCTAAGCCGCTTTATTTCCCGATTGGGGGAAAAGGCGTTACCCCTTTACCGCCTCCTCCGCCGCACCGAACACTTCGAGTGGACGGATGCCGCCACAACCGGACTCGAAGAAATAAAGGCCATTTTGGCAACAAATCCGGTCCTGGCCGCGCCCAACGTGGGCGAACCAATGCTATTATATATCGCCGCAACACATCAAGTTGTCAGTGCGGTGCTCGTTGTCGAACGAGAAACGGACGGACACCGGTTCCCTGTTCAAAAACCGGTTTATTATGTGTCCACTGTCCTAACTCCATGCAAGTCTCGGTACCCACACTATCAAAAGATAGCATATGCGGTGTTCATGGCATCCCGGAAGCTGCGACACTACTTTCAAGAGTGTTCGATAACGGTAGCCTCCGAAGTACCTCTTAACGACATTATAAACAACCGCGACGCGACGGGCGGATTGCTAAATGGGCCATAGAGCTCCTTCCATTCGATATAACTTATAAGCCACGACGAGCTATTAAGTCGCAGGTTTTGGTCGACTTCGTTGCGAATGGACGGCGAACTCCCTAAAAGTACGGCGCATACTCCAATTGGATCATGCACTTTGACGGCTCCAAAATGTTGGCGGCACTGGGGCTGGCGTCGTCTGACGTCCCCAACCAGGACACAGTCCAATCGTCCTTCGGATAATGTATACGGACTCCAACAACGCAGCGAATATGAGGCCCTTACGCACGGCCTCCGGATGGCGTCTCCATGGGCATTCAACGCCTAGAGGTGCGCGATTGAACCTCGCAATCTCTCTAATAAACGGAGACTTTGATGCCAAAGATCCGAAAATGGCAGCATACCGCAATGCGGTCCTAAAAATGTCGGCCGCGGTTCAAGGGCTCGAATTTCATCATATAGCCCGGATAACAACCAGCGGCGGATATATTGGCACGCATCGGTGCAAAACGCGATGCCGTCCCACCAAATATCTTTACGAACGGCTGTTCAAGCCATCCGTACTATGGGAAGGGAGTCCGCAATATCAATCCGGACCCAACCGCACTGCCTAACGCCGAACACTCGACATAACCGGAGGCTCTGCCCCCGGGATAACACCCTCTGCTCACGAAATAATGGCGGTTATCGCCCCGTGGACGGAACCATTCCTAGCCTACCTAACTAGGCAGGAACTCCCCGAAGACCAAAATGAGGCTCGCTGCATAGTACGGCGCTCTAAAGCCTATAAAGTCCATGAGGGAGAGCTTTATAAGAAAAGCACTACTGGAGTCCTTCAAAGGTGTATCTCCAAAGAGGAAGGGCGAAATCTCCTGGCTGAAATTCATGCCGGACTGGGTGGGCACCACGCCGCAGCACGGGCCCTTGTAGGCAAGGCCTTCCGTACAGGATTTTATTGGCCGACGGCCCGGCAGATCTTGAGGACTTAGTCCAACGATCGTCGGTTGCCAGGTTTTTGCTAACCAAAGCCACATGCCACCCACCGCCCTTAAAACCATACCCATCACCTGGCCGTTCGCGGTCTGGGGGCTTGACATGGTTGGACCCCTCAAGGGTGGAACCCACAAGCAAAAATACCTATTGGTCATGGTGGATAAATTCACCAAATGGATAGAGGCCAAGCACATTAAAGCGGCGAATCCGGACCAGTGATAGACTTCATATCAGAGGTAGTGCACCGTTACGGTGTCCCCCACAGTATCATCACTGATAATGGAACCAACTTCACGGCCGATGAGGTCAAATTATGGTGCAAAAACATGGGCATCAAGCTCGATTACGCCTCAGTCTATCACCCTCAAACCAACCGCCAAGTCGAAAGGGCAAATGGTCTAATCATGAGCGGCATTAAACCCAGACTAGTGCGGTCCCTCAAGGAATCTAACACACACTGGGTTGAGGAGCTCGACTCCGTACTCTGGGGGCTGCGGACCATGCCGAATCGTACTACCGGATTCACACCATTCTTCATGGTGTACGGCGCAGAGGCAGTCTTGCCCTGCGACATAATACATGACTCACCTCGCGTGCGCATGTATGAAGAAAGAGAAGCCGAGCTTGATCGGGAGGACAGTTTGGACGCATTGGAGGAGGAGCGAGACGTGGCAAAAGCTCGTTCATCGTTCTATCAACAGTAGGCTCGAAGATATCAAAGCAGGGAAGTACGGGCCAAAGCTTATAACTTTGGCGAACTAGTTCTACGCCTGCCGGACAAGAAAAAGGACAAACTCAAGTCCAAATGGGAAGGTCCCTTCATCATCGACCAGGTCCTGACCGGCGGAGCATACCGTCTGCGAAACGCATCGGATAACCGACTCGAGCCGAACCCATGGAACGCAGCCCGTCTACGAAGATTCTACGCCTAAGTGCCGGATTCCAAGTTCATCTCCTTCCTCCGTCCACATTGTCTATTTTTGCTGTCTTTTATTTCTCTCCTTCCTCCTCCTTCTTCTTGAAGCCTCTAGAGGCTCATTTGCGCTTTTTTTGCACACACTTGACGCGCTGTCCGCACTCATTATACACGGGGCTTCTTTATGAAGCTTATTTATCTGGGCTCATGCCCAACACATGTTAAACTTCCGCATGTACCTTTTATTCACCATTATATGCATTGATATGACTTAAGTTTTGGCCAAGCTGGGTTGCTGGCTCTGTGCTTACCCTCTGTTCCCGATTGTTCGGCTAGGTGGTAAAGGAGCACCTCTGCGATTATTCTTGCCGGGTCAGCGGATGTGTACCTCGAGGCTGGGTGAAGCCGAAAGCTAGCGTTTTTAAGGGAATATTCGGTCGGTGAACTGAAAGATGATTTTTAACTATTTACCCATCTGCCCCCAGATGATTTTCCGCTTTCATAGCAGCTTTGACATGCACTTTAGGGCATGCACCCCAGCGAAAGGAACCCTTAACGGAACTATTCTCCCTGGAAGATGTTTCTTACTACCCATGTAATATAACATAACTAGTTGGGCACTTGTCTGATACATCAATAATGACCCCTACGCCTTGTCTCCATGCATACCACGGTTCTTATATAACCATGAAGGTATTCGGACACACTCCGGACTATTGGGTCCGGAGGTTGAAGCGAAAAGGTCCGCTATGACAAACGATCTACAATCCGGCTAGAAGACATTCTTTCATGTCATATTTTTACATAGTCAACTCGACTCATTGTATTCCTCCTCAATGCCATCTAATAGGCTATCTAATTTACAATCTTGCTGGGAATACTTGGTGGCCAATTCTACTTGGCCGTACACTAAGCTTACAGGGATCTCCATCCCATCTGGCCCCACAGGTCCGACCTCGGCCATGTGGTTTGGGTCAGCCTTCGTGTACCGCGTCTTTACCATGGCCTAGGCCTCCCTGGCGCCTTGATGGCAGGCCGATATCTTCCATAGCCAGAAGCGCCGCCGTGCTCCTTGAAGCCGCTCTGCCAGCTCCCCAATGCCTTGGGCGGGGAGATAGATAGCCACAAGGCTGGCCGATGCCTTTCATCGCTGCCGGACTCGTTCGTGCAGGTAGCAGTTCGGGAAGAAGATCACCAAGAATCGGGCATCTCCTCCTCGGGGCGACCAGTGAGCAAACCTACATACATGTTTATGTTAGTCGCCTTCCTCGCCGAACTCTTTCAAAGTTCGTTCAAGCACTTACTGAAAATGCTGCGACGAAGCCGCCGATTCTCCTTTACGGAGTCAGACAACTGGGCACGAACATCCTTTAGTTCCTCACCCAGCTTGGTGTTGGCATCTTGGAGGTTATTTTTCTCCTGCCGCACCCTCGTTAGCATGCTCTCGCCGGCCTTTAGCTGGCGCAAGAGCTGCTGCTTGTCCGGATCTAGTCCGGCGCCATCTGCAATATTTTTGTCAGATTTACAAACCCGCCGCACTTCATAAACTATTTTTTAAACCGTATATTACCAGTGGGGGTCTCTGCGGCTCCCCCTGTAGCAGCTAGTGCGGCCTCAAGTTGGGCCTTGCTTTCTTCAAGCTCCTGGGACAGTCGGGTATTCTTTTCTGTAAGATCCTGCATAACAAATGATCCTTAAATCAGTTATTCTAACTATTTTAAGTCTCGGGGGCTACTGGCATATATAACTGTCAGATTTCCTTACCCGTATGTCCTTCACATACTGCTCCGTGGCTCTGGCTAGACCATCTTGAGCGGCACGGAGGTGCGCATCTCCCGAATCGAAGGCATTCAAGGCCTCCTAGGAGAAACATGCGTCACGAAGAACTGTCCGACGACGCCTGTGATTCAAGGCGCTCTCCACCTCGGAGTTCGTGGCGGACAACCTGTCGGCATCCTCTGTCGAAGGAGCATCCGACGCACGTCTCATGCTAATCTCAGCCTCCGGACCCGGCTTTGAAGCCTGGCCGGTGAAGGTTCGATTGGCAACCTCTCCGGACTCAGTCCGGCGAATGCTCTTTTTCCTGAAAAGAGCACCAGCGTTAGTCGCCTTCCAAGAATCAATCACAGGAGTATGGCGACCGCCATACCGTTCTGATGGAGTTTTGATCCAGACGCACTTCTTTTTAGCTCTTGGGGCCAGACTGCCCTTTGTTGGCCAGCCGCCGCGGGCTCGGCTTCCTGCCTCGAAGGTACCCCCTGTGAAGCACCATTGCTATACGGTGATCAAAAATAAGCATGGATGGGTCATTATCAGGGTTTTGGGATCTTGGTCTCATTTACCTGCGAGGCTGGAAGTATTCCGGGGTAATCAGCTGTAATGGCAACCAAAGCATTGTCGATGCTAAGTTGGTGGAATACCCCGTCGATCAACTCCACCTTTATATCCGGATCATCTTCGGAGGTCGGATCGAGGGACCGTTCCAGATCCTCGGGTTGTGGGGGCGGGCTGTGTATCTTCTCCATAATCCGGCGCAGTTCCTGCGCAGAAACCGCGAAATGAGATATTTAACCATGGGAACATGGATCGGACAGGTCACAAAGATGTTTGCTTACCCAGCTTCGAGGATTATTCGAAGAAAACTCCTTCAATGGATTGACACGGAGGAAATCCTCCTCCTCCCCTTTATACATGGCAGACAAGATCTTCACCAGTTCGGTGACCGATCCTGGCCCTTTGTGGGCATGGGGGTGGCATTGTCCTCCCCGTTGAAGTCCCACATGGGGTGGCCCCTGTATTGGAGCGGCTACACTCCCCTCATTATGCAGATTGCCATGACTCCTGTCATGGTCAATCCGGCATGAGCCAGTAACTTTATTCAGCTCATCAAATAAAGGACATCCCGGTCATCTTCTCTCCGGGGGCTCCGAGGGCGCCAGCTTAGGCGCTTCTTCAGAGGAGCATTCCTGAACTCCGGGAGGCCGATCCGAACAGGATCCGGCAGTGGGACGTCCTCCAAGTAAAACCATTCGGAAGGCCAGTCTTTGGACGCCTTCTTTGGGGTTCCGGATAGGTATCCGGTCCCGGCGATGCGCCATAGCTCGGCTCCGCCCACTTGATATATGGACCCCTCATGAGAACGGGGTACTAGGCAGAATATTCTCTTCCACAGCCCGAAATGAGCCTCGACATCCAAGAACAGTTCGCAAAGGGCCACGAAGCCCGCGATGTGCAAGATGGAGGCAGGAGTAAGATGGTGCAACTGGAGGCCGTAGAACTCCAGGAGCCCCGGGAGAAACTGATGGATTAGAAATCCGAGTCCTCTTACTAGATAAGAGATGAAGCATACCCGCTCTCCTTTAGAGGGATCGGGGCGTTCTCCGCTTGCTTTCCGCCCTTGTAGGTGGCAAGTCCGCTCGAACCGGGACCATGAAGGCCGGGGAGAAATCCCTTGGCTTGAGTATAACTAGCTCGCTATGCGGGACTGAGCATCTCTCCAATTTCTGGCTGGGGGCTGGGAGCGAGAGGAGGAGCGTCGACCGTCCATGATGGAATGGGCTTTGATCGGGGCGCTCGATGAAAGCTCGCAAAGGGGATGGTGTGACTCAGATCTAAATCCTTGCCCCTTTTATAGGCGGCTCATTTGCGCAGCTAGGGGGGTAATTGTAAAAATACCCTAGCTTTTCACATTCATTCAAACACGTGGAAGATGGCCATTATTGGGCATAGAAGCCGAGGAGCGCAGCATTTATCAGAAGCCGGACACTATTCGACAAGTATATGGAATTTGGAGAACAACCCGCCTCGCAATGCCGAAGACAATCAACGCGTCGGACTCATCGTCATTGAAGCCTGGTTCGGGGGCTACTGAGGGAGTCCGGACTAGGGGGTGTCCGGATAGCCGGACTACCGTCACGGCCGGACTGCAAGACTATGAAGATACAAGATTGAAGACTTCGTCCCGTGTCCGGATGGGACTTTCCTTGGCATGGAAGGCAAGCTTGGCGATACGGATATGTAGATCTCCTACCATTGTAACCGACTCTGTTAACCCTAACCTATCCGGTGTCTATATAAACCGGAGGGTTTTAGTCCGTAGGACGAACAACAATCATACCATAGGCTAGCTTCTAGGGTTTAGCCTCCTTGATCTCGTGGTAGATCTACTCTTGTACTACCCATATCATCAATATTAATCAAGCAGGAGTAGGGTATTACCTCCATCGAGAGGGCCCGAACCTGGGTAAAAACATTGTGTCCCTTGTCTCATGTTACCATCCGCCTAGACGCACAGTTTGGGACCCCCTACCCGAGATCCGCCGGTTTTGACACCGACACCCGTCAAGAAGCATGATGGGAAGCGCAAAGGAGATGGTCACAACAACGGCCGGAGGGAATTGCACGTGGACTACTCGGATAGACGGTACGACTTTGACAGGGCTAACTTAGTAGTGCTACAACACCTAGATGTGGTAGATGATTATGTGGCAAAGCACAAAGAAACCATCGCAAAGAAGTACCGTGATAAGGGGATGCTCAAGATGGACGACGAAGTTACTGTATAGCACAATGCCACATTATTGCGCTGGTTTAAACAGCAAGTTCTTGAAAATCCCCCGGAAGAGGGCAGTTCGGACGGATTGCTCATACACGCCTTAGAACATGACCCCGCGCCCAAGTCGCGACCTATCAGTCCTATGATATCAATGGGTAGACGTTCTACACAGAGGCGAAAGACATGGACAATGATTACAAGAACTCTGGGGTGACAATTCAATGCATGACTGACACCAACGGCACAACTGAGAGATTCTACGGAAGGGCCAAAGAGATCTGGGAGCTTGACTATGCTGGAATGCACGATGCGACGATGTTCCGTGTCAGATGGGCCAAGGATGTAGTAAGAGAAAACAAGTATTTCACCACCATGTCTATACCCGACGCGAAGAGCACTCCTGTGAACTTTAACGTCATCGCCAAAAATAAGCCATGGGTACACGCTAAACACGTGACACAATGCTTCTTCATAACCGACCCGGCCAATCCCAGCCGTGTTGTCGTGAGGATATCCAAAAAGAGCATCGTCGGAATGGATGGAGTAGCCAAAGAGGAAGACTACGACCAATACGGCAACCCGATGAGGGAAGATGATGATGACGATGAAGCATACGTGAAAAGAAGAATCAATACTACATTACCTAAGAATGATCATAATCCATGGCTCCGGAAAAGTCACAAGGAGGGGCTCAATTACTTGGGAACGAACAAGAAAGGGAAGAAGCTCAATGTGAAACATCGTCGACGCAGCTGATCAGAAACCTACATCTATATATATGTATCTATTTTGTGTACGCACTTAAGTAACGGTAATCGGTCAACTGATATGTTACCACCACATGCATGGTTCCGGTGATATGCGCGCAGTGGGGGAGAGGGAGACGTCGTCGTCGAGAGAAAAACAAAAAAACAAAAGCAAAAGGGAGAAACCAGTACAAAAGAAAAAGGAAAGTAAACAGAAAAGAAAAGGAAAATAATAAAAGAAAGGAAAATTGAAAACTAGAAAAGGAAAATTATAAAAAGAAAATAATAAAAATTGGAGCAGTTAGCAGTAGCGCTGGATTGAGAACCAGCGCTATAGCTACTATAGCTATAGCGTTTTTTTCTAGAAAAATGCTACTACTATGTGCCATTAGCAGTACGCTGCTTTACAACCCAGCGCTATAGGTATAGCTCTCGATTGTCATGCAGCGCTACTGCTATTTTGAGTTAACCTCAAATTTGGCCAACCACCAAGTCCCAATTCTCCCCAGGCCACTCTCCCCACACCCTCTTCCCCCCACTCTGTCGTCGCCGCCGTTGCCCTCGCACAATCCGTCGCCCTGCTCGCCCTCGACCGCCGGCCATCGCCCCCTGGCCATTGTCGACCTCGTCGCCGGCTGTCTCCCGAGCCCGCGCCGTCGACCACAATGCCGCCCCGCCTCTCCCCTGCCCCTGTGCCTGCTCTCGACCTCGCCACCCCTGCGCCCGCCCTCGACCTCACCGGCCCTCGCCCCGCGCCCGCCCTCGATGCCGCCGCCCTCTCTACCGCCCCGTAAGCCTCTCCCTCTCCTCTCCCCTTCCCTCCTCTCTCTCTATCTCTCTCTCCGCTCTCTACTCTCTCTCTCTCTCCGCTCTCTACTCTCTCTCTCTCTCTCTCTCTCATTTGGATGGATGAACCCTAGCTATGAGTTGTAGCAAAGAGAGAGGGGATGTATGAACCCTATGAACCCTAGTTTAGTGCAATTTTGTTTAGGGCAATTTACTTTAGGAAATTTAGGAAATTTAGCTTAGTGAAATTTAGTTTAGGCAATTTTGTCTAGGGAAATTTAGTTTAGGGTATATAAAATATCTATAAATTTATAAAAAAACAGTAGCTAAAACAGTAGCAAATTGGTTTTTGTAGGTATAAAAAACAATAGCTAAAATTTATAAAAAAAACAGTAGCTAATTAGTTTTTCTAGGTATATAAATTAGCTATAAAAAACAGTAGCAAAAATTTATAAAACATAGTAGCTAATTAGGGCAGTAGCAAATATAGCTAGGGCCAATTCTTTTAGCAAATGAGCAAATTTAGCTAGGGAAAATTTGTTTAGGGCAAATAAAACTAGTAGCAAATAAAATCCAGTAGCAAATAAAACCCTAGATGATGTTTTAGGAGCATATAGCCTATACAATGTTGTTGTTTTTAACACTTGGTTAATTTGGCAAGTCCTGGAAATTTGTCATATGAACTTGTGCCAATTGTCGAAAAATATCTGAGTGGCCTATGTTTTGCCTGAATGTTGATTCATTTCCGTTCCGACAAATTTCAGGCGCTCCATATGTCCACTTTTTAGCAAAGGTCATGCCTAAAATTTCCGTGAGGTTCTACATGACTTGTGCTAGAAACTAGGACATATGGAGTACCCGGAATTTGCCGGAAGGGGAATGATTCAACATTACGACCAAATATAGGCCCCTTTTTTCTTTTCATTATATCTTTTATTTACAATCGTTGAATAGGAAAGTTGTCTACCGACACAGAAGTCATGGGTGGTTCTGCTCGCCTCGAATACCCCATCGAGGCAGCAAATCACTATTTCGATTACCTGGACCAACACCAGATGGGGTTGCATGGTGGCGGCAGTGGCACCAACCCCGACACCGACACCGGCAACAACATTGGCACCGGCACCGACACTACCCCCGAGACCGGCAACAATGCTTTTGTAGCCGGTAAAGCACCGAAGAAGAAGAGGACACGAAGACGAAACAAGCTTGGCATCGGACAAATTGTGGTCACAGAGATGCACCCCAAGAAGTTTGAGCCAACGGCGCCGGAGGAAGCGTGCTGTGCTGGGGCAATCAACTTGGATGCATCCTCAGGGAAACCGCCAACATCAACGACGAGAGGTTGAGGCAGATACCACATATGGAGAACATGCTCCTAAAGAAGCTGCACCATAGGTTCTTGTTCCCTGGCCGCAATGAAAACAATGTGAAGATCCGTGGAAAGACATCGCCATGACAAAGATAAACGACAAGGCGATGGTGACGTTCACCAACGACTTGTCCGCCTGGAAAGTTCGGGTGAAAAAAGCGAATGCGAAGAATGAACCGTGGTCCAAGATTCATGCTGACAATCTGTCAATAACGGAAGAGGAATTTGCAAAATTCAAGGAGAATTGCGCTAAAGAAGAAGTCAAGGCAAAGTCAGAGAAAATGAAGGCGCTCCAGGCCAGGAACACGCCTCCCCACCGCCTTGGAAGCCGTGGTTACGAGGGGAAGAGGGCCGTATGGGCCTAGGAGGACGCCGAACGTGAAAGTCATAGAATCCCAGACCCCTTGGCGGAGTTCACCGACCCGCTGGAGCATGACTGGATCAGGGCCCGGTACAAGTGGGACAAAGAAAAAAGCTCTTTTACACAGACCCGATCACGAGGGACTTCATGAGACTGTTGGTAATTGTTATATTACCACATTATCATATTATAGCTTCCAATCAATTTGACTGCAAGTTTTGTCACATTAGTAAACCATCCACGTTCCTTTTGCAAAAAGAGCAGCACCAAAAGGCAGCCGAAAGCGATGAGTCATCACAGTCGTCGGCGAGGCCCAAGTGGGACACCCCATTCAACCAGGCCCTGAACATACTGAAGAAGGTCCCGGTGGACAAGCCGCCGTCCTATGGACGTGTGCACGGCGTCGGAGATGGCGCCTCGTGGAAGACGTGCTACCCCGAGGATCTAGAGGAAAGAAGGAAGAGACGCTCGGTCGTCACTCAGCAGAGCATCGATGAGAAGGTCAAGATTGCGGTCGATAAGACCGAAGCTGAGACCAAAGAAGAGTTGCTCGGGCCGTCAATGCAGCGGTCACTGACGCGGTGGTCAGCTTGCTTCCGACACTACGGGATTTCATGAAGAACAATCCAAATGCAAGGCCGGAGGACTTTTCCCTTCCTAGCTTTATCGCGAGAAATTCAGTGAACACCAGAGCACCAGCACCTGCTTAAGCAAATGCAAAAGGTCCCGCTCCTGTTCATAGCAGCCCGACCTCCGTCTCTTACATGGTCGGTAGGCGTTCATCGCTGTCTAAGCTCGACGCCCTCACGGTAATTACGCGTCATACCCTTTTCAGCAGCATATCTATGGTCTTCCTTTTCAGTTGCCTTTCGGATGTTTGACGTCGCAGACATGTCTCCTTCGTAGGCCGACGACACCCCATGCACCCTACTCTACGACATCAAGGGCCAGAAGGTCGCCCTGGGAAAGGCAACGATCGTGAAGCCAAACGACCGCATGTTCCACAACCGAGAGATGCCCGATGGCGTCTTCAAGGTTAACGTGGCCAGTGTCTTAGCGGGCTTCGAGGATTTGCCTCCTCCGGTACCAGTCGATGACGACGAGACTCCTAAGATGATTGGCGCATGCAAGAGCTGGTTCTTGCCTTGGCCAAAGTCTCTTCTTCGTCTCGAGGCTCCCAGTATCACGCCAACGCCACCTTCTCAATAAAGTATGAACACCACCCCACCTACCACATTACCTGCACCTATCGTGGCGAGTGATAGTGGAGGACGCGAGGAAGAGCCTCAAATTGTGCCAGATGATGTAGCCCCCGTTGTTAAAGAAGCAAATGTTGTTGATGACATGGAGGATGATGATGATGACCAAGACAAGTATTTCAATACCGCCTATGATGATGAAGGATTGATGGCTCAAGACGGTGAAGACTCGGGCTATGAGCGTGGATATGATGACTTGATGCTGCCTGATTTGCCGGAGCCGGAACGTCCTAAGGCGGAATGCAAAAAGTCTCTCTTCAAGCGATCCTCGCAGGAGACGACTCCAGATGCCGCCTGTACCCAGCAACCCCCCAATGCCCGTCCACTGATTAGCCCGACGACACTGGGGGTGGTAGTTAGGGAATGTATGGTGGGCTCACTACCACCACCCACCAAGAAGCAAAGGAGGAGACCAGACAAGAAAGGCCCTAAAGGAGCCAGAGCTGCTTCAAGCAGCCAGCCGCCTCTGGAGCCCCGGGTGGTAGACAGAATACCTGTCGAAGGTGCGCATCACTTCCATGTCGCCGGCCAGCTGATCCTACCTGCAAAAGCGCTAGAGCACATAGTGAACAATGATCTAAGGAGACTCCATGAAAATGTGCTGGCCAGAGAGAAAAGTCTTTTGGTCGTGGAAAAACTAGGATACCCGCTTTACGCGGCTCAGGTGTCGGGTGGGAGGTTGTACGTTGAGAGATGGCCCGCGAATAAGTTCATCTTGCGATTTGACTAGATCTACGACATGTTCCACATGACCAAGCTGGATTTCCAGTACATCCGCATGTATGCACTGTATCTGAACTACTTCATCAGGGTCGAGAATATCAAATATATCTGCGTCGCGGACCCGTTCTATATGCACGAGAGCTTCTTGGCAGTTTGCAAAGAGCAACGTGACTATGCGAGCAAGTACCTCGGCGAATTCATGATCGCTAATAAGGACAAGGAAGTGATTCTCCTGCGTTATCATCCCACGTAAGTCATCCGCACATATCCTTTCGTAAGTGTTAATCATTCCTTTGCAAACATGGAGGCTAATTTGAGGTGTACTTAATTTGCGCAGTGGGGGGGAGGGGTGTCGTCCTCATCGTTCTGTTCCCCAAATACTCCCGTGCGATGTATTTGGACTCATCGAAGAACCTCAAGAAAAAGGACTACAAGCACATAAAGAGTGTTCTCGATAGTGCCCTGTTAACCTTCAGCCTGTCTGGTGGATATATGAAGGTGAAAAAGTATGGGAATCGCGGGCTGGCTTTCGGTCGTAAGACCGACTTCTGCTGCATCCAGCAACCGCACACCAGTATGGCTGATGGATTCTACCTCATGCATCACCTGTTCGAGTACAGAAGGGATAATCAACGCCTTCGCATGTCACCTACTACCAACGATGCCAAGATTGTCAGGTGGGCCACAAGCATAGGAAGGACACCGGATCATCGAATCAGAGCTGAGTTTTATCACGTATAGTGTGAACTTGCCCAAGTGATCATGAAGCAGGTCCTTGAACCAACAGTGATGTTCTACCATGGGCCAATCACACGGGAAGATGTCTGAGCACTGCTACTCGCTCAGCGTTTGGACCTGAAGCCTTTCAAGAAGCTCGGGTGCTTCCTCCCTGACTATGAAGATTGGACCGCCGACATGGAGGACTGATTGTTGATTACAATGTGTCATTACTGTCTTTCTATGGCAAAACTTTGAATTTATGCATGGCGAAACCATGTGATGTAACTAAACCGCGGTCCTGAACTAGCGTAGATCGCTCTAGTTAATTAGTTTGGGTATGAGGAACTTTGTCATTTATGTTTACTATTGTTTGATTGTATTTTGCTAATTATGCATCCTTGTTTTCTCAAGTACATTATGTTGCATATTATCATTCAATTCATCAACTCACGATGCATGCACATAGATCAGAGATGGCGAAGGGCTACTATGCCTTGTACGTTGGGAGAGTTCCAGGAGTTTACGACCACTGGCCAACCGCTCAGGCCTAGGTGCATAGGTACCCGGGTGCTAGCCACAGAGGGTTCGATAGCAGAGCCGAAGCAGAAAGTAGTTACTTGAGGTGGACACTCCAGCATGAGCAGGGGCGGGACCACCGGTACTACATAGTCGCGCTCTTGCTCATGCTGATCGCTCTTCTCTTCTACATCATGGTTTAGATAGATATGATGAAACTTGTGTGTGTGCCATGACCATGCAGTTGCACTTATTCGAGACATGACATGATCGCACTTGTGTATCGCTATTTTCAAGATTTGATGATATTTGTGTTGAATGATGATGATGATGGTATGATTAGACTACTGTATGTCTATGATATGATGAAAATAGTGTATGTTTAGTATGATCCGATGAAACTATTATATAGAGCATCTATAAATACACAACAAATACGTAGGGGTGAGGGTCGGCGAAAGCAGGAACATTAGCAGTAGCGCAGGAGAGCACCTAGCAGTAGCGCTGGCTTAGCAGCAGCGCTTCACGTGAAAAAGCGCTACTGATAACTATCAGTAGCGCTGGTCCAGGAAGTGCTACTGCTAACAATACTTAGTAGTAGCGCTGCCTATACCAGCGCTACTGCTAAAACTTAGCTGTAGCACGCTAGCAGTAGTGGTGGACCCAGCGCTATTGCTATGCATATTTCAAGCGCTACTACTAGGGGTTTCCCTAATAGTGCACGACGCCGCTCCAACCCATGGCACGACATCCCTCGATGTGCGCCTCATCCCTCTCGGCCCCACCGCTCCTCTGCCTTTGTGTGCATGACATGCGGGCCAGCTGAACTGCGACGACCATCAACTTTCTACCACAGCCACACCCGATTGGACGCGGTTTGCCTACTCCAATCCGTACTCCCGCATGATCAAATTTTCATCCAAATGATGTGACACATTTCATCCCGGACATCAATCCTCAGCTGGAGTACTTCTGTACTATAGGTAGTACCCGCCGGTGTGGCCATCTATGCCTCTTAGCGCTTCGATGCCCAACTGTGGCACCCTCACCACAGTCACGCCACCACAGGCCAGTTCATCTCGAATGAGTGAGTCAGGAACCACGCCACCACCATGAGAATGACATGTGGGCCAACCGCATTTAAGGTCCGCATGTCATTGACTCATAGGCCGGTGCACTAAGCCAGTGAAGCTCGGTCCCGTGGGCCCCGAGAGGGAAATGTGCCCGTGCGTTGTGATGGATAGGAAGGCCTTGTGGTGCTCCCGCAGTACGAGCTCGTGCCAAACCCGGATGAGATTTGGTAACCAACTAGTAAGCTACACGTGCATTACACGCATGAGATTTGGTAACCAAATCTCTACTCTCTATATCTATATCTATATCTATATATACTCTTATAAAAAATAGAGTTGGTTATGATGGTGTGCCTGCCATCCTGCAATATAGGCCGTCCGATTTATATCTGACGGATAGGAAGGAAACTATGGCAATTTTGCAAAAAGATGCCCACACCCCTCTCCACATTTGCAAATAAGGCCTTCTCTTGTTCATCCTTTTCTCCCATAAGATAAACTACTCATACAAATGCATCTTGATTTTTCGTGCAACACATGGGCATCTTGCAAGTTATGAATAAATAACACTCTATCAATGAGCCCCATCAGACACCAAATTTCTTGGCTTCCGTGCTATAGCTAGATTTTCCCCTCTTTTCTGTTTTCCAACCTGGCGGCGGGCGGGGTGCGGTTTGCCAATGGTCGGTTTGCTCAAGGCGGTCCCACATGAAAGTGAAAATGCTAGGCAAGACGCCTTCCCTAGCTATGTGGCATGCCGGACGGGACATGGAGTACTCCCGATTCTCGGTTGTGTGGGGGTGCGACGCGAATGCGGCAGGCCTTTTCCTTTTACTGGCAACGTACCCTTGCGTTGCGACGGATCCAAAGTAGTAGAATAGTAGTACTTGTTCACAAACTTGAAAGAAATCACTCTTTTTTCGATATACTCCTAATATATTACTTTCTCAGGTTGTTTTGATGAGGTGAGGGAGGGATGTGGTTGCTTTAAAGATAATAATGGGTTTTTGCAAATTAGAGCAGGGAAGTGGGCTATTGTTGGAAAAATGCCACAACTTACCTCACAGCCGTTAGATGCAGATCTAATGGTCAGAAAGGACGGATGGCAGACACACCACCCTCACCAACTGAGTCTTTTATAGGAGTAGGAGTAGAGAAAAATGTATAAATTGTAACATTTGGTTCTGCTCCTTGGCACGATTGATAGATAGAAATAATGATGGGAAACGCTAGGGCGGGGCTATTTCCGCCAGATAAGCAGGGTACATAGTAGCTAGGTTGGCGCATCATCTATTTGGTCACATGCGGTCCGACATGTTCTAGTGTTTCTAGCAAGATGCCCGTGCGTTGCACGAAGTTGATGGAAAAGGTAAGCCCAACTTATAAATTGACGGATGGAGTACTAGTTACAGTGATGCATATAATTAAGTAAAGGGATCACACATATCGGTATTGACTGGAACGAGAATGCAATAGCACAATAAGAATTAAGGCCACGATGATGCGATCACAGTGGTGGTTACAGGAGGTAAGAAGAAAGATGCATCCATCAACGTACAACCTCCTCCTCCTCAACTTAGTGCGCCGAGCCTCCGACCGGCGGCTAAGGAGCGGCGGCTTCTGTGGCGAGGTCAAGGTGCTTCTCAGCAAAGGCATCCAAGGCTTCCAGCCAGTTGAGGAAGGCCAACGTCGTAGCGTCCTCAATGGCCTTGTAGATACCTATGTACATAATTTGCTCGTATATGTGGATGTGTAGGTCGACAAATTCTGGCAGGGCGAGGCGCCTCACGGCGAGCACGAGCTCCAGGTGGACATTCTTTGTGGCGTCGACAGGCAGTCGCAGGGCCACCAATGCTTGAAAGAGGTTCCGGGCATGGAGGCCAATTAGGGTGGCAGGCAATGAGGAGCCCGGGCGCTCGGGCTGGAGGAGTAAGGTGATGTCGTCCCCGAGATTCTTGAGGACGGTGAACTTGTTGGTGGTGGCAACGATCATCTAGTCCAACTGAGAGTCGTAGTTGGCGTCGACGGCGGCCATCCACCAGCCGGTCGCAAACACCATCTAGAGATGATCCTCGGCGCCATGCCGCAGGCCAACGTCATGGACCATCTGGCACAGCCACTTGGCGCTCGTGCGCATCGCCGCCATGGCTCTGGAGTGAGCATTTTTGTGCTTAGTGTAGGTGCTTAGGAAAATTCTTAGGTGCGTTCGATGTAGTAAATGCATTGGAATGGAGGGGCGCCTTAATTTGAGTGCAAACTGCGTTGCATTCACATCGTGCAGCGTCTTTTCCTGGTCCTCCTCCCATTACTTCCCTCATGCATGCACGATGTTGATTCGTCTCCAACGTATCTATAATTTATGAAGTATTCATGCTATTATATTATCCATCTTGGATGTTTAATGGCCTTTACTATGCACTTTTATATTATTTTTGTGAGTAACCTATTAACCCAGAGCCTAGTGCCAGTTTATGTTTTTTCCCTTGTTTCAGTGTTTCGCAGAAAAGGAATATCAAACGGAGTCCAAACGGAATGAAACTTTCGGGAGAGTTATTTTTGGAACGGAAGCAATTCAGAAGACTTGGAGTGTACGTAAGGGAAGCAATGAGGAAGGCACGAGGCATGGGGGTGCGCCCACCCCCTGGGCACGCCCTCCACCCTCGGGGGCCCCTCGTGGCTCCCCTGACCGACTTCTTTTGCCTATATATGTCCATATACCCTAAAACCATTGGGGAGCAGAATAGATCAGGAGTTCCGTGGTCGCAAGCCTCTATAGCCACCAAAAACCAATCGGGACCCTGTTCCGGCACCCTGCCGGAGGGGGGAACCCTCACCGGTGGCCATCTTCATCATCCTGGCACTCTCCATGACGAGGAGGGAGTAGTTCACCCTCGGGGTTGAGGGTATGTACTAGTAGCTATGTGTTTGATCTCTCTCTCTCGTGTTCTTGAGGTGATACGATATTGATGTATCACGAGCTTTGCTATTATAGTTGATCTGATGATGTTTCTCCCCCTTTACTCTCTTGTAATGGATTGAGTTTTCCCTTTGAAGTTATCTTATCGGATTGAGTCTTTAAGGATTTGAGAACACTTGATGTATGTCTTGCCGTGCTTAGCAGTGGTGACTATGGGATATCACGTGATCCACTTGATGTATGTTTTGGTGATCAACTTGCGGGTTCCGACCATGAACCTATGCATAAAGGTTGGCACACGTTTTCATCTTGACTCTCCGGTAGAAACTTTGGGGCACTCTTTGAAGTTCTTTGTGTTGGTTGAATAGATGAATCTGAGATTGTGTGATGCATATCGTATAATCATACCCACGGATACTTGAGGTGACATTGGAGTATCTAGGTGACATTAGGGTTTTAGTTGATTTATGTCTTAAGGTGTTATTCTAGTACGAACTCTATGATAGATTGAACGGAAAGAATATCTTCATGTTATTTTACTACGGACTCTTGAATAGATCGATCAGAAAGGATAACTTTGAGGTGGTTTCGTACCCTACGTAATCTCTTCGTTTGTTCTCCGCTATTAGTGACTTTGGAGTGACCCTTTGTTGCATGTTGAGGGATAGTTATATGATCCAATTATGTTATTATTGTTGAGAGAACTTGCACTAGTGAAAGTATGAACCCTAGGCCTTGTTTCCTAGCATTGCAATACCGTTTATGCTCACTTTTATCATTAGTTGCCTTGCTGTTTTTATATTTTCAGATTACAAACACCTATATCTACCTTCCATATTGTACTTGTATCACCATCTCTTCGCCGAACTAGTGGACCTATACAATTTACCATTGTATTGGGTGTGTTGGGGACACAAGAGACTCTTTGTTATTTGGTTGCAGGGTTGCTTGAGAGAGACCATCTTCATCCTATGCCTCCCACGAATTGATAAACCTTAGGTCATCCACTTGAGGGAAATTTGCTACTGTCCTACAAACCTCTGCACTTGGAGGCCCAACAACGTCTACAAGAAGAAGGTTGTGTAGTAGACATCAAGCTCTTTTCTGGCGCCGTTGCCGGGGAGGTGAGTGCTTGAAGGTATATCTTTAGATCTTCCAATCGAATCTTTTTGTTTCTTGTTTTATCACTAGTTTAGTCTATAAAAGAAAACTACGAAAAAAGGAATTGAGTTTGCCTCATACACTTCATCTTTTTAATATCTTTCGTGAGTATGATGGAAAGGAAAATTGTGCCAAGGTGCTAGAAGAGGAAGTCTATAAAATGTTTGGCACTAAATCTTTGAATGATGAGCTTGATTTCAATCTTGTTAGTATGAACTCTTTGAATATCCATGGTACTAATGATGATTGCACTAGTCATGTTGAAAATGTTTCCTATAAGCATGTCTATTTCTGTGGAGTGCATAGAGTTTGCAAATACATACCAAAAAGGGAAGATAGATTTTGTAAGAGGCAGAAGTACTTAGAAACTAAATGGTTGCGAGAGAGGCTAAATGTTAGTGCTGAAAATTTAAAATATCTTAGCCATACTTGTGAACTTTGCAATGAACATGGTCATTTAAATATCAAATGCAAATTGTTTCATGATTGAATCGTGTCCAAAAATTGTGATGACTTTATTTCCCTTGCACATCATAATGAACTTAGTCCGCTTTTGGGTTATGAAGAATTGAAACGTCAAACTAAGTTTATTCCAGAATATAACCTCGAGAAATTCCTCGATATTGATCTAGAAGAAATTTATATGTATTGTGCGGTGAATTGCATTGAAAATCCTTATATTGCCAATTACATAAAGAAAAGAAAACAAATAGAAGATGAAGAGAATACTAATGATAGGGAAGATACCTCCCAATATCCTCCTATTATTTCTTATGATGAATTAGGTAACGAGGAGGAGCTTTCTATTCAACCAATCTCATTAATAAGGAGCTCCAAAGGAGGATTGAACCCACACATGATGTGAAGAAGAAAAAGAAAAGACGGAGAAGCAAAGGTAGAAAGGTATCTCCCCCAAATGATGTTGCTCCTATTACTCATCGTGATGATGATAATTGCTATACTATTGGTGCTATCCATACTATTAATGATGAGAGTGATTATGCTTATGATATGAAAAGGCACAAGCTTGGGGATGCTATGTTTGATGAAGACGATGTTTTTGAGAATATATTTGCTGCAATTAATGTTTGTCCCAAGCTTGGGGATGCTATGTTTAATGAAGATGATATTTTTAGTCTCCCAAGTTTTGATATGCAAATTTATAATGATGATAGCATGCCTCCTACTTATGATGATTATATTGATGAAAGTGGGTTTGGAATAGTGTCAACTTTAGGAAGTAGTGATCCCACTATTTTGGAGGATGTTGAATCTTATTGTGATAATTATGAAAGTGGATTTGGAGAGGTCATGACTTTATTTAGTGATGAATCCACTATTTCGGAAGAGGTTTCAATTGATTATGATGAGAACAAAGTTGCTACTTATGATGATTATTGTGATGAAACTTATGCTATAAAGAGTAGTGATGATTATATTTATAAAACTTGTCATGATTATGATTACCCTTTTTATGAACATTATTCATTTAATGTGGAAACAATTTATAGTATTCGAGTCTCTTATGATACTCTCACTATTCCAAATGAGAAGAATTTTGCTTATGTGGAGAGTAGTAAATTTTCTATGCAAGAAGATCATGAAAATAATGCTTTAGGTGCTGGTTATATTGTTGAATTAATTCATGATGCTACTAAAAATTATTATGAGGGAGGAACATATGCTTGTAGGAATGCAATAATATCAAGTTTCCTCTCTATGTGCTTAAAGTTTTGAAGTTATGCTTGTTTTGCCTTCCTATGCTAGTTGATTATTGTCCCCATAAGTTGTTTGCTCACAAAATCCGTATTCATAGGAAGTGGGTTAGACTTAAATGTGCTAGTCATATTCTTCATGATGCTCTCTTTATGTTTCAATTCTTATCTTTTTGTGAGCATGATTGAAATCATCATGCCTAGCTAGGGGCGTTAAACGATAGCGCTTGTTGGGAGGCAACCCAATTTTATTTTAGGTTCTTGCTTTTTGGTTCTGTTTAGGAATAAATAATCCATCTAGCTTCTGTTTAGACGTGGTTTTGTGTTTTAGTTAGTGTTTTTGCCAAGTAGAACCTTTGGGAAGACTTGGGTGAAGTCTTTATGATCATGCTGTAAAAAACAGAAACTTTAGCGCTCACGAGATTAGCGAAAACTTTTTACTGGAGAGTGATATTTAGTTGATTATTTTTTCAGATTATTACTAGAAAAATTCCTCAGGTCCACATATTTATTTTATAATTTTTTGAGTTCCATAATTATACGTTTGATACAGATTACTACAGACTGTTCTGTTTTTGACAGATTCTGTTTACTATGTGTTGTTTGCTTATTTTGATGAATCTATGGCAAGTAAAATAGTTTATAAACCATATATAAGTTGGAATACAGTAGGTTTAACACCAATATGAATTTAGAATGAGTTCACAATAGTACCTAAGTGTTGATTTAGTTTCTTACACTAACGGAGCTTACGAGTTTTCTGTTAAGTTTTGTGTTGTGAAGTTTTCAAGTTTTGGGTAAAGATTCGATGGACTATGGAATAAGGAGTGGCAAGAGCCTAAGCTTGGGGATTTCCAAGTCACCCCAAGGTAATATTCAAGGATAACCAAGCGCCTAAGCATGGGGATGCCCCGGAAGGCATCCCCTCTTTCGTCTTCATTCATCGGTAACTTTACTTGGAGCTATATTTTTATTAACCACATGATATGTGTTTTTCTTGGAGCGTAATTTTATTTTCTTTAGCTTTGCTTGCTGTTTGAATAATATCCCATGATCTGAAATTCTTAAATGAGAGAGAGTATTCACATAGCTACATAATTATTTAACTACTCATTGATCTTCACTTATATCTTTTTGGATTAGTTTATCATTTACTCATGTGCTTCACTTATATCCTATGAGTAAATGGTTGAATGATTTGAATGTCATAAATCTGAAATTATATTTGTTTCATATGCCTTTCCCATGGGGAGTAATGCATTCACATATAAGAAGTAGAGGTGGTAAATTTTTTGAGGGTTAGCAAACATTGTATTGGTCACTTGAACAATTCATGAAAGAATATTGAAGGAAGAGAGATTTCACATATAAATATACTATCTTGGACATCTTCTATGATTGTGAGCCCCATTAATTAATTTAAACCTGAGCAAATTAGCTGAAGTTGGACAAGGAAGACAACATAATGAGTTATGCTTGGGTATATTTGTATAGAAGTTATATTGTTATGGATCCTCTAACATGTGGTGCTTGCTATTTAGAATCCTTTGCTAGCCAAAATGTCTGTACTAAGCAGGAATACTGCTTGTGCATCCAAATTCCTTGAACCAAGTTTCTTCCATGAGTGTCCACCATATCTACCTATATGCGGTATTTACCTGCCGTTCCAAGTAAATTTGCATGTGCCAAACTCTAAACCTTCAAATAATAATCTGTTTTGTATGCCCGGATCGCTCATGTAGCGACTAGGGGCTGTCAGTATCTTCCATGCTAGGTGGGTTATTCTCATGATGAGTGGACTCCGCTCATCATTCACAAGAAAATGGCTGATAACTGGGATGCCGAGTCCTATGATCAAAAGATCAAAAACAAATTCGCAAATAATTTAAACAAAACTCCCCCAGGAATGTTGATAGTTGGACGGCACCCGTCGTTTGGGACAAGCCGTGGAGTGTGAATTTTGGTGGAGGGGGAGTAAAAACTTTACCTTTCTGCGTGGGAACTGCCTATAATGTACCTAGTATGGAAGACATTGGGAACTCTTGGTCGTTATGTTGACAATGAAAGCATACATCTCAAAATTATTTTCATCTCTGTTTTTGGTTCAAGCTCTGGCACCTCTGCAAATACCTGCTTCCCTCTGTGAAGGGCCTATCTTTTACTTTTATGCAAGAGTCAATAGTATTCCTTCTCATTCCAACCCACTCTTTAGTTGGCAAGCATCATACGATGGAAAGATCTAAGCATATATGGCCATTCAAATATATTTGAGCATGAATTATTACTGTTGACATTACCCTTGAGGTAAAAGGTTTGGAGGCGAGACATTAAGCCCCTATCTTTCTTTGTGTTCGATGAATACTATTTGTTCTAAAAATATGCTTTGAGTGGTAGCAATCATGGAAGACTAAATGATAGTTGAGTATGTGAAGTTTGCTGAATCAAAGCTCTGACATAGACTCTTCCTGAAAATAAGATTAATTGTAATTGTTTGATGACTAATAACACGGTTTGTTAGTTTTCAAGAAAGTTTATGATCTATACTTTAACATGTGAATAGTTTGTTACTTGATCATGAAAAGTTCTATGAGTTGAGCTACTGTTATGACATATGATGATGCTAGAAAAGGTGATTGAAATTATCATTGATCAAACTTGTGCACCTGCTAGCATTCACACTTCATAAATTATTTCTTTTATCATTTACATACTCGAGGACGAGTAGGAATTAAGCTTGAAGATGCTGATACGTCTCCAACGTATCTATATTTTATGAAGTATTCATGCTATTATATTATCCATCTTGAATGTTTAATGGGTTTTACTATGCACTTTTATATTATTTTTGGGACTAACCAATTAACCCAGAGCCAAGTGCCAGTTTTTGTTTTCACCTTGTTTCAGTGTTTCGCAGAGAAGGAATATCAAACGGAGTCCAAACGGAATGAAACCTTCGGGAGAGTTATTTTTGGAACGGAAGCAATCCAGAAGACTTGGAGTGTACGTAAGGGAAGCAACGAGGAAGGCACGAGGCAGGGGGGCGCGCCCACCCCCCTGGGCACGCCCTCCACCCTCGTGGGCCCCTCGAGGCTCCCCTGATCGACTTCTTTCGCCTATATATGTCCATATACCCTAAAACCATCGAGGAGCAGAATAGATTAGGAGTTCCGCCTCCGCAAGCCTTTGTAGCCACCAAAAACTAATCGGGACCCTATTCCGGCAGCCTGCCGGAGTGGGCAACCCTCACCGGTGGCCATCTTCATCATCCCGGTGCTCTCCATGACGAGGAGGGAGTAGTTCACCCTCGGGGCTGAGGGTATGTACCATTAGCTATGTGTTTGATCTCTCTCTCTCTCTCTCTCTCTCTCTCTCTCTCTCTCTCTCTCGTGTTCTTGAGATGATACGATCTTGATGTATCACGAGCTTTGCTATTATAGTTGGGTCTTATGATATTTCTCCCCCTCTAATCTCTTGTAATGGATTGATTTTTCCCTTTGAAGTTATCTTATCGGATTGTGTCTTTAAGGATTTGAGAACACTTGATGTATGTCTTGCCGTGCTTATCAGTGGTGACAATGGGATATCATGTGATCCACTTGATGTATGTTTTGGTGATCAACTTGCGGGTTCCGCCCATGAACCTATGCATAGGGGTTGGCACACGTTTTCGTCTTGACTCTCCGGTAGAAACTTTGGGGCACTCTTTCAAGTTCTTTGTGTTGGTTGAATAGATGAATCTGAGATTGTGTGATGCATATCGTATAATCATACCCACGGATACTTGAGGTGACATTGGAGTATCTAGGTGACATTAGGGTTTTGGTTGATTTGTGTCTTAAGGTGTTATTCTAGTACGAACTCTATGATAGATCGAACGGAAAGAATAGCTTCATGTTATTTTACTACGGACTCTTGAATAGATCGATCAGAAAGGATAACTTTGAGGTGGTTTCGTACCATACCATAATCTCTTCATTTGTTCTCCCCTATTAGTGACTTTGGAGTGACTCTTTGTTGCATGTTGAGGGATAGTTATATGATCCAATTATGTTATTATTGTTGAGAGAACTTGCACTAGTGAAAGTATGAACCCTAGGCATTGTTTCCTAGCATTGCAATACTGTTTACGCTCTCTTTTATCATTAGTTACCTTGCTGTTTTTATATTTTCAGATTACAAAAACCTATATCTACCTTCCATATTGCACTTGTATCACCATCTCTTCGCCGAACTAGTGCACCTATACAATTTACCATTGTATTGGGTGTGTTGGGGACACAAGAGACTCTTTGTTATTTGGTTGCAGGGTTGCTTGAGAGAGACCATCTTCATCCTACGCCTCCCACGGATTGATAAACCTTAGGTCATCCACTTGAGGGAAATTTGCTACTGTCCGACAAACCTCTGCACTAGGAGGCCCAACAACGTCTACAAGAAGAAGCTTGTGTAGTAGACATCAGTTGCTAATTGAAGGAGGATGCATCATTGGCCGTTCAACATTTCGGGAACCGCTACCGCTCCCTCGTCTGCATTAAAGCTGTATCGGGAACTGCGCCGCACGCTTTCAAATATAATAATACTACGCCGCCCACTGCACTCCCGGCTGAACACGCCTCCTTGCCTCCATCAAACCCCTCCTTTAAATATGCATGCAAACCGAGAAACCTACTTCGGCCACACGTCCGTTCATGAGCGGGCCGGAATTAAACGCAACACCGACCGAGCTCCTCCCGTCCGCCCTTAGTTTAAACTAGGCAAGACGCCGACCAAGCTCCTACAGTTGGCCCTCAATTTAAACGAGGCCAGACAGACAGCAGGCAAAAATCGCACCCCTCTGCCGCTCCCCCGTCTCCTCCTCCACCATTTTCTCCACTCTTCCGATGGCTTCCCAGGAGCCATTCTCCGGCATACTACCGGCTGGGTGGCCCACCGAGCCCTCCGGATACGGGCGAGGCCGCTCGGTGCTTCATCAACCTCGCTTGGCCTGATGGATCCAGTTGCCGGCCCAATCCGGCGCGTGGTTCAGCAACTCATTGCTCCAGTTCAGCTTGATGAGGGGTGGTGAGTTGCTCCACGCCAGCACGGCGGCGAGCACGCCGGTAAGGTCACCGTACCGCGCCACTAGAGTCTGCAATGGTCGCGCCTCCCGTGCCTGCGGTCGCGCCTCCCGTGCCTGCGGTCGCGCCTCCCGTGCCTGCGGCAATGCCATGCAGGCAAAGACAGAAGCCCGGTGTGTGGAGAGCGACGAGTCGGTGGCCAGCTTCTCTGTGTCCGCCACCATCATCGAGGAGAAGTAGAACACGGGAGGCCGCCGCCACTTGGGTCCCATGAAGGCCACCGCCGAGGCGACGACTGTGCATTCTGGTGGTTTCTTTGCTACTTTGTCTCTTCCGAGGACCTTCGTCAACCCCGCAAGTGTGTGCTGGACATGAGGAAGAGAATGGGATCCGCGGGCGACCATTTAGATTAGGTACTCCCTCTCCTGCTGGCGGCAAATATTTGTTCTAAGAATGGATAAATTGGATGTGTCTATAACTAAAATAAGTCTAGATACATCCATTTCTAAGACAAGTATTACTGGAAGGAGGGAGTATTAATTATACCAAGAGAGCCGGATTATGTCGGTGTTCTGGGAACGGGGGTCCCCAGACTTGCCTGCCTGCGGCCCACAGTGTCGCTAAGCAGCAGGCCCTATGGCCCATCTTCATCGACAAGGCACTCAAGACCCTCGCTAGGGTCCGAGCCTCGCGAGGCAGACGACACAAGACCTCCTCTGGAGTGGCCTAGCCCAGCAGGCTCACGAGGAGCGGAGACATCAAGGCGGGGCAAAACCTCACGAGGGTCTCGTGATGTGAGCCATGATGAACGGCACCAGGCGGGCGCCAGGAGGGCGCCAGCGCGCGCAGTGTCCTTGTTCCCTCTTTGGTGCTAAGGAGGCCAGCGCAGGCGAAGAGTACCGAGACATCAGGCAAAGGTTGCCATATTGGTGCAACGAGACCAAGACCAGGAGGACGGCAAGATGGAAGTCATCATGGAGCCCAAGACGGTGTCACCACCAGAGCTTTTCGCAGGCGAAGACCACTTTTGTCAGGATAGCTTGTACTAGCCGTCCCCCTTCAAATTTGCCCGCCATTGTTGGCTCCCTTCCCGCTCGATATTTGGGAAGAGGACCAGGGCCTCTATAAATAGGGCTAGCCACCACAGTAGGAGGCAACTGATCTCCAACTGGTTCAGATCATCCTCAACTACACAAGCACAAGAACACCTCAACCTCAGGAGGCTGTTCTTCCCCTTGTACTGTTCATCATCAGCCCAAGAGGCAATCCACCACCACCACACTAGAGTAGGGTATTACACCACAACGGTGGCCCGAACCAGTATAAACCTTGTGTCTTTCTATGTTGCGAGTTCGTCGAGTTCGTCCGCGAGATCTTAGCGAGCAAGGGCGTAGATCGGTAGGAGGGAAAGACTTCGCGGGCACCCCAGTGTTCGAACCTTAAGGGTTTGCCGGAACCCCCCATCCAACATTTGGCGTGCCAGGTAGGGGTGCGCTGTAGTTTCCCTTCCATTAGTTCGTCGCTCCATCGATCCATCGTTTCCATGGCGGACGCTCGCCGTGCTCGAGCTGAGCGTCGGGCTGCCCTCTCCGCCCAAGTCGCTCAGACGGATCCCTTCGGTGGGCCACCTCGTCGTTCTCTATCTCCCGCCGCCAACGCTGCCACGGCCTAGCGGGAAACGAGCAGCAGGCGTCCTCGCTGCATCCTTCGGTGCGGCAAGACGACCGCACCGCTACTCCATCGCTTACCCCTGCCGGTTCTTCGTCTCACGCGCACCATGCTCCCATGGAGGCACGGATCGCGCTCCTCGCGGCGCCCCATCAAACGTGCTCCCATGGCGAATGAGCTCCTGCGCTAGCGCCCCATCGACGACCTCTACGAGGAGTGGCTCGACCGCGTCGCCGAGCTCGTCAGTGCCGCAGGGGGCTCTCCAGCGCCGTCTGCTTCCCCATCAACCAGCTGCGGGCGACGGGGCTCATGGTGTGCCTCCACCACCTCAGCCCCAAGATGGCGCCTTGGCACCAAGGCGCGCGGCTCCGCGGCGCAATCCGCGCGCTCGGCGCCCGCGCGCGAGAGAGAAGCTGCCAAGAAATCCCGCGGCCACGAGAAGCTGCACCTGCGCTCCCCGCACCACCTTGTTAAGACCGCACGCCGCCTGTAGCGGCGCAGCGCGGACCTCGCCAAGACCAAGCTCCACCTCATAAGTGGGCCCCGGCAACCACGGCCGGCTGCCGCGCCTTCACCCCGGAGCTGCGTAGCGTCGCCTGGCCAGGCATGTTCAAGCCAGATCTGCCTCCTCTCTACGACGGCACCACCGACCCCGCGGAGTTCCTGCAGCTCTATGAGTTGAGCATCGAGGCGGCCAACGGCGACGAAAAAGTCATGGCCAACTGGTTTCTCATGGCTCTCAAGGATGGAGCCCGCTCCTGGCTCCTGAACCTGCGGCACGACTCGATATCCTCCTGGGATGAGATGCGCGACCGCTTCGTCGCCAACTTCCAGGGCACTCGCGACCGCCCATCGGCCGCGGGTGATCTACGCCGCATCAGGCAACAACCAGGAGAGACCCTCAAGAAGTACATCCAGCGCTTCAACAACACCCGCCTCAAGATCCCCAAGGTCACGTATGAAGCCATCATCTCCGTGTTCTGAGACGGTGTCCGTGATGTCAAGATGAAGGAAGAGCTCGCTATCCACGAGGAGCTCTGCACATCTCAGGAGCTATTCAACCTGGCGACCAAGTGCGCAAGAGCTGAGGAGGGGCGCCTCTCTCTCGTCGAGCTGCCAACTGCAGGGGCGGAGGAGAAGAAGGCCAAGGCCAAGGACATGAAGCGCAAGGAGGCAGTCGTGCTCGCAGCGGAGCCCGACACCAAGAGGGGCAAAGATCAGCATGAGTCATACAAGAACGGCCGACCGTTCTGTGCCTTCCATCACCTGAACACCCACAACACCAGCGACTGTCAAGAGCGCAGAGCCATATGAGAAAGACACTACGGTCGACACCCCGAGCGCAACGACCGGGGCTACGGCCGCGGAGGAGGACATGGAGGCGGACGCTGGGACGACCGTGGCCCATGCCAGGAGTGGCGCGACCGGCCTCGTGAGGACCGCTGGCAGGACCAACCTCGCGAGGGCGCCTGGAGGGATCCGCCTCGTGAGGATCGCCTCCAGGGCAACACTGGTCTTCCCCCGCTGCCGCCACCAAGAAGGAACGACGACCACCACCAGGACGAGGGGGCTGGGGGCTTCCAGGAACCGCGTGCAATCGCCTGCATTTTGGGCGGCGCCCAGGCCCCAGCCTCTCAGCACATCTTCAAACAGTTCGCTCGTGAGGTGAACGCGGTGCTCCCCAAGCTTGAGGCCACGCGCCCGCTCAGATGGTCCCAAAGTGCCATCACTTTCAACTCGGCAGATCAGCTCAAGTGCGCAGCCACCACTGGCACCCTCCCTATGTTGTGCTCTCCAGTCATCAGCAATGTGCAGGTCACCAAGACTATCATCGACGGCGGCGTAGGTCTCAACGTCCTGTCCATCGACACGTTCGACAACCTCCAAGTGCCATATGAACAACTCCAGCCCACCAAGCCTTTCTCAGGAGTGACCGACAGTTCCACCACACCGATAGGGAAAGTCTGCCTGCCTGTCACCTTCGGGAGCGCAAGAACTACCACACCGAGCTCATCGACTTTGACGTCGCGCACATCCGCCTGCCGTACAATGCTATCCTCGGGTATCCAGCCCTGGCCAAGCTCATGGTAGTCACCCATCATGGCTACAACGTTCTCAAGATGCCAGGAAGCGGAGGAATCATCACGGTCCCGTGTGAAGAGAGGGATGCTGTGTGCTCCCTTGAGCGTGCCTTTCAAGCCGCAGCAACCGACGACCCCGACAGCAGAAGTGAAGGCCCTACGAAGACCATCCCCAAAGAAGAAGCTGCCGCGCCGCGCAGGACCCCAGGAGGATGGCGTCGCGGCAGGAGCCTCGTCAGGATCAACGCCCGCTCCAGGGGCGCCTCCCTCCATTGCATAGGAAGGCGCGCCCTGCACCCTCCTCGGGCAGGGCTCGGGTGCTCTCTTCTGGAGAGCCTCAGACCTTGCCAACCTCACGAGGGAGGCGCTTGGGCACCACTTGGAAGCATGCCTCGCGGCACATGTTCCTCAGGAGAGCACAGGGCAAGGAGTGCCTACCACTCAGGAGTTCATCACCAAGACCACCCAGGAACTGCAAGAAGCAAGAGCCATGCGCGGCCACAACCGCTCACAAGGCGCAACTCCCCATCCATGCGAGGATGCCGGGCTGCATATCAGCATCGACGTCCCATGGCTCAACAGGGCCGCATCTCAGGAGCGCTTCTGGCCATTGCGTGTGGGCCGCTGTGAGGGCCCACCACAGAGCTACGTTCGCATGCCCTTCGGCTTGCCGAGCGTGGCGTCGGCCTATCAGCGCAACATGCGGCAAGTCCTGGCGGCTCAGGAGGCCAGGTTCCACACCGTCCTGGAGGAGATGGAGACGGTCTTTAGGGAACCTCCTGAACCTCTAGAGCCTCCCGAGGCTCAGGGTCCCGGTGGCTCATGAGGAGCCATTCCTTCAACGCGCGCCTTCAGCGACTCTACTTCGTCTACAGAACCAGGTGACATCTTCCAAGTTCGTTTAAGCTGGGGGCGCCCCTCGGGCTGCATTATTCCCAGGCCACATGGGTCCGTCCCTGTGGCATGTACCCCTTTTGCTTATGTATTTAGCTTACCTTGTTGGGGGCGCCCCTTGGGCTGCATCATCCCCAAGCCGCTCGGGCCGGACACGGCGGCATGTATCTTCCTGCATTTATCCAAGTTGATCTGCATTCCATACTTAACCCGCCAACGGCTATCGCCTACTCGATCATCGCCTCCCCTGGGGCCTCCACACAGGCACGGCGCTGGTGCATGGATCCGTCCCTGCCACGCCGACAAATCTGAGTGGTCGAGCTCTAGCTCGCGGCACGCGCCGCGCACGTCACCTCACCAGGCCCTCAGTGCCTTCACCTCACCCAGAGCAACCAGTGGCAGGCTAAAAGCTGTAACGGCAAACCGTGTTTCTTCTTGTGCCTGTTCACAGGGATCCCGATGGAAGGATAGCAGGCGGCACCGCGAGTCTCTTTTTCTCTCGTGCAGTTCGCTTGTGCGTTAAAAGGGGGGCTCCTGAGCATCGCGACTTAGGAGCTCTTATTGGCTCTCCAGCCCTCACCCCCTGGCCTTGACCACGGCATCGCGACCTGGCATACCAGCGGCGGCTGAGCTCACTCGAGGGCCGGGACCTGAGGACGTAGAGCACTAAGGAGAGCATGAGGAGAGGGGAACTCGTATGGGCCGACCTGGCTATGCCGCACGAGTTGGCGCGCAGCCCTAGCGCAACATCAGGAATCACTGTGAAGTCAGCAAGATAAGTTTCGCCCTAGGGTCGGCTAAATATCTGGGCCTAATGGTGACTCACGCCATGTCGCAGCCCCATTGAGGCCAAGTCATTTTCCTTTCTTGCCTTACCATGGCTGCTTGAGCGCTAAGGGGGACCTCCTGAGCATCGCGCCTCAGGGGCTCTTACTGGACCTCGGGCCGCAAACCTCCTGCCCTTGACCACGGCACGCGACGGCTGTAGACTACCTGGGGACCGGGACCTGTTAGCGTAGAGCAACAAGCCATCGTGAGGAAAGAAAGGGGAGACCGAGCCTTAATGGGACATGCGCTCACCAAGTTTTCATAACAAGGAAGATAAGCACCAAAGACATTACAGAGCCTTACATGCCCCCACAGGGTGATTCATGATTCTTCGCAGGAAACAAAAGCTGATACTAAGGGGAATCCTATCTACACCCTTCCGTGGCGGGCGCCATCATCAACAGTGGGCCACGGGAGGCCGGGGCCAACCCATCCAGATCAGCAGCGGGGACGGTCGGACGCCGCAGCCCTGCTCCGAGCACGGTGAGAGCTCGGGGGCACGTAGCTATCGTCGCTCGTCTTCGTAGTCTCGTAAAGCTTAGGAGAGCTGCTGGACTCCCAAGGGCTACTGCTGCTGGAGTAGTCGCGAGCGGAGCGCGCTTCGGTCTGGCGCTCCTCTCCAGGGCAGCACTCTAGGCGGCGGCCCTCGGCATTGAAGAGCTTGAAGAAGAGCGCGGAGGTGCCATCGTACTCAAAGTGGATCCTGAGGGATCCCCTCGCATGGCAGACCCGCGCGATCTTGCCCCAGCCGCGAGTCATGAAGATCTTGCCGGTGGGGACCGCTTCAATCTCCGCTCCGGTCGCCGGAGCGCTGCGGTCAGCGTGCTGTAGCCAGAGCTCGAGAGGCCCCCTCAGCGGCATCACGTTGGAGAAGAACCGCGGGAAGCGGATCAAGGAGCTTGGAGGCATCGGGGCCCACAGCACCATCTCGAGCGAGGAGTCCGCTGCATGGACCCCGGGGGCAACGGCACGCGTCGCCGTGGCGCGGCTACCCCGGACACGGCATGGGCGGCGTTGCTCGTCGCTCCGACCTCCCGAGCCCTCGGCTCGGGCGTACAAGGATAGCGGTTCCCCGGAGGAGGCCACTCGCACCAAGGCCTCATCACCACCTGCATCGCTGCTTCATCACAGCGATGGATCGACCTCTTCTTCGGCGGAAGTGGCCCCGGATCGTCACGGGGAGCTTTTCCTTTTCTCTTCAGCAGAAAACCTTCTAATGGGCGCCATTATTGTCAGCAGTGGAGCAAGGAGGAAGGAGCAAGAAAGCGAGGAAGAGATGGGCGACGGGGGCTCCGCCCCCTCCCCATTTTATAGCAAGAGAAGGCCAACCGGCGTCTCCCACAATCGCAGGTAATGGTGGTTTTCCTTGCATGTCGTAGGGACTTGTCAAGTCAAGCAGTTGCCGAGGCAGCGTGGGGAAGCGGAGACGCCCACATCCAATCAACCGCCATGCATTAAACGAGGCCGCAGGCTTTTGGGGCCCGCGGTGCTCCGAACTTGAACCTTGGCTTCACCGTGAAGCCAAGCCCGAGCGCACCTTGGGACCGGGGGCTACTGTCGGTGTTCTGGGAACGGGGGTTCCCAGACTTGCCTACCTGCAGCCCATAGAGTGGCTAAGAGGTAGGCCGTACGGCCCATCTACATCGAAAAGGCACCCAAGACCCTCACGAGGGTCCGAGCCTCGCGAGGCGGACGACGCAAGACCTCCTCTGGAGTGGCCTTGCCGGGCAGGCTCACGAGGAGCGGAGATATCAAGGCGGGGCAAAACCTCATGAGGGTCTCGTGACGTGAGCCATGACGAACGGCACTAGGCGGGCGCCAGCGCGCGCAGTGTCCTTGTTCCCTCTTTGGTGCTAAGGAGGCCAGCGCAGGTGAAGAGTACCAAGGCATCAGGCAAAGGTTGCCATATTGGTGCAACGAGACCAACACCAGGAGGACGGCCAGAGGGAGGTCATCGTGGAGCCCAAGACGGCGTCACCACCAGAGCTTTTCGCAGGCGAAGACCACTTTTGTCAGGATAGCTTGTACTAGCTGTCCCCCTTCAAATTTGCCTGCCGTTGTTGGCTCCCTTCCCGCTCGATATTTGGGAAGAGGACCAGGGCCTCTATAAATAGGGCTAGCCACCACAGTAGGAGGCAACTGATCTCGAACTAGTTCAGATCATCCTCAACTACACAAGCTCAAGAACACCTCAACCTTAGGAGGCCGTTCTTCCCCTTGTACTGTTCATCATGGGCCCAAGAGGCAATCCACCACCACCACATTGGAGTAGGGTATTACACCACAACGGTGGCCCGAACCAGTATAAACCTCGTGTCTTTCTGTGTTGCGAGTTCGTCGAGTTCGTCTGCGAGATCTTAACAAGCAAGGGCGTAGATCGGTAGGAGGGAAAGACTTCGCGTGCACCCCAGTGTTCGAACCTTAAGGGATTGCCGGAACCCCCCATCCGACAGATTAGCACTGCTTAATTCATGTAAATGTAATGAAATCCATCATGTTTATATGAAGATCATGCTTTTTTATACAAAATCATGCATGCTTATATGAGAGCAGTCCGTGTTTGCACGAATTTCATCTGGTTGGTTAGAGTTGTGAAAATGTATGCCGCTGACGTTTGATGTCGTCTTCCGTGGAAGGAAGCGGGAGGAAATTTGCCGGCTGCCGTTGGAGATCCTCTGTTGCTGGAAATAATAGAGTCACATCCAATCCATTTGAGTTAATTGCGTGTATGATTCTCCCTCTATAAAAAGATAATTGCATGTAGAGTGTACACGTGACTTGCAGGGTGGCTACAACTTCGTACAGAAAGTTAAAAAGAAGCAAGTCCATCCTTAATCTTGTATTCTATGTACTCCGTGGGTTGCACTGTTAGTACAGTAGCGAAAGAAGTATATAATAAATAAGTAATATATAATATAAAAATCTAAAGTTAAAGACAAAATTCGAACTCAGGTCATCTCGTTGCAAGCATCCGGCGCTAACCAGTCCAGCACATTTTTGTCGTAGACCATGCTGGAGATATATCTCCATGTCTACTCTTGAACTCCATCCGTTCCTAAATATTTGTCTTCTTCAGATTTCAAATGGAGTACCACATACGGATGTGTATGTAGACATATTTTAGAGTGGAGATTCACTCATTTTGCATCGTATGTAGTCACTTGTTGAAATATCTAAAAAGACAAATATCTAGGAATGGAGGGAGTAGAAAACAGAGTTGGTGATGATGGTGTGCGTGCCATCCTGCAATATAGGTCGTCGGATTTATATCTAATGGATAGGAAGGAAACTATCGCAATTTTGCAAAAAGATACGCACACCCCTCTCCACGTTTGCAAATAAGGCCTTCCCTCGTTGATCCTTTTCTCTACTCTTACTAGCAATGTGCCCGTGCATCGCAACGGATCCAAAATAGAATAATACATGTTCACAAACTTGAAAGAAAAACACTCTAGTTTGGTGTATATATCACTAAAAAATATACCCGTATTAGGTTTCACTCAAAATATATTCCTTGTGGCTATTTTGATGAGGTGGGGGAGGGATGTAGTTGGTTTCAAGATACTAAGGGGCTTCTGCAAAATGGAGCAGAGAAGTGGGGTCTTGTTGCAGAAATGCCACGACTTACATCATAGTCGTTAGATGCAGATCTGATGGTCAGAAATGACGGATGGCAGACACACCATCATCACCAACTTAGTCTTTTATAGGAGTTATTAGAGATAAAAACAGAGTTGGTGATGATGGTTTTCCTGCCATCCTGCAGTATAGGTCGTCCGATTTATATCTGACGGATACGAAGGAAACTATGGCAAGGCCTTCCCTCGTTCATCGTTTTCTCTCACAAGATAAACTACTCATATAAATGCATCTTGATGTTCCATGCAACGCATGGGCATCTTGCTAGTCTCTCACAAGATAAACTACTCATACAAATGCATCTTGATGTTCCGTGCAACACACGGGCATCTAGCTAGTTTCTTTGAAATGAGTTACTGCGATAATTGGATTGAAGTGATATATTATATGTATGCCCCGAATGATTTCAGATTCACTAGTAGTAACAAAGAAAAGGTTTTCTTGTTAATTAACAGAAAACAGGGTGAAAAATATCACATGAGGCCGGTGAAAACAAGGCACATTGCGTTCGGCGTCATCATCACTACAGCTGTGCGCGCGCGAGAAGTCTACATATCGAGGGGGCTACAGAGAAAAAGACGTATCTCGTGTGTTTGAGTGAGGCACAGAGACACAATATTTGAGAGAGAAACCGATTGACAGATTAACATCAGATTGAGTTGTCACCCTTCTGCAGTCATTGTTATGTGACACCCAAAATTTTTTTGTTTGGTTTTCAACAAAAACCTTGTTGGTTTTGAAGGAAGTCATTTAAAATCCTTTCAAAAATCTCTCTCTCAAAAAATTTCCCCTTTGGCAAAGGATTTTTATTTTGGCATCTCCTTCAACTTTGGTGTTTGGTTATTAAAAACCTTTCCTCTGATTCTCTCCCTCTCAATTTATTCTTTTTGGTTTATTTTTCTTTTAATAAAGAAAACCTAGGAGTTTTGGGTCTCCTCTTATATTGAATCCATCCATACCTTTTACCATGTCTCATGTGGTTAAGTCTCCCCAAAACCCCTCCTTCCACTTTGGGGCAATCCAAATATTCTGTCCAAACAGGTCCAACTCATTTTTGGATTTTATTTCAATTATTTCTTTCCCCAAAACAATTATGTCCACTATGTTGAGCCTAGGTGATTTGCAAAGCAAGTACCTAAATGCCTTTAAGTTTTGTTCTCAAACCAACTACTATGGATAGTCCCTAGCACCCACAACCTAGAACCATCAAGATCCACTCTTCTTCTTTTCAAAATTTTCAAGTTTCAGCTTCTGCAAATTTGGATCAGATTTGTCAAATTTGATGAAATTCATATCTCCTCTTCTCCAAAAATTCCACCAAAATTCAGGCAGCCCCCAGAGGCAATGAGATGCCACTCCACCAAAAATCAGCTCAAGGAAAAATCCCCACATACCAAAATCATTCTGTCGGACACCTAGCTTGCACTGTCAGTTTGCACTTTCAGAGAAATTCAGAGTTTCAGTAATTTCAGTTTAAATCGAGTCGGGTCACTTGTCAGCAGTCGCCACAGTGCGTTCTTGCGGCCTCTCCTCCCTGGCCAGAGCGCCGCACGCCCCCTTGGACAGATGCAGGCGTCGGTGGTGGCGAGCCTCGCCGGCGTTGGCGGTTTTTGTGGTGGCTGCGCCACCCGTAGCGGCCAGCGAGGGCCCGAGCCCGCTCGCCACGGCACCCGTCGCCGCCCATCGTTCCCTAGCCCTCCGCGTGGCTCATGCATGCCAGTGCAACCCTGTTGCACCGTCGCCGTGGCCGGCAAGCACAGGGCACACCCCCTGCCGCCGACGGGCCCGCGCCGCCCCGTTCCGTCGAACTCTCCCAAAAGCTTCTCGTCCAAACTCGTTTAGTGTCTAAATGGAACCAGTAGACCTCCACGTTGAAGCTCAGCCGCTAAACCACCCCCGACCAAGCCCTGCGCCGCCGTAACCTTCGCCGGAGAACTCCGTTCACGGCCAACCCCCCTGATCGCCTATAAAAAGGGGCCCCGAGCTCGCCCTCGAGCACGCACCATCCCTACACCTCACCAACACTCCGCCAGGCTGCTAGGAGGACCTCGAGGAGGTCTCCTCCCCCAACTCCGGCCGCCCCGTTCCGCCTCGCCCTCCACCTCCATTCACTCCGGTGAGGCCGTCCCCGGCGCCCTAACCTCGTCAGCACTCCCCTCGAGCACCCAATAGCCTAACCCCCACCTCAATTTGCCCTTCGCAGCACTCTCCGGCGAAATCCAACCCCTCCCGAATCACCGTCCGCCGGAGCAAGGGCCGCCGTCGACGTGGTACTCGCCGGCGACCACCACCACCACCTACCGACGCGGAATGATGCACTGAGCACAGAGGTACCACCCGATCCCCTTGCCCCGCCTGTCCTCGGGCGCCGACGAGCTCCGTCTTCCCCCTTTTAAATTTTTAAACCTGACGGGTGGGACCCGCCTGTCAGTCTCTCTTTCTTATTAAACGAACCTTTTTCTGAAAACGTATTCTGGCAAAATGCGCTTTCCAGTTTGAACCGTTTTCTGGACTTTTCTGCATAACCCCCTGGGAAGTTTCTGTTTCATTACAGAGAGGTCCTTGGACCAAAACTCTTATAACTTCTAAACAGAAAAGTATTTTTGAGTGATTCGTTTTCTGTCCTCTTCAAAATTTTGTCTAGTTTTTTATCAGATTTATTTGAAAAATATTTAGAATATTTTTGTGCACCCCACGGTATTTACGTTAGTGCGTGTATTTTGTATGCCGTAGATACCGAAGGAGGTGACGAAACCGCGAACTTCACCGATCTAGGCCCCGACTACTCCGAACCAGGCAAGCATGTTTGAAATTTTGATATGATGAGTGTTCGGGCATGTTTGCATTAAGTAGTTGCATGGCATGATTATGAGCACCTCAGTGATTGTCATATTACATGCAAAGTGGAGACAAGTGAACTTTGATAATCCATAAGTTGTTGAGTATGAGTTGCATGGCCGTGAGATGGCATGAGAAAGGGTAGGATGGCAGTGTTGTTGCATGCCAGTCTTACGCCAGACCGTTGACCCAGTGTCAACATGAATCAGTCCAGTTCCCGTCCGTCTTCCCTTCCGTACTACCACATGTTTTCCGCAAAGGATACGGCTTAGTAAGTTGCAAACCGCTATCTGGTACACACCGAATCGAGAGGCCGGGATGAGGGTTCCATGGCCCTGGATTAAAGCCTATCATTCGGTCAGGGGGCATGGGTGTTTCCGGTTGGGACCGAGAGGGGGGCACCCCTTAGAGCGCGCATACATAAATTTGATTCCATGCTATTCGAGATTGTGATCTCCCCGTCTCAAAGTTTTTATTGAACGCTGTCTAGGGTGATTCCTGGCATCATGAGGTGGGATGGGTGTGTACTGGTTAGCTGTGTTTCTTCCGAAATACCGTAAACGGAACTAGTCCTTCGTGACTACGGAAATCCGTTGGCTGTGGGTAAATTAGTACAAACTCTGCAGAGTCAATAATTCCTTTGATTCATCTTATCCATATCCAAGTTCTGTGCTTATCTTATCTTGTCAAGAGTCAGTCTTGGTGACCGGAAACTCCTGAAAACCACAGGAGTGTTAAAGGTTTGTTTCCTGTGGATGGACTAACCGGTTAGTTATCACATGTTGAATATTTACCGGTGAGCATTAATTCTTGCAAGTTATGAATAATGAATATAAGCCCTTTTTGCGATGTCTCTCAGACGTCCGACTGCGGCATTGTTAATTATTTACTTTTGATATAAGCCCTTTCTGTGATGTCGCTCAGACGTCCGACTGCGGCATTGTTATTTGTTTACTTTTGATATAAGCCATTTCTGTGATGTCGCTCAGACGTCCGACTACGGCATTGTTATTTGTTTACTTTTAATATAAGCCCTCTCTGTGATGTCGCTCAGACGTCCGACTGCGGCATTGTTATTTATTTACTTTTGACATAAGCCCTTTCTGTGATGTCGCCCCGACGTCCGACTGCGGCATTGTTATTTATTTACTTTTGACATAAGCCCTTTCTGTGATGTCGCCCGACGTCCGACTGCGGCATTGTTATTTATTTACTTTTGATATAAGCCCTTTCTGTGATGTCGCCCCGACGTCCGACTGTGGCACGCATGTCTTTTATTTTCAGTACAAGCCCTTTGTGCGGTGTCGCTCAGACGCCCGACCGTGGTATAATTTATTTATTTGTTCACCCTTCGTGGCGTCGCTTCAGACACCCGATTGGTTTCCTGTTATTTTTATTACCACTTGATTTCCTTCTTGCTAACTAATGTTGTGTTACTTCTTCATGTGGATGTACCATATTAATTGTTCATGATGCATTCATGCATGCATTTATTATATCTATTGTCCGAACTGTCTTGCGAGTACTTTCAAAGTACTCAGCTGGCTTGTTGATTTGGCCAGATGCTGACGAAGGCGATCTCATGGATGAAGAGTTCGATAGCGAGTCCGACGCCTAGAGGAATCCCACGGTCTCGTGCGACCTGGATTAGTCACTATGTTACTTCGCTTCCGCTACCCAAATAAATTCATCGAGTCTCACCTCGGCGCCGATGAACCGCCATGTAGGAGTCATGTTACCCACTCCATCGTGTTATTCCACCACCTCTTTACCTCGAGTCAGTAGTATGCCACCACTCCATCGTGTCATATCCGCCATTATGCATAATTATTGGCGTGCTTGTAATAAATGGTTGAGCACCCCAGCTCGACCTGTAATATATTCTAATGCTCTTGGCTTATTGTATCAAGATTTTGTCTACCGATCGGAGGATTTTTCCTCGTCTTTGGACTCAAAAGGTCGGTTTCTCAATGAACATTTTTATTGGAAAATCGGTCGTGACAAGCTTGGTATCGAGCCAGGCTAAGCTGTAGGAAGCCACTAGGTGCGATCGCTAACCAGTTATTAGCATATAGAGCTAATTTTTTATTTTCAAATATAGTCGATTTACGACGATCGGCATAAATTTATGATCGACCATTCAGAATTTTGCCTACTTTTGTAGATGGCTGGCAACAATCTGCGAGTCACAAATGTTAATAACGAGCCCGATGGGTTCGTCAAGCTTCTCTCCTTCATCGTCCAGGTCGCGATGGGGCCATCCATGCGCCGAGTCTTCACACTCTCTCAGCACAAGGTCAACGACCGCCTGACCATGCACCAGGCCGTGGTGCAATTCAAGGGAGGGCGTGTTGAATTACGCCGCTTCCGGTTCTTGGGAAGAGCCATGCCTACGGAGAAGCACGCTATGCAGATGGCAGCCCGTGTGGCGATAGCTCGTCTCAGGGATGTCCTTCCTTCGATGCAGACTCGTCGTTACCGCTACCTTCCATACCACGTGCCGTACGCCTGCCACTACTCATACTCTTGCCCCAGAGGAGAGCGAGACGAGGCTTTTGAGATGCTCGTCGGGTATCTCCGGGCTCTGGAGGCAGCCTTCGACAACCTGGTGGATGACTTCGTGGCTGCCCGCATGGACTCAGTCCATGGATGTACCGCCAACAGGAGGGAGCTCCTGCACACCGCATCGCCACTGAATTTCGTCTCGTCATCAGCATCTTTTGCTCCTACTGCTCTCGCCACTACTCGTCGCCTGCCTACCACGGAGGAGTTCAACCAAGACATTGCGCCTACTCCAGTTCGTTCTGCACCACCCCTTGCGCCAGCTCGTGTTCGTGTTGTCCCGCATAGGGCACCCGCTCCACCAACTCAGCGCAACACTTCACGTCTGGAGCCTGTTAGCGAGGAAGAGGTTGCGTCCCCAGCCTCACTACGTCTCACCCTCGGCAGGGCAAATGAGATCCTCACCATCTCCTCTGACTAAGTACGCTTAGCCGCCATGCGATGCACCGCTTGTACGATGTGTTTATATGTATATAGGCTGTGCGAAGTAGCTTGTTTGCGCATCATGTAGGATCCGGAGGAGTGCACTAGCCAAATAACATGTCAGGAATATGTACGCATATCCTGAGTGATGTATTGTATAATTATTGCTTGCGTGTAAGGTATGTAATGAGCAGTCCTTCTCCATGCGCAAACGTTTATTCTCTTGAAAAATCTTGGAGCATTTGAAGACTTTTGCGTCTTCATGAATTTATTGACTTTTGTGACTCAATTTCCTTTCTTATGAGTTTTGCAAAATATATCCCCAGAGTGAACAATGTCTCGTCCTTGGACGCGCTCCATGCCAACTCCGTCAGAGGAAAATTTTGGCACACCACCAAGCAACAATTTCACACAGGGGCAGTCAAGTCAACAGGACAGTGAAACGGCACTTTCCCAAATGTGCCGTCTTTATGAGCAAAGTCAGCAACAACATCAGGAAATGATGAACAAAGTCATCAATATGGGGAATCACCGTGGACAGTATCAGCAGCAATCAAAGTTATCTGAGCTACAGAAGACGCGTCCCCAAACATTTTCTCACACTGACAAACCTCTTGAAGCCGAGGACTGGCTTCGAGACATGGAAATAAAATTAATTATTGCCCAGTGTTCAGATCTTGAGAAAGTGTTATATGCTCCGTACTATCTCACTGGAGCAGCCGCATCATGGTGGGAAAATTTCCTACACATGCACCCCAACGAAAATAATATAACCTGGGAGGAGTTCAAAGAAGGTTTCCGTGGGGCACATATTCCTAAGAGTCTTATGAAGATCAAAAAGAGAGAATTTGGTGACCTCAAGCAAAGGACAATGACGGTGTCGAGAATACAACATCGATTACTCTGTTGTCTCGCTTCACGAGGAGCGTATGTCTGAAAGCAAGAAGATGGAAAAATTCCTAGACGGTCTGACGCCTGCGCTTAAATGCCAGCTGGTTGTACATACCTTCCCAGATTTTAAGACGCTAGTGGATAAGGCCATTACTTTGGAAAATGAAAGACGCAGCTCGGATGATTTCCACAAGCGAAAAAGGGACCAGACTAATCATGCCCGCAACCACCGCAGCAAGACAGATGTTCAGAAAAACTGGACACCCAAACCCACGACAAACGTCTCACGTCCAATCAAGAATTTTCATGCAAGAGAGAAGGAGTTCACATACCGCCCAGGCGTTACCTGTTACGCTTGTGGAGAAGAAGGGCACTATGCCAAGCAGTGCCCCAAGCCAAGGAACTCGACCCCAAAGCCGAACAATGGAGGCAATAATTCGGCACCAAAGCGCAACAATTTCACCCAAATAACAACCACGGGAAGGGTCATCTGAACCAAGTGACCAAAGAGGAAGCACAAAATGCCCCAGATATCGTGACTCGATGCGCTTCCTGTCAACACAATACCTGCCATGGTTTTGTTTGATTACGGGGCTTCTCACTCATTCGTTTGAAAAGTTTTCCTTGCAAAATAATTTTTCGATGCTTCCCTTGGAAAAATCTATGATCGTCAAGTCCCACGAATTAAGCAAGTTACCCGGAGATATTGCGGGGTGTGGTTATCGAGTTTGAAGGGTTGAAGTTTCACGCAAATCTTATCGTGTTGGAAAATAAAGGGCTGGATGTCATCCTAGGGATGGATTGGTTAACCACCAACAAAGGTTTTATTGATTGCTTCAACGGACCGTGATTCTCACCCACCACCACGGAAGACCATAAAAGTCTCAGCCAAGGAAAGAAAATATCCGGCAACCAAGATTGAACAAAGTGGATATTTCTGAATTGAGCAAGGTTCGATGGTGTGTGAATTTCGGGCGTATTTCGAAGAACTACCAGGCATGCCACGAGACCGAGAGATAGAATTCAGCATTGAGCTAGCACCCGGAACCGCCCCCATATACAAGAAACCATACAGAATGGCACCATCCGAATTGGTAGAACTGAAGAAGCAAATAAAAGAATTACTGGACAAAGGTTATATACGAGCCAGCTCCTCACCTTGGGGTTCACCAATATTATTTGCCAAAAAGAAGGATGGAACGCTGAGACGACTATCGAGCACTTAACATGGTCACGATCAAGAACAAATATCCGATGCCACGAATAAATGATTTATTTGATCAGCTCGATCAAGCCAAAGTATTCTCAAAGTTGACTTGAGACCGAGGACTGGCTTCGAGACATGGAAAGAAAATTCATTATTGCCCAGTGTTCAGATCTTGAGAAAGTGCTATATGCTCCGCACTATCTCACTGGAGCAGCCGCATCATGGTGGGAAAATTTCCTACACATGCACCCCAACGAAAATAATATAACCTGGGAGGAGTTCAAAGAAGGTTTCCGTGGGGCACATATTCCTAAGAGTCTTATGAAGATCAAAAAGAGAGAATTTGATGACCTCAAGCAAAGGACAATGGCGGTGTCGAATACAACGATCGATTACTCGTCGTCTCGCTATGCCAACGAGGAGCGTATGTCTGAAAGCAAGAAGATGGAAAAATTCCTAGACGGTCTGACGCCCGCGCTTAAATGCCAGCTGGTTGTACATACCTTACCAGATTTTAAGATGCTAGTGGATAAGGCCATTACTTTGGAAAATGAAAGACGCAGCTTGGAAGATTTCCGCAAGCGAAAAAGGGATCAGACTAATCATGACCGCAACCACCGCAGCAAGACAGATGTTCAGAAAAACTGGACACCCAAACCCACGACAAACGTCTCACGTCCAATCAAGAATTTTCATGCAAGAGACAAGGAGTTCACATACCGCCCAGGCGTTACCTGTTACGCTTGTGGAGAAGAAGGGCACTATGCCAAGCAAAGCCCCAAGCCAAGAACTTCGACCCCAAAGCCGAACAACGGAGGCAATAATTGGCGCCAAAGCGCAACAATTTCACCCAAATAACAACCACGGAAGGGTCATCGAACCACGTGACCAAAGAGGAAGCACAAAATGCCCCGGATATCGTACTCGATGCGTTTCTGTCAACACAATACCTGCCATGGTTTTGTTTGATTCTGGAGCTTCTCACTCATTCGTTTCGAAAAGTTTTGCCTTGCAAAATAATTTTTCGATGCTTCCCTTGGAAAAATCTATGATCGTCAAGTCCCCTGGAATTAAGCAAGTTACCTAGAGTTATTGCCAGGGTGTGGTTATCGAGTTTGAAGGGTTGAAGTTTCATGCAAATCTTATCGTGTTGGAAAATAAAGGGCTGGATGTCATCCTAGGGATGGATTGGTTAACCACCAACAAAGGTTTTATTGATTGCTTCAACCGGACAGTGATTCTCACCCACCACCACGGGAAGACCATAAAAGTCTTAGCCAAGGAAAGAAAAATATCCCGGCAACCAAGATTGAACAAAGTGGATATTTCTGAATTGAGCAAGGTTCCAGTAGTGTGTGAATTTCCAGACGTATTTCCCGAAGAACTACCAGGCATGCCACCAGACCGAGAGATAGAATTTAGCATTGAGCTAGCACCCGGAACCGTCCCCATATACAAGAAACCATACAGAATGGCACCATCCGAATTGGTAGAACTGAAGAAGCAAATAAAAGAATTACTGGACAAAGGTTATATACGAGCCAGCTCCTCACCTTGGGGTTCACCAATATTATTTGCCAAAAAGAAGGATGGAACGCTGAGACGACTATCGAGCACTTAACATGGTCACGATCAAGAACAAATATCCGATGCCACGAATAAATGATTTATTTGATCAGCTCGCTCAAGCCAAAGTATTCTCAAAGTTGACTTGAGATCGGGATACCATCAATTAAAGGTGCGAACCGAAGATATTCCCAAGACGGCTTTCACCTCCAGATACGGATTGTATGAGTTCACCATAATGCCATTCGGATTAACAAACGCCCCCGCATATTTTGTTCACCTCATGAACAAAGTATTTATGAAGTTTATGGACAAGTTTGTTGTGGTATTTATCGATGATATTCTGGTATACTCCAAGACACTAGAAGAGCACGCTGAGCATCTCCGAATTGTACTAGGGGAACTCAGGAAACATAAATTGTACGCTAAATTCAACAAGTGTGAATTTTGGCTAAGGCAAGTAGGTTTATGGGCCACGTACTAACCCAAGAGGGTATTGTCGTAGACCCGGAAAAATTCAAGGCCGTACTTGGCTGGAAACCACCAGCCAGCGTAATGGACGTACGGAGTTTCCTGGGGATGGCAGGTTACTACCGAAGGTTTATTGAAGGATTCTCCACCATAGCAAAGCCAATGACGCAGCTACTCAAGAAAGACAAGAAGTTTGAATGGACGGAAGCTTGCGAGAAAAGTTTCCAAGAATTAAAAAGGAAATTAACGTCAGCACCAGTATTAATTGTGCCGGACATACACAAGAATTTCGAGGTGTATTGCGACGCATCCCGAAAAGGCCTCGGATGCGTGTTGATGCAAGAAGGCAAGGTTGTCGCATATGTTTGCAGACAACTTCGCAAGCATGAGGAAAATTATCCCACTCATGATCTAGAGTTAGCAGCAGTTATTCTTGCACTCAAAGAATGGAGGCACTTTTTATTTGGAAATCGTTGTGAGATATACACGGACCATAAGAGCCTCAAGCAACTTTCACACAATCGGAAGTGAATTTACGGCAACGACGCTGGTTGGAACTAGTGAAGGATTATGACGTTGGAATCCACTACCACCCAGGTAAAGCAAATGTAGTGGCGGGCGGCTCTAAGTGAACCCTAGCCCAAACGACGGGCCTGCCAAACCTAAGACCTGAATTTCGGCAGGAGTTTGCTAAACTCAACTTGTCGGTAGTCACCGAAGGCAGCATATCAAATTTAGAAATACAGCCTACCCTAATGGAAACAATCAAAGAGGCTCAAAGATGGACACCCGGCATTGAAGGCATTAAGCGGAAAGTGAGTTTGGGCAAGGCCCCGAATTCGTGTCGATAAGCGGGGAATATTGTGGTGCGGGATAGACTTTATGCCAAATATCAAGGATCTTAAACAGCAGATCTTAGCTGAAGGCCACACCGCCCCGTATTCGATACATCCCGGAGGGACCAAAATGTACAAGGATATTCAGGAAATTTTTTGGTGGCACGGTCTAAAAAGGGACATAGCCACGTTCATCGCATGTTGTGACTCTTGTCAGCGCATCAAGGCCGAGCACCAGAAACCGGCCGGACTTTTACAGCCAAATAAAATACCCGAGTGGAAATGGGACGAGATTGGAATGGATTTTATTGTTGGGCTACCTCGGTCACGACACGGAAATAATGCCATTTGGGTCATCACTGATAGATTGACTAAAGTAGCACACTTCATCCCTGTGAAGACAACCCACACCACTCAAAAACTGGCTAGGCTTTATCTTTCCCGTATCGTCTGCTTACATGGAGTCCCATAGATAATCTCGGACAGAGGCAGTCAATTCGTCTCCGATTTTGGGATCACTTACAACAAGCTCGGAACTCAAGCGGCTTCGATTACCGCATACCACCCCTGACGGATGGGCAACCGAGCACGTAAACCAGATTCTAGATGATATGCTGAGAGCATGTGTCCTCACCTATGGGACCAGTTGGGAAGAGAGCCTACCATACGCAGATTTCGCATACAACAACAGTTACCAGGCCAGCCTGCAAATGGCACCATTTGAGGCTCTGTACGGGCGAAGATGTCGTACCCCGCTAAATTGGTCGGAAACCGGAGACAGCCATATCTTCGGCCCAGACATGCTCAATGTCGGTGTACTAGAGTAGGGGTACCCTAGTACCCCGAACTTCGTCTGCCAGACGATCAAGCAACACCAGCAGCAGACTGGCCTGGTGACCGCCAAGGTCCTCGGCGCTCCTTTGGAGCCATTCAAGAACAAAGTAATCAAGGCCCGGCAAGAGGAGCTTGCCGGAAGGCCACCCAAGGCATGAAGGAAACAAGACCCGGCAAGAGGAGCTTGCCGGAAGGCTTGGTGGCGACAAGCTCCGAAGCGACAAGGACCTTGCAGCGGCAAGGCGCTTACGCGGCAGTAACCTCTCTTCATCTCCGCTCCAACTCATCCGCCAGCGTGTCGCCGTGGGACTTTCCCGAACACAGCGTGTCAATGGGCTGTGCAGCCGCGGGGAGCAACGATAAGCGGCGCCGACAAGCTACCATCGTGGCAAGCGGAGGCGCGCTTGCGGTCCTGTTGCCTCGTTTCGGTGTGAGGGACGGACATTTATGGCTCTTGTCCCTTGCCGTCGAGTTAGGTATAGATTACTGTACATTTGCATAAAGCGTGTACCAACCTCTGTTTTCCTATTCTACCCTTGTCTACTTGCCACTTGTGGTGACCCCTTGTGCCTATAAAAGGAGGCCCAAGCGCAACGTAGAAAGGGGTTCGGCTCCGGTTTAGTTCATTCTACTCACTCGAGACCACACTCACTCAGGCTAGGTTTTGTAGCTCCCATTGCTCCCTAGCAAGAACACAAATAATCAACCAAGCAGCAGTAGGAGTATTATCTCTCCAGAGAGCTCCGAAGCTGGGTAAATCTACTCGTGTGCATCGCTTCGATCCGCTCTTTGTGCAATCTCCGCCCCCCTCCGAACCACAAGGGACCAGGTCCCATAGGTGTCCGTGGGCCACGATCAGCTTCCCCGACACTCAAGGAGGCTGAAGATAAAGTCAAGGTGATTAGGCATCGACTCAAGACAGCCCAAAGTCGACAGAAGAGTTATTACGATCAAAAACATCGGGGAATCAGCTTTGAACCCGGTGAATTTGTGTACCTGCGAGTATCCCCTATGAGAGGCCTGCATCGATTCAAGATTAAAGGGAAGCTAGCACCGAGATTCATCAGACCATTCTGCATAGTGGCACGGAAAGGCATGGTAGCCTACCAGCTAGACTTACCCGAAGATTTATCCGACGTCCACGATGTGTTCCACGTCTCGCAACTGAGGAAGTGCGTGAGAAACCCAGAGAAGCAAGTATCCCATGAAAACATTGACGTGCAGCCAGACCTCACATATTGAGAGCATCCAATAAAAATCTTGGAGGAGTGCGAAGGAGAACCCGACGAGAAAACCATCAAGTTTTTCAGAGTTCAGTGGAGCAATCACACCGAGAGTGAAGCCACTTGGGAAAGAGAGGATTTTCTTCGGACAGAGCACCCACACTTATTTGAGGATCAGCTGAAATCTCGGGGACGAGATTTTTCCTAAGGGGGTAGGTATTGTGACACCCAAATTTTTTTGTTTGGTTTTCAGCAAAAACCTTGTTGGTTTTGAAGGAAGTCATTTAAAATCCTTTCAAAAATCTCTCTCTCTCTCAAAATTTCCCCTTTGGCAAAGGATTTTTATTTTGGCATCTCCTTCAACTTTGGTGTTTGGTTATTAAAAACCTTTCCTCTGATTCTCTCCCTCTCAATTTATTCTTTTTGGTTTATTTTTCTTTTAATAAAGAAAACCTAGGAGTTTTGGGTCTCCTCTTATATTGAATCCATCCATACCTTTTACCATGTCTCATGTGGTTAAATCTCCCCAAAACCCCTCCTTCCACTTTGGGGCAATCCAAATATTCTGTCCAAACAGGTCCAACTCATTTTTGGATTTTATTTCAATTATTTCTTTCCCCAAAACAATTCTGTCCACTATGTTGAGCCTAGGTGATTTGCAAAGCAAGAACCTAAATGGCTTTGAGTTTTGTTCTCAAACCAACTACTCTAGATAGTCCCTAGCACCCACAACCTAGAACCATCAAGATTCACTCTTCTTCTTTTCAAAATTTTCAAGTTTCAGCTTCTACAAATTTGGATCAGATTTATCAAATTTGATGAAATTCGTATCTCCTCTTCTCCAAAAATTCCACCAAAATTCAGGCAGCCGCCAGAGGCAATGAGAGACATAACTATCCTTTGAGACATCAGTGGCTGGGGGTGGGCGGAATTAATGGGGTGGGCATGTTCGACAGAGAGAGCGTGTGTGTTTCTATGTGAGAGACTTGTAGCACGGGGTAGAAAGACGAATTCTATCCTTGACGGAGGAAGAGAAATACACGAAGTGCGCTGTAACATCCCAAATTTTCAATTTGGTATGTTATACATAGATCATCATTTGAAAATCATATTTTATTGCATTTTGGCTCGATCCTAGAAATTTCATGCAAGTCAAGGACCCACGGAGAGAGTTGGAGATTTCGTTATTCTCATATTTTAGTTTTCTCAAATTTTGAGAATAGGATCATTTGATTTTATTTATTTTATCTTCAATTATTTCTATTATCAAAATATGAGAGAGGGATAAAATGACTTTCCCAAAATAAAAAAATATTGAAGGTTTAATAAAAAATCAAATAAGATTTTAATTTGGATTTTATTGCTATTTTATTTGAATTTAGGAAAAATGCACGTTTTTCAAAATTGCATTTAGGCCCCAAATAAATGTTCATCTTGTCCGGCTTGATTTTAGAAGCCGGGAAAATTTTATTTCGGGATTTTTGGAGTCCGTTTAGTATTTCTTTCGTTCGTTTTTCTGCGCGATAATTATTTAAAAAAAGTCCGAACCGCTTATGGGCCGTGACCGGCCAGGACTCCGCCTGGCCAGGGGTCTTTATATACCGCGCCCCAGGCCAAGCCGCCGCCTGCCTCAGCTCAAGGCCACCGCCGTCCGCGCCTGTGCCCCCAAACCCTAGTGCGCCAGCGCCACCACGAGCCGCCCGCCATGCCGCCAACGCCTCACCGTGGTTGACCCGCCGCGGTTTTTAGAAAAACCGTTCGGTTTTTCCGTCAGTTTTCGTCAGATTTTTTTAGATCCGTTTATTTTTATTTTTATTAGATCCATTTTATTTTCGGTTTAGGTTAATTAGCGAGCGTTCGCTCGTTCGTTCGTTTTAACGAACGCGTTCATCGTTTAGATCCAGATAACGAACGTTCGTTCGTTAATCTGTTCATCGTTTTTCTTTTTCTCGGATTTATTCCGTGATTTTTCTGATCGTGATTTCTGATCCGATTTTCATTCTAGTATAACTTTTCGCTCATTTATCGGAATCAGGCGATTGAAGCGCTAGAGTTTCGTCTCGAAACCCTCTTTCCGAATAATCAACTCAAATAAGTTTTTGCCTCTATAAAATTTGACTTAGGTCCAGATTAGTTAATGAAGCTTGTTTCTTTCACCGTTTGACTTTCGTTGCTTCGTTCGAGTTGATTCTTTTTGCAAACCGGAGTTCTAAAGTTGAACTTTCTGGTTAGATCTTTTATTTGAGTTTTACCTGTGCATTAGATGAGTACTCATTGTATGCTTGTTTGTTTGCGATAGAGTACCCGGAGGGCGCCTCTTGCTACTTTGAATCTCTAGGTTTCACGGATCATCAGCAAGGCAAGTAACACTTTGATCATATCCCTTTTCATACCCCGTTTTCATGCATTAGATCAATCCTCAAACATTGCATGATTAGGATCTAATTAAACTGTGGGTTTTGGGAAAGTAGTTGAGGTAGTACCTATTACCTATTTTATTATCAAACCCTTGGGAGTTACTTCTACGTTTGCTTATATTGCCATGCTATGCTAGTAGGTGTGGATTGGGTGAGTGTATTCCATGACAGATGTGAGATTGTTATTTTATGGTTTATTTAAGGTGGCAACTTAAACACACATCTGGGTGGATTGAGGTACCTGGGTATTCCAGGATTGCCTGTTTTTTTTACCGCCACCCAGGCTCAAAGGGATCATGAGATTATTCATGCTAGAAACGTCCGTGTGCAGCCACAAGCTACTATGGGCTCTAGCATAGTTGACTAAGTCATGCGAACTCTTACAGTGGTAGACTAGCTGATGTAGGGGATGTAGGTCGGTACGGTCTACCCGTTCATAAGGTGCTAGCGCTTCTGAAAGACTATGTCTTGGTCATCCGTTTCTCAAACACCATGTAGTGCGAGAATCCCAACAGAGGAGATCGAGTCTTGTGGGGAAAAGTGCGCAAACCTCTGCAGAGTGTATCAAACTAATCATGGTTAGCCGTGTCCCTGGTTATGGACGTCTTGAGTATCTAGTACTTGGATATCATGTGAATCTCATCATGTTACTTTAGTTAATATTGTTGGGTTTTTAAATGATGAAGCTTAATTGGGATTGAGAATGCTGTCAACCATTCTCAATGTTTAACAACCACCATGATAGTTAAATAAAATTTATTCCTTTGCAGTAGGGAAAAATAGGCTTTACGCAAAACTGTAACCATAGAACTTTCCACCAGCCATATATGCATGTAGTATAGCATTACTCTTTCATATTACTCACTATGTGTTACATTGCCAGCATATTCCATGTGCTGACCCGTTTTTGGCTGCAATGTTCATGTTGCAGACTTTTCAAAAGACGAGTATGGTGCCTTAGGTCGTGGTTCTATACTCAGTGATGCCGTTGGAGTTGATGGACTTGCTTATCTTCCAAGCCTTCCACTGTTATCTTTATTAGATGGCCTTAAGCCATATTTATTGTAATAAGTTCTCTTTTGAGACATTCGATGTAATAAGTGTGTGATTGCTAATCTGTTATAAATCCTTCGAGTACTATGCTTGTCAGCATTACTGATCCAGGGATGACACTGATGCACAGAGATCAGACTGTTTGAGGTCTGGTCGCTACAAGATGGTATCAGAGCACACGCTGACTATAGGACATGACCACTAAGCTAAAGCCCTAGATCACTACTATTTCTTCTCATTTCTGGCTCCTCATCTTTTCTACTCTTTTAGGATGGCGGATGCAAGGAACAAGTTCACGCAACCGGATGAAGATACACCCATTGGTTGTCACTTGAAAGAAGTCACTAGATACCTGAACATCGGAGTACCAAGCTTCACCGGGACCTACAATGCCACTTTACCCGAAGAGGAGCGCTGGATGATTCAAGTTCAAGTTCCTGGAAGGACGTTCGCACCAGTCACGGAGCCCATAGAGTTTTCCTTTGATGCACCAACCTGGAATCTAGGAAAGAGCATGGCAGCCCACATCACCATGGGACGTATTGGAGAAGTTTACCGCAATGATCTCAAGGATACTATCTACCAGATTTGTGGGCGCCGAGATGAGCAATGGGAGATGATCAGCACCAGGAAGGATAGATCAATCGCAGCTTTTATCCAGGAGTTAAACCAGCACATCCGGCGCTAGGAGAACCAGATGTGCGCAGGCATGGAGGATCTGCAGAAGGCCTTGACCAAGATCACGGAACTAAAGGAAGAACTCAAGGCTACACGTGAAGATTACATGGAAGAAATCGAAGTGCTAGTGGAGAAGAATGACGACTTAACCAGGAAGCTAGGAGTTTTCATTGGAGACCCCGCACCAGGCAGAGAAGACGATGATTCCACTTGCCCGAATAACTATATCATCATCGACGACACCGACTCGGATCCCGACGACAGCGATGATGACTATCTTGATGAAGCTGGAGCGGATATCATGGAGTCTTCATCGGAGCAGTTTTTCTAGTTGACCACCATAACAGTAGTACTATTTCCCCCATTTATCTAGTATAGTCCAAGCACTTTTGTAACGATAGTTAGACCGTTGTATGCCCTTGTTTGAATTGATTGGAGTGATATTGATTGAATTTATCTCATGTGCATATGGGTAGTGTTCTCTCACTAGACCTCATTCTATTCTATATTCTCATCATCTCTAAACCCTCAGATGCCTCCGAGATGCGACACCGTATTTGTTTTCCCACCGGAGATCACTCAGATGATTCAGCAGCAGAATGCTTTGATTCAAACACTAGTACAAAATCAAGGCAACAACAACAACAACAACAACCCACCACCACCACCACCTGTTGACCATTTGACTCGTTTCTTAAGGCTAAATCCGTCAGTGTTTTCTAGTAGCACCGAGCCGATTGTTGCAGATGATTGGCTCCGCAAGGTTGGAAGGGAGCTGGCCACTGCAGGATGCATAGATGCGGAGAGAGTGTGTTTTGCCGCACATCAGCATGATGGACCCGCAGCATCATGGTGGGAGAATTACACAACCACACACCCTATTGACACTGTCACATGGGATCAGTTTCAGCAAGCTTTCCGTACTGCCCACGTTTCAGCAGGAGCTATGGCCATGAAGAAGCATGAGTTCTGCAACTTACGCCAAGGAGGATGCACTATAAGCCAGTATGTGGAGGACTTTAGTAAGTTAGCACGTTATGCCCCAGATGACGTTGCTACAGATGCAGCTAAGCAGGAGAAGTTTATGGAAGGGCTAAATGATGAGCTGAGCATGCAGTTGATGGTAGCAACTTTCAACAACTAGCAGGAGTTGGTAGATCGCGCTCTTATGATTGAAGGGAAGCAGCAGCAGATTGAAAACCGCAAGAGGAAGTATGGTCAAGGGAAGTACAATTCTGGAGCTCAGTAGAAGCTACGCTTTACCCCGAAACCGGGAGGACAGTTTCAGCATACCCATGGAGGAGGTAGCTCGCACAATCATAATGGTTGCAAGAATGGTAACGGGAATGGAGGAAGCAACAGACTAAACCGCACCAACCCGTCAACCTCAGCCAAGAGAGACCTGAGCCAAGTCACTTGCTTTAAGTGTCAGAAGACTGGACATTATGCCAATGAATGTCCTGAAGCCAAGAATGGAAATGGCAATGGAAGCTCTGGGAAGAAGCCGAACCCTTTCAACAAGGGACAAGTGAACCACGTTACCGTGGAGGAGGTTGAAGCCCATAGGTAAGTTTTTGGTTAAGACATTTACTGCAGTCGATCGTTTTGATACTGGTGCATCGCATTCATACATATCAAGGGGATTTGTGGATAAATATAAACTGCCAACCCAATCCCTTAGGTCACCCATGTTAGTAACCTCGCCTGGAGCAGAATATATGGTGAGTATATGGTGTGATCGATTACCATTAAGGATTGGTAACTACGTGTTTCCCTCGGACCTAATAGTATTGGAATCGCAAGGATTGGATATGATATTAGGCATGGATTGGTTATCGAAGTATGGAGGAAACATCGATTGCGCCAGTAAGTCGATTTTGCTTACCACCCCAGAAGGATGAAGAATCAAGTATGTGTCACGACATGAGACGAGGAGGACACAAGTAAATTCCTTATCAGGAGTTGTGCAGGAGGAAGTACCAGTGGTGAAGGATTACCCAGATGTATTTCCAGAAGAGTTGCCAGGCATGCCACCAGATAGAGACATTGAGTTTCTGATTGAGCTTTTGCCAGGCACAGGGCCGATATCTAAGAGACCGTACCGGATGCCCGCACAAGATTTGGAAGAAATTAAGAAGTAGATTAAGGAGTTACTGGATAAAGGTTTTATTCGCCCAAGTTCTTCGCCTTGGGGATCGCCAGTACTTCTAGTGGAAAAGAAGGATGGATCATTAAGAATGGTTGTTGATTATCGTGGATTGAATGAAGTAACAATCAAGAATAAGTACCCGTTGCCGATGATCAACGACTTGTTTGACCAATTGCAAGGAGCTAAGGTATTTTCAAGATCGATTTGCGATCAGGATACCATCAGTTAAATATTCGGGAGTAGGATATACCTAAGACGGCTTTTACCAACAGGTACGGGCTGTATGAGTATACCGTTATGTCATTTGGTCTGACTAACGCACCTGCCTATTTCATGAACATGATGAACAAGGTGTTTATGGAGTTTTTGGATAAGTTCGTCGTGGTGTTCATTGATGATATTTTGGTTTATTCAAGGAATGAAGAAGAGCATAAGGAGCATTTGCGTTTAGTACTTGAGAAGCTCAGAGAACATCAGTTATATGCCAAGTTTAGCAAATGTAAGTTTTGGCTGAAGGAAGTTGGATTCCTCGGACACGTTATATCCGGAGAAGGTATATGATGCGGAGCATCCCCCACTCATCCCCACGGACGTGTCTACATCTCCCTCAACACCACCGGGACCCATGACAAGAGCCCGAGCCAAGGCTATTGAAGATAAGGTGAACTCGCTCCTCTCCGAACTTCTTATTTCTACCCATGAGACATGGCTACTACCTCATTCCGAAACTCTATGTGTAATCAGATACATGGAGGCGAACCAAGGATCTACTACTTGCAAGAGCCAAGACGGCGAGGACCCCAAGTATGTCGAAGAGGAAGAAGGGATGCAGCTGAAGCTACAGGACACGGACGTCCGACCCCTTCCGGACGTCCGAGCGATTCCTGAGACACGGACGTCAAGCGCCCTCCGGGCGTCCGGAACATCGTCACCGAATCAAACCTACGGACGGCCGGAGCTGACGGACGTCCGGACTCTGACCTCCCGAGCGGAACTACGGACGAACGACAGCCTCGGACGTCCGGACCCTCCTGAAGGTTCGGACGGCCGTGCGCTCTGGACGACCGACGCACCTCTGACGAGAAGAATCTACGGACGTCGAGCGTCTCCGGATGACCGGACCTTCCGAGCCTCCGGACGTCCGACGCCTTCCGGACGTCCGATGCTCGATGCGGCTGAAGCCCATGTACCCCTTCGTTTGACTTCCATTTGCACTAAGACTATAAATAGGACCCTCCATCTCCTAGTTAGGGTTAGCTTTGGATTTGCTCATATTTGGTGTGAGAGCCTTTGCTCATCCACTTGGCTACTTCTCCTTTTGAGATCAGGACCTCTCGGAGAAGATCCCCCAAGCGGATTCAAGACCCCTCCTGGGTGGACCCATCAAGACCTCCTCTCGGAGAAGAACGACTACCCTTGTATCTTTACCTTTATTGTTCTTGAATCTTGTGCCACTCTATGTGTTCATCGATCTAGCGCTTGTGTGATTGATTCTTGTCGGTTAAGTGATCTCTCTCTCGTTTTCCCCGTGATTTCCTCGTGTTCTTCCGCTCGTTCTTCGTGTTCCTCGTAGGGATTCTCTCCAAACGTGAAAGATCGTCCACATAGGGTTCCGCCCTACATCATCTATGGTATCATGAGCCACGTTCATCACGTTTTTGGAGCCCCTACATCGTGTTTTCTAGCTTGATTTTGTTGTTTTCGTCCTAAAATTCGAAAATCCCCATCAAAAATAGCCCCAAAATTTTTTGTGATTTGTTAGTGTGATGAGATTTTGTTGGATTTGGTCCATGGATTTGTGTTGCTACATGTAGATCTAGCTTTCCCCACCCTCCCCACCCTCTTCCATCTTCCAAACCCCTCGATTTCGACCTCACAATCATCTTCTTCCCCGGAAATTTTGCAGTTCCTCTCCCCGAGCCCGATTTTCGCCCAGGCTCCGGACATCCGGACAAGGCCGGACGTCCGACGCTGTCCGGACGACCGTAAGTTCACGGACGCCCGTAAAACCCTGACCAAACTGAATTTCTTCAGTTCAGACACCACAACCACCACATATTTCTCCACATCAACCAAACCCATATACACCTAAATCTTCCACGATTCCTCCGATGACGATCTTGACACATTTTGGTCTTTGAGATTTTGAGTTGTGGCTTCCGTATCCTTTTGTGTTTCGGCTATCTAGGTGCGGTTAAAAGTCATCATCACCACTGCTCATCTACATCGACCACCATCATCGCAAGGACGGTAACCGACGACATCTTTGTCATACCTTGCTATTGCATTGATAACCCACATTGCCTCATTTTGCGTAGCTTACCCATCGAGACTAGCCTTTGAGTATTGCCGGCAACGTGACTTGTGCACATTTAGTGATCATACTCCATAGCATACATACCATACCAAAGTGGTGCATATCTTAGCATCAACTTGTGTGTCACAAAGTTGTCATCGCATACACAATTGCTATCTTGGTTCGTGAAGTTTTGCATGAGAAAAGAGCTCAAAAGAGAAAGAGCCAATCAAGCTTTTAAGCAAAGAGAGAAAGATAAGCAAAGAGCTTATGAGCAAGAACCATAGCATCATCAAACATTAAGATTGTCATACTTGATCATCTTGGATCAACACATCGACACACCTTACATATAGTATACTTGGGATAGAAGTCGTTGCATTTTTGCTTAGTAGGTTGTGCACAAGTCCGTATCCGCCTATTGTGCAATCGTGCTAGCGTCTCTCTAGTGTTGTGCAACAAGAGCATCTTGGTGAATTCCACATTTTGGCTCATCCTTGGTTGCATAACCCCATATTATCTATTTGCGCGTGTGTTTCCGTGTACCATGTTTTGCTATTGGTCTACTTGTTACATTTGCAAATTTGTGAATCATTTCCAACTTTATTGAGTCTCACTTACAATTGCATCAAATTTTGTGCCACCATCCTAACCGAGCTCCACCATAAGCTTTTATTTGTGTAGGTGTGAGAACCGATAAGAATTGGTACCAAGAGTGCTATTTCATTGTCCGCATTTGAGTGAACTTGATTCATTTTCAATATAGGTCAAAGGTCCATTGGTATAAGTTCTTTTCCATTCTACCACTCACATCTTGCATGGAATGATGGATAGGCCAAGTTCTTCTACCAACCCACTTTTCATCGAGCAAGACGACGACATGTCCTCATACGTCACCAAAAGCCACCTCTTGATTGCTGTGAAGCGTTGCACCAAGAACAACAAGCAATGGCGACCGCGCCGACAACCTCGCCACCGACTTGCGACTCTCCGAGCAACGTACAAGAGACTACTTCGACAACAAGTTCGAGGCACACAAGCAAGAGAATGATGCAAGAATGGACGAGATCCGCAAGTTGATGAGAAACCAGCATCATTCCACTTCTTCATCATCAAGGCGGAGCCACTCGAGTCGACACTCGACGACACCTTCTCGACTCAAGTACACCGTCATCGAACTCTCTTCGACGAGCCGCACACCAAGATCGTCATGCATCTCGCAACCCGCTACATGAGAAGCACTCACAAGAGCAAGTTGATGATCAAGTTCCTCGTCCTCAATCAAACCAAGAGGCTTTTACTCAAGCTCAAGAACGGCAGCGTCTTAAATGCGCCAACAAGAGGAAGAAAGAGCACGCGTCGTCACCAAGGCGAACAAGACGCCAATGCTCAGCGTCGTCAACAACAACAACGTGAAGCGCAAGCTCTTGAGGCGCAACGTGCCCTTCAAGAATCAAGTAAAGCCGTCGCCAACCGCAATCGCGAACGGCGCAATCAAGAGGAAGCCCTTCGAGAAGAAATACAAGAGAGGAACTACCAACCTAATGTACAACGTCAAGTTCCTCAAGCTCCTCCACAAGCTCGTCAAGCTCCACCTCAACCACAAATTCCACACGAGCAAGTTGATCATGGTCTTCCTCCGCGCCAAGAGCAACATGAAGACGAGTACATTCCACGTCAAGGACGTCATCATCAACATCGCCAACAATACAATGAAGAGCAACGCTACGGCAAGCTAAAATTCACCATGCCCAAGTTCAATGGAAGCAATGACCCCGAAGACTACCTCTCATGGGCATTGAAGGTTGACAAAATCTTCCGTTTGCACAACTACGATGAAGCGAAGAAAATCGCTATGGCATCACTTGAGTTCCAAGATTATGTGCTCATATGGTGGGAACAAATCATTGAGCGACGACAAGCAAGAGGTGAACCTCCAATCACCACTTGGGCTCAGGCAACTGACAAGGAGATTGCCTCTATAAAGGAGAAAATGAGCAAGGGAAAAACTAAGGGATTTCGTGAGGATGAACACGATACCTTATGGTTTGAGGACCGCGTTTATGTGCCTAATGATCCGGAGATCAGGAAGTTGATCTTGCAAGAGGCCCATGATTCGCCGTATTCGATTCACCCAGGAAATACCAAGATGTATTTGGATTTGAAGGATACTTTCTGGTGGACCAGAATGAAGAAGGATATTTTGGAGTATATAGCAGTTTGTGATGTATGTCAGAGAGTGAAGGCAGAACATCAGAAGCCAGCAGGATTTTTACAGCCATTGTCGATACCCGAATGGAAGTGGGAAAAGTTAGGCATGGATTTTATCACAGGATTGCCCAGAACTCGTTCAGGCTATGACTCGATTTGGGTTGTAGTTGATCGCTTGATGAAGGTAGCTCATTTCATCCCTTTGAAGACCACTTACAACAGTGCTAAGTTGGCTAAGATATATATGACCAGGATCGTATGTCTGCAAGGAGTTCCGAGGAGCATCGCATCAGATAGAGTAACCCAGTTTACCTCAAAGTTCTGGAATCAGTTGCACGAAACTTTGGGTACTAGGCTAGAGTTCAGTACAACTTTTCATCCACAGACAGATGGACAGACCGAGAGAGTAAATCAGATTTTGGAGGATATGCTGAGAGCTTGTGCACTAGATTATAGATCTAGTTGGGACGACAATTTGCCGTATGCAGAGTTCTCTTACAACAACAGTTATCAATCCAGTTTGAAGATGGCCCCTTTCGAAGCCTTGTACGGAAGGAGGTGCAGAACCCCGCTGTTGTGGGATGAAGTTGGAGACCGCTAGTTGTTTGGACCAGATTTGATTAAGGAGTCTGAATAGAAGGTGAAGTTGATTCGCGATAGGCTCAAGGTAGCCCAATCTAGGCAGAAGAGCTATGCAGATTCAAAACGCAAGGAGATAGTTTACGAAGTCGGAGCTAGAGTGTATCTTTGAGTATCTCCACTTCAAGGAGTTAAGCGCTTTGGAGTAAAAGGAAAATTAGCGCCACGTTTTGTGGGACCATACAAAGTTTTGGAGCGCATGGGAGAAGTTGCTTACAAGTTGGAATTGCCCGAAGGATTGTTAGGAGTTCACGACGTGTTCCACGTATCCCAGTTGAAGAAGTGCCACGCAGAGATGGCTGATATACCTCTGAGAGATACTGTGCCACTAGAAGCGATTCAGTTGGGTAATGATTTGACCTACGAGGAGAAACCAGTCAAAATTCTCGAGTTTGCCAGCCGAGTCACCCGCAGCAAGGTTATTAAGTTTTGCAAAGTCCAGTGGAGCCACCACACCGAGGATGAAGCCACCTGGGAGCGAGAAGAAGATCTTCTAAAGGACCACCCTCACCTATTTTCTAGCCAACCCGAATCTCGAGGGCGAGATTCATCTTAAGGGGGGTAGGTTTGTAACATCCCAAATTTTCAATTTGGTATGTTATACATAGATCATCATTTGCATATCATATTTTATTGCATTTTGGCTCGATCCTTGAAATTTCACGCAACTCAAGGACCCACGGAGAGAGTTGGAGATTTCGTTATTCTCATATTTGAGTTTTCTCAAATTTTGAGAATAGGATCATTTGATTTTATTCATTTTATCTTCAATTATTTCTATTATCAAAATATGAGAGAGGGAATAAAATGACTTTCCCAAAATAAAGAAATATTGAAGGTTCAATACAAAAATCAAATAAGATTTATATTTGGATTTTATCGCTATTTTATTTGAATTTAGAAAAAATGCACGTTTTTTAAAATTGCATTTAGGCCCCAAATAAATTTTCATCTTGTCCGGCTTGATTTTAGAAGCTGGGGAAGATTTATTTCGGGATTTTTGGAGTCCGTTTAATATTTATTTCGTTAATTTTCTGCTCGATAATTCTTTAAAAAAAATTCCGAACCGCCTATGGGCCGTGACCGGCCAGGACTCCGCCTGGCCGGGGGTCTTTATATACCGCGCCCCAGCCCCAGCCCACCGCCGCCTCACGCCCGTGCCCCCAAACCCTAGCACGCCCGCGCCGCCGCCGCTCGCCGCCGCCGACACGCCCGCCGAGGTTGACCCGCCGCCGGTTTTTTTAGAAAAATTGTTCGGTTTTTCCGTCGGTTTTCGTCGGTTTTTAGATCCATTTTTATTTTTTATTTTTATTAGATCAATTTTTTCGGTTTAGGTTAATTAACGAGCATTTGCTCGTTCGTTCGTTTTAATGAACGCGTTCATCGTTTAGATCCAGATAACGAACGTTCGTTCGTTAATCTGTTCGTCGTTTTTCTTTTTCTCGGATTTATTCCGCGATTTTTCTGATCGTGATTTCTGATCCAATTTTCGTTCTAGTATAACTTTTCGCTCGTTTATCAGAATAAGGCGATTCAAGCGCCTAGAGTTTCGTCTCGAAACCCTCTTTCCGAATAATCAACTCAAATAAGATTTTGCCCCTGTAAAATTTGACTTAGGTCCAGATTAGTAAACGAAGCTTGTTTCTTTCGCCGTTTAACTTTCGTTGCTTCGTTCGACTTGATTCTTTTTGCAAACCGGAGTTCTTAAGTTGAACTTTCTGGTTAGATCTTTTAGTTGAGTTTTACCTGTGCATTAGATGAGTACTCATTGTATGCTTGTTTGTTTGCGATAGAGTACCCTGAGTGCGCCGCTTGCTACTTTGAATCTCTAGGTTTCACGGATCATCAGCAAGGCAAGTAACACTTTGATCATATCCCTTTTCGTACCCCGTTTGCATGCATTAGATCAATACTCAAACATTGCATGATTAGGATCTAATTAAACTGTGGGTTTTGGGAAAGTAGTTGAGGTAGTACCTATTACCTGCTTTATTATCAAACCCTTGGGAGTTACTTCTATGTTTGCTTATATTTCCATGCTATGCTAGTAGACGTGGATTGGGTGAGTGTATTCCATGACAGATGTGAGATTGTTATTTAATGGTTTATTTAAGGTGGCAACTTAAACACACATCTGGGTGGATTAAGGTACTGGTATTCGAGATTGCTGTTTTTGGACCGCCACCCAGGCTCAAAGGGATCATGAGATTATTCTTGCTAGAAACTTCCGTGTGAAGCCACAAGCTACTATGGGCTCTAGCATAGTTGACTAAGTCGTGCGAACTCTTACAGTGGTAGATTAGCTGATGTAGGGGATGTAGGTTGGTACGGTCTACCCGTTCATAAGGTGCTAGCGCTTCTGAAAGACTATGTCTTGGTCATCCGTTTCTCAAACACCATGTAGTGCGAGAATCCCAACGGAGGAGATCGAGTCTTGTGGGGAAAAGTGTGCAAACCTCTGGAGAGTGTATCAAACTAATCATGGTTAGCCGTGTCCCCGGTTATGGACGTCTTGAGTATCTAGTACTTGGATATCATGTGAATCTCATCATGTTACTTTAATTAATATTGTTGGGTTTTTAAATGATGGTGCTTAATTGGGATTGAGAATGCTGTCAGCCATTCTCAATGTTTAACAATCACCATGATAGTTAAATAAAATTTATTCCTTTGCAGTAGGGAAAAATTGGCTTTACGCAAAACTGTAACCATAGAGCTTTCCACCAGCCGTATATGCATGTAGTATAGCATTACTCTTTAATATTACTCTCTATGTGTTACATTGCCAGCATATTCCATGTGCTGACTCATTTTCGGGCTGCAATGTTCATGTTGCAGACTTTTCAGACGACGAGTAAGGTGCCTTAGGTCGTGGTTCTACTCAGTGATGCCGTTGGAGTTGATGGACTCGATTGTCTTCCAAGCCTTCCGCTATTATCATTATTAGATGGCCTTAAGCCATATTTAATGTAATAAGTTCTCTTTTGAGACATTCGATGTAATAAGTGTGTGATTGCTACTCTGTTATAAATCCTTCGAGTACTGTGCGTGTCAGCATTACTGATCCAGGGATGACACTGATGCACAAAGATCATACTGTTTGAGGTATGGTCGCTACATGCGCGTGTGTGATTCCGATGCCCACGGGGAAATGAGATATGTATGCGTGTGAGAGAGATTGCACAATTCATTCACGTATCACTATCTAGCGATCGTGGACGTGCATCGCTTGAACATAAATCAATATCTACTTTGTATCATGGCCAAAGGTACAACATCGATTCAACGCTATAACGATTGGACACTCACATATCACATTTTTTTCTATCTAAATAAACCTTTTCAATTGTGCATGCCAAAGTTACAGTGATGTTTCTTCAAACAACCAATGTAGCTATCATGTACATGCACCATTGTTACTCTTGCATTCAAATTCATTAGTCTTGGATGATTTAAGGTTCTATTATGAAGTAATATATGTAATATTCACATATGAATTCAACAGGTACGCAATTTATGGAATGGAGGCTATGTAATCATATGAGGTAACACTTTTAAGTAACGGACTACAATATCCATTTCTTTTGTGGGACTACAATATCCATTTCTTTTTGTGCGCTTCTACACTAACACGTCAATGCATTATGTTTAAAGTAAATAACCAATGGCACTAAATTATCTATTTACCCGAGAAATACATAGGCTGAGCATTTGATCCCCTTTTTGTGAACGCGCCTCTACACCCGTACGATTGCTCGCGCCCATGTGAACGTCCAAGTTATCGGCGCATCATCCCGAGTTATTATCTTTTTTTCTGGGGTGGACTTCACACCATTAACTTAATTGACGCGTGCCCGTATACAGTCTCGCATGACCTTCCCGCTAGCACGGTCAAAATTAGTTGAAACTGGATCTGAACGATCCATGAGCGGCAAAATCTCCGCCTCATTCTAAAATTTCCGCCACCTAGTCTTTAGCATGCGAAATTCCCCTTTTGTCCTTGGTGCACGGAGAACAACAGTAACAATACCGACCTCATCTACATAATAGTTTGGGGCTACTTTGGTAACTTCTGGTTCCCCCCACCACACGACACCCCCATTTCCTATCCCCCTCTCGCAAAAACGACTAACTCCACAGCACCAGAGCATCTTACATCTCGCCGTCCTTACTTCATCGGCCTTTCTACCCCTCCCCTCTTGAAACCCTAGACTTCTCATCCACCGGCGTACCAGAGCCCATTCACTACCAGCGGCATCCACCTTACTGAATATGCTTCTACGGCTGCATCTACCCCTCCCACCTCCACTAGAAACAAGTAGACTGCTCATCCACCACTGTACCACAGGCCATTTAGTGTCGGCCTTGTTCACGGCGCCAGATCTGCTTTGCCGGTACTCTCGTCAATTGCAGCACATCTGCAGCGGCTCATTCGTACTCCCCACCGGAGATGCTTCGTCCACACCCCCTGGAGCTGCCCCACCAACGACCTCTGATCCTCTTCGCCGACACCTTCCTCAACCCTACCGGAGCCGCTTCGCCGAGACCACCGTCAGCCCTACCGGAGTAGCTTCGCCTATACCATTCTCAACCCTACCGGGGCCGCTTTGCCAACTCACAAGTCCATGGCCATAGATCCGCTTCGTCGCACCCTCATCCAACCTACCGGGGCAGCTTCTGACGCCACGTCCACGGCTGCAGATCCGCATCATCGGCACCATCCTTAACCCAACCACCGGAGCAGCTTCACCGACGCCCTCGTCCACGGCCACAGATCCACTTCGCCCACACCGTAGTCCACCCTACTGGAGCCGCTCCACAAACACCTACTTGACGGTTCTAGATCTCCTTACCGGACCCCGACAGCCAGCGCATCGTCATCACCCTTGACGTTTCTAACCTGATTCCCACCGTCTGGCAAGATGCCAACCACGCGCCACGGCCTAGGTACTTGTCACCTTTAAACCCGTCCAGCATCACCTGCCCGATGTACTTCAAATATACTAACAGGTCACTGTTACCTTTATGCAGCTGGCAAAAACTACAAGGACGATGTGTCTTCTAGATCTAATAGCTTGGCCAACCAAGATCCTGGACTGATGCATTGCTATGATCTTGTAAGTGCGTCTCTCTCTCTCTTGTATTGTTGTGTGCTTGCTAGCGTGCTTTGCTAGGATTTTCGACCAGTAATCCCTTTGTGCAGACAATGATTTCTACTATTGGCTGCTAAATTAGATATGTCGATGTCATACATGATACTAACTCGTAGCTCCGTTCCTAAATATAAGTCTTTCTAGGGATTCCACTATAGGCTACATACGGAGGAAAATGAGTGAATCTACACTCGAAAATGCATCTATATACATATGTATGTGGTCCATACTGGAAGCTCTACAAAGACATATATTTAGGAACAGAGGCAGTACATTACACAAAATGATAGGTGGCATGTAGGAATTCCAGTGCACTACATTAGGCTCCCTTAGAGTACCTGCTAGTCCAACACACAGAGTCATGGCTAGTTTATGCTACGCACACAATCATTAATAGGTGGTTTAAATATGCGCAAGGGATATGCAATGTATTATCATGTAGAGATGTCTGAAATTAGTCGTGTCAACTTGCAAATAGGGTTACACAATGAAAAAGTACAAGATGTATGTGGCAATTTCATGGAACATCGCAAAAAAAGGAGAGGCGGCGGTGAGCCTATACAGTGTGCTATGGTAGGTCACTCCTCCATTGCAATCATCGTGACATGTTATTTGTATGTCAGTTCTATTGGCCAAGTTTCTTAGGGACAGTTATTGCAAGTTATCCTAAGAAAATAAGCACCTGTGAATATAAGCTCCAGGTAATAAGCCAACCAGTTCTTTTCATTGCCTTTCTTTCCAGCTTATCTTTGGTATGATCAGCGAAAAGTCTAGATTGCATTATATTTTTTCATTCTGCTGCCCATATGAAAAATAATTTGACTTGCAAACATCACAAATTGAACCCAGTGCAGTAATTAATATGATAGGAAAACAGACCATCACTATTTGTTCAAAATGCAAATACAAAGATACCATCTACTTGGCACAATCTACTTTGGTCAATGTCTTCCATAGAGATCCCATTGCCTAATTTAAATGAAGAACGCATGACCCACATTTAAATGAAAAACAATTATTTATTTAAACTCGATGGTCCAAGTGGCTGGTTATTATCATATAGCAGCACCACCTGAAAGCATCATATAGCAGCAGCAGCTCATAGCAACTCATCATACAGCAGCAGCAGCAGTGTGCAATTGATCATATACCAGCAGCAGCTCATAGCAATTCATCATATGGCAGCAGCAGGAGCAGCTCATAGCAATTCATCATATAGCAGCAGCAGGAGCAGCTCATAGCAATTCATCATACAGCAGCAGCAGGAGCAGCTTATAGTAACTCATCATACAGCAGTAGCAGCAGCTCATAGCAATTTATCATATAGCAGTAGCAGCTCATAGCAATTCATCATATAGCAGCAGCAGGAGCAGCTCATAGCAATGCATCATATAGCAGCAGTAGGAGCAGCTCATAGCAATTCATCGTATAGTGGATCAGAATGAAATTTTGGCAAAAAAACAGAGGAGATCCTCACCTTGTTGGATGAGCTCATCCTTCAACAGCACCTCAAGGCCACATACTAGGAGGAGGGGAGGGGGAATAAGGTGCCTTCTGCTGTAGTGTGGCATCAGCCGTAGTTGTGCGGCGCCCGTTGGAGTAGTGCGTTGGACCACAGTGGAGCAGCTGCTGGAGACCATGAGAATGAGGGCGGCACCAGAGGGAGGAGCAGCCAGGGAGATTTGGCCCTACCTGCCGGCCATGTAGCCTAGCTGGACAGAGCATTGTCGAGGACCAGGCCAGATGGGACCAGAGGCGACGACTCACTGGAGGAACCCTAGGGCTTCAGGCAGGGGATCGAGGTAGAGGGAAAGGGGAGAGGAGATGCAAGCGGGCAGGACAATGAACGCTTGCATGTTTGTTTTTACTTGAGGGTCAGGTGTGACGTGGGCGTGAGCAGATGCATTTTGAGTATAATATATGTAGACAACAGAGTCATTTCACTATTCCCCTTCCCTTCAATTTTTAGTGAGCTTCTACCCGAAATACCCCCCCCCTCCAAAGCGAAATAAGTTAAGCCCAAGCCCATAACACAAAAATGACTTCTTTACATCTTTTATGGCTTATTTTGACAATAAGCCCTGAAAAGGCGGAATCGAACTGGCCCTTAACCTGCAATTCAATTGTGCATGCAATGATGAATCACTCCTGCCTGCTATAGTGTACATTTATGCATCATCATACATGGCATAACCTAATACATGTGCATTCCATTGTAGAGTCTGGAATATGCAATGTTTATGTTAGTTCATACGTTGCACATGATGTTTAAATGCCCCTTAAATCTGGTCAGTCAAGTGATGGTCTTCAAGCCTCCTTCTTTGCTTCTTTTCTTGATATGTAAGATTTGCTCACACATCTGTTTAATTGTTGTTTGCAACAGCCAACCATACTAGGACTATTTGCTTTGATTACTTGCTATTCTTGACCTAACACTCTAACAGAGCTTGTCAACGATTTAAACACTATGGGCTGCTGTAGTGGGGCCTTGTCTAACTCATAAGGTACATAAAGGTTTGGCTGTACACTAAAGTAGGCTCTCCAAGGGTACCTGGAGATCCAGTTCGAAGGTATGCCTAGTTTTTACATAGTGCAAACATAGTAAATGCTCATTTCATTGTGTGCAAGTGCAAGAGATGTGGCATGTTTCATTATGTGGTATTTTTTGTTATAATCTCATCCTTTTGTGTTGTTCACAGACTGGAAAGTATGCATATTTTTCTTCCAAGGAGACGAGTAACTAGTTTGTGTGACCTTGCAAAGGTGGTGCAATGAAGATAAGATTGAGGATTTCCAAGTACAAGATGTTAGGAAGGAGTCTTGCAAGAGAAGGTGGAGCTGCGCTGAGCCTGTTCAACCAGTTAAGGTAAGTCACTGTATCCAACTCAACAGTTCAATTTCTTGTTTGTTTCAGGCATAGTTAATTTGCTCTTTTCAATTGCTTTGTTTGTCCTCAGTTAATGAGATGCTCAAACAATGATGCCTGATGTTGGGTACTTTTATAACTATCAGTTGACATAATTAAAGGCCTTACCATTTAATTAGTCTGGCGAAGTGTGCCTGAAGCTTTGAAGTCTATTATTGCATGAGGCTCACAATCTAGTTTATACTAGGCTAATGATTGCATAGTTTTGCTTGTTGTAGTAGGTTTGTATGAATCCCTCTGCTGTTCATTATGCTCCCTAAGACTTTAATTGAGCTACAGAATGGCCAACTGCTTGCTTACTTATACGCAACGTGTTGTCCAAATTTATAACTTGTCTGTGTTTTGGATTGGGTCCCAACATCATGCTCCTCTGGTGAGCTAAGAGAGATTTCTGTATGCAGGCTGCACATACTACTTTTTTTATAATTTTTAAAATATCACCTGCTTATGCTTCATGACATGTAACATTATTTTTAGTCCTGTTTTGCCATGTACAAAATAGTCTATCTTGCTCGCTTCACTATTGTAACTATATTTTTGCCCTAGTCATGTGTACTTACAGAAACATTTCAGGATGAAGTGACATCAACACAAAGATCTGCGAGCAGTGTGGCATGGCCGTTACCGAAGTGATTATGGATTGGAATTGGAATGTGCTGATGTTCTTGAGCATCAACTAGAGGTGGCAAGACAACGTGTACATGATTCTCAACGTACAATCAACAAGTTGAGACTGGACATGCAGGTACTAGATGCAGGAGTCAAAAAATGAAACAAGACACTGTGGTAACCACGAAGGAATTGGAGATTTTGCAGACTAAAATTTGTGCTATCTGAATCCGGCCAATTCTTTTTTCTGAAGAGATTATAGTTCAAATGGTAAGTTATGTTGATGTGTGTCCATGATGTATGAGCTTTATTTGTCCAGTGTATGTAATTTGCTGTTTGTGTACACTTTATAATCATTGGTGCCGAACTTTAATGCCTAGTGGGTATATTCGGCTGTAATTTCTTTAATGTATAGTGTAGGATTATTCTACGTTTCTATGCTTTTTATTATATAGTGTATGTTTTTTAGAGGCGATATTATAGAGTAGGATATTTGTTGAATATGCTATATCGTTGAAACGGGGGCCAACACGCCCAAACATTTCCTGGATGCCATACAAACGAACAAACATGTGCAGTCAAAGCGGGCCTTAATTGGGTTGGTCAAAATAATATTAAGTGGATCCCAAATGGTCCCACCGTAACAACGGCTCTTAGCAGGCCGTCAACAGGCCTAAAGCTCGATAGGGGCGTATAAATGGAAATGGCCTGCGGGCCTTTAGCACGCTGAAATAAATGTCGATTTTGTGTAGGCCCTTTTACTTGACGGGCCAGTAATAGGCCGAAAGTGCTATGGGCCAGAGGAGGCCCAATTTGCAAACTAGGCTTTTAACAAGCCGAAAGTCGCGTTGGGCTGAAATTATACCCTGCGGAACGTTGGCCCCTAATGGACCTAAAGTCAAAGGCCAAACTGTTGTGCGGTCCCTTAACAGCCCGAGAGACAAAATGGGCTAAGAGTTGGCCCATTTACCAAATGGGCCGAGGACAGGCCTAAAGTCACAGCGGGATAGAATTGGCCCAACTGCACAATGGGTCGAGAAAGGGCCGAAAAACGTTTCGGGGCGTTAACGGGCTGGAACTGATGATGTGCTGCTAACAGGCCGAAAGAAGCTCGGGCCGCAATTGTGCCCAAAAATGTAGCGTGCCGTTAACGGGCTTAAACTGACGATGGGCTGGAAATTGTCGAATCTAGAATGGGCCTTTGATGGGCCGATTTTGTGTAACTTGTATGGGACGTACATGTAAATGGGCCTGACTCAAGTAGGCCGCTAATGGGGCGGCCCACTTATTTTGACAGGCCTGGCCTTTTCACCGGAATGGGCCTCTGTTGGGCCGTGACATGTGTCGACGAATCATAGGCGCCTCTGTCCAATGAGCAGATGACATTTGTCCGAATGTTGAGCCGACACGTGTTTCCTCCGGCCAATGAGAATTTTACACGTGGAAAATTCCCATTGATCCGGTTTGTTAACGGGTTATCGGATCCAAAACCGGACCAGATAGCTTAACGGTGTCCCGTTACGGTGGATGCCACGTGTCGGTCACCCTTGACGACAACACTTCTATGACGCGCGATTTATCGTCATGCAAGTGGACACTTCCGTGATGATAATTTTCGTAATGTCATGGAACACTTCTACGACAGCACAGGTATGACTATCTTGATTCAGTCATAAATTTGTCATGGATGTACATGCATGAGAGAAAACATGACCTACTGTGACAAACAAGTATCATCACGGAAGTGTCTTTTTTTGTAGATTCTGTTTGTTGCTTAACGGACGCCGCCCCCTGGTCGGCCGCCTCTGCCCACACACACCTCGCCTCGCTTGTTGTCGTGATGCGCACGCGTGCTCCCCTGCTGCCCGCAGCTGTTGCGCGCCGCCCCGTCCTCCCGCCTCCACACGCCGGCGGCCTCCCTATCTCGGCTCCGGCTGCGACCCGCTCTCCCCCTCCGCTCGGTGGCCGGCCTCTTCGCCGCGGACGGCACCCTCCCCTGGTCGCGCCGTGGCTACGGCCCCGGCTGCACCGTCCGTCGCCTCCGTGCGGGTGCGCGGACGCCCGCACCCGATAACGCATGCGCTCGCTAAAGGCCTATGGGCCACTTACACGTGGGGCCAGCCCCCTTTCCTGTAAAAAAAGATAGATTAAAAAAGAATAAATATAACAATTAAATTAATTAATTAATTAATAGTTCAATTGGTTAACTGAAACCTAATTAGTCTAATTAATTTTATTAGTTAGTTAAACAGCCTATGACAGCAGGCCCCACCCATTTTGACCAGTCAAATGTTGACTCGTCAACTGGGACCCCCTGGCCCACCTATCAGCCACTGGGTGCACTTTTGTGTACCCTGTGCTTGGTGCCCCTAGCGTTTTAACAATTATTTTCGAATTAAGAGTAGTTTCAGAATATTGTTTAAATCTTCTAAAAATCCTAGAAAATTATCCGTAGCTCGGATGAAAATACTTTGTGCATGAAAGTTGCTCAGAACAATGAGGCGAATCCGAATTCGCTCTCCGTTCATCTATCACGTTCTCTTAGAATAGCGAACATGCAACCTTTCCCCTATGTTTCATCTATCCGGAAATGCCAAACTTCGGGAAAGCATTCCCGGATGTTCTCCCCCTTCGCCGGTAGCATGTAGTACCGCGTTAGTACAACCCCAAGCGCTGCTTGTTGCCTTGTCATGCTTAGTATTGCACTTCTTTGCTCTGTATTTGTTGTTTCTTCCACCTCTTCTCTCTGGTAGACCCCGAGACCACTGCTATTGTCCCTGTGATCGACTACGTCGACGACGACCCTTCTTTCCTTTCAGCGGAGCTTCCAGGCAAGCCCCCCCTTTGATCATCCCGATATTGCCCATTCCATTCTCTCATGCTTGCATCAGATTTTGCTACCGTTATTGTTTGCTCCTATTCTGATGCATAGCCTACTTTTGTAACCTGTCGTTGTTCCTTACCTGCTTATCCTAAATTCTTAGTAAGGTTGGTTAGTGATCCATCGGTGACCCCCACCTTGTCCTTGTTTCCCCAGCTTCATCATCGACGACTCAATCAACATGATCGATGACCAGAGCCCGACACCTCACATCACATCACGCCCCTTTTGTTGCTCGACTCTGGAGAGCTACTATCGAGCGCCGAGGGTGAGACCTCACAACGCACTCCCGATGAAAACTCTGTAGTGTAGCTATTTGGTCGTGGTCAATGAGGGTGGTTCCTCCTTCACCACTCCTGATACGACTTTGTCGTGCAACCCCTCAACTGTTAACCAAGTTGGTATCAAAGCCGTCTGTCTGTAGGAATCCCTTTTCCAACTCCTTGGCCAAAGTTGAGTCTAGTTCTTGAAAAACTATTTTACTAACATGGTTGTGCGGCTTACGGGCCCATGTCTCCATTGGGTGGTATTAGAATCTTTTACTCCTCGTCTATACTTTGGGATTCTGATCTCTCTTCTTCGGGATAAATGATTTTGTTAACTCTAACTCTAGGTTCTCATAATTACTTTCTCCCGGAGAGCCCCTCACCCCTGATGATTGCTTGGTGCACCAACAGATTCTGAAGATACTCTCCGATGTTTTACCGAGACCATTGTACCCTTCGTCGTTGCTATCCCTACCATCGATAAATCCTTATGAGTAACTACCTACATTGTCATTCATACATTCATCCCCAGTTGCTCTTTTTATTGCAAGATGCCCCGAATTACTCTCTGTTGTCCTAAGAATCCTTTGAGCCTACTGCCTTGCAGTTCTTTGCCACATGAATACCCCTACGGATAATTAATCGCGCTTGCTGAGTATCCGTTCATCCAGAGTTGTTCATGTGTTTCACATATTTCTTTGGAAGGCTATTCGATCTTCCGAAAATCCTCAGTAGCCTATTACTCTTGTTCATCCTTACCTTCTTACATTATGGTTACTTCCATATGTCTACCGAAGTTCATTAGCATCATTTGTCATCGTAATTTCGAGCATTTGATTCGTTTTGTTTGTGAATGCTCACGATCATCAGTCGGAATTAGAATTCTTCCTTTCGGCTCAGATGTCACCCCGGACATGAGCTAGTGTTTGACAAATCAAACCTTGATTGATTCTCGATCTATGTCTATTAAACTTACTTGTCTTTGATCTGAGTCTCTACTTCTGATCCACCATTTTAGAAATCATAATTCCTTTGCATTTGAGCTTTGAATTAGTCAGTTGTTTCTATAATCTGATATCCTTGCATTCTTCCTTCTTCCAGGTGAGTACCGATACTCACATCAGATCCCTTGTGCACCACAAGGTCCTTTGTTGGATTTTATCCGACAACGTCCTTCATACTCAATCACCTTGTGAGATTTTCCTCGGATACATAATGCCTTTGGTAAATTGTATCCTTTGCTTCCTCAATCATGCTCTACTTTCGAGCTTGAGTTATTTACTTGTGAAGTTTGTGGCCTATGTTCATAAGATGACCTAGTGGGTTGAACCTACGCCTTCCCTAATATGTGTGAAGCCGAAGATTATGCGAGTTATATCTACTGACATTTCTCGGATAAATTTTGACCTCTTCAACGTCATCGAAGACGATAAGTAAATGGTAGGTTATGCATTGATGAAGTGGGAGTCGACCTTGAACTTTGTGTTCGTGCCCATCGACACGATGTAGATCCTATCATGGAAGCTTCTTGTAATAATAACTATTTCCTTGATATAATAGCATCCGGTATCTGTGAATTGGTCCTTTGCAATCGTGGTTTCGACCATATTGTTCTTCTCTGATCCCATTTCTCGGACAAGTTAAGTACTTCTCTTCTGCAGATCTTTTCACCTGTCCAACCTCTATCATGTTCCACCTTCGAGTATTACCCTCTGGTATATCCAGAATATTACGGAACTACATAACTTCTGATGAGTTCTTCATTTACTATTATTTCTCGCCGATTCCAATTCTCCATGGGTTCTGAGTTGTTAGACACTCGAACACCGATAACTGATTCGAATCTACACTTGCCTTTCCATTATTTTGTTTTACCTTTCTTGTAGCCTAACATACCTGAGGAGTGATAACTCCCAGCTTATGTAAACGCCTCGGTGTTAAACTCGGACAGTAAGACTCTGTTACTATTGTGGGTGATATTCCGGTAACCACCGATGGACGAGAACTTTGCCTATTGGTCCGCCTCGTTTAACAAGCAGGAAAATAGTTCTCTCCGTCCCTCGCCCTTGGTACCAACGTTGCTTCCGACATAACGGAAAGTTTATGCTCTGACATGCCTTACTATCAGTGCCCTTCCAATTTTTGACCCACGTGGTGGGCCCATAACCCACAGTTCCACATGCTCGAAAGCTGACTCTGCTATACATCCCTGTTTTCTAAGTTATCCCTCGCGCTTGGCTTTGTATGTAATTTGTGAGCCATCTTCCTTGTGATCTGTTCTGGTATCAGATGCAATATTTATTCTCGATGCTCTAAGCCCCTCCTACCTCTTGAGCACTGCGTTAGTTTTCCCTTGAAGAGGAAAAGGTGATGCAGCAAAGTAGCGTAAGTATTTCCCTCAGTTTTTGAGAACCAAGGTATCAATCCAGTAGGAGGCTACGCGCGAGTCCATTGCACCTACACAAACAAATATATCCTCGCAACCAACGCGATAAGGGGTTGTCAATCCTTACACGGTCACTTACGAGAGTGAGATCTGATAGATATGATAGGATAATATTTTTGTTATTTTTGTGATAAAGATGCAAAGTAAAATAAAAGCAAAGTAAAAAGCAATGGAAATAACTAAGTGTTGGAAGATTAATATGATGAAGATAGACATGGGGGCCATAGGTTTCACTAGTGGCTTCTCTCAAGAGCATAAGTATTCTACGGTGGGTGAACAAATTACTGTTGAGCAATTGACAGAATTGAGCATAGTTATGAGAATATCTAGGTATGATCATGTATATAGGCATCACGTCCGAGACAAGTAGACCGACTCCTGCCTGCATCTACTACTATTACTCCACACATCGACCGCTATCCAGCATGCATCTAGAGTATTAAGTTCATAAGAACAGAGTAACACCTTAAGCAAGATGACATGATATAGAGGGATAAATTCATGCAATATGATAAAAAACCCATCTTGTTATCCTCGATGGAAACAATACAATACGTGCCTTGCTGCCCCTACTGTCATTGGGAAAGGACACCGCAAGATTGAACCCAAAGCCAAGCACTTCTCTCATTGCAAGAAAGATCAATCTAGTACGCCAAACCAAACTGATAATTCGAAGAGACTTGCAAAGATAACCAATCATACATAAAAGAATTCAAAAGATTCAAATATTGTTCATAGCTAAACTTGATCATAAACCCACAATTCATCGGTCTCAACAAACACACCGCAAAAGAAGATTACATCGAATAGATCTCCACAAGAGAGGGGGAGAACATTGTATTGAGATCCAAAAAGAGAGAGGATGTCATCTAACTACTAACTATGGACCCGAAGGTCTGAGGTAAACTACTCACACTTCATCTGAGAGGCTATGGTGTTGAGTTAGAAGCCATCCGTGATCGATGCCCCCTCCGGCGGAGCTCCGAAACAGGCCCACAGATGGGGTCTCGTGGGTACAAAAGGTTGCGGCGGTGGAATTAGGTTTTTGGATCCGTATCTGATCGTTTGAAGTGCGTGAGGTATATATAGGAGGAAGGAGTACGTCGCTGGAGCAACCAGGGCCCACGAGGGTGGAGGCGCGCTTTGGGGGGGGTTGGCGCGCCCCCAACCTTGTGGCTTCCTGGAAGCTTCCTTGACATAGGGTCCGAGTCTCCTGGATCATATTCGTTCCAAAAATCACGTTCCCGAAGGTTTCATTCCGTTTGGACTCCGTTTGATATTCTTTTTCTGCGAAACTCTGGAATAGGCAAAAAACAACGATTTTGGGCTGGGCCTCCTGTTAATAGGTTAATCCCAAAAATAATATAAAAGTGAATAATAAATCCCAATAATGTCCAAAACATAAGATAATATGGCATGGAGCAATCAAAAATTATAGATACGTTGGAGACGTATCAAGCATCCCCAAGCTTAATTCCTGCTCGTCCTCGAGTAGGTAAATGATAAAAACAAAATTTTTGATGTGGAATGCTACTTGGCATATTTTCAATGTAATTCTTATTAATTGTGGTATGAATATTCAAATCCGAAAGATTCAAGATAAAAGTTCAATATTGACATAAAATAATAATACTTCAAGCATACTAACTAAGCAGTTATGTTCTCTCAAAATAAAATGGCCAAAGAAAGTTCATCCCTACAAAATCATATAGTTTAGTCATGCTCCATCTCCGCCACACAAGAATGCTCTCATCATGCACAACCCCGATGACAAGCCAAGCAATTGTTTCATACTTTAGTAATATCAAACTTTTTCAACCTTCACGCAATACATGAGCGTGAGCCATGGATATAGCACTATGGGTGGAATAGAATATGATGATGGGGGTTATGTGGAGAAGACAAAAAAGGAGAAAGTCTCACATCAACGAGGCTAATCAATGAGCTATGGAGATGCCCATCGATTGATGTTAATGCAAGGAGTAGGGATTGCCACGCAACGGATGCACTAGAGCTATAAATATATGAAAGCTCAACAAAAGAAACTAAGTGGGTGTGCATCCAACTTGCTTGCTCACGAAGACCTAGGGCACTTGAGGAGGCCCATTGTTGGAATATACAAGCCAAGTTCTATAATGAAAACTTCCCACTAGTATATGAAAGTGACAAAACAAGAGACTCTCTATCATGAAGATTATGGTGCTACTTTGAAGCACAAGTGTGGTAAAGGATAGTAACATTGTCCCTTCTCTCTTTTTCTCTCTTTTTTTGGGCTTCTCTTTTTTTATGGCCTTTCTATCTTTTTTTATTCCTCACTTGGGACAATGCTCTAGAAAATGATGTGTGACGCCCGGATAATTAAGCTACAGTAACTCTCTACTAATGATGCCATGTCACCACGGTCATTGTTGATAAACTCGCGTTGATTCAAACCCCGTTCAAATTCAAATTTAAAATCAAGTCAAACTATAAAATATTTCAAATATTAAAACTAAAAATGTTCGGGTTGTGCCAAATAAGGCATAGGTAATTATGGTGGTCAAACCACACCTTTATAAAATGTTTAAATACTATAAGATGAACAAAACAGCAACAAAATCAATTATTTAAAAGCTTTTAAAATAATAAACAATTGCAAACTATTTTATTTTAGGTGCCAAATTAATTGAGGTGGTGGCATATTTGTTAATACTAATTTAGGTACAACTAATGTATTCTATAAAACAAAGGTATTTAAAATATAAATTAAAATAGAAAAGAAAAGAAAAAAAAGTCAAAAAAATAAAAAGGAGGAGACAAAGACACCTTCCCCCACTGGACCCCTTGGCCCAACTGGGCCACGGCCAAGCAGACCGCTGCGCTAGCCGGCCCAACTAAGCAGGCCTATATGGCCTCCCCTGCCCACTACTAAACCCCAACTGCACCCACTTCTTTCCCCACGACCCCACGCCGCTCTCCCCCCGATCCCGATCTGGATCGGGGCTTGACACCGCGCCGCCGCCGCCCAGTTCCCGTGCCTCGCCCTGTGCCCTGCCGCCGCCCTGGCTCCATGCTTGAGCCCCGCACCGCCCGGCGACCCTACTGCGGTGCACGAACCACCCACCGGCGATGATCCCCCTCCCTCGCGCCCGTGCCACGGCCTCTTCCTCACCGGACCTCGCCACCGCCCATTGCCTTGTCCTCCTCGTCTCCTCCTCGCCGACAACGCGTCCTCATCCTCCTGCCCAAAGGCTCCACCGAGCCTCGCCGCCCCCTGCTCACCAACGCTGGTGAGGACTCCGGTCCTCCTCCTCCTCCTCCCCGTGCCCTCATGCCGGCGCTCGCCCGCGCCACCACACCATCTGCTCTGCGCGCCCGTCTCTGCGCGTCGCTATGCCCGGCCATGACCGCGCCCCACCACACCTGCACGCCCGCGCCGTCCGGGACACTGCTCCGCCAGTGCCATGCAGCGCCTGTTGCCGTTCACAGCGCCGCCTCCCTTCGCTGTCCCCGCCACACGCTACGCCAGACTGCTGGCTGCTTGGGAGCTGCCGAACAGCGCGTCGCGCTTCGCGGCGCTTCCAGCTTTCGCGCCCTCGCTCTGCTGCCTCGCCCCCTTGCTCCCGCTCCGCCGCAGCCGCTGCCTGCTGCTGCTCCAGCCGGTGAGCCTCGCTGTGGCTGGCCTAGGCCAGTGCCCAGTCGGGCTAGCGCCACATAGCGCCAGGCGCCTGCGTGCCACTGTGGCAAGGGCCAAAGCCCCATGGCCCTATGACATATGGGGCCGCACCTCCTAGAACATTTTTATAAAAAAGGAATTAAAATAATAATAATAATAATAATGTTAATTAATTAATTAACTAAATTAATTAACATAATTAACTAAATTAACTTTGATTAACTAACATAATCACGTAGTTAAGCTACTTAACTCCGATTAGTTAAACTCTGTCAATGACGAACGGGACCCACACGTCCATTGACCTAGTTAACAGACGGTTGACTGCTGACATCACCCTGACATCATGCTGACATCGTAATTACATTTTCTAATTAAATAAATTCTTTTAATTCTAAAAATTAATTAAATCTTTAAAAATTAATATAAAATAATCCGTAACTCGGATGGAAATGTTTTATACATGAAAGTTGCTGAGAACGACGAGACGAATCCGGATACGTAGTCCGTTTATCAACTACACGTCCCTAGCATAGCGAACATACAACTTTCCCCCTCCGGTTTATCCGTCCGAAAACGCGAAACACCGGGGATACTTTGCCGGATGTTTCCCCCCTTCGCCGATAACACCTCCTACTGCGTTAGGTCACCTCTAGCACCGCGTAATGCCATGTTACACTTTGTGATGCTTTGATTGCTCTATTATTTATTGTGTTCCCCCTCCTTTACTTCTTTCCGGTAGACCCTGAGATTGCCGGCGACCCCAGTTCGACTACGGTGTTGACGACCCCTCCTTCTCGGCTGAGCTTCCAGGCAAGCCCCCCCTTGATCACCAGATATCGCTTATTCCTTCTCTTTACTGCTTGCATTAGAGTAGTGTAGCATGTTACTGCTTTCGGTTAATCCTATTTTGATGCATAGCCTATCATTATTGCTATAGTTGTTACCCTTACCTGCTATCCTACTACTTAGTATAGGATGCTAGTGTTCCATCAGTGGCCCTACACTCTTGTATGTCTGCCATGCTATACTACTGGGCCGTGATCACTTCGGGAGGTGATCACGGGCATATGCTATATACTTTATACTGTTACATTACTTATGATACTGTTCGGAGACGGAGGCTGAAGGGGCAGGTGGCTCCATCCCGTTAGAGGTGGGCATGGGTTCCCGACGGCCCCCGACTGTTACTTTGTGGCGGAGCGACAGGGTAGGCTGAGACCACCTAGGCAAGAGGTGGGCCTGGCACTGGTCGGCATTCACGGATACTTAACACGCTTAACGAGATCTTGGTGTTTGATCTGAGTCTAGCCACTGGGCTATACGCACTAACCAACTACGCGGGAACGGTTATGGGCACTCGATGTCGTGGTATCAGCCAAAACCTTCGTGACGTTAGCGAATGAGCGGCGCGCGCTGGATTGGACTGGAATGCCTGCTAGGCTAGGTTCGCAACATGCAGGTGTGCAATGGGTGATGGGCCCAGACCCCTGCGCCATAGGATTTAGACAGGCATGCTGAACTCTCTGTTGTGCCTAGGTAGGGCTACGACATGTTGATCTTACGAGGCCCGGCATGACCTAGGAAAGTGTGTTCGGCCAATGGGATCGAGCGTGTTGGGTTATGTGGTGCATCCCTGCAGGGAAGTTTATCTATTCGAATAGTTGTGTCCCTCGGTAAAAGGACGACTCAGAGTTGTACCTTGACCTTATGACAACTAGAACCGGATACTTAATAAAACACACCCTTCCAAGTGCCAGATACGACCCGGCGACGGCTCTCTCACAGGTCGACGAGGAGAGGATCGCCGGGTAGGATTATGCTATGCGATGCTACTTGGTGATCTTACCATCTACTCTCTTCTACATGCTGCAAGATGGACGCTGCCAGAAGCGTAGTCTTTGACAGGACTAGCTATCCCCCCTTTTATTCTGGCATTCTGCAGTTCAGTCCACCGATATTGCCTCTTTACACATATACCCATGCATATGTAGTGTAGATCCTTGCTTGCGAGTACTTTGGATGAGTACTCACGGTTGCTTTTCTCCCCCTTTCCCCCTTTTCCTTTCTTCCTGGTTGTCGCAACCAGATACTGGAGCCCAGGAGCCGGACGCCACCGTCGACGATGACTCCTACTACACCGGAGGTGCCTACTACTACATAGAGACCATCGATGACCAGGAGTAGTTTAGGAGGATCCCAGGCAGGAGGCCTGCGCCTCTTTCGATCTGTATCCCAGTTTGTGCTAGCCTTCTTAAGGCAAAATTGTTTAACTTATGTCTGTACTCAAATATTGTTGCTTCCGCTGACTTGTCTATGATCGAGCACTTGTATTCGAGCCCTCGAGGCCCCTGGCTTGTATTATGATGCTTGTATGACTTATTTTATTTTTAGATTTGTGTTGTGATATCTTCCCGTGAGTCCCTGATCTTGATCATACATGTTTGCGTGTATGATTGGTGTACGATTGAATCGGGGGCATCACAAGTTGGTATCAGAGCCGACTACTTGTAGGAATCCCCCTTTCCACCTCCTTGGCCGAAGTCGAGTCTAGACATTGCAAAACTTTTACAAACATGGCTGTGCAGCTTACGGGCCCATGTCGCCATTGGGTGGTAGTAGGATATTTTATTTCTCGTCTATACTCTGGGACTTTGATCTCTCTTCTATTCGGGTTAAAATGGTTTTACTAACTCTAACATTAGGATCTCATGATCACATCCACCTGGAGTTCCCCTTATTATAGATGATCGCCTACTGCACCAGAAGATTCTGAAGATAATCTTCGATGTTCTCTCGAGTCATTTGTGCCCACCGCCTTTGCAAATTCCCTGCCACTGTTATATCATTATGGATAACTACATACAGTTGCCATTTCAATCCCGTTGATCTTATTATTACGAGATACCCCGAAATTCTCTCTAATGTTCCGAGAATACTTGGTGCCTACTGCCTTGCTGTTCTTTGTCACCTGAATACCCCTACGGATAATTCTCGCACTTATCGAGCATCCGCCCTTTACCAGTTGTTTAGGTGTTTCACTAAGGTCTTCTAAATAATATTCGATCTTTCGAAAATCCTTAGCAACTTATTGCTCTTGAAATTCTTGCTTGCTTGCATTATGGTTAATCCCATAAGTATACCAATCTTATTGTTAGCCTTTGTCACTATCATTTTGTCCATTGACTCGATATGTTTCGAATGCTCGCAATCCTCAATCAGGTCCTAGAAATTCATCCTTTCGGGTCCGACGTCATTTTAAACATGAGCTGAATCTCGACCAATCAAGTTGTTGTCAATTTTACCCCTAAGCTTACTCAACTTATCTATCCTTAATCAGAGTGTTTGCTTCTGGTCCTTTGATTTGGGAATCATAATTCCTTTACATGTGAGCTTTGATTAGCCAGTTGCTTCTATAATCCAATGCCTTCGCATTGTTCTTCCTCTGGTTGTGGGCCGATACTCACATCAGCTACGCTATGGACCGTTGGATCCTTTGTTGAAATATCATCCGACAGTATCCTTCATATACAAATCCCTCGAGAAGTTTTTTTCCTGATATATAATGCCTTTGGCAATTTGTATCCTCTGCTTTGATAACCATACTCTACTTTCGAGCTTGTACTATTTACTCCGAAGTTTGTGGTATCTGTTCCTAAGATGCCCCGATGGGTTGAACCAACGCCTTCCCTAATCTGTGTGAACCCGTAAGATTTCACGGGTCATACTTATCTAGTATTGCACTAGTTTAACCTTTCAACAACTAATGTCATTTTCGAAACACGAGAGGTGAATGAATGATTATGCATTGGAGAAGTGGGAGTCGACCTTGAACTTGTGTTCATGCCCATGGAAACGATGTAGATCTTATAATTAAGGCTTCCCTTAAAATTATATACCAATTTGGTATAAGTTTATCTTATATCTGGGATTTGGTCCTTTGCAACCGTGGTTCCGACCATGATTGTTCTTCTTTGATCCCATTTCCTAGACAAGTTGAAGTACTTGTCGTCTGCAGATCAATATACCTACCCAACCTCTATTCTGCTCTACCTTCGAGTATACCCCCTGGTATCTCGAGGACATCATGCCATTGCACTACATCTTATGAATTAGTGCTGGAGTAATACCTTTCCCTGTCATAGTCACTCCACGGGTTCTGGGTTGTCTTCAATCAAGAACACCGATTTGTGAATCGAATCAACACTGAGATTCAGTACTCCCAGTACTTTGTTGTTGAGAAGTTTAATACTCCATCACGTCACTCCTAGCCTGATCGGCTACATCATTATCGTGCCAATTTTAACTATGCTACCGGTCCTTAATCCCGGAGCACAACTTTCGATGATGAGCTAAACTTACATCGATCTTCCTCGTCATATCATTTCGCCTTGAACATCAAGCTTGATTTCGAGTTCGTGTCGTACCCTTTGTTCCAGTAACCTTTCGCTTCATCAGTCCTTTGACTTGATGTCATCGCTGTTCGATTACATCTTCATGAAACCTCTCGACAAATGTGTCGTGATCATCATCTACATTCTGAGCTTTTCCAAGATGTCAATCGAATTCATGATTAGAGATATCATCCTTACCCCTCGATAATTTGGGTTATCATCGACAACATTATTGCATTCCCTCCAACACGATACTTGTTCTTGTTTTGTGTTGTACCTTGAGTTCCTTGCTATACGGCTTGTATGATGTTCTACCGTGGAGTATTACCATCTTTGATGTCAAGAATATTGTGAGAATTGCTCCACCTCTTAAGAATTCTGGTTATAGTGATACTTCTCACCATCACCATTCTATCTTTGTCCCCGTGTTGTTTCAAACCGGAATACCGACAAATAGGATTGTGATGTGTAAAATTCAAGACTTCTAGCAACCCTATTGCTTTGAAGTTAATGGTCGACATTTCATTCTTAGACCATTGGTTATCGAATCACCATTATAGCATCGGTCATGCTACCTAAGCCCATATTTCGGGTGCACCTTTCAACCAATGTTTAATTGGGTATGTTTTCCTCGAGCATATCTCCTTATATCATTTGATCTGACAAATGTTATCTCTTTCCTCACATGATTGTGGAAATCCATCTTTTGGAAATCTCGATGAATTGTTGTTTAGTTCATCATCCACCCCTCATCCTCTCCTTGGTTTAATGATGAACTCTTGTTTTGGAACTCGCTTCCATAGATCATTTCCGAGAATTTCACAATATCATCTCATCAAATTGTGTTGCACCTTTTCTTCTCAGGCATCCTGATGTCTGAGTTATCCTAACACCAATCAGATCTGAATTTCGGTCAGATATGATGGTTGGAACATATTTCCAAGAGTTATAACATTGGTCTCTGGATAACCTGGAAAGGTGGTGCCTTTGCTTAGCACCCCTGGCCAGAGGACCTATTGTTATAGAATAGTTTCCTTTTCTGCAAGGTTGTCCATTCTTTCATGAGGAAATTGTAAGACTTGTTCTACAAGTTGTTCCTGATGGAACCTTCGTGTATCCATAATCTGACATTGCTTGAAGACCATGTCAATGCTATCTCGAAGCATGTCTGTGCTACTCTGATCATCAATACGAGCATTTGAAGCACAATGCTAAATTGTCTTTATCAATTATCCAAACACCGTTGTATGGGTAATGTCATGAAATTCTCTCCCCTACCTAAAGAGTTTTGTACTTTCTATCCCGTCGTCGATATCTTGCTCTACTTGTCCTTGGGAAGGGTATACCCCTGGTATATGTGTCAAACACAATTTCCTTTCCATTGTTCTGTTTGATCTGATGATCACATTTTCTTTTCCATTGATTTGTTTAACCTTCCTTGTGATCCATATGATCTAACCAGTAATATTCTTCTGCTTATGTAAACACCTCGGTGTACAATTCTGTCAGCAAGAACCTGTTACTATTGTTGATGACATTCCGGTAGCCACCGATGGACGAGAACTTTGCCTATTGGTCCGCCTCGTTCAACGAGCAGGAAAATGGTTCTCTCATCCCTCGCCCTTGGTACCGACATTGTTGCCGACATAACTGATATGCTATCCTCTGACATGGCTTGCTATCATGACCGTGCAATATGCCAACGCCTTTTCTACTTTTAACCCACAAGGTGGGCCCATAACCCACAGATCCACATGATCGAAACCTGACTCTCCTGCAAACCCATCTTGCCAAAGTTATTCCTCGTGCTTGATTTCGTATGTAATTCATGGGTCATCTTCCTAGTAATCTACTTTGGAATCAGACGCAATACTTATTCTCGTTGCTCTGGACACCTTTCGCACTTTGTTCAGGCATTGAACGATTGCCTGCCCGCTCGAAACTTCTCATGGTACCTTCTTACTTTGCTCTCGATATCTTCTTAAGTTTCAAATCGAGAGTTGCTTCCGGCCACCTTCACTAATGTTATCTACCAGACAAACAACATTGTAGCGGTCCGTTCTTTTGAAGTTACCCCTTGTCCTTCGTACGTATGATGAAGACTACGAAGAAAAGGTGGCGACTTCATCATGATGACCTGAAGCAGAGAAATGAAGACATTAATATAATGGATCGTCCTCTTCTAGAAGAGCAACCAAGACCGAGAAGATTCGTTAGAATTTCGTAACCAGAACTTTCCCCTTACTTCCGCTCCTAAATCTTGGGACGAGATTTCTTGTAGTGGAGGAGAATTGTGACGCCTGGATAATTAAGCTACAGTAACTCTCTACTAATGATGCCATGTCACCACGTTCATTGTTGATAAACTCGCGTTGATTCAAACCCCGTGCAAATTCAAATTTAAAATCAAGTCAAACTATAAAAAGATTTCAAATATTAAAACTAAAATGTTCGGGTTGTGCCAAATAATACATAGGTAATTATGGTGGTCAAACCACCCCTTTATAAAATGTTTAAATACTATAAGCTGAACAAAACAGTAACAAAACTAATTATTTAAAAGCTTTTAAAATAATAAACAATTGCAAACTATTTTATTTTAGGTGCCAAATTAACTCAGGTGGTGGCATATTTGTTAATACTAATTTAGGTACAACTAATGTAATCTATGAAACAAATGTATTTAAAATATAAAATTAAAATAGAAAAAAGAAAAGAAATAAAACAAAAGTCAAAAAAATAAAAAGGAGGAGACAAAGACCCCTTCCCCCACCGGACCCCTTGGCCCAACAGGGCCACGACCCAGCAGACCGCTGCGCTAGTCGGCCCAACTAATCAGGCCTATATGGCCTCCCCTGCACACTACCAAACCCTAACCGCACCCACTTCTTTCCCCACGACCCCACGCCACTCTCCTCCCGATCCCGATCTGGATGGGGGATTGACACCTCGCCGCCGCCGCCCAGTGCCCGCACCTCGCGCTACGCCCTGGCTCCATGCTCCAGCCCCGCGCCGCCCGGCAACCCTACTGCGGTGGACGAGCCACCCGCCGGCGATGACCCCCTCCCTCGCGCCCGTGCCACGGCCTCTTCCTCACCGGACCCCGCCACCGCCCGTCGCCTCGTCCTCCTCGTCTCCTCCTCAACGACGACGTGTCCTCGTCCTCCTCCCCAAAGGCTCCACCGAGCCTCACCGCCCCCCTGCTCACCAATGCTAGTGAGGACCCCGGTCCTCCTCCTCCTCCCCGTGCCCTTACGACGGCGCTCGCCCGCGCCACCACACCATCCGCTCCGCGCGCCCGTCTCTGTGCGATGCTATGCCCGGCCATGACCGCGCCCCACCGCACCTGCACGCCCACGCCGTCCGGCCATCGCTCCGCCCGCCACGCAGCGTTCCAGCTGCCGTTCACGCGTGCCCGCGCCTCCGCTTCGCCAGATCCGCCGCCACGCTTCGCTCACGCCGCTGCTTGGTGCGGAGAGCCGCCAATCTGCGTCGCGCTTCGCGGCCTTCGCCGCCCTCGCTCTGCGACCTCGCCCGTGCTCCGCTTCGCCGCAACGCTGCTGCTGCTGCTGCTCGCCGCGAGCCTCACTGTGGCTGGCTCGGGCGATGCCAGGGCCATTAGCGCTCGCGCACCCGTGAGCCCGTGCCCGGTGTGGCAAGGGCCACTGACCACTGGGCCAGTGCCACCTGGCCCTATGACATGTGGGCCCCACCCCCTAGAATGTTTTTATAAAAAATGGAATTAAAAAACTAATAATAATAAAAATGTTAATTAATTAATTAACTAAATTAATTAACATAATTAACTAACCTAATCACGTAGTTAAGCTACTTAACTCTGATTAGTTAAACTCTGTTAATGAAGAACGGGACCCACACGTCCGTTGACCTAGTTAACAGAAGGTTGACTGCTGACATCACCCTGACATCATGCTGACATCATAATTACATTTTCTAATTAAATAAATTTGTTAATTCTAAAAATGAATTAAATCTTTAAAAATTTATATAAAATAATCCGTAACTCAGATGAAAATGTTTTATACATGAAAGTTGCCCAGAACGACGAGACGAATTCGGATACGCAGTTCGTATATCAGACACACATCCCTAGCATAGCGAACATACAACTTTCCCCCTCTGGTTCATCTGTCCGAAAACACGAAACACCGGGGATACTTTCCCGGATGTTCCCCCCCTTCACCGATATCACCTCCTACTGCGTTAGGTCACCTCTAGCACCGCGTAATGCCATGTTACACTTTGTGATGCTTTGATTGCTCTATTATTTATTGTGTTCCCCCTCCGTTAATTCTTTCCGGTAGACCCCGAGACTGCCGGCGACCCCCAGTTCGACTACGGTGTTGACGACCCCTCCTTCTCGGCTAAGCTTCCAGGCAAGCCCCCCCGTGATCACCAGATATCGCCTATTCCTTCTCTCTACTGCTTGCATTAGAGTATGTAGCATGTTACTGCTTTTCGTTAATCCTATTCTGATGCATAGCCTGTCATTGTTGCTACAGTTGTTACCCTTACCTGCTACCATACTGCTTAGTATAGGATGCTAGTGTTCCATCAGTGGCCCTACACTCTTGTCCGTCTGCCATGCTATACTACTGGGCTGTGATCACCTCAGGAGGTGATCACGGGCATATGTTATATACTTTATACTGTTACATTACTTATGATACTATTCGGAGATGGGGGCTAAAGGGGCAGGTGGCACCATCCCGGTAGAGGTGGGCCTGGGTTGCCGACGGCCCCTGTCGGTGTCAAAACCGGCGGATCTCGGGTAGGGGGTCCCGAACTGTGCGTCTAGGCGGATGTTAATAGGAGACAAGGGACACGATGTTTTTACCCAGGTTCGGGCCCTCTCGATGGAGGTAATACCCTACTCCTGCTTGATTAATATTGATGATATGGGTAGTACAAGAGTAGATCTACCACGAGATCAAGGAGGCTAAACCCTAGAAGCTAGCCTATGGTATGATTGTTGTTCGTCCTACAGACTAAAACCCTCCGGTTTATATAGACACCGGATAGGATTAGGTTTACACAGAGTCGGTTACAATGGTAGGAGATCTACATATCCGTATCGCCAAGCTTGCCTTCCACGCCAAGGAAAGTCCCATCCGGACACGGGACGAAGTCTTCAATCTTGTATCTTCATAGTCTTGGAGTCCGGCCAAAGATGATAGTTCGGCTATCCGGACACCCCCTAGTCCAGGACTCCCTCAGTAGCCCCTAAACCAGGCTTCAATGACGACGAGTCTGGCGCGCATATCGTCTTCGGCATTGCAAGGCGGGTTCCTCCTCCGAACACTTCATGGAAGGTTTTGAACACAGGGATTGTGTCCGGCTCTGCAAAACAAGTTCCACATACCACCGTAGAGAGAATAATTTTTGCACAGATCTGCTGACGTATTCCGCGGCGTGACATCACACCACGGCCAAGCTTTTATATGAATCGTGTTTTACTGTCCCACCTCAGCGCGTTTAGCGAGGCGGTTTCCTTGGCACGTCTTATCAAAGCATAGATCGTGCCCCCTTATTCCGGGATTCCGATCAATACGGATGTGGGTAACCCATCCGCGCCATTGATTACGGCGCTTGGGGGATAAGCAAGTTTTACCAGGCTGGCGGGGGACGCATAGCTTCGTCCGTCCATATAAGGGGATAAGGATCCACCTTTTCACCTACGCCTTCTTCCTCCTTTGCTCATCCATTTCCACGCACTCGAGCTCCAGCGCCCAAGTCCGCACATCCCACCTCAACCTTCTCCAACTATGTCCGGAGCGGGAGGCAGGTGGATGGCCTCCTCCGTCACGGAGGGGCACATCACAAAGCTGCGGGAGGCCGGATACTTGTCCGGCGACATCGCGTGTCGACTCCCCAACAAGGGGCAGCTCATCCCCACCCCCAGGCCCCATGAGAGGGTGGTGTTCCTCACCCACTTCCTCCGCGGACTAGGTTTTCCACTTCACCCATTTTTCCGGGGGCTCATGTTCTACTATGGCCTGGATTTCCACGATCTGGCCCCAAACTTCATCCTCAATATTTCGACGTTTATCGTCGTGTGCGAGGCTTTCCTCTGCATCCAACCCCACTTCGATTTATGTTTGAAGACCTTTAGCGTCAAGCCGAAGATAGTGGGCGGCCGACAGGCGGAGTGCGGAGGCGCCATGGCGGGCAGGATGCCCAATGTTCTATGGCTCGAGGGCTCCTTCGTGGAGACAAGAAAGGGGTGGCAATCGGGTGGTTCTACATCACCGAGCCACGCGACTCAAATGGGCGGTGGCCCCGAATTCAGATCTGGCTCCCCATGGCTCACATCATGGAAAGAGACGGGCCCGACGTGGGGTGATTCGGAAGAGCTGACCGGACTCCAAACTCGTGTCCAAACCTGGTGGACAAGAAGCTCAAGCTTGTCAGCGTAGTCCAGGTTATGCTCATCCGCGGATTCTCCCGTGCCGAAGAACGGGCCTTCAATTTGTGGGAGTTTGATCCGGCCTGACACGGACCTTGAGCGGCTCTTCGACACTACGTGCGAAGATGCACGGAAGGTGCTGTTCAAGGCGCCAAGCCCCGCATCCGCTATCAAGATCGCGGATTCAGCTCACAGCGTCAAGCCAGCGAGGTAAGTTATTTTACCCTTTACGGGACTCTTTTTTCATAGTTTGACTCTATGCAGGATCTAAAAACTCCCTAACCTTGAACAGGACTGGCTGAAGACGTCCGGACAGATTAACTGTCCGGCTCCTTTGCCAGAAGACCCAGCGGACGCCCGATTGATGGGACTGCTGGCTCCGGCACCTCCTGTGGTGACGGAGAAGAAGGCCAAGAAGGAGGCCACGGGAACTCGAAGGAGCTCCCGGCGCCAAGCGCTGTCAGATTCTGAAGCAGAATCCTCTCCTGAGAATGAGGAGGAGGAAAAAGAAGCCTCTCCCGGTGGGGAAGAGAGGAAAGGAAGGCCGCCCCAACCGGGAGGCCGAGGGTCAAGAAGGAAGGACCCTTCCTCGGGACTTCTCCACCAATGCCGACAACGACGAGGAGGAGTGGCCAACAAGGGCCAAGCCCCTGGCGAGATCGTAAGTGTCCGGATACCCATGGCTTTTTTCCATTGCATAGTGTTCTCTAATGCCGAACAATCATGCAGCCCGCCCAAGGGCGAGCTCGCCGCTTCGTCGAGCGGGTCCCTGAGTTCATCGGAAATGGAGAGTACTTCACTTCCGGCCGCCTACTCACCTCACGCTGCGGACGACGCCGAGGTGAGGCCCCTAGGGGGGCCTGGTTAAGAGGAGGTGGCGAAGGAGGCGCCGCAAGGCAACCTCCCGGACTCCAGGCGCGAGGGGAGCGAGACCCCTAGGGGCTCTAAGCCCGACCCTCGTTTGGACTCCATACCGGAACCTTCAGCGGTTCCGAAGTCCGGCAAGCGGCCCCTTGTAGGAAGGGTAAGACGCCGGTGTCCTCCGTCCAACCGGAGGCACCGGATAGCTTACTGGAGGCGCTTAACAGCACCTCCATCGAGGAGGAGCACCGCACTGTTATGAGTGTGGTGATCCAGAAAGTTCAATCCGCCAAGAGCGGCCTGACTGAAGCCTGTACCAGCCTTCTAACAGGCTTTGAGGTAAGTTTTAGAATATGTAGAAATATTACCGCATAGACAGTAGCCCCTGATGCTTAGTTCGGTGTTCGGAAAGAAAAGTCGGACTAAGGATCTAAAAAGATATACGCAGGAGTCTAACATAAGTATGTCAATATGGGAATGCAGGCTGCTGCTGCGACCTCTGCCGACTTGATGCAGAGGTCATCAGATCAAGCGAGCCTCGGCGGTCCGAGAACGAGCTCGGCCTTGCCAAGAAGCAGCTCGAGGACAAGGAAGGTAAGTAATACCTTATTACAGAAATACCTTATAGAAAGGTTTCCGTTGCAAAAAATAACAGGAATAACGTGGGTATTGTAGGGGCCACGAGCGAGGTGGCGACCACTGAAGGAAGCGTGTCCGCGGCCCGGCTCAAAGCGGCCGTGGGCGCACTGAAGCGAGAGAAGCGGGAGGAGTGGGTGGCGGAGGTGCGGCAAGAGCTCCGGGCTCGTGGAAAAACACGAGTTTGGGCGTGACTCGAACTCGAGAGTCCGAGCTCGCCTCGACTCTTGAGAGTGCCAAAGCCGCTAAGGCCGAAGCCCAAAAAGCCCTCCATGAAATTGAATCGTTAAAGAAGATAGCGGCGGGTAAGGCATTCTTTATGCAAAGCAAGAATGTGAAAGTGAAATACCTATTACTTACCCGGATTCGTAGCTCTCCGGAGCATTCGCAGATCTTCCCGTGGTGTGTACGATCTGCCGCGTTCTACCGCGCCAAGGAGGGCTTCGACGGAAAAGGTGTTCGGTCTCGAGATCTTTGAGGCGGACATCCGGTGCCCCTAAGCGACCAGCTGAAGCAGCTGGTCGAGCTCCCCAAGGTCGCCGAACAGGCCATGAAGGGCCTCATAGTTCGGATGTGGCCATTGGAAGCCATGAATGGGAGCTACTTTGGGCTAGTACGGCGGCTGGTGGACGCCTGTCCATGGATTGAAGTCATCAAGCGCTCCGTCTGCATTGAAGGTGCCCGTCGGGCCCTTGCCCGTGCTAAAGTGCACTAGGGCAAGCTGGATGCGGAGAAGCTTGTGACGGACGGGCCACCGAAGGGCAAGGAGCATCGCATGCCCGAAATGTACTATGAGAGTGTCCTGAAGGGTGCCCGCCGTATAGCGGATGAGTGCTCCAAAGATGTAATTTTTGAATAGACTCGCATTTGTTATCCTGTACGCTGAAAACTTGTTCATATGCGCTAAGCAACGCTTGTTAATTTAAAATATTACCTTCTGTGCGGCCGTTTATCAAATTTGAGAGATGGCAACTCGTTGGCTTCAGCCCCCATGCCACGAGTGTTGGGGTGTTCGGGATAAACTTGAGCGCTCTTGTTCCCATTCTTGGGTCCATCGAGGGAGGCGCTCAAAGCAACGAACAAGGCAACCGGACTTATTATGCTTGAACACTCTCACTTAGCCATAGAATTCTATAATTTTAAATTTCGGCGAAGCCCTTAGTATTCGAAAGACCGAGTTCGGGGCGCTATCCACGCCTTGGCCGGACAATGCCGGTTCCTCGCTCTAAGCGGCATAATTCTTTAGGGACCCGAAGAAACCTCTCGAACAGCGACCGGCTCTCGCCCTATCATGACAGTCATTTTTAGCTTTCTCCACTGAGGTGCTCAACCCTGCTCAACCGGGGCACAATCGCAGTGGTTCTCCCAGTGCTACCTTAGCCGATATAACGGAACGTAAGGTACCACAACATGGGAGCCGGGCAAACCCAACTGTTGACCCAAGACATGATTCGGAGCCGATGCATATAATGCTATAAGTTCGGGGTGCCGCCTTGTGAAAGTGTTTGGACTTATCACACCATACTTTTGGGGTACTTAAGCCCCTGGTGTATTGGCCGTACCAAATTGTACGGTTGCGCAATGTCATAAATGAACATATATAATGTGAAAGAACGCAATAATAGGCAAGAGCTATATATTGGTTATTAAAAAGAAACTGCAAATAAAAGCAGAACGATACAAATTGTGCGATAAGCAAGGGATGGGACTATTTAACATGTCCCCCTCCAGGGGTAAGCTGCGGGATGGTATGTAAAACAGGTATAATGCTCGTAATAGAGACCACCTGGACACTCGACGTAGCTTTCTGCTTCCCTGGCTGTTGCATCGTGTATTCGGCGTGAACGCCGGACAGGGCTTCTGGAGAACAGAGTCCTAAAAGTAAAACAAGAAAAAAGAAAAAGAATGACACAATCAGGAGCCCCTGGTGCGGTTGAGCCGCATTCTGGGTGTGCCGTGGTCGTGCCCCTCCCCTTATGCTCATGGTATCTCCAGAGCGTAGTTATGTCTGCCAGTAATCGGCTTCGCAATTTCGCGAGGGCTGGGGTTAGGGCGAATTGCTACGCGATGCTTGGATCGTGCCAGCGGTCTTGTTGTAGGTTACTCCGTAGCTTGCGGTGTCCGGACGCTTAGTGGCCGGACTCGAGAATTGCTGTGAGAGGCTGCTTTGCACCTCCGCCATGAGGGCCGCCGTGTGCTCCTCCGTTTGGAGAGAGCGTTCGGTGTTTCCATTGACCGTGATTACTCCTCGAGGGCCTGGCATCTTGAGCTTGAGGTATGGGTAGTGCGGCACCACATTGAACTTTGCGAATGCGGTTCATTCAAGCAGTGCATGATAGCCGCTGCGGAACGGGACTATGTCGAAGATTAACTCTTCGCTTCGGAAGTTATCCGGGGATCCGAAGACCACTTCGAGTGTAACTGAGCCTATACAATTGGCCTCTACGCCCGGTATGACGCCTTTAAAGGTCGTCTTTGTTGGTTTAATCCTTGAGGGGTCTATGACCATTTTGCGCACTGTATCCTGATAAAGCAGGTTCAGGCTGCTACAGCCGTCCATCAGGACTCTAGTGAGGTGAAATCCGTCGATAATTGGGTCAAGAACCAATGCGGCGAATCCACCGTGACGGATGCTAGTGGGGTGGTCCCTTCGATTAAATCTGATCGGGCAGGAGGACCATGGGTTGAACTTTGGGGCGACTGGCTCCATCGCATATACGTCCCTTAGTGCACGCTTCCGCTCCCTTTTGGGTATGTGGGTTGCGTATATCATGTTCACCGTCCGCACTTGTGTGGGAAAGCCCTTCTGTCCTCTATTGTTCTGCGGCCGGGGCTCTTCCTCGTCATCGCTATGCAGCCCCTTGTCATTGAGTTCGGCACTTAACTTGCCTGCTTGCTTGAACACCCAACAATCCCTGTTGGTGTGGTTGGCTGGTTTTTCGGGGGTGCCATGTATCTGGCACAAGCGATCGAGTATTCGGTCCAAGTTGGACGGGCCCTGGGTATTCCTTTTGAATGGCTTCTTCCGCTGACCGGGTTTAGAGCCTCTGAATCCGGCATTGACTGTCGTATCTTCATCATTGTCGCCGTTAATGCAGCGCTTGTTCTTGTTGCGACGCAACCTGCCATTGCTGTCCTTGGTATCCGAACTACCAGGGTTTTTGGTCAAGTTGTTACTACGAGCTAGCCAGCTGTCTTCTCCCGTGCGAAAGCGGGTCATGAGTGTGGTGAGGGCTGCCATGGATTTCGGCTTTTCCTGTCCTAGGTGCCGGGCTAGCCAATCGTCGCGGATGTTATGTTTGAAGGCTGCAAGGGCCTCTGCATTCGGACAGTCGACGATTTGATTTTTCTTAGTTAGGAACCGTGTCCAGAATTGTCTGGCCGATTCTTCTGGCTGCTGGATTATGTGGCTGAGGTCATCGGCGTATGGTGGTCGCACGTATGTGCCCTGGAAGTTATCAAGGAATGCGGCTTCCAGGTCCTCCCGACAACCAATTGATTCTGCTGGCAAGCTATTGAGCCAATGCCGAGCTGGTCCTTTAAGCTTGAGTGGGAGGTATTTGATGGCATGTAGATCATCACCGCGGGCCATGTGGATATGGAGGAGATATTCCTCGATCCAGACCGCAGGATCTGTGGTACCATCGTATGATTCGATGTTTACGGGTTTGAAGCCCTTATGGATTTGATGATCCATTACTTCATCTATGAAGCATAGTGGGTGTGCGGCGCCTCTGTATTGGGCTATATCACGACGCAGCTCAAATGAGCTTTGTCTACTGTGTTCGGCCCGGCCGGAGTTGCAGTATCCGGTGTGACAGTTATCATCACGTGTCGTGGGGCGCCCACGCGATCCGTAGATCGATCTTGTATGTTTTGCCTTATCCTCCAATATATCTCGCAAGTCCGGTGCATTTTCCCGTGCCTTGGTACTTTTTGAGCGGCGTCGGGGTGCGGCTTGAATGGAGGGTCTAGAGGCCTTTCTGTCTCGGCCACGGGGTGGCCGGTCGGCAGCATCATGCGCTGGTGATGTAGGTTTGGGTGCTGCTTCCTCTGATCGAGGCAACGGCCTGCGTTTGGGGTAGCTTTTGGAGGGGCGTTCGAGTTCATACTCTTCGGCTGCAAGGACTTCAGTCCATCTGTCAGCTAGCAGGTCTTGGTCAGCTCTAAGCTGTTGCTGCTTTTTCTTGAGGCTGCTTGCCGTGGCCATAAGCCTGCGTTTGAAATGCTCCTGTTCGGCGGGATCCTCAGGCATGACAAATTCGTCGTCGTTGAGGCTTGCCTCATCTTCGGAGGGAGGCGCATAATTATCGTCCTCTACCTCTCTTTCTGCCGCACTGTCGTGCGGTCTTGCTTCTCCCTCCTCCTGCGCTGAGTCCTGCTGGAGGGGGTCATCTTCGAGACTGTCCGGGGTGTTATTATCTCCCGTGCCGGAATCACTATTTTTACTGTGGCGGGATTTAGAACAGCGCCGCTGACGTCAGCGTTTGGGTTGTTTCTTGGAGGGGTCATCCTCCGCTGTTCCATCGCCATTCCCATCTTTTGGGATGTCCACCATGTATATGTCATATGACGAGGTGGCCTTCCATTGCCCTGTAGGCGCTGGGTCTTGGTCGTCTCCACATAAATCGTCCATACCGTCGATGTCTTGGTCGAAGTCGAGCATGTCGGTTAAATCATCGACAGTGGCTACAAAGTGGGTGGTGGGTGGGCGTTGAATTTCTTTGTCGTCCGCATCCCAACCTTCCTGACCGTAGTCCGGCCAGGGCTCTCCTGATAAAGAGAGAGACTTTAGTGAATTCAAGATGTCGCCAAAGGGCGAGTTCTGAAAGATGTCCGCGGCAGTGAACTCCATGACCGGCGCCCAATCGGATTCGATTGGCAGGGGCGCGGAGGGTTCGGAGTCCGGAGAGGAGTCCGGCACCTTGGAGTCATAGTCTTCACAAAGGACAGGGATGGAGTTCGGCTCAATCGCCGTTGAGATCGTAGCCCCCGAGGCAGTGTCCAACCACTCGTCCTCGATCGAGGGAGTCGGCTCCGAGCTAAGGGTCGGAGCGGACTGGTGCGGCCTCCAGGACACTGTTCAGCGGCAGAGCTAGATCGTGCCCATCGAGACAGTGCGGCGCGCTTGGCTGTGGCTCGAATCCGTCGAAGATCAAATCTCTGCGGACATTGGCCGTATAGTTTAAGCTTCCAAATCTGAACTGATGGCCAGGGGTGTAGCTTTCGATCTGCTCGAGATGGCCAAGTGAATTGGCCCGCAGTGCAAAGCCGCCGAATATGAAGATCTGTCCGGGGAGAAAAGTCTCACCCTGGACCGCGTTGTTGTTGATGATCGAAGGAGCCATCGGGCCTATAGGTGACGACACAGAGGAACTCTCAATGAAAGCACCAATGTCGGTGTCCAAACCGGCGGATCTCGGGTAGGAGGTCCCGAACTGTGCGTCTAGGCGGATGGTAACAAGAGACAAGGGACACGATGTTTTTACCCAGGTTCGGGCCCTCTCGATGGTAGGGTAATACCCTATTCCTGCTTGATTAATATTGATGATATGGGTAGTACAAGAGTAGATCTACCACGAGATCAAGGAGGCTAAACCCTAGAAGCTAGCCTATGGTATGATTGTTGTTCGTCCTACGGATTAAAACCCTCTAGTTTATATAGACACCGGATAGGGTTAGGGTTACACAGAGTCGGTTACAATGGTAGGAGATCTACATATCCGTATCGCCAAGCTTGCATTCCACGCCAAGGAAAGTCCCATCCGGACACGGGACGAAGTCTTCAATCCTGTGTCTTCATAGTCTTGGAGTCTGGACAAAGATGATTGTTCAGCTATCCGGACACCCCCTAGTCCAGGACTCCCTCAGCCCCCGACTGTTACTTTGTGGCGGAGCGACACGGCAGGTTGAGACCACCTAGGCGAGAGGTGGGCCTGGCCCTGGTCGGCATTCGCGGATACTTAACACGCTTAACGAGATCTTGGTATTTGATCTGAGACTGGCCATTGGCCTATACGCACTAACCAACTACGCGGGAACAGTTATGGGCACTCGACGTCGTGGTATCAGTCGAAGCCTTCGTGACGTCATCGACTGAGCGGCGCGTGCCGGATTGGACTGGAACGCCTGCTAGGCTAGGTCTGCTTCTGGCCGTGTTCGCAACGTGCAGGTGTGCAATGGGCGATGGGCCCAGACCCCTGCGCCATAGGATTTAGACCGGCGTGCTGACCTCTCTGTTGTGCCTAGGTAGGGCTGCGACGTGTTGATCTTACGGGGCCGGGCATGACCCATGAAAGTGTGTCCGGCCAAATGGGATCGAGCGTGTTGGGTAATGTGGTGCACCCCTGCAGGGAAGTTTATCTATTCGAATAGTCGTGTCCCTCGGTAAAAGGACGACCCGGAGTTGTACCTTGACCTTATGACAACTAGAACCGTATACTGAATAAAACACACCCTTCCAAGTGCTAGATACAACCCGGTGATCGCTCTCTCACAGGTCGACAAGGAGAGGATCGCCGGGGAGGATTATGCTATGCGATGCTACTTGGTGATCTTACCATCTACTCTCTTCTACATGCTGCAAGATGGAGGCTGCCAGAAGCGTAGTCTTCGACAGGACTAGTTATCCCCCCTTTTATTCTGGCATTCTGCAGTTCAGTCCACCGATATTGCTTCTTTACACATATACCCATGCATATGTAGTGTAGATCCTTGCTTGCGAGTACTTTGGAAGAGTACTCACGGTTGCTTTGCTCCTCCTTTTCCCCTTTTCCTTTCTTCCTGGTTGTCGCAACCAGATGCTGGAGCCCAGGAGCCAGACGCCACCATCGACGACGACTCCTACTACACCGGAGAATGTGAGAATGTTCGATATATAGTATTGTTTAGATTGTTCGATATTTAGTTGTAAGCTGCAAACGCCACACATTATCACAAATTCAAATAAAATGTGAGATTGTTTGATGTATAGTATGGTTTAGATTGTTCGGAATTTAGCTGTGAGTTGCAAACGCCATGCAATATCACATTATGGTATAACATGTGCACAACGCGTGTATCACCGCTATATTCATGCATGCAACGTTTAAAACACTATGATCTCCTATTCAAATATATGAACCCGCTTTCATATCAAATTATGATCTTTGTTATTCTCTTACACCCACACAATCCTCTAACCTTTGTAGCTACCACTAACTTTCTCTCGTGCATGCACACACCCTCCTCGCCTTCCCCCTCCCTCGGCATTCTATCCACCGGGCACATTCAATTTTTTTCTTTAGGTCGTTCTCCCAGAGTCTCCACAACTCCTTTCCGACACACACCGATCGATAAACCTCTCCAGCGATGCCTGCCTACAACATACACACACACCTTCAATCTTCTCCTTTATGTGTCCTTGCCTCGTGTCTCTCATACGGTCAGACACACGTGTAAACTCTCGCCCCTCTTTTCATCCATCTCACAACCGCACACTCCTCCCCTATCTAGCTAGTAGTTGGGCCTCTTGCACCACGTCCTAGCTCCATTCTCTCTGTCTATCCGTCTCGTTGGGCCTTATTTGCCTCTAACAAATGGACGTACACCGACCGATCTCTCGCTATACATATAGCTAGCTAGGTCCTTATAACTCGTTTTTACCCACACGTCAATCGATCTACCTCATTAGTTGTGTCTCTCCCCTCCTCCGGCAAACAACAATTGATCTACCAATCTAGTTAGGTTTGCTTACCAAACACATGGTTCCCCTTCATCATCCATGGATGTGTCCCGACAGATCTATCACGCACAGGCACACACAGAAACACATCCCCACTCTTATTGATAACATTACAGTTCCACCCTCAGTTTGTCTAGTAGGCCTCTCCCACCATCTTCGAGAATTAACTCCATCACCCATCCAGCACTCTAGTCATGTCTCCCTGCCACTCTCCCTCCCTATCCCTCCCTCTCTCACCTCTCTCTCTCTGTCCCATCATATTTCCCGTCCTTCAGTTATGTATGGATGTTGACCGATCTCCCTCAAGACATAGCTGGGTCTCTCCTTCTCAACACATATACGAGTCGTTCTACCTCTATAGTTAGGCCTCTGCCTACCCCTCCCCCACCCCCCTCCCCCCCACACACACCGATACATCGAGCGCTCTAGTCATGTCTCCCTGCCACACACAAACTTGACATGTGCCCTCTAACGTTCCGGTAGGCCAGTCGCCCTATATCTTTGACTTGCACACACACACAATTTCGATGGCTCTCTTCATCGATCTCGCACCCACCCACTTGATCCTCGCTTGACTCTATCGATAGCTATGACGCCTCCTCTCTTCTCATGGATTGCCCGACCCTCTATGTATGATATGGATAGGCCTCCATTTCACACACATTGCATGCAAAATTTTGTTTGAGATGTCATTGACACATACTCCCACAAATAATTCACGAAATCAACCCCACCCCACCCCAAAACAAAAACACTCACTTAACGCGGTTTGTATCTCTCACACACACCCACATAGGTGGGGGCGTGCCTGAAGAAAAGAGGTGCGTGCCCGCGCGCATTCTGCTCCGTCTCTTCCCAACCACACCCGCGCAAGTACACGGTGGAGCTCATTTCTGTACAAAAAGGCAGCCCACATGGTAATTTGGCACATGTACTGGTTGTCCACTTGGTGGAGGGAGGATCGTCTACCATGGGTGAACAAACAAATTGCGACTTGACGTGTTATGTTAAAAAAAGAGGCAAACCATGTGGGGCCTACCTTAGAGGCAAGGCTCTATACACCGGAGTACTTTTGATGTGTCCCGTCAACTCGCAGAACGAGGAGAAGCTTGCTTAGTACGCCGTCTCCCCCGCCCACGGGCGCGGTGGCTCGCAGGATGGGGTGAAGCTTGCTCCGCCACGCGCCGCTCCCTCGCCCATGCTGCGCTGTGGCTCGCAAGACGAGGAGAAAATTTACTACTCCTCCGCTTGCTCCTCGTCCCTACTACCTTGGTTATAGACATTATATCATATTGTTTGGAATATATATGTCCTTTAGTAGATTTCAATATGAACTACTAGTACATACTCCAAACACTGATGTATATAGACGTATTTTAGAGTGTAGATTCACTCATTTTGCTCCGTATGTAGCACTCTCCCTCGCCGCTCGACCCTCGCCCACATGGTGGACGTGCAGCAATTCATTCAATCTCATATAGCTAGAACGATATGTTGGGGAACGTAGTAATTTCAAAAATTTTCCTACGAACACGCAAGACCATGGTGATGGCATAGCAACGAGAGGGGAGAGTGTCCGTCCACGTACCCTCGTGAGACCGAAAGCGGGCGTTATAACAACGCTGTTGATGTAGTCGACGTCTTCACGATCCGACCGATCCAAGCACCGAACGTCACGGCACCTCCGAGTTCTGCACACGCTCAGCTCGATGACGATCCCGGACTCGATCCAGCAAAGTGTCGGGATGAGTTCCACAAGACGACGGCGTGGTGGCGATGTTGATGCTCCACCGACGCAGGGCTTCGCTTAAGCTCCGCGACGATATGACTTCTCCGGCGCAGGGCTTCGCTTAAGCTCCGCAACGATATGACCGAAGTGGAATATGGTGGAGGGGCACCGACACGGCTAAGGAACGATCCGTAGATCAACTTGTGTGTCTTGGGGTGCCCCCTGCCCCGTATATAAAGGAGGGGGAGGAGGAGGCCGCCCTAGGAGGAGGCGCGCCAAGGGGAGTCCTACTCCCACCGGGAGTAGGACTCCTTCTTTCCTAGTCCAACTAGGAGAAGGGGGGAAAGGGGAAGTGGAGAAGGAAGGGAGAGGGGGGCTGCGCCCCAAACCCCTTGTCCAATTCGGACTGGGCTTGGGAGGCGCGCGCCACCTCCCCGGCTCCTTCCCACTAAGGCCCATTAAGGCCCAATACTCTTCCCTCAGATTCCCGTAACTCCCGGTACTCGAAAAATACCGAATCACTCGGAACCTTTCCGAACTCCGAATATAGTCGTCCAATATATCGATCTTTACGTCTCGACCATTTAGAGACTCCTCGTCATGTCCCCGATCTCATCCGGACTCCGAACTCCTTCGTACATCAAAACTCATAAACTCATAATATAACTTTCATCGAAACCTTAAGCGTGCGGACCCTACGGGTTCGAGAACTATGTAGACATGACCTAGAACTATTCTTGGTCAATAACCAATAGCGGACCTGGATGCCCATATTGGCTCCTACATATTCTACTGAAGATCTTTATCGGTCAAACCGCATAACAACATACGTTGTTCCCTTTGTCATCGGTATGTTACTTGCCCGAGATTCGATCGTCGGTATCCAATACCTAGTTCAATCTCGTCACCGCAAGTCTCTTTACTCGCTCGTAATGCATCATCCCGTAACCAACTCATTGGTTACATTGCTTGCAAGGCTTATAATGATGTGCATTACCGAGAGGGCCAGAGATACCTCTCCGACAATCGGAGTGACAAAACCTAATCTCAAATACGCCAACCCAACATGTACCTTTGGAGACACCTGTAGTACTCCTTTATAATCACCCGATTCGTTGTGACGTTTGGTAGCACCAAAGTGTTCCTCCGTAAACGGAGTTGCATAATCTCATAGTTATAGGAACATGTATGGGTCATGAAGAAAGCATTAACATACTAAACGATCAAGTGTTAAGCTAACGGAATGGGTCATGTCAATCAGATCATTCAACTAATGATGTGACCTTGTTAATCAAATAACAACTCCTTGTTCATGGTTAGGAAACATAACCATCTTTGATTAACAAGCTAGTCAAGTAGAGGCATACTAGTGACATACTGTTTGTCTATATATTCACACATGTATTATGTTTCCGGTTAATACAATTCTAGCATGAATAATAAACATTTATCATGATATAAGGAAATAAATAATAACTTTATTATTGCCTCTAGGGCATATTTCCTTCAGCCTCCCACTTGCACTAGAGTCAATAATCTAGTTCACATCGCCATGTGATTTAACATTAATAGTTCACAACTATATGTGTTTAACACCCATAGTTCACATCGACATGTGACCAACACCCAAAGGGTTTACTAGAGTCAATAATCTAGTTCACATCGCTATGTGATTAACACCCAAAGAGTACTAAGGTGTGATCATGTTTTGCTTGTGAGATAATTTTAGTCAACGGTCTGGCTCACATTCAGAGCCGTATGTATTTTGCAAATATTCTATGTCTACAATGCTCTGCACGGGGCTACTCTAGCTAATTGCTCCCACTTACAATATGTATCCAGATTGAGACTTAGAGTCATCTGGATCAGTGTAAAAGGCTTGCATCGATGTAACTCTTTACGACGGGCTCTTTTATCACCTCCATAATCGAGAAATATTTCCTTAGTCTTCACTAAGGATGTTCTTGACCAATGTCCATGATCTACTCCTAGATCACTATTGTACTCCTTGCCAAATTCAGAGCAAGGTATACAATAGGTCCGGTACATTGCATAGCATACTTTATAGAACCTATGATGAGGTATAGGGAATGACTTTCATTCTCTTTTCTATTTTCTCATTGTGGTCGGGTTTGAGTCTTACTCAATTTCACACCTTTTGCAACACAGCAAGAACTTTTCTTTGACTGCTCCATTTTGAACTTCTTCAAAATCTTGACAAGGTATGTACTTATTGAAAAACTTATCAAGCGTTTTTGATCTATCTCAATAGATCTTGATGCTTAATTTGTACGCAGCTTCACCGAGGTCTTTCATTGAAAAACTTTTATTCAAGTATCCTTTTATGCTATCCAGAAATTCTATATCATTTCCAATCAATAATATGTCGTCCACATATAATATTAGAAATGCTACAGAGCTCCCACTCACTTTCTTGTAAATACAGGCTTCTCCAAAAGTCTGTATAAACCCATATGCTTTGATCACACTATCAAAGCGCTTATTCCAACTCCGAGAGGCTTGCACTGCACCATAAATTGATCGCTTGGAGCTTGCACACTTTGTTAGTACCCTTTGGATCGACAAAACCTTCTGGTTGCATCATATACAACTCTTCTTCTAGAAATCCATTCAAGAATGCAGTTTTTACATCCATTTGCCAAATTTCATAAAATGTGGCAATTGCTAACATGATTCGGACAGACTTTTAAGCATCGATACAAGTGAGAAAATCTCATTGTATTCAACATCTTGAACTTTGTCTAAAACCTTTTCGACAAGTCTAGCTTTGTAGATAGTAACACTACTATCGTTGTCCATCTTCCTCTTTAAGATCCATTTATTTAACATGGCTTGCTGATCATAGAGCAAGTCAATCAAAGTCCATACTTTGTTCTCATACATGGATCCTATCTCAGATTTCATGGTCTCAAACCATTTCACGGAATCTGGGCTCATCACCGCTTCCTCATAGTTCGTAGGTTCATCATGGTCTAGTAACATGACTTCCAGAACATGATTACCGTACCACTCAGTGCGGATCTTACTCCGGAAGACCTACGAGGTTTGGTAGCAACTTGATCTGAAGTTTTCATGATCATCATCATTAACTTCCTCACTAATTGGTGTAGGAATCACCGAACTGATTTCGTGATGAACTACTTTCCAATAAGGAGAAGGTACAATTACCTCATCAAGTTCTACTTTCCTCCCACTCACTTCTTTCGAGAGAAACTTCTTCTCTAGAAAGGATCCATCTTAGCAACGAAAAACTTGCCTTCGGATCTGTGATAGAAGGTGTACCCAATAGTTACCTTTGGGTATTCTATGAAGACGCACTTCTCCGATTTGGGTTCGAGCTTATCAGGTGAAAACTTTTTCACATAAGCATCACAACTCCAAACTTTAAGAAATGACAGCTTAGGTTTACTGCTAAACCATAGTTCATACGGTGTCATCTCAACGGATTTAGATGGTGCCCTATTAAACGTGAATGCAGCTGTCTCTAATGCATAACCCCAAAACGATAGTGGTAAATCGTTAAGATACATCATAGATCGCACCATATCCAATAAAGTGCGGTTACGACGTTCGGACACACCATTAAGCTGTGGTGTTCCAGGTGGCGTGAGTAGTGAAACTATTTCACATTGTTTTAATCAAGGCCAAACTCAGAACTCAAATATTTTTCCTCTGCGATCATATCGTAGAAACTTTTATTTTCTTGTTACGATGATTCTTCACTTCACTCTGAAATCCTTGAACTTTTCAAATGTTTCGCACTTGTGTTTCATCAAGTAGATATACCCATATCTGCTCAAATCATATGTGAAGGTCGAAAATAACGATACTTGCCATGAGTTTTAACACTCATCGGACCGCATACATCAAGATGTATTATTTCCAATAAGTCATTTGCTCGCTCCATTGTTCCGGACAACGAGTCTTTAGTCATCTTGCCCATAAGGCATGGTTCGCAAGCATCAAGTGATTCATAATCAAGTGATTCCAAAAGTCCATCGAGATGGAGTTTTCTTCATGCGCTTTACACCAATATGACCTAAACGGCAAGTGCCACAAATAAGTTGCACTATCATTATTAACTTTGCATCTTTTGGTTTCAATATTATGAATATGTGTATCACTATGATCGAGATCCAATGAACCATTTTCATTGGGTGTGTAACCATGTAAGGTTTTATTCATGTAAATGAACAACAATTTATTCTCTTACTTAAATGAATAACAGTATTGCAATAAACATGATCAAATCATATTTATGCTCAACACCAAATAACACTTATTTAGGTTCCACACTAATCCCGAAAGTATAGGGAGTGTGCGATGATGATCATATCAATCTTGGAACTACTTCCAACACTCATCGTCACTTCCCTTCAACTAGTCTCTGCTTATTCTCAGAACTCCTGTTTGAGTTACTAATCTTAGCAACCTAACAGTATCAAATACTCAGGGCTACTATAAACACTAGTAAAGCACACATCAATAACCTGTATATCAAATATACCCTTGTTCACTTTGCCATCCTTCTTATCCACCAAATATCCGGGGTATTTCCGCTTCCAAAGGACCATTTCCTATGCATTATAAGCACTCGGTTTCAGGCTTTGGTTCAGCTTTGAGTTTCTTCGTGGGAGTGACAACTTGCTTGTCATTCTTCTTGAAGTTCCCTTTCTTTCCTTTGCCCTTTTCTTGAAACTAGTGGTCTTGTCAATCATCAACACTTGATGCTCTTTCTCGATTTCTACCTTCGTCGATTTCAACATCACGAAGAGCTCGGGAATTGTTTTCGTCATCCCTTGCATACTATAGTTCATCACGAAGTTCTAGTAACTTAGTGATGGTGACTAGAGAATTCTGTCAATCACTATCTTATCTCGGGAGATTAACTCCCACTTGATTCAAGCGATTGAAGTACCTGCATAATCTGAGCACATGCTCACTAGTTGAGCGATTCTCCTCCATCTTTTAGCTATAGAACTTGTTAGAGACTTCATATCTCTCAACTCGGTATTTGCTTGAAATATTAACTTCAATTCCTGGAACATCTCATATGGTCCATGACGCTCAAAACGCCTTTGAAGTCCCGATTCTAAGCCGTTTAAGCATGGTGCACTAAACTATCAAGTAGTCATCATATTGAGCTAGCCAAACGTTTCATAACGCCTCATCCGCTCCTGCAATAGGTTTGTCACCTAGCGGTGCATTAAGGACATAATTTTTCGTGCAGCAATGAGGATAAACCTCAGATCACGGATCCAATCCGCATCATTGCTACTAACATTTTTCAACATAATTTTTCTCTAGGAACATATCAAAATAAACATATGAAAGCAACAAACATAGGGAAGCAACAACGCGAGTCATTGATCTACAACATAATATGCAAAATACTACCAGGACTAAGTTCATGATAAATTAAAGTTCAATTAATCATATTACTTAAGAACTCCCACTTAGACAGACATCTCTCTAGTCATCTAAGTGATTACGTGATCCAAATCAACTAAACCATGTCCGATCATCACGTGAGATGGAGTAGTTTCAATGGTGAACATCACTATGTTGATCATATCTACTATATGATTCACGTTCGACCTTTCGGTCTCCGTGTTCGAGGCCATATCTGTTATATGCTAGGCTCGTCAAGTTTAACTCGAGTATTCGCGTGCGCAACTGTTTTGCACCCGCTGTATTTGAACGTAGAGCCTATCACACCCGATCATCACGTGGTGTCTCAAAGACGAAGAACTTTCGCAACGGTGCATACTCGGGAGAACACTTCTTGATAATTTTGGTGAGAGATCATCTTATAATGCTACCGCCAATCAAAGCAAGATAAGATGCATAAAGGATAAACATCACATGCAATCAATATAAGTGATATGATATGGTCATCATCATCTTGTGCTTTGTGATCTCCATCGCCAAGCAACGCCATGATCACCATCGCCACCGGTAGCGACACCTTGATCTCCATCGTAGCATCGTTGTCGCCTCGCCAACTATTGCTTCTACGACTATCGCTACTCCTTAGTGATAAAGCAAAGCAATTACATGGCGTTTGCATTTCATACAATAAAGCGACAACCATATGGCTCCTGCCAGATTGCCGATAACTCGTTACAAAACATGATCATCTCATACAATAAAATATAGCATCACGCCTTGACCATATCACATCACAACATGCCCTGCAAAAACAAGTTAGACGTCCTATACTTTGTTGTTGCAAGTTTTACGTGGCTGCTACGGGCTGAGCAAGAACCGTTCTTACCTACGCATCAAAACCACAACGATATTTCGTCAAATAGACTCGTTTAACCTTCTCAAGGACCGGCGAGCCACACTCGATTCAACTAAAGTGAGAGAGACAGACACCCGCCGGTCACCTTTAAGCAACGAGTGCTCGGAGCGGTGAAACCAGTCTCGCGTAAGCGTCTGGCGTAATGTCGGTCCGGCCGCTTCATCTCACAATACCGCTGAACCAAAGTATGACATGCTGGTAGGCAGTATGACTTGTATCGTCCACAACTCACTTGTGTTCTACTCGTGCACATGACATCAACGCATAAAACCAGGCTCGATACCACTGTTGGGGAACGAGTAATTTCAAAAATTTTCCTACGAACACGCAAGACCATGGTGATGGCATAGCAACGAGAGGGAGAGGTCCGCCCACGCACTCGTGAGACGAAAGCGGAAGCGTTATAACAACGCTGTTGATGTAGTCGTGCGTCTTCACGATCCGACCGATCCAAGCACCGAACGACGGCACCTCCGAGTTCTGCACACGCTCAGCTCGATGACGATCCCGGACTCCGATCCAGCAAAGTGTCGGGATGAGTTCCACAAGACGACGGCGTGGTGGCGATGTTGATGCTCCACCGACGCAGGGCTTCGCCTAAGCTCATGACGATATGACTTCTCCGCGCAGGGCTTCGCTAAGCTCCGACGATATGACCGAAGTGGAATATGGTGGAGGGGGCACCGCACACGCTAAGGAACGATCCGTAGATCAACTTGTGTGTCTTGGGGTGCCCCCTGCCCCAGATATAAAGGAGGGAGGGAGGAGGAGGCCGGCCCTAGGAGGAGGGCGCCAGGGGAGTCCTACTCCCACCGGGAGTAGGACTCCTTCTTCCTAGTCCAACTAGGAGAAGGGGGAAAGGGGGAAGTGGAGAAGGAAGGGAGAGGTGGGCTGCGCCCAAACCCCTTGTCCAATTCGGACTGGGCTTGGGAGGGCGCGCCACCTCCCGGCTCCTTCCCACTAAGGCCCATTAAGGCCCAATACTCTTCCCTGTATTCCCGTAACTCCCCGGTACTCCGAAAAATACCCGAATCACTCGGAACCTTTCCGAACTCCGAATATAGTCGTCCAATATATCGATCTTTACGTCTCGACCATTTAGAGACTCCTCGTCATGTCCCCGATCTCATCCGGGACTCCGAACTCCTTCGGTACATCAAAACTCATAAACTCATAATATAACTTTCATCGAAACCTTAAGCGTGCGGACCCTACGGGTTCGAGAACTATGTAGACATGACCTAGAACTATTCTTGGTCAATAACCAATAGCGGGACCTGGATGCCCATATTGGCTCCTACATATTCTACTTAAGATCTTTATCGGTCAAACCGCATAACAACATACGTTGTTCCCTTTGTCATCGGTATGTTACTTGCCCGAGATTCGATCGTCGGTATCCAATACCTAGTTCAATCTCGCCACCGCAAGTCTCTTTACTCGCTCGTAATGCATCATCCCGTAACCAACTCATTGGTTACATTGCTTGCAAGGCTTATAATGATGTGCATTACCGAGAGGGCCCAGAGATACCTCTCCGATAATCGGAGTGACAAAACCTAATCTCGAAATACGCCAACCCAACATGTACCTTTGGAGACACCTGTAGTACTCCTTTATAATCACCCGATTACGTTGTGACGCTTGGTAGCACCAAAGTGTTCCTCCGTAAACGGAGTTGCATAATCTCATAGTTATAGGAACATGTATGGGTCATGAAGAAAGCATTAACATACTAAACGATCAAGTGTTAAGCTAACGGAATGGGTCATGTCAATCAGATCATTCAACTAATGATGTGACCTTGTTAATCAAATAACAACTCCTTGTTCATGGTTAGGAAACATAACCATCTTTGATTAACAAGCTAGTCAAGTAGAGGCATACTAGTGACATACTGTTTGTCTATATATTCATACATGTATTATGTTTCCGGTTAATACAATTCTAGCATGAATAATAAACATTTATCATGATATAAGGAAATAAATAATAACTTTATTATTGCCTCTAGGGCATATTTCCTTCACGATATATACTGCACTACCATTATTGCTCCACTTCCCGAAGAGGCGAAGAGCCAATCGCAAGGTTAATATTTTGGAGATGCCAAGCGCAAGAGAACGAGTAGTAGGTGCCGCGTCATTTATAAATAAAGTTTTTTTCTTCAGTGGCACGTACGAAATATGATAGGTTCATATGGAGAGAAAAGGAAACCGCTCCACTATATACATAGTCCGGACGGGCCAGCCTACACGGTTGCTTGCTGGGTTGCTCTCTTCACACTCTCTTGCACAAAACGACTGTGGCCACATCTCTAACATCCCGGCGGATCACGTCCGCTTGGGGAAGTGGTGGATGCTTAGTGTAGATGCGGTGGTCGTCGCCGACGGCGAAAGCCCACTGTCGGCACGTCCCGATCAGGGGTCCCCACCGTTCTCTCTCACAAAGCCGGTGAGGTTGCCTTCGTCCCTTGCTCACTGCCGCGACGTGGGCAGTTGCCGCCTCCCGCCGCCCTCCTCAAGGTTGAGCTACGTCCCTCATGTACAAATCCCTTTACAGCCGGCTTGCACCACTGCTTCAGCTGCCCACATCACTCCCTGTGGATATTTCTCTAGTACTTCTTTGCCCCGCACATACCTCTACTGGCTTTTACGTACTGTATTTTTGATGAGTTTATGTCTCATCAACTAGTCCCTGTAATCTTATTCTAATCACGCTTCTTCAATTTTTTTCCATAGGGATGCTCATCTCGATTTTGGTGAAACTGCACAAAATGATCCGATGGTCAAAAGGTTGCAAACTTCATTTCTTAGGAAGCGCCAGTTGCTAGAAAATTAAAGCCTGGTTAGGGTTTACGGTTCAAGGGCTAGGGTCTGCATGGAACGTTTTTTTTCTTTAGTTGTCTCTGTTCCAAAATAAGTGTCAACTTTAGTAGTAGTACAACTTTGTACTAAAGTTTGCACAAAGTTGAGACACTTATTTTGGAACGGAGGGAGTACATATTTGCTATGATCTGTCAACCATTGAGATGCAATAGCATTCATATTAGTCTCCTTTGTATTTGATGAAATGTTGCAACGGGAAACCTTGGACGCAAGATACATGTAACAGAAGCTGGAAGCTTCATAGCATTGTGCAAATTTATCTCGCTGATAAATTACAGTACGTACTATACTAGTACTTCCTCCGTTCCTAAATATAAGTCTTTGTAGAGATTTCACCATGAACCACATGCGGATGTATATAGATGCATTTTAAGTGTAGATTCATTCATTTTGTTCCGTATGTAGTGGAATCTCTACAAAGACTTATCTATTAGTAATAGCTAGCCCCCACTACTAGGAATTCTCTATCCTCTCCTTGAGCCACATCATCAAAATTGATGTAGCCGTTAGATGAAGTAAATCAGTCCATAATAGCCGTCTAATCTAGACGTTGAGAGGCTCCGCACTAAGCCACATGGAAGCATGCAGAAATACTGTGGCACATGCATGTGAGTGGGTTTTAAATCACATCAACATGTCTGCATGCAAGCATGCACCGGTAGCATGCATGTAAGTGAGCTTTTAAGTCCCATTAACATGTCAATAAGAAAAATATAATCCCATTATGCAGTAGGAGTTGGCTTATCTTTTTTCCTTATGTGGGATGATCTAAATGATGATGGGAGTTTATTTAGTTTGGCTACCACATTTGTCATACGTTTATAGAGTTTTTTTAGTTCTATGAAATCGATAATTTTGCGTAGAGAGATATACTGCTGTTCCGCGGCAATGCACGGGGACTCATCTAGTAATATTTATGAACAGAGGGAGTATTACTATGTAAAGAGTTAGGTGTCGCACGGTGATAGTGTGAGGTGGGACATGTAATCACTGAGCCTGTGTGTTTTCACTGCTCTTGCACGCCTCCGCTGTAAGAATGGAGAAAATTGTAATCTAGTAGTAGTACCTCCTTTCACCGAAAGCGTGGGACATCCAGCAGTCCTACCACCTCAGTAATAAAGACCAATGAGCCGTCAAATCACATAGACCCAGCAGTAAGTTGGACGGACGAAGCAACCATCACTCTTGCGCCAGTGAGAGGTCGCGTCCGCTCTGCCCGGGCATGAATGCGGCACTGATTCTTTGGAGCGGCACTGACCGTTTCGGGCGGGAAGCGCGCGTGGGTGATGGAGGGGCTTTGGGTGGGGCGGGCTGGTCAGGAGCGGGCGTGGCAGCTGTCCGCATGTCCCTACCGGACATGCCCGGAAACGACAGGATGCACCGACTTTCGCGGCTATAATCATACACAACACAACATCTCTCTGTAGGAGTAGGTCGATCTGTCGCTCTCTCTAACACACACATGCTGTTAAACACACACACACACACACACACACACGCACCTTGGTCCCGTTGCACCTTCTAACGTGACCTATTACACCTAGATGGAGGGAGTAGTAAGTATACGAGATACGGTGGCACACTGACTTGAGTCGACTACAAGTGCCCAAAATTTGTGTGCATGTTATAATAAGGATTCACTTAAAATAGTACGTGAGCGAACAGAGGATCAATTGGACAAGTGTTCCCGAGCAGCAGCGAGATGTGTGAGGTAAGATACACATTGGCGCTTTTAATTTTTCTTATTAATTTGTTTGTTTCACCCTCTGACTGGTGGGACCCAACGTACTACGTGGAGAGAGGTAAGGTGACTAAGGCTGCATTATTTGTGCACAACTGTGGATAGTCTTACCACCAAAGCCAAATGACACGATTATGATTAAAATCCCAATAACTCCCACACACACACACAAAAACACGGCATGCTTGTCACACGAATGCAGGAATGTATAAAAGGTTATTTACCTCTCGTTGAACTTAACAGGAGGGTTGTGTAGCTCGTTAGCCTGTTCACTCATCAAACTTGAGGTCTCGGGTTCGATAACTACACTTGAGCATAATTTGTGCCAGGAGGATTCTTTGACTGGTCAAAATGTTTTCTAGGGTTTGCATGCTTCACACTCTCTCTCCAGTATATATATACACACTGGAGCCTCGGCGCTTGTAGTTGCTCTCTTCACACTCCCTCACCCTCTCTCGCTGGAGCCTCAGCGCTTGTAGTTGCTCTGTTCACACTCTCTCGCCCTCTCCAGCTGGAGCCTCAGCGCTTGTAGTTGCTCTCTTAACACTCTCTCGCCCTCTCCAGATGTAAACGAGACTTCGTTGGCCTCTCTCTCCCCTCACTGCTGCTCAAAGAGCCGGCAGGATCCGTCCGTCGGGAAGGGAAGGAGGCTAAACGCTGTCGCCGTTGACAAGGGACTACCGGCGCAACTGTTCACTTTCCACCCAGCGGCGGCGCGGGAGGGCCTCCGACCCCTTCTTGTTCGCCGCCATCCCGTCGCCCACCAAACCACGCCCCAAGAACCTTAAGGTATAATTTACTTACTCCACATGCATTGCTCTAGCTGCATGTATGCCATGAATCTAGGACGTGGTTCAAAGAGGAAAGGAGGGGGGGAAAGTAGTGGGAAAAGTTGTATATAGCACAAATCTAGGACGTGGTTCAAAGAGGAAATGAAGGGGGAAAGTTGTGTAGCATGAATCTAGGACGTGGTTCAAAGAGGAAAGGACTGGGGGAAAGTTGTGGGGAAAGTTGTATCGCATAAATCTAGGACATGGTTCAAAGAGGAAAGGAAGGGGCAAAAGTACTAGTTCAAAAAGGAAAGGAAGGGACAAGGCTGTAGAGTTTGAGCAGGACTATATTTGCTGCGCTCGCATAGGGAAAGGTGTCTAAAGATAACAAAACTAGGACCCACACAAATATGCTCCTTGGTTGTTTGTCCTTTGTTGCAACAGACTGTGCATGACCACAGTACATTGGTAGATGCACATGGTGCTGGTCGGCCCACCGTCCCGTGCAACTCATTAGCTGTTGTTAATCTAAGGCCTGTTTGTTAAAAACTCCCTAGTCCCTACCTGCTTGGTTCCGTGGACTAAACATGGACTAGAGGTTATTAAATGACATGCTAAAAGACCATGTTACCCCTAGTAATGAACTAATAGAGACAAGGTGCGATGCGTGGCAGGGGCAACTGTTGGAAAAAGTCCCAAAAAGACTCCCTCGGGGTCTTCTTTCTTTAGTCCCAAATGCCCACTTTTAGTCCCTAAAAGTCCCTCCTGTTTGGTTTAGATGGGACTAACACGGAGTTTTTTTAGTCCCTACACCAAAATGTCCCTGTAAACAAACACCCTCTAATAATGCCGCTGGAAAATTGATGCAATGCCACAGTTAAAAGCAAATGACATGTTTAACGAATTTTATTGTTAATATAATCTCTATGTTAATATTAATCAATGCCACCGTTTGAGAAATACTACTGTCTTGATTTCTTTCCCATTTAGATAAGGTAGATGCTTCTTTTTGTTGGCTTCTGTGTCATCCACCGTTATTGACCACTAATTGTTTCCTTCGCACCTCTATGTAAACAAGGTTATCTACTTCACCTCGTTGCCATTGTGACCTTTTGTTGCACTGCACAAAACACTTTTGTTTTAAGAGTGTTTGTGCAGTTCAACCAAAATGTCACACCGACAATGTTGCTTGATTGCTTGATCTTAGTGGAACTGCACAAGAGGAGATCTCACTTCCTATCCGTTAAGGCGAATTTGGTTCAGATCTTCTTCTTGTGAGTTGTTTGAATTCCGCATCATGAGAGTTTAGTACTAGCCTTCTTTCACATGATTCTGCAGTGTGCTTTCATATGTTGTGCTACTTGTACGATAATGTTGCTTGATTTTAGTGAACTGCACAAATGGAGACAAGACTTCCAATCTGTATGTGCACCATAATATCCCATTGGGGTAAGATAAGGATATTTCACAACTGTTGGCCTGTATTTTGCCACTTTCATCAGAAAATTAAGTTTAGTACTATACTTGTGCTCCCTAATTGACATGCCAAATCTTACATTGAAGGCGAAGCTTGTCTATTATTGAACCAAGTGATGAAGGGGAAGAACAAGCAGAAGAACAACAAAAATAAACTCCCTTCGTAAGTGTAATACTAGGACCTATACACCTCCTGAGCAAATTAATGTTGAACCTGGTATGGCTATGATTAAAGATCTCTTGGATGAGGACTTAGATGGGCATGTTATCTCTTTTGTAGGTGAAACCGCTAATATTGATAGACCCGATACTAAGACACATAGACCTGTCGTAGGCAAGCCTATTATTTCTGTTAAAATAGGAGATCATTGCTATCATGGCTTATGTGACATGGGTGCTAGTGCTAGTGCGATACCTTATGATCTATGTAAAGAAATTATGCACGATATTGCACCTGTTGAATTGGAAGACATTGATGTTACTATTAAGCTTGCTAATAGGGACACCATTAAACCTATTGGGAATGTTAGAGATGTTGAAGTCTTGTGTGGGAAGATTAAATACCCTGCTGATTTTCTTGTCCTTGCTTCCCCACAAGATGATTTTTGTCCCATTTTTTGGTAGACCTTTCTTGAATACTGCTAGTGCTAAGATTAATTGTAAAAGGAAGGTAGTCACTGTTGGCATAGATGGTATGTCTCATGAGTTCAATTTTGCTAAGTTTAGTAGACAACCTCGTGAAAGGGAACCACCTAGTAAAGATGAGATTATTGGTCTTGCTTCCATAGCTGTTCCTCCAACTGATCTGTTAGAACATTATTTGTTAGACCATGAAAATGATATGTTTATGAAGGAAAGAGAAGAAATAGATGAAGTGTTTCTTAAACAAGAACCTATGCTGAAACAAAACCTTCGCGTTGAAATTCTTGGGGATCCCCCTCCACCCAAGGGTGATCCCGTGTTTGAACTCAAACCTTTACCTGATAATCTTAAATATGCTTATCTTGATGGAAAAGAAATATATCCTGTTATTATTAGTGCTAACCTTTCAGAGAAAGAAGAAGAAAGATTATTGAAAACTCTGAAGAAGCACCGGGCTGCTATTGGGTATACTCTGGATGATCTTAAGGGCATCAGTCCCACATTATGTCAACACAAAATTTCGGTGGAGAAAGATGCCAAACCAGTTAGAGATCCTCAAAGACGATTAAATCCCAAAATGAAGGAAGTGGTAAGAAAGGAGATTCTAAAGCTCCTTGAGGCAGGTATTATTTATCCCGTTGCTGATAGTGAATGGGTAAGCCCTGTCCATTGTGTCCATAAAAGGGAGGTAGTACCGTTGTTCCTAATGATAAAGATGAATTGATCCCGCAAAGAATTATTACAGGTTATAGGATGGTAATTGATTTTCATAAGTTAAATAAAGCTACTAAGAAAGATCATTACCCTTTACCTTTTATTGATCAAATGCTAGAAAGGCTATCCAAACACACACATTTTTGCTTTCTAGATTGTTATTCTGGCTTCTCTCAAATACCTGTGTCAGCAAAGGATCAATCTAAAACTACTTTCACTTGACCTTTTGGTACTTTTGCTTATAGACGTATGCCTTTTGGTTTATGTAATGCACGTGCTACCTTTCAAAGATGCATGATGGCTATATTCTCTGATTTTTGTGAAAAGATTTGTGAGGTATTCATGGATGAATTCTCCGTCTATGGATCCTCTTTTGATGATTGTTTGAGCAACCTTGATCGAGTTCTGCAGAGATGTGAAGACACTAGTCTCGTCCTGAATTGGGAAAAGTTTAACTTTATGGTTAATGAAGGCATTGTCTTGGGGCACAAGATCTCCGAGAGAGGTATTGAAGTTGATAAAGCCAAAGTTGATGCTATTGAAAAGATGACATGTCCCAAGGACATAAAAGGTATAAGAAGTTTCCTTTGTCATGCCGGCTTTTATAGGAGGTTCATTAAGGACTTCTCTAAAATCTCTAGGCCTCTGACTAATTTATTGCAAAAAAGATATTCCTTTTGTCTTTGATGATGATTGTGTAGAAGCATTTGAAACACTTAAGAAAGCCTTGATCATCGCACCTATTGTTCAGCCACCTGATTGAATTTACCTTTTGAAATTATGTGCGATGCGAGTGATTATGTTGTAGGTGCTGTTTTAGGGCAAAGAGTCGATAAGAAATTGAATGTTATCCAGTTTGCTAGTAAGACTCTTGATACTGCCCAGAGAAATTATGCTACTACTGAAAAAGAATTCTTAGCAGTTGTGTTTGCATGTGATAAGTTTAGACCTTATATTGTTGATTCCAAAGTCACTATTCACACTGATCATTCTGATATTAAATATCTTATGGAAAAGAAAGATGCTAAGCCTAGACTCATTAGATGGGTCCTCTTGCTCCAAGAATTTGACTTGCATATTATTGATAGAAAGGGAGTTGAGAACCCTGTTGCAGACAACTTTTCTAGGTTAGAGAATTTTCTTGATGACCCACTTCCTATTAATGATATCTTTCCTAATGAACAATTAGCGGTTTTCAATGCTTCTCGTACTGCTCCTTGGTATGCTAATTATGCTAATCACATTGTTGCTAAATATATACCGCCTAGTTTCACATACCAGCAAAAGAAAAAGTTCTTTTATGATTTAAGACATTACTTCTGGGATGATCCACACCTTTATAAAGAAGGAGTAGATGGCATTATTAGACGTTGTGTGCCTGAGCATGAACAGGAACAAATCCTAAGCAAGTGTCACTCTGAATCCTATGGAGGACACCACGCTGGAGATAGAACTGCACACAAGGTACTTCAATCTGGTTTTTATTGGCGTACTCTTTTCAAAGATGCTCGTAAGTTTGTCTTATCTTGTGATGAATGTCAAAGAATAGGTAACATAAGTAGACGTCAAGAAATGCCTATGAATTATTCTCTTGTTATTGAACCGTTTGATGTTTAGGGCTTTGATTATATGGGACCTTTTCCTGCCTCCAATGGTTATACACATATTTTAGTTGCTGTTGATTACGTTACTAAGTGGGTAGAAACTATTCCAACTAGTACTGCGGATCATAACACTTCTATTAAAATGCTTAAGGAAGTTATTTTTCCAAGGTTTGGAGTCCCTAGATATCTTATGACTGGTGGTGGTTCATACTTTATTCATGGTGCTTTCCGTAAGATGCGTGCTAAGTATGATGTCAATCATAGAATCGCATCTCCTTATCACCCGCAGTCTAGCGGTCAAGTAGAGTTGAGCAATAGAGAGCTCAAATTAATTTTGCAAAAGACTGTGAATAGATCTAGAAAGAATTGGTCCAAAAAATTGATGATGTGTTATGGGCCTATAGAACTGCATATAGAAATCCTATGGGTATCTCTCCATATAAGATGGTTTATGGAAAAGCATGTCATTTACCTCTTGAACTTGAACATAAATCATATTTGGCTAATAAAGAGCTCAATTATGACTTCAAACTTGCCGGTGAAAAGAGGTTGTTTGATATTAGCTCACTTGATGAATGGAGAACCCAAGCATATGAGAATGCCAAGATTTTCAAAGAAAAAGTCAAACGCTGGCATGATAAGAGGATACATAAGCGTGAGTTTAACGTAGGAGATTATTTGTTATTATTCAACTCTCGTTTAAGATTTTTTGCAGGAAAACTTCTCTCAAAATGGGAAGGTCCCTACGTTATCGAAGAGGTCTATCGTTATGGTGCTATAAAAATCAATAACTTCGAAGGCACAAATCCGAGGGTGGTAAACGGTCAAAGAATTAAAGGTTATATTTCAGGTAATCCTATCAATGTGGAAACTAATATTATTGAGACGATAACCCCTAAGGTATACATAAGAGACACTTTCCAGAATGTTCCAGACTACGAAAAGGCATAGGTACGTGGTACGGTAAGTAAACCGACTCCAAAACAACTCTAATGGCAATTTTTATCAGTTTTGGATTATTTAAGAATTTTAGGAAGAAATAAGTAGTCCAAAAGGGACATGAGGCTCCCACGAGAGAGGAGGGTCCCCCCTGTAGGGCGCGCCCCCTGTCTCATGGGTACCTCGTGTGCCTCCCGGACTCCATTTTCTTGTATGTTACGTATTTTGGTCGGTGAAAATTCATTATATATACTCCCGAAGGTTTTGACCATCGTATCACGCAGATATCCTCTGTTTTCGTTTCGAGGTGTTTCTGTTTCAGATTTAGAGCACCATGACCTCTCCCTCCTTCAACAACGAAGACAAGGATGCTTGGCTATTGAAGATAGAGTTGAAAAGAGAGGAACCAGAGGAGATTAACAAGGATGAAGGGATCAAGAAAGCCATGGAGGTTCAAGCTCCGGTGGTGAAAGAAGAAGACATCCCTCAACCTTTACCTAACCTTTTTACTCCAACAGAGATTGAAGCTTTCAAGATGATTGAGTTAGCCCGCATACAGAATAAGTATCTCACACAGGAGAATATTTTTTTGAAGGATCATATTGCTGGGCTCAAGGGCATTAGTCGCAAGTTGGAGGAGGTATTACGCTCGATGTGCGATTATCCACCATCATCATCACCACCTCCATCACCTCCGAAGAAATAATTACATGGGTATGGGCACTCCCCTTGGCAACTTCCAAGCTTGGGGGAGGTGCCCCGGTATCGTATCACCATCACACTCCTATCTTTATCGCTTTAATTAGTTCGATCCTTTTAGTAGTATCTTGATCTAGTGGATTGAAGTTTTGGTATCAAGTAGTTTTGAGCTTTTCTTTGTGATCTCTTTATGTAAGCGAGTCCGTGTGCTATCTATAATAAAGATTAGTGTTGAGTCAAGGGCTTTGCTATGATGCTATGATCTTGAGAAAGTAGAAAGAATAAAAGAGTTCATATTGATCTTATGGATAGTGATAACTTCACACATAGAAAGTATGAGGCATAAAAATTGTTGAGAGTTGATGAACGTAGCCTTGGTCATCGTTGCAATTAATAGGAAGTGATAAGGAAAGAGCGGTTCACATATAAATATATTATCTTGGACATCTTTTTGATTGTGAAGCACTCATTAAGTATGACATGCTAAATGAGTTGATGTTGGACAAGGAAGACAACGTAATGGTTTATGTTTTCCGACATCTCAGTTAAAGTATATTGTCATTGACCTTCCAAGCTTGTTGAGCTTGCCTTTCCCCCTCATGCTAGCCAAATTCCTTGCACTAAGTAGAAATACTACTTGTGCTTCCAAATATCCTTAAACCCAGTTTTGCCATGAGAGTCCACCATACCTACCTATGGATTGAATAAGATCCTTCAAGTAAGTTGTCATCGGTGCAAGCAATAAAAATTGCTCACTAAATACGTATGATTTATTAGTGCAGAGAAAATAAGCTTTGTACGAACTTGTTGTGGAAGTAATAAAAGCGACGGACTGCATAATAAAGGAACACATACAAGGGGCAATATAAAGTGACGTTCTTTTGCACTAAGACTTCATGCATCAACACTAAACGCGGATGACAACCTCTGCTTCCCTCTGCGAAGGGCCTATCTTTTACTTTATGTTTTACCTTATGCTTGAGTCAAGGTGATGCTCACCTTTCCTTTTTTGTTTTTATCCTTTGGCAAGCTCCTCGTGTTTGAAAGATCATGATACATATATCCAATTGGATGTAAGTTGGCATAGGCTATTATTGTTGACATCAGCTAAAGGTGAATATGTTGGGAGGCAATACAATAAGCCCCTATCTTTCTCAAAGGTCCGGTGAAACTCTATAACCACAAGTATTGCGTGAGTGTTAATAATTATAGGGGACTACGAGATAGTTGAGTATGTGAGCTTGCTGAAAAGCTCTATTATTGACTCTTTCCGATGTTATGATAAATTGCAATTGCTTAAGTGACTGAGATTATAGTTTGTTAGTTTCCAATGAAGTTTTTGAACCATACTTGACATTGTGAATTGCTTATTACTTGAGCATAGGAAATCATATGACAAAACCCATATATGTTGCTGTTATTAGATTGATCATGATGCCCTCATGTCCGTATTTTATTTTTTATCGACACCTCTATCTCTAAACATGTGGACATATTTTTCGATTTCGGTTTCCGCTTGAGGACAAGTGAGGTCTAAGCTTGGAGGAGTTGATACGTCCATTTTGCATCATGCTTTTATATCAATATTTATTGCATTATGGGCTGTTATTACACATTATATCTCAATACTTATGGCTATTCTCCCTTATTTTACAAGGTTTACCATGAAGAGGGGGAATGCCGGCAGCTGGAATTCTGGCTAGAAAAGGAGCAAACGTTGGAAACCTATTCTGCACATCGCCAAAAGTCCTGAAACTCCACGAAATGGAATTTATAAGAAATTATGAGCAAAAGAAATAGGCCCCCTGGTGGGCCTCCGGCGTCCATCTTCTGCTATATCATCACTTTTACCCTGGAAAAAGTCGTGGGCAAGCTTACGGGATGAAACTCCGCCGCCACGAGGCGGAACCTCATGGAATCAATCTAGGGCTCTGCGGAGCTGTTCTGCCGGGACACTTCCCTCGGAGGGGAAATCATCGTCATCATCATCACCAACGCCCCTCTCATCGAGAGGGCAATCTCCATCAACATCTTCACCAGCACCATCTCATCTCCAAACCCTAGTTCATCTCTTGTATCCAATTCTTGTCTCCAAGTCGTGGATTGGTGCTAGTAGGTTGCTAGTAGTGTTGATTACTCCTTGTAGTTGATGCTAGTTGGTTTATTTGGTGGAAGATCATATGTTCAGATCCTTTATGCATATTATTACCCCTCTGATTATGAACATGAATATGCTTTGTGAGTAGTTACGTTTGTTCCTGAGGACAAGGGAGAAGTCTTGCTATTAGTAGTCATGTGAATTTGGTATTCGTTCGATATTTTGATGAGATGTATGTTGTCTAGCCTCTAGTGGTGTTATGTGAACGTCGACTACATAACACTTCACCATTATTTGGGCCTAGAGGAAGGCATTGGGAAGTAACAAGAAGATGATGGGTTGCTAGAGTGACAGAAGCTTAAACCCTAGTTTATGCGTTGCTTCGTAAGGGGCTGATTTGGATCCATATGTTTCATGATATGGTTAGGTTTACCTTAATACTTTTGTTGTAGTTGCGGATGCTTGCAATAGAGGTTAATCATAAGTGGGATGCTTGTTCAAGTAAGAACAGCACCCAAACACCAGTCCACCCACATATCAAATTATCAAAGTACCGAACACGAATCATATGATCGTGATGAAAACTAGCATGATGATATTCCCATGTGTCCTCGTGAGCGCTTTTCCTATTATAAGAGTTTGTCCAGGCTTGTCCTTTACTACAAAAAGGATTGGGCCACCTTGCTGCACTTTATTTACTTTTGTTACTTGCTGCTCGTTACAATTTACCTTAGCACAAAACTATCTGTTACCACTTATTTCAGTACTTGCAGAGAATACCTTGCTGAAAACCGCTTATCATTTCCTTCTACTCCTCGTTGGGTTCGACACTCTTACTTATCAAAAGGACTACGATAGATCCCCTATACTTGTGGGTCATCACTGCTGTCCATGAGGACTCGTGTGAGATGGTATCCATTTATTATTGGGTCTAACACCAAAGCAACCAATCCTTCGTGCCGGATACTTGTCGGGTGATCCCTGCGATCAAAAGTGATCGGACAGGCCAACCAGGGGTTGAGCTTAGCGGTGACATGCTCTAGGGCGTGTGTGTCTCGGAGTGCAGGTTTGCTTCTCCCCTTCGTCTCATGTACCACGTTTACTGTTTTGACTTCTGGTCGGAATTTTTTCTGTCCCCCAGTGCCTTGCTGGCGAGGCTCATCCTCGTCTTCGCTCGGTGTATCCTGCCCCTTGTGTTCGGTGTTTAGCTTGCCGGCCTGCTTGAAGACCCAACATTCTCTGTGGGTATGATTTGCAGGTTTATCGGGGGTGCCGTGGATCTGACATAGTTTGTCTAGAATCTTGTTTAGGCTGGACGGTCCATCTCTATTGCCTTTGAAAGGCTTTTTCTGCTGACCTGGCAGAGAGCCTCTGAATCCGGCATTTACCGCCGTGTTATCTAGGCTGTCTTCTTTATTCCGGTGCTTGTTTTTACTGCGTCGTGGTTTTCCATTGCCATCCCTGACTTTGGATGTACTTGGGTCGTTGGTGCTACTGCGGGCTAACCAGCTATCCTCACCCGCGCAATAGCGGGTCATGAGGCTTGTTAGGGCTGCCATTGTTCTCGATTTTCTTGACCGAGGTGTCTGGCGAGCCATTCGTCTCGGACGCTGTGCTTGAAAGCTGCTAAGGCTTCGGCATCCGGACAGTCGACAATTTGGTTCTTCTTAGTGAGAAACCTGTTCCAAAGCTTCCGGGCTGACTCTCCGGGCTGTTGAATTATATGGCTTAAATCGCCTGCATCCGGAGGTCGGACATAGGTCCCTTGAAAATTAGCCCGGAAGGCATCCTCGAGCTCCTCCCAACTTCCAATGGAGTTATCAGGGAGGCTTTTCAGCCAGTGCCGAGCTGGCCCATTAAGCTTGAGGGGCAAGTACTTGATGGCGTGGAGATCGTCTCCGCGAGCCATATGAATATGGAGGATAAAGTCCTCAATCCAGACACCAAGGTCTGTGGTCCCGTCGTACGCCTCTATGTTCACTGGTTTGAATCCTTCCGAAATTGTGGTCCAAAGACCTCATCGGTGAAACATAGGGGGTGTGCGGCACCCCTGTATTTAGATGTACCATGGCGTTCGGACGGTTGTGGTGTTCGGTTCTGGTTGTGCGCTGGAGCATGTTTCCTTGATCCGTAGATGGATCTAGTTGCACCGGACTTTTGATGCGAGTCCTCACGTGGATCGTGTACTGACTTATGTGCGGCCTCATTAGCCGCTCTATCGCGGCGACGGCGTCGTCGATTCGACCGGTCGGCTGTTTTATTTTTTGGCTGTGGGGGCTCTAAGGCCTCATCATCGAATTCAAGCAGCAGCTTGCGCTTTGGATAGCTCTTCGTGTGGCGACTGCCACCGTACTTTTCTGTAGTGTCGAGCACTTTGTTCGATCTACTATTGAGTGTATTTTGCGCGGCCTTGAGCCTTTGCTTCTGCTTCTCCAGACTCCTCGCAGTGGCGATAAGCCTTCTATGGAGGTTCTCTTGCTCCAGGTGCCTTTCCGGGATGATGTGTGCATCATCATCCGGACTGTTCTCCTCTCCGGAGATGGGTTGATTATCTTGTCGCTCGGCGTCGCCGTGATCGGACAGCGGCTCCGTACTATGTTCGTCGTCCGCTGGCTCACCCTGCTCTATCACTGGGTCTATGTGGTCATCGTTTCCTCCGGAGTACGGCCGGGGTATTATTTTTTCTTGCGCTGTTATCGCTGTTTTTTGCCGAGGCGGGATTTGGAGCGACGTCTACGCCGCCACTTTGATTGCTTCTCAAGGGAGTTATCCTTCGCTGCATCCTTCCGTTCCTCGTCATCACTTACTTTGGGCGTATCCACCATGTATATGTCATGTGATGAAGTGGCGGTCTAGCGCCCTGTGGGCGGTGGTTCCTGTTCGTCTCCTGCGTCGTCGTCCATACCGTCGATGTCTTCGGAGTCGAAGTCGAGCATGTTGGTTAAATCGTCGACAGTGGCTACTAATTGGGTGGTGGGTGGGTAATGAATTTCTTCATCGTCCGCATCCCATTCTAGACGGACACTGTTCGGCCAAGGTTCTCCTAACAAGGATAGAGACCTTAACAAGTTCAGTACATCGTTGAAGGGAGAGTGCTGAAAGATATCCGCGGAGGTGAACTCCATGATCGGCGCCCAACCGGACTCGGTAGGCATGGGCGCGAGCGGCTCGGAGCCTGTGGCAGGGGACGAATCCAATAGTTCGGCACCATGGCTCTCGCAAGGGGTAAAGGCAGTATCCGGCTCTATCTCCGTTGAGAGTGCAGCCTCCAAGGCGGGGTCTATCCGCCCGTCCTCGGATGGCGCAATTTGCTCTGGATTGAAGGCCAGAGTAGTCGCCGGTGTGATCTCCCGAACACTGTATGACAGCAGAGCTATATCGTGCTCGTCGTGATTTGTGGCACACCTGGCATGGGCTCGAATCCGTCGAAGATCAAGTCTCTGCGGATGTCGGTAGTGTAATTCAAGTTTTCGAACTTGACCTGATGGCCAGGGGCGTAGCTCTCGATCTGCTCCAGATGGCCAAGCGAGTTGGCCCACAGTGCGAAGCCATCAAATACGAAAATCTGTCCGGGGAGGAAGACCTCATCCCGGACCGCATTGCTATTGATGATCGAAGGAGCCATCAAGCCTTACGGTGACGGCACAATGGAACTCTCAATGAAAGCACCAATGTCGGTGTCAAAACCGACGGATCTCGGGTAGGGGGTCCCGAACTGTGCGTCTAAGGCAGTGGTAACAGGAGGCGGGGGACACAATGTTTACCCAGGTTCGGGCCCTCTCGATGGAGGTAATACCCTACTTCCTGCTTGATTTATCTTGATGATATGAGTATTACAAGAGTTGATCTACCACGAGATCGTAGAGGCTAAACCCTAGAAGCTAGCCTATGGTATGATTGTTGTTGGTCCTACGGACTAAACCCTCCGGTTTATATAGACACCGGAGGGGCTAGGGTTACACAGAGTCGATTCACAAAGGAGAGGAGATCTACATATCCGTGACGCCAACCTTTCCTTCCACGCCAAGGAGAGTCCCATCCGGACACGGGACGAAGTCTTCAATCTTGTATCTTCATAGTCCAACAGTCCGCCAAAGGATATAGTCCGCTATCCGGATACCCCTAATCCAGACTCCTCACCCTCGACTTCAATCCGACCTCCATTAGTCAAACTTTTTGCAGGTATGTAGTGGGTCGCCGACATCATTTCCTCGACTTCGATCCGATCACCATCGCCCGAAACTTCTTGCAGGTATGTACTGGGTCGGCATGAACTCCCACTGGATGGCTTCCGTCAGAGAAGACGGGGAAAAGTTGGCACTCATGAACTTCCAGAACTCCCATGAGATTATCCTTCCTTCGTTGGATGATATAGAGTTTTACCTTCGCGGTCCAAGTCATCTACATTACGTCGTCAGTTGGACGCACCTTGTTTTGTAGAAGATTGTAATCTGCCAAGTGCCCACACGACATGCGGATTACGCAGACTTCAAGCTAATTGCGTTGTTCGACAAGGGACTCGCCTATCTTTCCGCCGGTTCCTTCTTTAGCTGGAGGTAGCTCAGCTCGCAGTGGATCATCGTCAAAGCTGATACACACTTCTGTGATGCTATTGAACACAATGGCATCATCTACGCGATCGACAAAGCAGATGGCACCACGTATTGATGGGACGACGCGTGAAGTTGTTTCCGTCTGATGTTAATGATGACACCATGACACTGTTTGAACTCTTTTTGATGATTGACATATCCCTGTTTGAGCAGAATTTGAGTAGAACTATGGCGATGTATTAGAGACGCCATAAATCAGCTATATTTGGAATGAGTTAATTCATGCGATTGTGACCATGTCATCACAGCCAATTTGTACCACTGAATAATCAAACTGTTAGGAAGATATTGATATTCTCCTTATTTTATAGTAATCTATATGCTACTAAATATGAGTGTGTATTAATGGCCATGTTAGTTTCCTCATTTTCATGATGTAGAAACATGCATCACACTTTTGATTTCATCTAACCATACACTAGGGAAGAAAATGTGCATACGGAGAACTCTATATTTTGAAGTAGTGAAATCCTGTAATGCTTACCATGTGTACATACCTATGTTCGCCCTTCAGTAATCAATAGCTAGAATAATATGCTCACAAAAATTATGCCCACAGAACATGAGTATATAACAATGCATGGTCTGTTAGTTTCCTTGAAGAATTTGTTTGTGAGGACAGAACATGATTACATAACATGCATGACATGGTAGTTTCCTGTGAAGAATTGATTGTGAGATAACATGGGTATAACCATGCATGGCACTTCTATATTTTCAACCCAAGATACATTTCCTCAGTATTTTCCTCCCAGTTCCAACCGGGACATATCAATGCTGTTTCTTGCATTATCCTACTCATACTCTGAACAATGCTTATCTTACATTAACAATGCCTGTCCTTTTTGATATGATGTAGTGTCCCTACAATTACTGCCCTTTGTAATCACACCACCTTTGCCAAAAACAGGGAAGCACAACTAGTTCCTCGCTCGATCAGAGGACGACAAAAGACTGATGATCATTCAGACAAATGAGCCAGAAAAGTTATATTGCAAAAACCCCACTATATGCAAGCACCGTGAAATACATGAGTATCCGAACAGTGGTTATTATGTCTATGAGCAGGATACCAGCTTGTTGGGGCCTGCAGGATTTTTGAGTTGGAGGCGGGTAAACAACCTTGGTTCATACTCTCTGTTTCTCGGACTAAATTATCCAATTAACCAGGAGATCACTTTTGGCAAGGACCTTGATGGCAGAAAGGCTCTGTTTGCTATGGAAAACTGTGTCTACACGGCGAGCCCTGGGATTTCGAGAGCAAACTCCCCTGATTGTCAATGATATAGCCTGCAGCCAAAAGAAGGTGAGAATGACAAAGGCATCCAGATTAACTTTGATCCTTGGATGTGTCGAGTCCGACAGGCGGTGATGCGGTTCAAGCCTTCAGGTTTGAAAGTGCGTTATATCGACTAGAGGGGGGTGAATAGGCGATTTTTATGAATTTTACAAATTCTTCACTGAGGAATTTGCTCGTGAGGAAATTCCTTAGCGAAGAAATACATGCAGCGGAATAAGTACTCAGAAGTAAGCATAACAGATTACAAGCATAGTCATCATGATGAAATGAAGACACTCACAGAGTACCGAAAGCGTAATCACAGGATAACACAAGATGAAGACAAACAGACTGAAGAAATTGAACTGAGGAAATTGAGAAAGTCTTCACCAAAGTCTTCAAACACAGCTTATGACAAACACTCAACACAAGAATGAGGAAATGGAAGGGTTGAGGAAATAGAACCAGTTAGGTTGGTGAAGACAATGATTTGGTAGACCAGCTCCAACTGCTGTCTCGCTTGTACGTCTGTTGGAGCGGCCGAGTATTTAAACTCGAGGACACGCAGTCCCGGACACCCAACACCGAAAGCACGCAGCTCAGACACCAAGTCCTCACCATATTCTCCTTGAACTAAGGTCATGCAGACTCGCCCAATCACTCGTGGTAAGTCTTCAGCGACTTCCAAACCTTCACATACTTGGTCACTCGGCGATCCACAATTCCTCTTGGATGCTCTAGACCGTGACGCCTAACCATCCGGAAGAAGCACAGTCTTCAAAGGTAAAAGCGCGGATCCACGCTGGATCAATTTCTTCAAGGATGCTCAATCACTTTGGTTTTGTTGGGGTTTGGTTTTGGGTTTTCCTCACTTTGGGTTTTTCCTCACTTGATGATTTTCGCCAAAGTCCTCGGAGGATGGGTTGCTCTCAAATGACAAGTGTCAAGTTCTTCTCGAGCAGCCAACCAACTAGTGGTTGTAGGGGCGGCTATTTATAGCCTAGGGAGCAGCCCGACATGATAAGACATAAATGCCCTTCAATGATATGACCGTTAGGTGGAGATATTTTGGGGACAGGTGCGCAAGCAAGACAAAGAACGGTCGGAAATTGGAATATCAAATTCCTCGTATATCATGTTCTTCATCGTAGGCAATTCAGACCGGCGAATTCCTAACTCCTCGCCGAATAAATTCTCAAGGACTGTAAGAGCTTCCTCACATCAAGAAATTGACTGAATCTGTATGAGATTTCCAAAGGCTTCACTCAAGGGATTGGTAGGTGAGGATTTTGAGTTGAGCATCAAATGGAAATTTTTCCTTAGTATTTCCTCGACCCCTTTAACAAAGACGGTGTTTCCTATGACTCAAGAAAGAGAAAATGAAACTACGAAAACAAAAGTCTTCACGCTCATATTCCTCAAGCGATTACCAAGTCTTCGAATCACACCAATTTCTTCACTTTCAAATTCTTCGAAAGTCTTCGAATATCAAATTCTTCATTGAAGAAATTCATTTTAGGGTCGACTTTCACCGTAAATATCAAACTCCTCATAGACTTATAGACCTGTGTACACTTACAACGATTAGTTATTTAACCTATAAGTCTTCAATACACCAAAATCACTAAGGGCACTAGATGCACTTACAATCTCCCCTTTTGGTGATTGATGACAATACAGGTTAAGTTTTCAACGGGATAAATATATGAAGTGTAAATACTGATAATGAGGATTTTGATTGCAAGATATAGAAGAACTCCCCCTGAAGATGTGCATAGTGAGGAAATTGCTTTTGAGGCAATGCACATTTGAAGAATTGAATCATGGATATCTCCCCCTATATCTTGTAATTCATACACACATTTAACATATAGTATGAGGAATTTGAAATGCATGATGAAATATGGTGCTTGATGATATGCAGAGCATGCAAAATGATGCATAGAGTATCAGAGCCCAATGCGTATGAGGAATTTGAAACTATGAGTATCGATCCCAAATCGATTTGAAGATTTTCACCGAGCTCATGAGGATCGAGAGCATAACAAGGATCAACGATATCAATACTACATGTAATCGAGCATAGAGCAAAAGCATAATGCATCAAAAGTATCAAAGCACCATCGGGTTTAAGATTACAACTCGATCCAATAAAAGGTTTCGTAAGAACGAGAGTTGTAACTTAATAAAATATTGTATATAAACAAAACGAGACCCGCTTGAAGAATAACTCAAATTTCTCCCCTTTGTCATCGAATGACCAAAAGGATCAAACCGAGGACTAACGCCTTGAAGAATTTCAAGTTGAAGACGGAGCGCCAAAGATTGTCGGGTTGTTCGCTGAAGTAGGACCAGCAGCAGTTGTCTTCCAAATCTTCATTTTCATCGATGTCGCGAGATGAAGAATAGGAGCTGGCCACCAAGGAAGGAACTTTGACTTTCTTGAATTTCTTCGAGGAGGTGCAGACCACCAAATTCTTCCTTGAGTCCCATTGATTGCAGTTCTTCTTCATTGTAGACATGTGATAGAACAGCCCAAAAGCGCTTGAAGGTTTCATGAAGATAGTAGTGGTTTTTCCTCACCGCATTGTGAGTTGAGGTCATGTTGTAGAGAAGAGTGCCAAACCGACGCTTGACCCACTTGTGATTGCGATCAACCTTCCGATGAAGACCGAGGAGTAACTCACGATCACCATCACCACGGGTGCGAGAGCTTGAGGACTATGCTTAATCGAGGTATTTGTCACCGAGTCATGAGTGGCGAGTCATCATTGGTGGAGTAAGATGTCGCTTATAAACTGTCCATCCAATGGACGAATGCCTTCATCTATCACAGCAGCAGCCTTTCCCTTTTCATCACCGAGGCAATTGGCCGCTTGAGGACTTCAATCGGGGCAGGTAGCTGCAGTGGTTCAAAGTGTCGACCTTTGTAATTCAAAGAAGATCTTGACCTGATGAATCTCATGATCCAAGGTGCATAAGGCTTCAGCTCAAAAGGTGACATGGCAATGTTAGCTAGAGTCCTCATGAAGAAATCATGGAAATTGACGGGAACGCCATGGATGATGTTGAAAAGCATATTCTTCATGATGCCAACGACTTCTTCATCATTCGAGTCGTGGCCCTTGATAGGACTCATAGTCTTCGTCAGAATTCGATAGACTGCTCGAGGCACATATAACAATTCCTTGACGAGGAATTTGGTCCTTGAGCTTGCCTTGGTTTCAAAGGCTTCATCAAGACTTGCATATAGTGATTTGAAAGTTCCTTTTCTTCATAGATGCGACGGCACCGCCAACTCGGAGGACTCGAGTGGAAGAGCTCAAGCAATTCACTTGTTGGAGCCTTGTAGTGAGTGTTTTCGTCATCCAATCCAAGACCCATGAAGTTACGCCTTCAAAGATCTCCGTGATGTGCAGGGTTGCATAGAATCAAGAATTAGCTCTTCGCTCCAATCACAAATATCGCAAAAAAGTTGAGAAGACCTGCATCGTGAAGAACACTTAGGACGGGCTCAAAGCCCGGCAAAGACTCCATATCCACATGAGGAATATGAGCATGATCAAGATTTTGTCCTTGTTGAAAAGCACCGAGGAATAGAAGTTTGCTTGATCGGCAGTCCGTAAGCGCCTCTTCCTAATCCGAGCAGAATCATAGGGATTATATTCAAGAAGAACACATGCTCAAAGAAAGAAATCCTTAGCTTTGAACTTTTGTTTGGTCGAGAATGGATTCTTCTGCTTTGGCAGAGGTGTGTCGACCATTGCATCACCACCTCCGAACCGTAAGTTCAGTTCTTCACTTGAGGAATTTCTTGATCCTCAACTTGTGCAGTCGAGGATTTTCAGCAGCAGCTGCAGTTTCATCAGCGCTTAGTGGCTGGAATTTCTTCATGCACAGTGACTCGTGGGTTGATTTTCTTCAGAGTCGATCCGGACAATCTGTGCAGGGAGTGAGGAACTTGTTGAAGCGGGGTGAAGAGCGGAGTATTGGGATGTTGATTTTCCCAAAATCATCATTGATTACCGGAGTGGTGCATCCAATATCCACATCTTCATTTTCAATTTCCTCAAGACCATCTTGAGGAATTTCATGGTCCGATGAGGGAATGACTGGGGTTGAAGGGACAGCTTCCACTTCAATTTCTTCATCAATTTTCTCGCATGAGCAGAGATTGATGTTCTTCATCGATCCGTTGGAATTTCATATTCTTCTCCAAAAGGAACTACTTCCTTTGATGGTATGGAGGAAATTGAATAGCATCAATCGGGTTTTCAACAGAGCTGGTCATAGGCTTCATTTTCTTCGCAGTCAAGAATCGACGCAGCTGATGCTTTTCTTCTTCACAACAGCAGCTCGCTCAGCAGCCTTGGTTTTCTTCACATCCGCAGCAGATGGAAGAATTGGAGTGGAGTTGGCGCAGGAGCAGCCGAGGAATTTGGGGCAGTTTCTTCAGAGCAACTCGATGCAGCCCTGCCTTGAATAGCTTCTTCAGCGCACCACTAGTGGGTGCCCGCGCTTTCTTCAATGGGGCTGGAATTTCTTCATCAGCCCGGATTCAGCATTTTCTTCAGAAGTTGAGCTTCAGCGTTGTCGGCATTTTTTCTTCATTAGGCTGAGCAGAGGCTTCACCGAGGATTTTCATGTTGCTCGATGCAGCAACACTTGTGAGATTCTTCGCCGATTGACGAATTTGGTCTTGACAACTTGCCAATCAGCATAGTACGTGTCAAAGTTCTTGCCGAGGTTCTGAATTTCAGTTTGAGCTTGAAGAAGTTCCTCGTGTCATCTTGACAACATTTTTCTTCGTAAACCTCTCCTTCTTGTATTGAGCCTTCTTGATTTCCTTCGCCTTCTCGAACTTCCATTTTCTTCAGAATGAAGTGAGTCAATATATGACTTTGACCAGGTGTCAAAGGAAGATCAGCAGAGGGGTATTGGGATCACAGCCAAAGGTCGATGAAATCGAGGACTTTCTTCGGTCCAAAAGCAAAGGCACAGCTGTTCCCTTGGCTCTTGCGGCTCTAGCTTGACGGTCTCGATGATTTCTTCAAGTTCTTCATCGATGCCTCATCATCGATGGCACGTGGACTACAAGCTGTTTCTTCCTTGGCTAGGCCGAGGACCACGCCCAGTTGTTGCTTTTGTCTTCAGCAGCAGCCGGGCCTGATGAAGAATTGAAAGCAGCAGAGGAATTTGCAGAGGTGCTCGAGGCAATTGAAAACCAGCAGTCCTTTGACAAGTGGCCGTGCACTGAACTCAAGGTTTGGACGGAGCAGCCGAGGACTTTGATTGTACAAGAGCTGTGTGAGGAATTTGTCACGAGGAATTTGCCCGGAAGGAGCTGCCGAGGAACTTGGCCGTGAGGGCATGTATGAAGAAGCACTTGGCTTATTGGCAGATTTCTTTTGCATCGATTTCTCGGCTTGGCCGAGACCTCAATGGCAGCAGCAGCGCGTAATCCTCATTGAATTTCTTCACCGCTTCCTTTGCTTGCTTAGCCAACTTAGCTTGGCGCTTAGCCCATTCCTCGAAAGTCCTCACCGCTTTGACGCTAGTGGGATCAGCTATTTGGCCTGGTGCCAAAGGAGCTCTTGGGCATGGAGGATTTAACGCTAATTTCTTCATGTACTTAGGTGTAACATAGCGGTATTCCTTCCATTCCCGTGCCCATCTCCGCTCAATTTTCTGAATGCGCACCTTGCGTTGGTTTTTGCTTTCCTCATCCGTGTGCAATAGTCAGATATATTTCTCGTGGATTTCAATGCTGTCATGACCTCGTGTTTCTTTCCTCCCTTCTGCGCTTTCTTGCCATCTGCCATTTTCTTCGGTGAGGAAATTGAACAATTGAGTTCTCTCAAGAAGTGTGCAGTTTTTCTTCGAGGAACGCTGCAAATGAGTTAAGTTGATGAGAACCTAGGGATTCAGCAGCAGACATTTGTACCGTGAATGAGTATAGGTGCGAGGAATTTGAAGAGGTCATATGCTCTCTCGAGGGTTTTTCAAAGAGAACAAGTTTGAGGATTTTGACCAGATGAGCCTTGAAGAATTTCAATAAGCTTTTTATCTTAGGTTCCAGAGTTGTATAGATCAAGATCCACACAATTGAGGAATCTTGAAGAAAATCATAGCTTAGAGAAATGAGTCAAGAGATTTGAGGTGTTCATATGTGTGAGGAATTTGAAATAAACACCTTTGAAGAATTTGAAGAAAATTTGAGAATCAAAGCGAGTAAATAAAAGTAACTTTTAATTTACTCAAGTGAAGAACACGACGAACTGAGATGAACAGTTTAGAAGTTCGTCTGCTCAGATCTTCTCCGCCTCTAACTTGGCAGAGGAAATCAGCTACGGCGACGGCGGAGTGAAGAAATTCCACGGTCGGCGCGAGTACGCCGGGCGAAGAGGTCAAGGCAAGGAAGCTTTTCCTCACCGGCGATTTATGGAGAAGCGGCGGCGCTTAGGGTTTTGAGGAGCTCGAGCGGAGAGAGAGGTCGAGCGAGGTAAAAGAGTGAGGAAGGGAGAGAGGGTATTTATAGCCACGGTGAAAACGGCTCGTCCAAGATTTAGGACGAACATGCCCTGACCGCTTCCCTTCTCACGACATGTGTCACCCACGCATCGTGTAGTGGAGATCGTGTGCGATCGTGGGTGGATATAATAATGCATCGTGGGATGCGGAACGGTTTGAGCGGTAAAATAGAAGTTTGATAAGATTCGCTTTAAAAGTTCCGCTCGCAATTTCTTCACCTGTCAAGGACACAAAGAAGAATTTGAACGAAGTTTCAAAGTAGAACGCATATGAAGAATTTGTGAATGGATTGGGTTGAGTATAGCATAGAGGGAAGGGTCCCATCACATTCACTTAGCGTAAAAAGCGACTTGAAGAAATAGCCATAAGTGAATGCTGTAGAGGACATAAATCCATATATATATATAGCCAATGAAGAAAGACGACGAAACAAAGGAAGATTTTGCAAAGTTGAAGAATTTGAAAACTGAAGAATTTGAAAACTGAAGAATTTCAAAACTCAAGAATTTCAAAGACGAGGAAAACTCAAATTGAAGATTTTCAACTTTGGTGGTGGCGTGACCCATCAGATAAGAATGATGATTTCAGACACCGCGCATAATTGTCGAGGGTTCGAGAATCAAATTCTTCATTAATTTCTTCACATTTAGAGTGTTATTCTTCATTGATTGAAGAAAACGCTTTCTTCATGTGTTGCACATCTAAGTCATCAATTTTGCATAAGTGTTAGGATGTGTGTCTTTTCAAAGAACATTCAAGATTCTAAGATATTTAGCTCACACCGCAACTTGCTAAATCTCTTCTCATCCAAGGGCTTAGTGAAGATATCAGCTAGCTGTTCTTCGCCTTCACATGCTCGATGGAGATGTCGCCTTCAACACATGATCACGAAGAAAATGATGACGAATTTGAATGTGCTTTGTCTTCGAGTGCTGAACTGGTTGTGAGCAATCTTGATGGCACTCTCATTGTCACAATAGAGAGGCACATTCTTCACGTTGATGCCGTAGTCCTTGAGGGTTTGCTTCATCCATAGTAATTGAGCACAACACGAGCCAGCAGCAATGTATTCAGCTTCAAGAAGGATGTGATACGCAGTTCTGCTTTCTTCGAGGACCAACGCACCAAAGATCGTCCGAGGAAATGACAAGTACCAGATGTTGACTTGCGGTCCACACGATCACCAAAGATAGTCGAGTCGAATATCCAATGAGATCAAAAGTAGAGCCCTTGGGGTACCATAATCCTAGTGTTGGTGTGTGAGCTAGATATCAAGAATATGCTTCACAGCCTTATGGTGTGATTCCTTCGGTGTAGCTTGAAATCGGGCACACATGCAAACACTAAGCATTATATCTGGCCTAGATGCACATAAGTACAATAAAGAACCAATCATGGAGCGGTATACCTTGTGATCAAGTCAATACCATTTTCATCAAGGCATAGATGGCCATTTGTGGGCATAGGAATTTTGACACCTTTGCAATCTTGCATGCCAATTTCTTCAGACATCTTTGAGGTATTTCTCCGAGATATGAATATGCCATTGTGTTGTTGACTAATTTGAAGACCTAAGAAGAATTTCAACTCTCCCATCATAGACATTTGATATTCTTCACTCATCATATAGGCAAATTCATCACTATAACGTTGGTCAGTACAGCCAAAGATAATATCATCAACATATATTTGGCACACAAACAGTTCACCATCATAAGATTTAGTAAAGAGAGTAGGGTCGAGTGAACTGGTGTGAAGCCATTCTTCACGAAGAATTCCTTCAATGTATCATACCACGCCGAGGGGCTTGCTTGAGGCCATAGAGGGCCTTATTTAGTCTCAAGACTTTGTCGATTCTTTGGATCTTCAAAACCGGGGTTGAGCAACATATACTTCTTCCTCAAGCTTACCATTGAGGAATGCACTTTTCACATCCATTTGATATAAAGTGATATTGTGATGGTTAGCATAGGCGAGTAATATGCTAATAGACTCAAGTCTAGCAACAGTGCAAAAGTTTCATCGAAATCAATTCCTTCAACTCGTGTAGCCTTGAGCTACTAGTCGTGCCTTATTCCTCACCACAAGACCATTTTCATCTTGCTTGTTGCGATAGATCCACTTTGTGCCAATGATATTATGCTTGCGAGGATCTCGGACGCTTGACCAGTTCCCTGACGTTGTTGAGTTCGAATCGATGTAATTCTTCTTGCATGGCCTGAATCCACTCCGCTCCGAAATGCTTCATCTACCTTAGTGGGCTCTGTGATAGAGACAAAAGCATAGTGCCCACAAAAGTTAGATAAATGTGAAGCTTTTGAGCGAGTGAGAGGACTCCGGCGCTTCAATGTCATCGATGATCTTGTCAACTTGCACTTCTTTTGCAACGCGAGGATGAGCTGGTTGTCTTCGAGGAATTTGATCATTTTCCTCAAAGACCATTTTCTTCAAATTATCTTCAGTGCATCACTTGACGTTCTTCACAGACAGAATGAATTCTTCAGCAGTTTCTTCAAGAGGAATGACATCCTCGGTTGCCTTGAACCTGATAGAATCCTCGTGTGCTGGTTCGCCTAACACGTAAGGTAGGTGCTCTCTTTGCAGCCATTAGTTTCATCGAATCGCACATCTACAAAGGTCAACAATCTTGTGAAGTGCGATGTTGAAGACTCAGAGGTGTGCGAGTCCTTTCCGTAACCAAGCATAAAACCTTCATGTGCTTTTGGTGCAAATTTAGAGGTGTGGTGAGGATCTCTAATCCAGCATTTAGCAATCAAGACTTTGAAATAACTTACATTGGGTTTCTTGTCGTGAGGAGTTCATAGGCGTCTTTTGAAGAATTTGTGAAGATATACTGTTGATGATGTGGCACGCAGTGTCAATTGCTTCAATCCGTAAACGACTAGGCGTTTTGTATTCATCAAGCATAGTGCGAGCCATCTCAACAAGAGTTCTGTTCTTGCGCCCACGACGCCATTTTGCCGAGGAGTATAAAGAGCAGATAACTCATGAGTAATACCAAGTTCATCAAGATAATCATCAAGACCGAATTCTTGAACTCAGTTCCATTGTCACTTCGATGTGCTTGATCTTCACACCAAAGTTGGTTGAAGCCCTCGAGGAAAATCGCTTGAAGATTTCCTGCACTTGATTTTTGTAAGTAACAATGTGTACCCATGTGTAACGAGAGTAATCATCAACAATAACAAAGCCATAAAGAGATGCATCATTAGTGACAAATGAGTAATGATTGGGACCAAAGAGGTCCATGTGAAGCAATTCAAGGGACGAGTAGTGGTCATGATAGTCTTCACTGGATGCTTGGCCTTGGTCATTTTTCCGCTTCACAGTTCCGATAAGTGATTCTTGAGGAATTTGACATTCTCAATGCCAATGACATGCTTCTTCTTCGCAAGTGTGTGCAAATTCCTCATGCCTACGTGACCAAGTCGCCGATGCCATAGCCAGCCTTCTCAAGCTTTTGCAAGTAGACACACGGCTGGTTGTGGTCCCGTGGAAAATCAACAATATACAAGTCTCCTCTCCTAAAGCCTTCAAGACTTTGGAATTGTCACTTCCATAATCACAACACAACGATATTTGCCAAAGATAACAACCATATCAAGATCACAAAGCATTGAGACCGACATGAGGTTATATCCTAAAGACTCAACAAGCATGACTTTGTCCATGTGCATGTCCTTAGAGATAGCAACCTTACCAAGTCCCAATACCGACTTTTGCCTTTGTCAAGAAAGATGATATGCTTCAGATGTGACGGTGATAAGGGAGCATCCATCAATAGATTCTTGTCACCACCATGTGATTTGTACATCCACTATCGAGAACCCACTCGGTGGCTTTGGGTTGATCATCCCGCAGATGAATTAGTATAACTTACGATCTCATATACTTCATCGCTGAAGAATATGATATCAAGTTCATCGATGAATTTCATCACCAAGATTCAGATAAGCATTATGAGGACGTGTGAAATGAAAGTTCATTTCATCATGATTAGCCTGCGTCCTTTCGTGCAATTTGTCAGTCCCTCAAGAAATTTCTTCAGACGTTGAGGCACGCCCGAGACCTGACCCTGCAGAAGAGATTAGTTCTTTTCTTCACCACCCACATCTCAAGGGGTGGCAAAGAGTTCATCATTCTCATGAGCACCATATGAGAATGGTGGCATAGAGGCCAAACCATTTCGCTTCACATAAGAGGGGTTAGGTAAGCATATGAATAAGCGGAGAAATTCTTCGAGGACTTATGAACATATTGGTTTGAAGAATAATGCACATATTCATAGCCCTTAGCTCTACCTCAAACAGAGTTATTAGCACGATGATAATCATATGAGGACTTTGATCCTTTTGAGGAATTTGATCCACGTGAGGAATTTGGTCCGTATGAGGACTTGGATCCATATGAAGAATTTTGTCCATATGAAGAATTTGATCTGGGGTTCCTTTTCTTCACGGTGGTGTCATGAGGACATTCACTTGAAGATTTTCAAGACATTTCTTGGGAACCCAGATTTTCTTCATAGGGGACCGCTCTGCAGCTTAGTGCCAACATATCTAGCAAATACTTCACCATTCTGATTTTTGAACAGTTTATAGTTTGAGTCAAATGACTCATCATCGTAATGAGGAAATTCACATGTAAAACCAGATAAGGTAGATGGATCAATCGAGGTCCCTTTGCAGCAACCCATGAGGTTTTGGGATACCGCTCAAAGCTTCCAAGACGCTCCATCGGCATTGAGTTTCCTCTCAAAGGCAATACCCTCTTTCCTAGGGTTCCTGTTGAGGATCTGCTTTTAAGCACATCACAAAGAGTCTGATGCCCTTTGAGGCTTTTGTACATGCTCGTCATGTACAATTCCTTCAGCCCTGCATCGTCAAGGATACTAGCAATGTCCTCGGTGAGGAATTAGTGATAGCAGAGGCAGGTGAAGAATTTGTAACAGTTGAAGCATTTGAACATTCAGTGAAGAATTAGCGATTCACGCTCAATGCACTTTAAGCATGGAGGAACAAATTCTTCTTGAGAAGCGCTGATTTGTTGAGCAAGTAATGAATCGCGCCCTTCAAGATCTTCATAACTCGCTCTTAGCTTCTCAAGATCTTGCTTTTTTGAAGAAATTCATAAGAAAGTTTCTCATGATCGATAAGAGAGTGTTATGATGACCTTGAAGGCTGTCAAATCTAGACCAACTCTCTCAAGATTTTCAATGGGCTTGAGTGCGATCCATTTCTTCACCTAACATATCATCACTCTTATCTAGCATGTTTTGAACCTTTTCAAAAGCCCTTTGTTGTTTTATAGCAATCTTAGCAAGTTTAGAGTAGCTGGGCTTAAGATCCTCATCGATTCATTTTCACTAGATTCGAGGAGGTGAAATTGAGTACCTTGGCACCTTTTGCCATGAAGCAATAGGTGGGGCGTAGTCATCATTTTCCTCATCAGTTTTGTTGGCGGAGTCATTTTCTTCAGTGTTGAAGATGGATTTGCTAACGTAAGCGAGAGCAAGAGCCGACTAGCCACACCAGATTCGGATTCTTCGACTCCTCCTCTTCCTCATTTTCCTCGATTCAGCTTCGAGTCCATTTCTTGCCAATGAATGCCCGAGCCTTTTTGGAGCTGCTCTTCTTGTGAGAAGAAGGTTTTGAGGATTTTGATGATGAAGATTTTGATGATTTCTTCTTCTTCTTCATGTCATCGTAATCGTAATCCTTGTGTTTCTTCTTTCTTAATTCCTTTTCCCATCGAGGACAATCTTGGATATAGTGACCAGGTTTCTTGCATTTGTGGCAAAGTCTTCGCTTATAGTCACTAGATGAGGAATCACCGCTTCTTGAGGATTTTCCAAAACGACCACGCCTTGTGAATTTCTGAATTTCTTCACGAGCAAAGGTTAGCTCCTCGCCAAATTCTTCAGATCTCCAAGGCTACTACCAGATTCTTCACTCTCGATTCAGATTCAGCCTTGGCCTTCGTGGCACGTGTTTTTCCATAGCCGTAACCATAGAGATCTCTTTTTGAAAGAAGTCGAACTCGTGAGTATTTAGCCTTCGAGGATATCAGCAGGATCAAGAGACTTGTAGTCAGCTCGTTCTTGTATCATCGCGCGAGTGTCAAATGAGGAATCAAGCGATCTTAGTAATTTCTTCACCACCTCATGGTCGGTGATGTCAAGGCACCCAAAGGCTTGAAGCTCATTTGAGATGTCGGTGAGGCGATCAAGGTTTGTTGAACATTTTCGTTGTCGAGTCTTTTGAAGCGTTGAAGAGATTTCAAGAACATCAACTCGAGAGTCACGCTGAGTTGAAACACCTTCATTTACTTTGGACAGCCTGTCCCAGATGAGTTTGGCAGATTCCAAAGCACTCACTCTTCCATATTGACCTTTGCTCGATGGCCACATATGATATTCTTCGCTTGAGAATCGAGTTGCTTGAATCTCTTCACATCAGATCATTCGTAGAGGGTGTGACCGAGGAAACACCTTTTGTCACAACATACCGTAGATCGTTGTCAATTGCTTCAAGATGCATTTGCATTTTGTTCTTCCAAGAGGGGTAGTCCGTCCCATCAAGGTAGGACACCCCGCCGAGACCTTGATCATACCTGCGGTCGACATAACTAAAACTCCGTGGTTAAACTAAAATCACACGTAACAAGGAGTACCTTGCTCGATACCAATTGAAAGTGCATTATATCGACTAGAGGGGGGTGAATAGGCGATTTTATGAATTTTACAAATTCTTCATCGAGGAATTTGCTCGTGAGGAAATTCCTTAGCTAAGAAATACATGCAGCGGAATAAGTACTCGAAGTAAGCATAACAGATTACAAGCATAGTCATCATGATGAAATGAAGACAATCACAGAGTAATCAAAGCGTAATCACAGGATAACACAAGATGAAGACAAACAGATCAAGAAATTGAACTGAGGAAATTGAGAAAGTCTTCACCAAAGTCTTCAAACACAGATATGACAAACACTCAACACAAGAATGAGGAAATGAAAGGGTTGAGGAAATAGAACCAGTTAGGTTGGTGAAGACAATGATTTGGTAGACCAGTTCCAACTGCTGTCTCGCTTGTACGTCTGTTGGAGCGGCTGAGTATTTAAACTCGAGGACACGCAGTCCCGACACCCACTCACTAAGCACGCAGCTCAGACACCAAGTCCTCACCGTATTCTCCTTGAACTAAGGTCACGCAGACTCGCCCAATCACTGTGGTAAGTCTTCAGCGACTTCCAAACCTTCACATACTTGGTCACTCGGCGATCCACAATTCCTCTTGATGTTTCTAGACCGTGACGCCTAACCGTCTGGAAGAAGCACAGTCTTCAAAGGTAAAAGCGCCGGATCCATGCGGATCAATTTCTTCATGATGCTCAATCACTTTGGTTTTGTTGGGGTTTGGTTTTGGGTTTTCCTCACTTTGGGTTTTTCCTCACTTGATGATTTTCGCCAAAGTCCTCGGAGGATGGGTTGCTCTCAAATGACAAGTGTCAAGTTCTCTCGAGCAGCCAACCAACTAGTGGTTGTAGGGGCGGCTATTTATAGCCTAGGGAGCAGCCCGACATGATAAGACATAAATGCCCTTCAATGATATGACCGTTAGGTGGAGATATTTTGGGACACATGGCAAGAAGACAAAGAACGGTCGGAAATTGGAATATCAAATTCCTCGTATATCATGTTCTTCCTTTGTCGTAGGCAATTCAGACTGGCGAATTCCTAACTCCTCGCCGAATAAATTCTCAAGGACTGTAAGAGCTTGCTCTCACATCAAGAAATTGACTGAACTGTATGAGATTTCCAAAGGCTTCACTCAAGGGATTGGTAGGTGAGGATTTTGAGTTGAGCATCAAATGGAAATTTTTCCTTAGTATTTCCTCGACCCCTTTAACAAAGACGGTGTTTCCTATGACTCAAGAAAGAGAAAATGAAACTACGAAAACAAAAGTCTTCACGCTTCATATTCCTCAAGCGATTACCAAGTCTTCGAATCACACCAATTTCTTCACTTTCAAAGTCTTCGTAAAGTCTTCGAATATCAAATTCTTCATTGAAGAAATTCATTTTAGGGTCGACTTTCACAGTAAATATCAAACTCCTCATAGACTTATAGACCTGTGTACACTTACAAACGCATCAGTTACTTAACCTATAAGTCTTCAATACACCAAAATCACTAAGGGGCACTAGATGCACTTACAAGGTTGATAGGTAATTGGGCTGTTGCGTCGAAAGGGTGGAGTACTGGTGTCTCCGGTTCACTGGTGGCTGAACCAGGGCTGCAAATTATTGTGGTGTTGGATCATCCCTCTTCGAATGACTTGTTGTCTTTGCTGCTTGTTCTGGATGGGTAGTTCTCTCTTTTGTTATGCATATTCCTTGTCATTTGGTCATCCTCGTCTATGTCACTCTTACTATGTAATAGTTGCCTCTATTTAGAATGTCATTCTCGTCTGGATCACGAGAGTCTGAGCACTACATATGGGTGCGTTTTCGTGGTGTAGCAAGACTTCTTATGAACTATCATGTCTTGTTGTTTATGTCAGTAGTAGTCACTAGTCAGCGTTTGAATGTTGTATATATCATTGTTTCGAACCGTTTATTGTCTCGAACTGCTGGTGGGCTAAATGAGGGCATCACCATTCTCCAGTGTTCAGAATATATCTCCTTTTTTCAAGTTATAATTTGAGCTCAGGGTCTTTTCTATGATGTACACTTGTTTGGACCAGTGATGTGTCGTTGAATATGGGCAAAGTAGTAACACAATGCCAAATAGGTCAATTATGACTCTCAGGCCGGGCTCTCAAAAGATCCTAAAAAAAGTCCATGCTCTCAAAAAAAGAAAGAATAGGGACTCTTAGGCCGACATGTGGGCGCCACCGGTGTTTTCGTGTGCTTGCGCGCCGAGAGCATATTGGCGCGTGTTCGAAACTCATGCTACCTTTTCATCCCCAATCAACCGCCCCTCCCCCACCTTTGGAATCTCGATTCCTACTCTAGTTCCCCCAAATCCCCCTCCTGTACTCCCTGTACTCAAGCACACTATCATCTCGTCGGTCAACGTGGATCTCCGAGTCGGAGATCCTGAGGTCCGTCCTGCCTTCGGGCGCTGCGTGCTATCGCTCAACAGTGGCATGGTGGCGCTTGAAGACCAGTTTGCCGGCAAAGTGCTGATGGTAACCATCAACGGCGACCGGCCTCCCATCTCGCCGGACGACCTTGTCAAAGCTCTTGGCATTGCGCACGGCATCCAAATAAGTGACTTTCTCGTCGAAGTCTGTCCACCATTGGCTGATTTCTTCGTCTGGTTCCGGACAACTTTCGACTGCAGTCGTGTGTTTGAATCTTCCCGACGTTTGTTCTGCGATGGCGCGCTGGTGAGCTTTGATCGGTGGCACCCAGGATAGGGCTCGATGCCCTCTGAGCTTGAGTTTTTAACAAAGCTTACCTTCCGCGGCATGCCTCGACGTGCTTGGAACAACGAGTCTATGAACGAGCTTATGAACGACCTTGGAGGTGAGCTCGTAAGTATGTTTGTTCCTCCAGACAGCTGGGCTCTGACGGTTATGGCATGGATGAAGAAGCCATCCACCATACCAAAGGTGATAGGTGTTGAGATACCGGTGCAGGAACCCGGGTTGTACTATTCGTCGCCACCAAGGACGCCGCAGACCACGTTAGGGATGTACCTGTATCGAGTGTTCGTGCATGTCGAAGAAGTGGTCAATCCATCAATCCAAGTCCTGCCGCCGCCGCTGGTGCCCGGGTCCGTCGACGACGTCCATTATAGGAGTCAACATCAGACTTTCCCCGTGTTGCTCGGAACGATGGATGGCGTAGGGCCTACTCCATCGCGCGGGGGAGGCCACTGCTTCTTTGGGAGAAGAGGCAGGGCTGGCTACCTGGATGTGCTCTAATTTGAGGTAACAACTGAATCTTGTTAGATAACCTGTTCTTTTTTTACCTGAACTTTTTTTAGAAAGGGTTGTACGTCAACTTAATGTTCTAGCAGAACTTATATATTGTGTTGTCTGTCTGTTTTCTTTGCACACTATTCAAGATATTTCCCCGTCATTGATGAAGATGATGAACCGTTATGTACGAGTTCGTTGGATTCAACATAGCCCTACCCGTAGCGATCCACTGCTTCCACCCTTATTGTGCTGCCTGCGTGAATTTTTTTATGCAAGTTCAGTGTGCTATGATGTTCCATATGATTGTGTAAACTATATAAGTTTTTACCGAGCATCATAAATGCATATGGCTGAAAGATGTATTTACGAGCATCGACCGATGGGTCTCTCTCTCTCACACACACACACACAAACACACACGCACAAGTAGGACCCGTTAAATTATTTCTTCGCTCGTGACAACTTTTAATTAGGTTCCACTGTACTCTAACTTTTTTCTTAAGTTATTAATTGAGCTCAGTGACTTCAAAAAGTTGTACAGAAGCCTTGTTTGGGCCTTTCCGGTGTCGCTGAATGTGGGCTGAGTAGCAATGTAAAGTTGTACTGTACTACATAGGCCTTTTCAACATCAGCAATGCAATTGGGCCGATAGTTGTACACAATCTGGGTAAACTTGTTATTCTCTGCCCCGCTGGGCTGCAAATCTTTCCTAGGAGGGATGCATTAGGCTTAACAAGACAGGCTTTAAGAAATAATAAATGGGATGTAATATAAAAAATGGGCAGTAACTATAAAAAATGCACCAAACACATAATTAGTTTATAAAATATTACTTTTGGATTTTGAAAATTTTAATTTCATCAATTGTTGCTCGCGCAATGTTTCGTTTGATTTTTACGTAATACAAATTTATATTGAAATTGTATTTAATCTGACTAGAAATTTCAGTACAAAAATATTTCGGGTCCTATCAAAATGTGGGAAATTTTATTGAATTCTGTTTTATACTGTTGGTTGAAATTATTAATCGTTGTCCTAGCTAGAAAATGGGCTGTACTTTTAACAAACTGTAGATGGGATATAGTAAATTCCATTAGAGTTCAATATTGGGCTGTGCATTCTTACAAATCACAAATGGGCTATAAGTTCTCTGCCACACACTTGTGGGACTACTAAGTTGACGCGTATGCAAGGCTTTGTCAACTTATGGTCAACACACGGTTCTAGCAGCAGTGTTCGTTGGATGTCCTTCCAACGGATGTCGTGCTTCTTCTTCAATCTCGGATATTCTAGCTTCAACCGCCCAAAAAATGATTCCTCCCCCTGACATCCGGGGCGCACTGCTTTGAGGCTGACTTATGGGCCTACTAAGTTGACGCGTACTCAAGGGCTTTGTCAACTTAGTCAATATAAACAATTCTAGCTGCAGTGACCGTACGATGTCCATCCAACGGCCGTTGTGATTCCTCAACCTCTGGTCTTCTTGCTCCACTCACCCAAAGCAGCGCGGTCGTGCCGCCTGCTCCTACCTCCCGTGGTCAGGTGTGCTGCCGCGGAGGCCTCACCTCCCCCTACCACTCCCACCGCTGGCTAGGCCCTGCGGCGACGGCATCCTCACACTGCAGCCGAACCAGTGAACCCTCGTACTCTTCTCCGCGTGGGCATCCACTACCGCGTCTTCCCCGGCTCCGCATCGTACCCTTCCTAAGCCTCGCCGTCATCCACCGCCTTGGTGCTCTTAGCGCGGCGTGGTCAACATGGCCAAGGAATGACTTCCATCGGAAGAGTAGTTTACGTGGAGAGGCTGACAGCTTGGTCCACGGCCGCAACAAGGAATTGCCTCCTTATTAGGCGCAAAATAATTATTCCTCCACCTGACAGCAGGGACCCACCGGACGGGTCACCGTATTTCACAAAAAAAAACATTTCCCCCTTACTACTGGGACCCACCAGCTACATCTTCGCACGCAAGGAAGTGCGTCCATATTACGGGAAAAAATGATTCGCCCCCTGCCTGCTGGGACCCAGTAGCTACATCTTCGCACGCAAGGAAGTGCCTGACAGTTGGGACTCACCTGGTCGAAGTGTACGTTGCTTTGTCATTCTGGTTGTGAACGTGTACGTACATACTGGTCGATGTAGAGGCGCGCACTTGTCGTAGTAGAGGCGCACACGTGGCATGTACACGTACGTACAACGGCCAGGTTGCAAGAAAGAAAATACGGCCACGTACGTACATATGGGCGGGGTCTCGAACGCCTACTCACGGATACGTACAGCCAGGGCTCGTGTACATGGCTGGGTCGGAATGGAGAAACTGCATCGTCGTCGTGTTCATGGGAAGCCAACCGGCTGGGTCGGAACGGAATGCGTCGTCATGTTCATTGGGATCCAACCGGCTTGGACGGAACAACCGATGGAAACAAGGCATGGCGTACTGCAGAACGGAGGAAACAGCCTTGTGTTCGACCGGCCACGATCGAAACGGGATCCTGTTCATCGTGAGGGGTCTGGCGTACCGCAAAAAGAAGGAAACGGACTTCTGTTGGACCTCCTACGGTCAAAACGGGGTCCTGTTGACCGGGAGGGGTGTGGCGCACCGCAAAACGGAGGAAATGGACTTGTGTATGAGCGCTACGGTCAAAACGGGAGTCATGTTCATCGGGAGGGGTGTGGCGTACCGCAAAACGGGAATCCACGGGCTACTTTTCATCCACCGACGACCTCCTCCAGCCTGCAAGGGCTACTGTTCATCCACCGTCGACCTCCTCCAGCCTCCACCTGTGATTGTTCATCCACGGGCTCCTGTTCATCCAGCCTCCACCGCGCACTCCTCCACCGCCATCGCTCAACAAGCCCTTCCACGGGTCCTGCTCAACCACCCTCCATCGCCATCGCTCATCCAGCCTCCACCGCTACTGCTCAACCAGCCTCCACCGCCATCGCTCAACCAGCCCTCCATGGAGTCCTGCTCATCCAGCCTCCACCGGTCCTATTCATCCACCGCTCGATCGATCGTGGTACTGCTCATCCAGCGCGATGGCCTCTACTACCATGGGTTCTGTTCATCCAACCCCCCCACCACCAGTGAACTGTTCATCCAAACCCCCTCAACAACGCTCACTGTTCATCCAAAGGCAGCATCAATCGGCTTTAGTTAGCAGCAGTAGCGAAGGAATCACACTCGTGTTCAGTTAACAGCAAGGGAACGATCGATCGCTCGAGTTTAGTAATGCGTAGCCTGTAGTGCAATTGCTCGGGTTCAGTTAGAGCCCAACGCCTCGCTCGGGTTCAGTAAGAGCCCAATGCCTCACACACACGCGCGTACGTATGAGAGAAACGCGCATCGCTCGGCCCCTGACCACCTACCCTATCCGGGAACTCCCCGATATTTTCCTCGCCCTCGCTTCTACCACAGTTTTTTCCGTCATGGATGGCCCAAAGAATGTCATGCGGCTGCGTCTCCGGCCCGCCTAGGACGAAAAGCCCATTTTCTGTCATGAATTTTTGTCATAGAAGTAGGACCCCAGCACATCTATGGTGATAGCGGCATCTATGGTGATAGCGGGTTTTGTCACAATTATCGTCATAGAAGTGTCATAAGTATGATAGAATTTTTTTTCGTTCGGCCCAAAATGTCACGCATGTGTCTTTTTTTGTAGTGAGAGCAGTGCGACAGTGGCATAAGTAGTTCAAGAAGCAGCAGGAAGCAGCAAGTGCGGCAGCAGTAGAGTAGCAGCAGGTCAGCAGCAGTGGCAACAGAGAGGAGCAGTAGCTGGCCGGAGCTCGGACGACGTTGGAGACAGCGTGGTCGGAGCGCGGCATCTACGGCTTCTACTCGAGCTATCCAAGCGGTTGGGCGCACACAAGTGACCAATGGGTCACCGGAGCATCACCAGAAACGTGGTCGAGCGGCGATGAGCTTCAGCTCGCATGGCAATGGCGGCTAGGGAGAGCTATCGACGTAGGGAGCAGTGGGAAAACGTGAAGGAGCTCACAGCGGTGCTGTAGGGGGGTGGTAGCGGGCTCAGGGAGGCTTGTAGGCGCCGGATTCGTTGTAGACGGTGGCGGGGTCTGAGGAAGAAGAAATTGGCCGACAAGGCGAACGACAGAGGGGCTCCTGGACTCGACAGGAGGGCGCGAGGGTGCCGATCGCCGTGGTGGTGCACGCCGGTGACCACAAGGGCGCTCGGGTGAAAGGGGATCTGAGGAGGGGCGCGAGAGAGAGAGAGAGAGAGAGAGAGAGAGAGAGAGAGAGAGAGAGAGAGAGAGAGAGAGAGAGAGAGCGAGGTGGTGATATTTCGGGTGAGAGGGGGAGGAAGCTGATGAGGCCGAGGGGGCTCGGCCTTATCCCCTCGGGGCGTCGCCGCGAGGTGATCCGGCGGGATCTTGCCCCTGTAGTGACGGGGTCGGAGGCACAATGAGGGGAGGGGATCAACCGCTGGTGTGGGGGTTGGGCTGGGCCATCTCTAGTAGGCGAGGGAACAAAGGGGGCTCTCTCCTTTACCTTTTATTTCCCTTTTATTTATTTATTTAGTTTTATGTTTTATTTAGGTTAGGGCATCAAACCACTTTGCAAAAATGTTGGTTCACCACCAATATTAAGAAGTGAATATTTGTCACATGATCAACATTTTAGTTTTCAAGTTTGTGAACTTATGGATTTCACTTAGTATTTCAATTTGAACCAGATTGAATCTAAGCGGGATTTAGCAACAGTAAAAGCAGTGACATGGCATCATTAGCAGGGGATTACTGTAGCATAATTATCCGTGTGTCACACTAGTGCACTAATAAAAAAACCTTAAGAAGCGGAAGCAGGCAGTAGAGAAAAATAAATAAGGCAAATAAAGTAGTTCACTAACACAACCTTTATCTGAAAATATTAAAAGCGATGATAATTCAAGGGAAGACTTTGTCGATGTGAGCCAGTTGTAGAGCATGGCCTTTTTAATGTAGCAAATGTGCTCCAGCCCAAACTGAGCAACTCGAACACCATCCCAAGTCTGCAAGAATTGAAACATATATAATCCAGAATCATCTCCGCAAAAAACAACGAAAACATTAGTTTCACATAAATTTAAAAGGAACAGTTGAGGAGTATGGGGGACAGGGACTACAAGGAACATACCCATTTGGCTGAACTGGGACAACCACATATTTCAACGTAAACCATCAAGCATAGGAGGATTTAGCGGCTCATCATAACTTGAGCTACCTTCTCTCCACGCACGCTTGACATTTTTAACCATCCTCCTAAAAACCCTGTTTGTTTCTGTGATGCCAGGTTTATTGATCGAGTCAAGAACTTCGAACCTACTTTCCTTCACATTCAAGGAAACTACACAATAATGGCCAACACCATCCCTCGTCTCTGGCGGATCAAATGTTGTAAACAAGACCTATTGGAAGTAAAAATAAATAAAAGTATTACAAGAACAATAAACGGAACACTATAAAACCAACACACAAAAATGATTTGGGACACATAAAAACATTACTCACCATATGTTTTTTTGACACAGTCCTCAGCTTTTGAAGAGAACATCAATTTTACACTCCTGTCTACACTACCACCATTCCAAATACTTGTCTGCCAAAACAAAACCAAACAAGAAACCGTGTTGAAGCAAATAGGTCATCACACGAAAACAGAAAACATAATCAAACAACAAACAAAAAAGTTTTGCATGCTTACACAAATATGGTACGGGACAACCATCATTAGAGATCCTTTAAATTTATCTACCAGCAAAGATTAACCAACTCAGTTTAAAAAGCAACTTCGCCAATGGTAGTATCGACCAACTCAGTTTTAAAAGCAATCATGTCCCTTATTTTTTTGTGAAAAACTGAAACATAAGATACTTCAAAAATAAAAAGAACGAAAAAGGGCAAAAAATACGATTAGGAAATATATATTAACAAAACAATTTATAAAAAGCTATACTTCTTATTTTTGTCTCTACGGGCCCTGGTAACAGCAGTGTACAACTCGTTGTCCATTTTGAGAAGAGTTGGATCAATGCTTGACGGTGTCATAACAGGAAGTTCGTCATCTGCAATAAAAAAATAAGGAACAAATAAAAGATAAAGTTCACTTATCTAAAATATGAAGTTAAACTGTAAGATAAGGAAAATGTTCTAGCTAGAAACTATTATCAAAATCACCAATGAAAGAAGAAGTTCACTTATCATTAAACATCTGATGTAACTACCATAGTAATTTAAAAATTGAATGAGAAAAACTTCAACTTCACTGTTCGAAATAAAACACTTGCCTTCAGTGTCAGGGTCTTCATGCAATTGATCTTCAGAGCTAACAAAAACATTTTCTCAGCTAGGTTGCGACGAAACCACCACAGCCTCACTCGACTACCCTACTGTAGCAACATCAGCGTTTTCAGGATTTTCAATAGTTCGGACAACCGCAACATCCTTAGATAATTCAGCTACATGAGGTTCCACTCTAAATACATAAGGAACATCATTGGACGCCAGAAAAACAGGAGAACCAACAACACTATCAGTAGGAATGACATTCTCCAGCGGCTTTTCAATGTCATCAACATCTTCGTGCAGCATGGTGGGATTCCTGAGCTACAGAAGGTTTTGTACTGTGAACAACAACTGATACAGAAGCATTCACACTGTCACCACCAGCAGTAGCACAATCCCCCTGGTTCACATAAACATGGACAACACCAACCGATTGAGGAACTTCTACGTTTTCATCTCGAGGCTACAAAAAGTTTAAGAAAGCCACAATAACACAAATGAGTTAGGGGAGAATTAACATAACAACACACAGTTCACTTATGTAAAAGACTGCGGCCCACATATGTAAAAGAACTGCAATTCACTTATGTAAAAGACTGCATTCCACCTATGTAAAAGTACTGCAGTTCACTTATGCAAAAGACTGCAACCCACATATGTAAAAGAACTGCAGTTCACTTATGTCAAAGACTGAAGCTCACACATGTAAAACTATGCAGCTCACATATGTAAAAGAAATGCATCTGAGAGAATAGAAGAGCGTGCGTCTAGCTTATAACAAGAACAAAAATTTAGATTACAAACAACTAACAGAAAAAGTAATTCCACTAAACCTTATCAACTACAACATCCAGAGGGGACGACGCATCAGCCAAGTCCTCATCCTTCTCAGAGCGATCGTAGGAATCCTTCTGCACATCACAAGCAACTCGAGTCTACAAGCATAGAACAAACCAAAATGAAATAAGATGGTAACGACCAAACAAGGAAGAAACTTCAACTATGCACAAGCAGTACACATTTTACAATCGTGAGGGACACAAAAAATAAAATATAATGGAAAGAAAAAAATACAAGTTCAAGAAGAGAAGCACATAGAAGAACATGCATGCGAGAAGTGCTTATATCTGACCCACTCCATTGTCACTAGATGCATGAACACCAGCAAATTCCACTCCATCCTATAACAAAAACAAAGAGTGGAGCACTTCCACATAATACACAAAAAGTGGTTAAAAGGGACAAAAAACAGACAACATACATTATCAGCGCCAGCGCCGCCGCCAGCGTCCTGTCGGTTCATTTCATCCAAAATGTGCTCAACATCCTTCTCATACGGAGCGCATTTTTCTTCCTGTGAATGTTTCAAATAAGCGTACGAAGACTGAATATTCGTCACTGCAATCTTCAACCTTTCAACCACACCACAATCAAAGTTGTCAGCAGCAACAATATCTTCTTCACGAGGGCCATGGCCAGCAAGGAAAAATATAGCAACTGTCCTCAACCTGTCACCAGAGGTTGGCAACTCTTATGTTAACTTCAAAACCTTCAGAAGAAGCTCATCAATCTCCTCGTGTTTTTTTTGCCGCCAACAAATGTTTGTCCAGAAGAGCTTCTATTATCAAATCCGACGAGCCGTGAAACCATGAGCAGGCGGCGGCTCGTCATACACAATAAATAAAGCATTCACATAAAAAAGTGAAAGTATATATAAGAACAATGAAGTTCAAAACTCACATGACACATATGAAATTTAGAAGAGACAGAGTGATACAACTAAATAGGCAAACTAAATAAGAAAAAGAACAACCAACATACCAAAAGGAGGAGCCACACTTATAGGAGAAGACTCAATTGGTGAATTCACTTCATGGCCTGCCTTACCACCATGATCCTTGCAGCCTGTGGCACTCCGGCTCAAAGCGACCGGTTTACCATGCATTCCCAGCCCAGAGACCATGTCTTCTGGCAACACACAACATCTTGTTACAGAAACAACTTCTTTATTGATGCTAGCAGAACAAAGTTTACATTACAAAAGCTGTCGAGGCCAAGCGGCACACCCGGTGCGGCTGAACAATATGTACATTATTTAGTGAACATAAAGGGGCCTCGATCCGAACAACTACATGGCAGCAGAATAATGTCGTGGCGGAAGCTCCATATCATAGGGACACCGATGTGGACACGATCTAGACTCGAACAGCGCTCCTCTCCAACGGTATTTCCTCGAATCTGCATGACACGCCAGTCAGTACATTGAATGTACTTGCAAGCTCTCAACAGGCATAATCATAATGGCAAACAATATCATGGTATTTAACCAATTATTAATAATGCAACACTATATGTCAAACATGCTGTGATCATGCTCAAACATCCCTCGGGACAACTTACCAACCGTGATCATACTCGGATCACAAGCAAACCACCAACATGGTCTCTAACAAGAATAACTCGTGATCCTTACGGCGATCACGACCACGACCAATGTCTGGTCCCGAATACCTCGATGGCCTTTCTGCCATCCATCAACAATGCAAAGTTCATAGCTTAGTGTGCAATTTTTATTAAACGTTGACTCATGGTGGGAACTACTACGAGGTGTCCGTGACCGTCGACTCGGCTATCGATAGATTATACACTCTTCAGAGGTAGCACACTGTACCCACACCACGGAACCCATGGCCTCGCACTCCCATTCGGGTGGACCAACGACATTCCGATAAAACCCTTCCATTGCTATAGCACTCTCCCGGCCACTCCGACCCAATCCCCAACGGGCTGGTCCTGGGTGGCCCCGTGTCTACCAAAGACACCCCGAGCACCATCGTGGCCAAAACAATCCCACTCGAGGACTCGGTACCATAAACTCATCAATGAGCACACAAGATTATGCCTGCTTACCGGGCCAGGGCAAGTGAGGGAGTCCTGGATTAGGGGGTGTCCGGATAGCTGGACTATAGCATTTGGCTGGACTCCTGGACTATGGAGATACAAGATTGAAGACTTCGTCCCATGTCCGGATGGGACTTTCCTTGGCGTGGAAGGCAAGCTGGCGATACGGATATGTAGATCTCCTCCCATTGTAACTGACTCTGTGTAACCTTAACCCTCTCTGGTGTCTATATAAACTGGAGGGTTTTAGTCCGTAGGACGAACAACAATCATACCATAGGCTAGCTTCTAGGGTTTAGCCTCTCTGATCTCATGGTAGATCTACTGTTGTACTACCCATATCATCAATATTAATCAAGCAGAGTAGGGTTTACCTCCATCGAGAGGGCCCAACCTGGGTAAAAACATCCTGTCCCTTGTCTCCTGTTACCTTCCGCTTAGACGCACGCTTCGGGACCCCTACCCGAGATCCGCCGGTTTTGACAATCGACATTGGTGCTTTCATTGAGAGTTCCTCTCGTGTCGTCACCTTTAGGCCCGATGGCTCCTCCGATCATCAACAATGATGCGGTCCAGCGTGAGACTTTTCTCCCCGGATAGATCATCGTATTCGACGGCTTTGCACTGCGGGCCAATTCGCAGGCCATCCGGAGCAGATCGAAGCTACGCCAGCCATCAGGTCAGATTTGGAAGTTTGAATTACATGGCCGACATCCGCGGAGACTTGATCTTCGACGGGTTTGAGCTACGCCAAGCGCGCGCCTGCAGATCACACGATGGGCATGATCTAGCTCGCCGCGAGCAGTGCCACGAGGCCGCACTCAGTCTCCTCCGCCCTTAGCTCGGGCCGATCACGCATGTCGAGGACGGGTGGCTGGACACCGCCTGGGGCTGCAATCTCTACGGCGATCGAGCCAACACCATACCTGTCCTTTGGCGGCTCGTGACTCCAAGGTGCCGGACTCAACCTTCCGCCCCGCTAATCGAATCCGATTGGGCGCCGATCATGGAGTTCGCCGCCGCGGACATCTTTCAGCACTTGCCTTTTGGTGACATTCTGAATTCACTAAAGTCTCTCTCTTTATCAGGAGAGCCCTGGCCGGACTATGGTCAGCAAGGTTGGGACGCAGACGACGAAGAAATTCAAAGCCCGCCCACCACCCACTTCGTAGCCACTGTCGATGATTTAACCGACATGCTCGACTTTGACTCCGAAGACATCGACGGTATGTACGCCGATGCAGGAGACGACCAAGAACCAGCGCCTATAGGGCACTGGAAGTCCACCTCGTCGTATGACATATACATGGTGGATACCCCAAAAGAAGGGAACGGCGATGGAACAACGGAGGATGACCCCTCCAAGAAACAGCCTAAGCGTCGGCGTCAGCGGCGCCGCTCTAAATCCCGCCACAGCAAAAACAGCGATTCCGGCACGGGAGATAATAACACCCCGACAAAGGTTGAAGACAATCCCCTCCAGCAGGATTCAGCGCAGGAGGATGGAGAAGCCAACCCTCATGAGAGAGGGCAGACAAAGAGGTAGAGGACGATAATTACATGCCTCCCTCCGAAGACGAGGCAAGCCTTGACGATTTACTTAATTTGTCGTGCTGAGGATCCCGTCGAACAAGAGCGCTTTCAAACGCAGGCTTATGGCCACGGCGAGCAGCCTCAAGAAAAACAGCAACAGCTTAGAGCTGACTAAGAATTGCTAGCCGACGATGGACTGTTGTCCTTGCGGTCAAGAGTACGAACTCAACGCCTCCAAGAGCTACCTAAAACGCAGGCTGCTACCCGATTAGAGGAGGAAGCACCTAGACCTACATCACCAGCGCATGATGCGCCGATCGCCACCTCGTGGTCGCTGACAGAGAGGCCTATTGGCCCTCCACTCAAGACGCACCCCGGCGTCGCTCAAAGAATACAAAGGCACGGGGAAATGCGCCAGACCTGCGAGATATATTGGAGGATAGGGCAAGGCAAACAAGATCGATCTATGGATCAGGTGGGCGCCCCACAACACATGACGATAACCGTCATGCCGGATATGGTAAATCCGGCCGTGACGAACACATTAGAAAAAGCTCATTCGAGCTACGTCGTGATATAGCCCAATACAGAGTCGCCGCACACCCATTATGCTTCACAGATGAAGTAATGGATCATCAAATCCCCGAGGGTTTCAAACCCGTAAACATTGGATCATACGATGGCACAACAGATCCGGCAGTATGGATCGAGGATTATCTCGTTCATATCCACATGGCCCGCGGCGATGATCTACACGCCATTAAATACCTCCCAGTCAAGCTTAAAGGACCAGCTCGGCATTGGCTTAACAGTTTGCCAACCAGAATCAATTGGTTGTTGGGAGGACCTGAAGCCGCATTCTCGACAACTTCCGTGGCACCTATAATGCGACCACCGCACACCGATGACCTAAGCCACATAATTCAGCAGCGGAGGAATCGCCGGACAATTCGGACACGGTTCCTAACAAAGAAAAATCAAATAGTCGACTGTCCGGACGCAGAGGCCCTTGCAGCCTTCAAGCATAACATCCGTGACGAGTGGCTTGCCCGGCACCTAGGACAGGAAAAGCTGAAATCCATGACAGCCCTCACGACACTCATGACCCGCTTTTGCGCGAGAGAAGACAGCTGGCTAGCTTGTAGTAATAACATGACCAAGAGCCCTGGCAATTCGGATACCAAGGACAGCATTGGCAGGTCGCGTCGCAACAAGCAAAAGCACCGCACTAACGGCAACAATGCTGAGGATACAGCAGTTAATGTCGGATTCAGAGTCTATAAACCCGGTCAGCGGAAAAAGCCATTCAAAAGAAATACTCCGGGCCCGTCCAATTTGGACCGAATACTCGATCGCCCATGCCAGATATATGGCACCCCCGAAAAACCAGCCAACCACACCAACAGGGATTGTTGGGTGTTCAAGCAGGCATGCAAGTTAAACGCCAAAAACAATGACAAGGGGCTGCATAGCGATGACGAGAAGGAGCCCCGGCCGCCTAACAATAGGGGACAAAAGGGCTTCCCTCCACAAGTGCGGACGGTGAACATGATATACGCAACCCACATACCCAAAAGGGAGCGGAAGCGCACTCGTGGGACGATATGCGTTGGAGCCACGCCCTAAAGTTCAACCCATGGTCCTCCCGCCCGATCACTTTTGATCAAGGGACCACCCCACTAGCATCCACCATGGCGGATTCGCCGCATTGGTTCTAGACCCAATCATTGACGGATTTCACCTCACTAGAGTCCTTATGGACGACGGCAGCAGCCTGAACCGCTTTATTAGGATACAAAGGCAAAAAATGGGCATAGATCCTCAAGGATTAAACCGACAAAGACGACCTTTAAAGGCGCCATACCAGTGTAGAGGCCAATCATGCAGGATCAATTACACTTGAGGTGGTCTTCGATCCCGGATAATTTCAAGCGAGGAGTTAATCTTCGACATAGTCCCGCTCCGCAGCGGGCTATCACGCATCGCTTTCGACGAACCGCATTTGCAAAGTTCAATGCGGTGCCGCACCACGCATACCTCAAGCTCAAGATGCCAGGCCTCGAGGAGTAATCACGGTCAATGGAAACACCGAACGCTCTCTCGAACGGAGGAGCATACGGCGTTCCTCGGGCGGAAGTGCAAAGCAGCCTCTCAAGGCAATTCTCTAGTCCGCCATTAAACGTCCGACACCGCTGCGCGCCGAGTAACCTACAACAAGACCGCTGGCACGCTTTGAGCATCGCGCGAGTAATGCGGCCCCAACCCCAGCCATCGCGAAATTGCGAAACCAATACTACGCTGCACATAACTATGCTCGGAAATACCATGGGCATAGAGGAGGGCACGACCACGGCATGCCCAAAATGCGCTCAACCGCACTGGGGCCCCGATTTTGTCATTCTTTTTCTTACTTTCAGACTCCACTTTCCGAAGGCCTGTCCGCAAGATAATCACCGAACACACGATGCAACAGCCAGGGACGCAGAAGGCTACGTCAAGTGTCCAGGTGGTCTCTATAACGAGCAGTATACTTGTTTCACATATAATCCCGCAGCTCGCCCCTGGAGGGGGACATGTCAAATAGTCCCATCTCTTGCTTATCACACTATTTGTATCGTTCTGCTTTTTCCGCAAACTTTTCGAATAAACAATACATAGCTTTTGCCTATTATTGCATTCCTTATTTATATATATATATATATATATATATATATATATATATATATATATATATATATGTTCAGTTATGACATTATGCAACCGTAAACTTTGGTACGGCCAATACACCGAGGGCTTATGTACTTGAATATGGTGTGAGAAGTCCTAACACTCTCATGAGTGCGGCACCCGAACTTAAAACATTATATGCATCGGCTCCAATCATGTCTTGGGTCAATAGTTGGGTTTGCCTGCTCCCATGTTTTGGTACCTTACGTTCGTTATATCGGCTAAGGTAGCACTGGGAGAACCCCTGCGATTGTGCCCCGGTTGAGCTGGGCTAAGCACCTCAGTTGAGAAAGCTAAAACTAACCGTCATGATAGGGCGAGAGCTGGTCGCTATTCGAGAGGTTTTCAAGTACCTAAAGACTTATGCCGCTTAGAGCGAGGAGTCGGCTTTGTACGACCTAGGCGTGGATAGCGCCCCGAACTCGGTCTTCCGAATACTAGGGGCTTCGCTGAAATTTGAAATTATAGAATTCTATGGCTAAGTGAGAGTGTTCAAGCATTATAGTCTGATTGCCTTGTTAGTTGTGTTGAGCGCCTCCCTCGAAGGACCCAATAATGGGAAAAAGAGCGCCAAGTTTATCCCGAACACCCCAAAGACTCATGGCATGGGGGCGTGAAGCGACGACTCGCCATCTCTCAATTTTGATAAACGGCCGCATGAAGGTAATATTTTAAATTCAAAAGCGTTGTTTAGCGATATGAACAAGTTTTCAGCGTACATGATCACAAATGCGAGTTTACTAAAAATTACATCTTTGGAGCACTCATCCGCTATAAGGCGGGCACCCTTCAGACGCCTCATAATACATCTCGGCTTGCGATGCTCCTTGCCTGGCGGTGGCCCGTCCGTCACAAGCTTCTCAGTGTTCATCTTGCCCCAGTGCACTTTAGCACGGGAAAGGGCCCTATGGGCACCTTCGATGCATACAGAACGCTTGATGACTTCAATCCATGGACAGGCGTCCACCAGCCACCTCACCAGCCAGAAGTAGCTCCCAGCCATGGCTTCCCTAGGCCACAGCCGGACTACGAGACCCTTCATGGCCTGTTTGGCCACTTTATGGAGCTCGACCAGCTACTTCAGCTGGTCGCTCAACGGCACCGGGTGTCCGGCCTCAACATACTGAAACCAGAACACCTTCTCCGTCGAACTCCCCTCCTCGGCTCGGTAGAATGCGCAGCTTCGGACACACTGTGGGGAAGATCTGCGAATGCTCCTGGAGAGCTCCGGACTCGGGTAAGTAACAAGTAATTCACTTTCACGTGCTTGCTTTGCATAAAGAATGTCTTACCCGCCGCTATCTTCTTCATCGCCTCAATTTCCTGGAGGGCTTTTTGGGCTTCGGCCTTAGCAGATTTGGCGCTCTCAAGGGCTGAGGCGAGCTCGGACTCTCAAGTCTTTGAGTCAAGCTCCAACCTCTCGTGTTTTTCCATGAGAGCCTGGAGCTCTCGCTGCACCTCCGCCACTCGCGCCTCCTGCTTCTCTCGCTCGGAGCGCTCCACGGCCGCATTGTTTTCGGCCTTGGACAGCGCTTCCTTCAGGGTTTCCACCTGGGTTGTGGCCCCTGTAATACCCATGTTGGTCCTGTCATTTTTTGCAACCACAACTTTTTTATATACTTACATAAGGTATTACTTACCTTCCTTGTCCTCGAGCTGCTTCTTGGCAAGGCCGAGCTCATTCTTGACCGCCGAGGCTCGCTTCAATGCATCGACCTCCACTTGTCCCGGGCGGCAGAGGTCAGCAAACACACTCGCATTCCCATATTGACATACTTATGTTAGACTCTGCGTAGATATTTTTGATCCTCGCCCGCTTTTCTTTCCAACACCAAACTGAGCATCAGGGCTACTATCTATGCGGTAATATTTTTACATATCTTAAATACATACCTCAAAGCCTGTTAGAAGGCTAGCACAGCCAGTTAGTCCACTCTTAGCGGATCGAACCTTCGGATCACCTCACTCATAGTAGTGCGGTACTCCTCGTCGATGGAGGCGCCTTAAGCACCTCCAGCAAATTATCCGTGCCTCCAGCTTGACGGGAGGTCACCGCGCCGTAGGCTTGCCCTTCTTACGTGGGGGCCGCCTGCCGGACTCTGGAACCACTGAAGGTTCCGGTGCAGAGTCCGGCCCGGGGCCGGACTTAGCGCCCTTTGGGTTTTTCCCCTTTTCGCATGGAGTCCGGGAGGTTGCCTTGCGGCGCCTCCAGGACCACCTCCTCCTGGCTTGGCCCCTTTTGGGACTCCACCTCGGCATCATCCGCAGTGCGAGGAGAGGAGGCGACCGGAAGTGAAGTGCTATTCACATCTGACGAACCCAGGGATCCGCTCGTTGAAGCGTCGAGCCCGGCCTTGGGCGGACTGCATGATTATATTCGCGCCGAAGGTACTGTGCAATGAAGGAACGCCATGAGTTACTCTGGTATCTGGATACTTAAAATTTCACCAGGGGCTTGGCCCTGGGTGGACACTCTTCTTCACCATCGTCGGCGTTGGTGGAGTAGTCCAGAGGGAGGGTCCTTCCCTTCTTGGACCCTCCGGCCCCCCCAGTTGGGGCGGCCTTCATTTTCTCTCTCTCCACGGGAGAGGCCTCTCTTTCCTCCTCATCGCCTTCACGGAGGATCCGCCGGAGTCATCGGACGATGAGTCCGACATCACTGGCGCCGCTAACTCCTTCGAGTTCCCGTGGCCTTCTTCTTGGTTTCTTCTCCGCACCACGTAGGTGCCGGAACCAGAGCCCCATCAAGCGCGTCCGCTGGTCTTCGGTAAGGGAGCCGACGGTCAATCTGCCCGGACCTCCTCTGCCAATCTGTCAAAGGTAAGGGAGTTTAGATCCCGCATAGAGTCAAACTATGAAAAACAAGTGTCCCAGAAGGGAAAAATAGCTTACCGCTTGTCTTGATGTCAGGCGCTGAATCTGCGATCCTCGGTAGCGGATGCGGGAGCCTCGGCGCTTTGAACAAAGACCTTCCTGCATATTTGTATGTAGTGTCAAAGAGCCTCGCCAGGGTTTGGTGCCGTGGCCGGATCAAACTCCCACAAGCTGAAAGCCCGTTGTTGGCACGGGAGGATCCGCGGATGAGCATGACTCTGACTATGTTGACGAGTTTGAGCTTCTTGCTCACAAGGTTTTGGGCGCAGGTTTGGGGTCCGGACAGCTCCTCCGGATTACCCCATCGACAAGCTCATCGGGCGTTCTGGGAACGGGTACCCAGACTTGCTCGCATGCGCCTGCAGCGTGGCTCAAGGGTGGCCCAAGACGCCCATCTCCACAAGACAAGCTCAAGACCCTCGCGAGGGGCCAGATTACATGGGGCGGACGACAAGAAGCTTCCTCAGGCACGGCCTCACCAGGCTGGCTCGCGAGGAGGCGAAGAGATCAAGGCGATGTACCTCACGAGGTGCCCATGACGCAAGCCATGACGACCAAGGGTGCCAGGCGGGCGCTAGCCCGCGCAGTGTCCTCATTTCCACTTTGGTGCAAAGGGGCAAGCGCAGGCGAGAGCATCAAGCAAAGGCAGCCGTTTCGGTGCAACAAGACCAAGACCATCACAACGACAGGAAGGAGGTCATCATGGAGCTCAAGCCGGCGTCATCGTCAGAGCCTCTGACAGGCGAGGATCAACTTTAGTCAGGATAAGTGTACTAGATGTTCCCCTTCAAAATGGCCAATTGCTGGCGCCCTTCCCGCTCAATATTTGGGAAGAGCCCAGGGCCTTTTCCTATAAATAGGACTAGCCAGCCACACGGTAGAGGCATCTGGGAGGATCGAGGAAGGACCCGGAGTCCAGAACAGAGCTAGAGATCAAGCAGTCCAGAGAGAGAGAGAGAGCGATCGAACTCCCTTTAGCAGTTCGTCGCACCGGCCAAGAACAGACCCTCGCGAGGCTGTTCTTCCTTGTATTGTTCATCATCAGCCCCTGACGCAATCCACCACACCACACACTGGAGTAGGGTGTTACACCACAATGGTGGCCCGAACCAGTATAAACCTTGTGTCTCTTGAGTTGCTCTTCTTGTAGTTTAGATTCTTGCGTGGCGACGAGGTGCAGGTAGGTAGGGGGTGAGATCTCCGCATGCACCCCAGAGTTCGAACCTAGAGGGTCTGCCGGAACCCGAAATCCGACATTTGGCGCGCCAGTTAGGGGTGCACCGGAATCCGTCTTCCGCCGCCCTATTCTACGCCGCCCATCGCATCCATGTCGGATGCTCGTCGGGCTCAAGGCCGAAGCGCCGCCACTCGCCACCCGCGCCCGCCAGATAGTCCCCTGCCGATGGCCTCCTCGCGTTCCACGTCGCCGTCATTAACGCCGCCACCGCCCGGGGGAACGAAAGCAGTAAGCATCGCCCCAAAGATCCGGGTCCGTGAGGCGCGACGGCTGCATCACTACTCCTTCACGCCCCAGCTGGTTCTTGTCTCGCTGGCTCTCCGCTACCCCATGGAGGCTCGAGCGCGCCATCACGGCAAACGAGCTCTCGCGCATACCGCTTGCCGACGACGCTTCACGAAGAGTGGCTCGACCACGCCGCTGAGCTCGCCCGCTGCCGCAGGGGGCTCCCCGCCCTTCCTTCTCGCAGATCACCGCGCCTTTTTGCTGGCGATGAAGCACCGGGCGCCACCACCTCCCCCTCAAGATAGCGCTTGGCCCTAAGGCGTGCGGCCCTCGGGCGGAACCCACTCTGTCTCGCGCACCAGCCAAGCAAAGCAAGAGCAGAGCTGTCAAGAGGTCACTCGCCCTCAAGAAGCTGCCCGAGTGCTCCTCGTGACCGCCTGCCACGATCAAGGCCCCCAAGATTCAGACGCTAAGACCCTGACTGCTCCCAGCGGCAGCACATGGGGACCCACAAGACCAGGCCCTTCGTCACCAAAGGCCCCCTCAGGCCACAAAGAGGCTGCCACGCCACCACCGAAAGGCGCAAGTCCCCCGGGTCTTCAAGTTCAAGCCAGACCTGCTCCTCGCCACGACGGCACGGCCGACTTCCTGGAGTTCCTCCAGCTCTACAATCTGGGAATCAAGCCGCCAATGGGGACGAGAAGGTCATGGCGAACTGGTTTCATGGCGCCAAGGACGGTGCCCGCACTGCTCCTCGAACTCGGCTCTCGCACGATCTCCTCCCGGGATGAGATGCGCACTGCTTAATCGCCAACTTCCAAGGCACTCATGATCGCTTCCCGCCGTGAGCGACATGCGCCACATCAAGCAAAGAGCCAGGAGAAACCCTCAGAAGTACATCTAGCACTTCAACAACGCACGCCTCAAGATTCCTAAGGTGACCGAGAGGCCATCATCTCAGCCTTCTCCGACGGTGTGCGTGACGCCAAGATGAAGGAGGAGCCGGCGATGCATGAAGATCTGTGCACATCCTTGAGCTGTTCAACTTGGCGACCAAGTGCGCCAGGCTGAGGAAGGACGCTTTCCTCCTCGAGCTGCCAGCCGCAGACTGTAAGAGAAGAAGCCCAAGGTCAAGGACATGAAGCGCAAGGGGCTGCCGTGCTCAAGGCGGAACTAGATACCAAGCGGTAGCGTAGATCAGCCCGAAGTCTTCCAAGGGCAGCCAGCATCAGTGTACCACGACCTCCACACCCACAACACCAACGAATCTCAAGAACTCCGAGCCAGGCGAGAAGGGCGAAATCGGTCGACGCCCGATGGAAACGATCGCAAGCACGGCCGAGGAGGAGGAAGAAACGCAGACGCTGGAAGACTGCTGCCCTCGCCAAGGGTGGCGCGACCACCGGGCAAGGACCGGGCTGGCAGGATCAGCCTCATGAGGGAGGTTGGAGGGACCCGCCTCGCGAGGGAGGCTGGAGGGATCAGCCTCGCGAGGATCGCCCGCAAGGCAACACAGGCCTCCCTCATCTTCCACCGCAGCCAAGGAGAAATGAGGACCATCATCAGGACGAGGGGGCTGGTGGCTTCCAGGAGCCGCGCGCGATCGCTTGCATCCTGGGCAGAGCTCAAGCCCCAGCCTCTCAGTGCATCTTCAAGCAGTTCGCCCGCGAAGTGAATGCAGTCCTCCTGCTCGAGGCCACACGCCTCAGTGTGGTCGCGGCGCCATCACGCTCAGCTCAACGGATCAGCTCTGGCAGTGCGGCCACACCGAGTCCTCCCGATGCTTTGTTCTCCAATCATCGCGAACGCAAGTCACCAGACCCTCATCGATGGCGGAGCAGGCTCAATGCCCATCCGTAGAGACATTCAACAATCTCTAAGTGCCTTACAATCAGCTTCAGCCAACCAAGCCTTTCTCCGAGTCACCGATGGCTCCACAGCCCGATTGGCAGGTCCGCCTCCTGTCACCTTCGGGCGCGCGACAACTACCAGACCGAGCTCATCGACTTCGACGTCGCCCACATTCGCCTGCCATACAATGCCATCCTCGGGTACCCAGCTCTAGCCAAATTCATGGTCGTGACCCATCACGGATATAACGTCCTCAAGATTCCAGGAAGCAGCGGAGTCATCACGGTGCCTTGTGAAGAGAGAGACGCGGTGTGCTCCCTGGAGCGAGCTTTTCAAGCCGTGACGCTTGAAACCTGCACCTGCACGCTGTGTGCTCCTGGCCCGACCCTCGAAGGCAGGCCCTCAGATCCGCTGCTTAGGGGGCACCTCCTTCGTCGCATAGGAAGGCGCGCGGGCGCCTCCTCGAGCAAGGCTCGGGGCTCTCTCTCGAGGGCCACCGACCTTGCTAAGGTCACGAGGGAGGCGCTTGGGCACCACTTGAGCGAGGCAAGGAGGGCCAAACCTCCGGAGTTCGCCACCAGATCATTGAGGAGCTGCAGGAGTCAAGACTCATGAGTGGCATCCGCCGCCACTCCGCCGTAGCTCCCCATCCAGCGAGGATGGTGGGCTGCATGATCCAGATCGACATACCGGGCTCAATCGAGCCGCCTCTCAGAGTGCCTCCGCCCTCGCGAGTGGGGGGCATTGTGAAGGTCCACCCACAGCCACGCTCAGATGCCTTACGGTTTGTCAACGCGGCTGCCACACGCCAAAGACCTCGTAAGGAGCATCCTGAGGCTCAAGAGGCCAAAGGCTCCGAGTCCTCGCGGAGATGGAGATGGTCCGCGAGGAGCCACTAGCCTCCGAGCCCCCCGAGGCTCCCTGGCCTGGGGCTCGTGAAGATCAGCTTCCGCGGATCACAAGGCCCGCTACTTCAGCATCCTTCAGATTCAACGCTATCAGTGACATCCTTCGAGTTCCATTTTCAGCCGGAGCACCCCCAAGGCTGCATCATTCCCGTGCCGCGGGTCCGCCCCCGCAGCGGTATCCTTTTGCTTCATGTTCCTAGCTTACTTTGTTGGGGCGCCCGGCTGCATTATCCCCAAGTCGCCGCTGCCAGACTCCAACACGCCGCCTTCCCTCGCACCTATCTAAATGAACTTGCTTTTCGTGATTAACGGTTCGACCTAGTCACCCGCCGATTGACACCAACCGATGGAGCTGCTCCCCAACGCACGATGCTTGTGCATGGGGCCGCCCCCGCAATGCCGATAAACCTGAATGGCTGAGCTCGCCGCTGTAGCCTCAAGACGGCGCCACCTCGTCAGCCTTCAAAGACTCGTCACCCTCCAAAGCAGCCAACGGTGATCGTCGCTTGTCATGGCGGACTCTTGTTCTTCTTGTGGTGAGCCCGCAGGATCCCTTCATGAGCAGCGCCAGCGTAGGCCCTCACGGGCGTCTTTCTTCACTCGTCCGCCAACCGCTTGCACGCTAAAGGGGGGGTACCGAGCATCGCGACCATGGGCTCCTACTCGCTCTCCAGCCCTCACCGGGCCTTGTCCACGGCATCGCGACCTGGCATACCAGCGACGGCTAAGACCCGCCGAGGGCCGGACCCGAGGACGAGAGCGAAAGGGAGCAAAGGCGAGAGGGAAGAGGCATCGCGGACCTCGCCAGTAACCTCGCTCGCCGATGCGCCGGACCTAACGCCACACCAGGAAGCGGTTCCTGACTCCCGAGATAAGTCATCCTCCGAAAACACTAGCTATCGCAGCACCGACCTCGCACCTAAGGCAATCCTGTTAGCAACGCCGCCGCCCTTTCTCACCGAATGATGGCTGCTTGAGCGCTAAGGGGACCTCCTGAGCATCGCGACTCAGGGGCTCTTACTGGACCTCGGGCCGCTCACCTCCTGGCCTTGACCACGACATCGCGACCTAGCATACCAGCGACGGCTGAAGCCTGCCTTGGGACCGGGACCTGTCGATGCAGAGCATCAAGCCCTCATGAGGTTCGAAAGGAGGAACTAAGCTAAGAGGGAATGAGCATCTCGCACTACTTCACGACAAGGATCATATTAACAAGCAGAACCACATGCACCTTACAAGCACCCACGGGGCACGTTTTTTGATTCCTCGTAGGGAACAGAGGGAGCATATCCTAAAGAACGCTAACTACACGCGCCTCCGCAAGAGACGCCATCCTCAACAAGGTCACAGCACCGCGCCAACCTCATCCAGATCGAGGAGGCGGCGGCTCGACGAGCCTGCCTTCGCTCCGAGAGCGACGCAAGCTCGGGGCTCAGCTGCCGCCGCCGTCTCGGGCTGCGAAGAGCTCATGAGTCGCTGGATCCTCCGATGCCTCCGCCTCCTGAGGAGTTGCTGAGGGAGCGATCGGCGGGCCTGGTCCTCACCGCGGCAGGGCCCCGACCACCTCTCTCGGGGCAGCACTCCACCGCGCCCTTCCGCATCAAGACCTTGAAGAGCATCATGGAAGCGCTTAGTCGCACCTGTGGATCGCGAGGGCGCCTCGTCCCCGCAGACTGGGCGATCTCGCCCCAGCCTCGAGTCATGAAGACCTTGCCCGGAGCGACGACAGCGACCTCCGCTTCGGTCGCGAGGGTGCTGCAGCCGGCGTGCTGCAACCAGAGCTCCAAATATCCCCCCTGCAGCATCGCGAAGGCGAAGGAGGGAGGAAGGCGAATCCAAGACCGAGGAGGCATGGCGGCGTGGAGCACAAACTTGGGAGGAGCCCTCTGATGGACTCAGAGGAACAACGCCAGATCAGCCGGGACTCTGCCGCCAGGCGCGGCGGCGTCTGTCCATGGCGCCGGCAACAACTCCTTCAGTGGCCCTCAATGCGGGCGCATAAGGGCAGCGGGAAACCCGGCGGCGGTCGTTCGCACTCAGGCCTCGACACTCTCCTGCCGGGCGCTCATCTCGACGCAGATAGGGCTAGCTGCTTTTCGGGCGGAAGGGTCGGGACCTCTCGGGAGCCTTTCCTTCTTCCACGGAGAACCGGCGGATCGGAGCCATTGCCGCAAAGTGGAGCAAGGGATGGAGAGGAAGGAGGAGCAAGAAGAGATGGACTGAAGGGCACATGCCGCTCTTACGATAGCCGAAGGCCAACCGTCGATTTCCACGATCACAGTAATCATGACCCGCTTTGCATGCGTGGACATGTCAATTCGCGGCAGCTTGCCGAGGCGCTTGGGAAGCAAGGACGCCCACGCCCAATCAACCGCCATGCGACGCCTAAGGCCGCAGGCTATTAGGGGCCATGGCGCCGCACTTGCCCCTTCGCTTCTCCTAAGCCAAGTCCAGCACGCCTTTGGGCCCGGGGCTACTGCCGGTGTTCGGGAACGGGGTACCCAGACTTGCTCGCTCGCGCCTGCGGCGTGGCTCAAGGGGTGGCCCAAGACGCCCATCTCCGCTGCACAAGCTCAAGACCTCGCGAGGGGCCAGAGCCTCATGGGCGGATGACAGAAGCTTCAGCACGGCTCGCCAGGCTGGCTCGCGAGGAGGCGGAGAGATCAAGGCGGGGTACCTCACGAGGTGCCCATGACGCAAGCCATGACGCCTAGGGCGCCAGGCGGGCGCCAGCCCAGCAAAGGTCCTCATTTCCTCTTTGGTGCAAAGGGGCAAGCGCAGCGCGAGCATCAAGCAAAGGCAGCCATTTCAAGGCAACAAGACCAAGACCATCACAACGGCAGGAAGGAGGTCATCGTGGAGCCCAAGCCGGCGTCATCGCCGAGCCTTTGACAAAGCGAGGACCAACTTTAGTCAGATAAGTGTACTAGATGTTCCCTTCAAAATGGCCAATTGTCGGTGCCCTTCCCGCCAATATTTGGGAAGAGGCCTGTCAGACTCTCGATTCTGAGTCACACCGATCTAGCATGTAACACCTCATATCACTTTGCGGCCTCACGCACGATATTCCCACGGTGTCGCCTTACCATGGCCCGGACCGCTTATGCCTTTTGGCTCACGATATGATAGTGTCGCTAGCATCCATATGATGATCATAGTTAACTAACAGAGGTTAATTAGTCACCCTAACTAAAAATTAGTCGTACCAGCCCCACTCGCTCATTGACCCACACGGTCAAATCAAGGTCAACTGGGGGGTTGACCCGTCAATCCTGCCGCGAGGCCGAACGCGCGGAGGGTTTCGATCGCCGCCCGGCGACCATTTGGGCGGCGGAGACTACGGCGAGATCCAGCGCTCGTCCGCATCGTCTGGAGCAAGTGGAAGAGGCGGGGACGGCCGGAGCTCGCCGGAGCGGAGCTCGGGCAGCGGCCGGAGTTCGGTGGCGTGCGGGCGCAGCGGTGCGGAGCAGGGCAGTGGATGCGGAGGGCCTCTATGGCCTCCGGGCGTCACTAGGAACACGGTGACGCGCGTGGGAGTGGCTGGCTCGGGCTCTGGCCACCGTGGCGCCATGGCCGGCGGCGAGGAACTTGCGGGCGCGGTGGTTGAGCTAGCTAGACGGGGCAAACGAGCACGGGGAGGAGGGGAAACGAAGTAGAGCTCACGGCGGATCCAACGAAGGCGTCAGCGAGCTCGGGGAAGCACTGGTGCGGCCGGAGCGTCATCGGCGATCTCGGGCAGCCGGTGACGAAGGCGATGGCGATGGCGGCGTTCCAGGGCCTCCCGCGTCGCGTGGCTCGACTGAGAGGTAGCAGACGGCGGCGCGAAGCTCGTGGGCACGATGAGAGAGCGAGGGGGAGGCGGTAGCTACGGCTACGGCGAACGGCGGCGACGGCAGCCGCTCGGCTGTGAGAGAAAGAGCGAGGGGGAGGGAGCAGAGGACTGGGGAGAGTGAGAGGGGTTCCGGGGCGGCGCGTGGCGTCGTTCCGGACGTCCAGGCATCGGGGGGAGGACAGGCAGGCAGGTGTCGTGGCGGCACGGCGGTGCGCACGCGTCGGCCACACGCCCCTGGCCTCCTGGCGGGAGGTGGAGGACGACTGGCATTGGCCAGTCGGCTGGGCCGGCCAGCTGGGCTGCACAGTGCCAGGCCTCAAGTGAGCACAGGTAAGCATTTTTCCCACTTTTGTTTTCTGTTTCTATTTTTCTGACATTTGTTTTGATTTAAATAAAATACCAAATCATTTTATTTTCTTATGCCAATTTTTGCAGGAGCTAGTGGTATTATTCCAGAGCTCCTTAGTAAATGGCATAATTTTTGGACAATATCTTACATATATAACGATATATATCCAAAGCAAATAATTATCAGATTAATTCCAAATGCCCAAAATAAATATTTATGAGCTCCTGAAAATATTGGTTTGATTTTTATCTCTGTCCAATATTTTCAGAGAGCAACATGAGCATTTTCTTGGACCTTTTTGGAGCAATTTTTATTTGGGTCATTTCCAAAATGATTCTGAGGGTTTCACAAATCCTCAATTCAAATTTAAATGAAATTTAAACATGATGCACACATGACCAGCTAGTCCAGGTCATACCAGAACTAGGGATGTGACAAGGCCTAGGGCCTTTTCCTATAAATAGGACTAGCCACCCACACGGTAGAGGCATCTGGGAGGATCGAGGAAGGACCCGGAGTCCGTAATGAGCTAGAGATCAAGCAGTCCAGAGAGAGAGAGAGCGATCGAACTCCCTTAGCAGTTAAATCGCACCGCCAAGAATGCAGACCCTCAAGCTGTTCTTCCTTGTATTGTTCATCATCAGCCCCTGAGGCAATCCACCACACCACACACTGGAGTAGGGTGTTACACCACAATGGTGGCCCGAACCAGTATAAACCTTGTGTCTCTTGTGCTGCTCTTCTTGTAGTTTAGATCCTTGCGAGGCGACAAGGTGCAGGTAGGTAGGGGGTGAGATCTCCGCGTGCACCCTACAGTTCGAACCTAGAGGGTCTGCCGGAACCCGAAATCCGACAAAGCCCGTCTCTTTCCCGGAGGTGAGTCGTGTAGGGAAGCCAGATCGGAATTCGGGGGCCGCTGCCCATTCAGGGTCATGCGGCTCGGTGATGTAGAACCACCCCGATTGCCACCCCTTTATGGTCTGCACGAAGGAGCCCTCGAGCCATGTAACATTGGGCATCTTGCCCACCATGGCGCCTCCGCACTCCGCTTGACGGCCGCCCACTACCTTCAGTTTGACATTGAAGGTCTTCAGCCATAAGTTGAAGTGGGGCTGGATGCAGAGGAAGGCCTCGCACACGATGATGAACATCGAGATATTGAGGATGAAGTTCGGGGCCAGATCGTGGAAATCCAGGCCGTAGTAGAACATGAGTCCCGGACAAATGGGTGAAGTGGGAAACCTAGTCCGCCAAGGAAGTGGGTGAGGAACAACACCCTCTCATGGGGCCTGGGGGTGGGGATGAGCTGCCCCTTGTCGGGAAGCCGATGCGCGATGTCATTGGACAAGTATCCGGCCTTCTTTAGCTTTTTAATGTGCCCCTCCGTGACGGAGGAGGCCATCCACTTGCCTCCCGCTCCGAACATGGTTGAGAAGGTTGAGGTGGGATGTGCGGACTTGGGCGCTGGAGCTCGAGTGAGCGAAAATGGATAAGCGAAGGAGGAAGAAGGCGTAGATGGAAAAGGTGGATCCTTATCCCCTTATATGGGCGGACAAAACTATGTGCCCCCACCAGCCTGGTAAAACTCGCTTAACTCCCAAGCGCCGTAAATTAATGGCACGGTTGCGTTACCCACGCCCGTATTGATGAGAATCCCGGAATAAGGGGACACGATCTCTGCTTCAACAAGACGTGCCAAGGAAACCGCCTCGCTAAGTGCGCTGAGGTGGGATAGTAAAAACGTTTCGAATAAAGGCTTGGTCGTGGTGTCACGCTGCGAAATACGTCAGCAGATTGGATTTGTGTAGATATTATTCTCTCTACGGTGGTATGTGGAAATTATTTTGCAGAGCCGGACACTATCCTTGTGTTCAAAGTCTTCTATGAAGTATTCGGAGGAGGAACCCGCCTTGCAATGCCGAAGACAATCTGCGCGCCGGACTCGTCGTCATTGAAGCCTGGTTCAGGGGCTACTGAGGGAGTCCTGGATTAGGGGGTGTCCGGATTGCCGGACTATAGCCTTTGGCCGGACTCCTAGACTATGAAGATACAAGATTGAAGACTTCGTCCCGTGTCCGGATGGGACTTTCCTTGGCGTGGAAGGCATGCTTGGCGTTACGGATATGTAGATCTCCTCCCATTGTAACCGACTCTGTGTAACCCTAACCCTCTCCGGTGTCTATAAAAACCGGAGGGTTTTAGTCCGTAGGACGAACAACAATCATACCATAGGCTAGCTTCTAGGGTTTAGCCTCTCTGATCTCATGGTAGATCTACTGTTGTACTACCCATATCATCAATATTAATCAAGCAGGAGTAGGGTTTTACCTCCATCGAGAGGGCCCGAACCTCGGTAAAAACATCGTGTCCCTTCTCTCCTGTTACCATCCGCCTAGATGCACAGTTCGGGACCCCCTACCCGAGATTCGCCGGTTTTGACACCGACAGCAAGCATGGCATAACCTTCCCTAGTTGGAGGCACCGACCAGAGGCCATGTCAATGGACCGAATCAAGGCCTTCCCAAAAATGCAAATGTGGTTGCACTGGGAAAGAAACTCGATTCAGCGGCACCATGACCCAGTCAACAGTATATTCAAGTTGAGTTATATTCAGGTTCAACTTTAAAATGAAAATGACCAATGTCATAGTATGCCGTGATATGCAAAACTACACATGCATCCCATAATAATAATAATGACCGATGTCATCCATATAAACACCAAGCATAAACATCAACAACTCATATTACTTTTCTGTTCAAAATGACTCACAACTTAACCAAAATATTTAGCAACAAGTTTTATTAATTTCTCACGCAAGAAAGTAACTCCGATAAATTTCTCATATGCTTAACAAAAAGATTCACTATCAACAACTCTTAATTTCTTTATCAACTAAGTTGGGTTCAAACATACTATAAGACAAGTAAAATGATTAAACAAGTATTTAACAGAATATTTTCTAGCAAATTTTTATCAATTTATGTATGCAAGAATAAAACTTTAAATAATTACTAACATGCATAACAAAATCATTTCTAACATCACCACAAATAAATCTTAACTAGCTCTACCCACTAACTAGTTTCTATCATTCTGTAAAATCTAGTATAATAACTAACAAATATTTAACAGAATACAAATAACACAATAGTTATTTAAATGCATGGATTAATCATTTCATTCAAGTAAGAAAATCACAAATATTGAAAGGACACCATGAAAATGTTGTTGTGGCTTGCCTTCGTGCAGATGAGGTTCACAAGCCTTCTGGTGATCCTCAAGACAAGCCTCACCCTCCGAAAATAAATTTAAACACAAAAAGCAAATATCAAGAACACTTCTGAAAATCACCAGAAATTCTAAAAAGCTCAGAAAAATCTCATATTTGTTGAGCTGCTAGATTTCTTTTCAAAGAACACAATGCAAAAAGAATCAATTCATTTGGACTTATGGTTGAAGAGTTATAACTGTTTGAAGTTCTTTGGAATATAAATGATTTTGAATTTAAATAAACAGCTGAGGGGGGGGGGTGACGTCGAAGGCGTAAAACCTCAGGGCGCCACCACTCGTACCGCTTCGCGCGCATACAGAGTGGCTGACTTCCGGGCCCTGCTAGTCAGGTGGGGGAAGGGGGATAAAGAAACGGAGAAGGCCGTGGCTTCGCGGGAGCTCTCGCTAGCGACGAGGGCTTCTTGGCCCAAATGAGAGGGAGGGATTTAGAGAGGGGATGATGGCGCACTTGCCCGTACCCGTAGCGTGGCTAGGGGTGGTCGGACGGCGTCGGAAACGAGCTCGCAAGCGGAGGCAGAACACGGTCGTCGCCGGAGTTGAGGAAGATGGTGAACGGAGGCCACTCCAGGGGCTCCAAACGGGCGAGACGGCCTCACCGGAGAGAGGCGGAAGCCCTGGAGGGGTTGCCCTGGCCTGGGAGAGGATAGAGCTTCCGCGGCGACCCGAGGGGATCGCCGGTGAGCTCGAGCTCGGGGACGGCGGCCCGAGGCCTGCCCGGCCGGGCTACGGCTTCCTACGCAATAGTGGAGTGTGTGGGAGTGCTGGATGGTGCTCGAGTAGGCTGGGCGTGGCCCTATTTATAGGCGAGCAACGAGGGGGTTTCAGGCTCCGCCGTTGGACACCTGTCCACAGCGCTCGGCGAGGAGCGGCATCAGTGAGAGGGGGAGAAGGCGACGGAGGTCACGCGACAACTGTGGGCGGACGAAGACGAGCACATGATTGAGAGGATGGCGACGAGCACAGTGCGCTCCGCACTGTTTGGCTGGCCGGACCTTGCCCGTGCTCGCTGCGGCGAGCTCCGGCGTCGGCGAGCGCCAAAGAGAGGTTAAGGACTTAGAGACGAAGATGGTGGCGCGGTTTCGCACGCTCGGGCAGGCGAGGGAAGCGAGCACGCGCTAACAGAGTGCTCGGCGACGCTCAGAGCGCGTCGACACGCATGCCAACACCCCTGGACGAACGTGGTCACCGCGTGAACTATGACATCAGGCCAATCTAAGCATAAACTTCATGTCTGGCATGTTGTTCGTGGTAGTTTTGAGTGTTACCACGATTTGGTTTGGATCCAGGTGTAGTAGAGAGGATTTTACAAGCCAGGTAAGTTTCTGATCACTAACTTTTAACAGTTACTGTGGTCAAACGGCTGGGAGATTTAGGTTGTGCTTTGGAGGCTAGTTATAAGTTACTAAGGTAAAGATGCACAAGAAAGTTCAGGTCAAATGGAGCAAGTAAAATGGTAGTTGTTGTAGAAACCACCATTTCTGTCCAGAATAGAAAATATTTTCTGTAGTAAAAATATTCCAAAAATTGATGAAATATTTTTGCTCAGGAAGGTGCCCTAGGGTTCACAGAATATTTGTGAATCATCTCAGATTTTTGTGAGCCAAAAAAATTAGGGTTGCTTTGAAGCAAACTGATCTGGCTAGGTTTTCTGAGAGAAAATGAATATTTTTCTTGTGGAACAGAAGAGAAATGATGATTTAGGAGGGAAGTGAAGCACTTGGGTGAAAGCCAAGGATGCCCAAGTGGTTAAGTCCAGATGAAAAGATTCAAGAACTCCAAGTTTCAGAAAATTTTCAAATGAAAATCAAGCGAATAAGAGAGGGCAAAAACCAGGCTGTCACAAACCTCCCCCACTTAGAATGAATCTCGTCCTCGAGATTCGGTTGCTTGGGAAAACCACTCTGGATACTGATCCCTGAGGAATTCTTCCGGCTCCCAAGTCGCTTTTGACTCTGTGTGATGCTCCCACTGAACCTTGTAAAATTTTCTGACTTTACTACGAGTGACCCTTTCCGTCTGATCCAAAATTTTAAAAGGTCTCTCTTCATAAGTTAAATCTTTGGCCAACTCTATCTCAGCTATTGAAGTCCTTTTCTCAGGCGGGGATATGCATCGTCTCAATTGCGAAACATGGAACACGTTGTGTACGTCTGCCAATTCAGGGGGTAGTTCCAGTTGATATGCAACAGTACCCACTTGAGGCATAATTGGGAATGGACCAATAAATCTGGGTGCCTGCTTTCCATGAGTCTGAAATCTCTTGACGCCTTTCATAGGAGTGACTCGGAGGTGTATGTGTTCTCCGGGTTCAAAACTGACCTGCCGATGCTTTGCATCATAATAACTCTTCTGTCGAGATTTTGCCAATTGCAGTCTGTCTCGGATTTCCCTAACTTGTTTCTCAGCTTCCATCATGAGATCCGTTTCAAAGATACGGCTATCTCCAGTTTGAGACCAATTTAGAGGAGTGTGGCACTTACGGCCATACAGAGCTTCATATGGTGACATCTTTAGACTGGTCTGGAAACTATTGTTATAAGAGAACTCGGCATATGGCAAGCAATCTTCCCATTTAGCTCCTTTGGCTAGCACACAGGCTCGCAACATATCTTCGAGTATTTCATTTACCCACTCTGTCTGTCCATCTGTCTGAGGGTGATAAGCAGTACTATATTTTAGTGATGTCCCCAAGGCTTGATGGAGACGGGACCAAAAAGCGGAGGTAAACAAGGAACCTCGGTCGGAAGGGATAGTTCGGGATACTCCATGCAGACTGACTATGCGGGATACATACAGCTGTACGAGTTGATTTGCTCTGTATCTGGTGCTGATCGGAATGAAGTGAGCAACCTTGGTTAGGGTGTCTACTATAACCCAGATTGCATCCTTGCCTCGCTAAGTCCTAGGAAATCCTGTGATGAAATCCATACAAATGTCATCCCATTTCCACTGTGAAACTGGCAGCGGTTGGAGGAGTCCGGCTGGCTTCTGATGCTCTGCTTTCACCTTGTTGCATATGTCGCAACAGGCTACGAAATAGGCAATGTCTTTCTTCATTCCCTCCCACTAGAATATTTGTCTGAGATCCTCATACATTTTCGTACCTCCCGGGTGAATGGAATATGAGGATTCGTGTGCTTCTGACAGGATTTTCTTCTTCAAGTCCAGTTGATTTGGCACACAAATTCGTCCACGGAATCGGAGGATGCCGAATTTTTCCTTGGAGAAGTCAGGGGCCTGCTTTGCCATCTGGCCCTTGGCACGTCTTTGTAGCTTGCGTCAGCTAGCTGGGCCTTGCGGATCTCCATCTCAAGTGTGGGGGTAACTTCCAAAATATTAGCGAGGCCAACATCCATGATGACCAAGTTGAGTTGAGCGATCTCCTCTTGAAGTTCGGTAGGCAATGATTTTAATATGACATTTAAGCTGACAGGCTTTTGACTAAGTGCATCGGCAACGACGTTGGCCTTGCCGGGATGGTAATTTATTCCAAGGTCATAATCCTTGACCAACTCTAGCCATCTTCGCTGACGGAGATTTAAATCTGGCTGAGTGAAGATGTACTTGAGACTTTAGTGGTCGGTAAAAATTTGGCACCTTTTTCCAATGAGGTACTGTCTCCAAATTTTTAATGCATGAACCACCACATCCAATTCCAAATCATGAGTAGGATAATTTCGTTCATGGGGTCGTAGTTGTCGCGATGCATATGCTACTACCTTGCTGTCTTCCATAAGCACGCAACCAATACCTTGTCTGGAGGCATCGCAGTACACATCAAAACTGCGATAAATGTCTGGAAGAGTCAATAGAGGTGCGGTTGTCAGACGTATCTTCAGTTCATTAAAACTCTTCTCACAATCCTCCGTCCACTTAAACTTCTTATCCTTTTTGAGAAGCTCCGTCATGGGTTTAGCAATTTTGGAAAACCCTTCAATAAAACAACGATAATATCCCGCTAATCTGAAGAAACTCCGTATCTGCGTCACAGTCGTGGGTGCTATCCAATCGAGCACATCCTTTACTTTTGCTTGGGTCCACGGCTATACCTTCGGTGGATAGTACATGTCCGAGAAACCCAAATTTCTTGAGCTAAAATTCGCATTTACTGAACTTGGCATATAGCTGATGGTCGCGGAGCCGTTGTAGTACTGCTCGGAGGTGATCCTTGTGCTCTTCTTCAACCTTGGAGTAAATGAGGATGTCATCAATGAAGACTACCACGAATTTGTCGAGGAAGTCCATAAATACTTTGTTCATCATATGCATGAAGAAAGCAGGGGCATTGGTGAGACCAAAGGACATCACAGTATATTCATAAAGGCCGTATCGAGTAGTGAATGCGGTCTTAGGAACATCTTCCTTTTTAATCTTGAGCTGATGATATCCGGTCCGTAAATCGATTTTAGAGAATACTTTAGCCCCACTGAGCTGATCAAACAGATCATCAATCCTTGGCAGCGGATATTTATTTTTGATGGTGACCTCATCCAGCTGGCGGTAATCTATGCATATACGGAGACTACCATCCTTTTTGTCCACGAAAATAGCAGGTGATCCCCATGGTAAAGAGCTGGGACGAATATAACCTTTCTGGAGCAATTCGTCAAGCTGTTTCTTTAGCTCCACTAGTTCTGATGAGGGCATCCGGTAATACTTCTTGTATAACGGTGCGGTACCGGGCACAAGATCTATTGCAAACTCCAGTTCCCGATCCGGTGGCATGTCTGGCAGTTCTTCCGGAAATACATCAGGGTACTCACTGACCACAGGAATAAATTCCAACTCAGCCACAACGGTGCAAACTAATTCTAGCTTGGGTATATACTTGCGAGCGTAGAATTTGGTAAGCTGCCCATTCAGACTGGTCAAACTGAATTCTCGGGTTGCGCAGTTTATGCAAACTTGATATCGGGTCAACCAATTCATACCCAATATAATATCCAACTTTTCAGACTCAATGATTATCAGAGATGTTGGAAAGTAGACCCCGTTGATATTGATCTCCAGATCATGGCAGACCAGATTGCTCTTGATTATAGATCCCGGGGTTTGTACCAGCATATTTTTGCCCAAAATCATGCAAGAAAAATTGTTTTGGGCAGCAAAACTTCGAGAAATAAAAGAATGGGAAGCCCTAGAGTAAAATAAATTATGGCAAGTATGTCATTAACAGAAAACATACCAATGACGACTTCTGGCTTCTCTTGGGCTTCATCGGCGGAGATATGATACACGTGCCCAGTGAAGTTTTGCTGGGTTGGCCACGACTCCATAAAGTTGACTTGTGGCCTGCTTAAGGAATTCATCTTGTTGTTCTTGGGGCACTGTTTGGCATAATGTCCGCGCTGCCCGCAATTGAAACAAGAATTATTGGACTGAACCTCCTCATGTGTTGGGTTGGTCACAACATTATTGACTTGAGTGGTGGTCTTGTTAACATTCTGCTGCCAATTTTGGCTTGAATTCCACCTGAGTCTGCTGCTAGGTGAGGGAGTCCTGGATTAGGGGGTGTCCGGATAGCCGAACAATCACCATTGGCCGGAGTCCTGGACTATGAAGATACAAGATTGAAGACTTCGTCCCATGTCCGTATGGGACTTTCCTTGGCGTGGAAGGCAAGCTTGGCGATACGGATGTGTAGATCTCCTACCGTTGTAACTGACGCTGTGTAACCCTAACCCTATCTGGTGTCTATATAAACCGGAGGGTTTTAGTCTGTAGGACGAACAACAATCATACCATAGGCTAGCCTCTAGGGTTTAGCCTCTCAGATCTCGTGGTAAATCCACTCTTGTACTACCCATATCATCAATATTAATCAAGCAGGAGTAGGGTTTTACCTCCATCGAGAGGGCCCGAACCTGGGTAAAAACATCGTGTCCCTTGTCTCCTCGTTACGATCCGCCTAGACGCACAGCCGGGACCCCTACCCGAGATCCGCCGGTTTTGACACCGACATTGGTGCTTTCATTGAGAGTTCCTCTGTCGCCATCCTTAGGCCCGATGGCTCCTTGATCATCAACAACGACACGGTCCAGGTGAGACTTTTCTCCCAAACAGATCTTCATATTCGCAGCTTTGCATCGCGGGCCAATTCACTTGGCCATCCGGAGCAGATCGAAGCTACGCCCACGCCATCGGTCAGATTTGGGAGTTTGAACTACACGACCGACATCCGCAGAGACTTGATCTTCGATGGATTCGAGCCACAGCCAAGCGCCGCACTGTCTCGATGGGCACGATCTAGCTCTGCCGCCAACAAATGCCACGAGGTCAAGATTAGCCAGTCGCTCCGACCCTTAGCTCGGAGCCGACTCCGTCGATCGAGGATGAGTGGCTGGACACCGCCTCGGGGGCTACGATCTCTACGGCGATTGAGCCGAACTCCATCCCTATCCTTTGCGAAGACCGTGACTCCAAGGTGCCGGACTCCTGTCCGGACTCCGAACCCTCCGCGCCCCTGCCAATCAAATCCAATTGGGCACCGGTTATGGAGTTCACTGCCGCGGACATCTTTCAGCACTCGCCCTTTGGCGACATCCTGAATTCACTAAAGTCTCTCTCTTTATCAGGAGAGCCCTGGCCGGATTACGGTCAGGAAGGTTGGGATGCGGACGACGAAGAATTTCAACGCCCACCCACCACCCACTTTGTAGTCACTGTCGATGATTTAACCGACATGCTCGACTTCGACTCCGAAGACATCGACGGTATGGACGACGATGCTAGAGATGACCAAGAACCAGCACATACAGGGCACTGGAAGGCCACCTCGTCATACGACATATACATGGTGGACATCCCAAAAGATGGGAACGGCGATGGAACAGTGGAGGATGACCCCTCCAACAAAGAGCCCAAGCGTCGGCGTCAGCGGCGCCGCTCTAAATCCCGCCACAGCAAAAATGGTGATTCCGGCACGAGAGATAATAACACCCCGGACAATGCCGAAGACAACCTCCTCCAGCAGGATTCAGCACAGGAGGAGGGAGAAGCCAGCCCTCATGATAGAGCGGCATGGGAGGTGGAGGACGATAATTATATGCCTCCTCCGAAGATGAGGCAAGCCTCGACGACAGCGAATTTGTCGTGCTCGAGGATCCCGCCCGAACAGAGCGCTTTCAAACGCAGGCTTATGGCCACGGCAAGCAGCCTCAAGAAAAAGCAGCAGCAGCTTAGAGCTGACCAAGACTTGCTAGCTGACAGATGGACTGAAGTCCTTGCAACCGAAGAGTACGAACTCGAAGGCCCCTCCAAGAGATACCCAAAACGCAGGCTGCTACCCCAATTAGAGGAGCAAGCACCCAAACCTACATCACCAGCGCAGGATGCGGTCGACCGGCCACCCCGTGGCCGCGACAGAGAGGCCTCTAGGCCCTCCATTCAAGCCGCACCGCGGTGTCGCTTGAAAAGTACCAAGGCACGGGGAAACGCGCCAGACCTGCGAGACATATTGGAGGACAAGGCAAGGCAAACAAGATTGATCTACGGATCGCGTGGGCGCCCCACGACATGTGATGATAACCGTCACGCCAGATACAACAATTCCGGCCGGGCCGAACACAGTAGACAAAGATCATTTGAGATGCGTCGTGATATAGCTCAATACAGAGGCGCCGCACACCCACTATGCTTCATGCATTTAAGTGATGGATCATCAAATCCCGAGGGTTTCAAACCCAGAACATCGAATCATACGATGGCACAACAGATCCTGCGGTTTGGATCGAGGACTACCTCCTCCATATCCACATGGCCCGCGGTGATGATCTACACGCCATCAAATACCTCCCACTCAAGCTTAAAGGACCAGCTCAAGATTGGCTTAACAGCTTGCCGGCCAGATTCAATTGGTTGTTGGGAGGACCTCGAAGCCGCATTCCTTGATAACTTCCAGGGCACATATGTGCGACCACCGACGCCGATGACCTCAGCCACATAATTCAGCAGCCAAGAATCGGCGGACAATTCTCGACACGGTTCCTAACCAAGAAATATCAAATCATTGACTGTCCGGATGCAGAGGCCCTTGCAGCCTTCAAACATAACACCCGCGACGAGTGGCTTGCCCGGCACCTAGGACAGGAAAAGCCGAAATCCATGGCAGCCCTCACGACACTCATGACCCGCTTTTGCACGGGAGAGGACAGCTGGCTAGCTTGTAGTAACAACTTGACCAAAAACCTTGGTAGTTTGGATACCAAGGACAGCAATGGCAGGTCGCGTCACCTTTGATCGAAGGGACCACCCCACTAGCATGTGCCACGGCAGATTCGCCGCATTGGTTCTTGACCCAATCATCGACGGATTTCACCTCACTAGAGTCCTAATGGACGGTGGTAGCAGCCTGAACCTTCTCTATCAGGATACAGTGCACAAAATGGGCATAGACCCCTCAAGGATTAAACCCACAAAGACGACCTTTAAAGGCGTCATACCAGGTGTAGAGGCCAATTGTACAGGCTCAGTTACACTCGAAGTGGTCTTCGGATCCCGGGATAACTTCCGAAGCAAAGAGTTAATCTTCGACATAGTCCCATTCCGCAGCGGCTATCACGAACTGCTTGGACGAACCGCATTTGCAAAGTTCAATGCGGTGCCACACTATGCATACCTCAAGCTCAAGATGCCAGGCCCTCGAGGAGTAATCACGGTCAATGGAAACACCGAACGCTCTCTCCGAACGGAGGAGCATACGGCGGCCCTCGCGGCGGAGGTGCAAAGCAGCCTCGCACAGCAATTGTCGAGTCCGGCTAATAAACGTCCGGACACCGTCAAGCGCGCCCGGAGTAACCTACAACAAGACTGCCTGGCATGATCCGAGCACGCGTAGCAATCCGGCTGCAACCCCAGCCCTCGCGAAATTGTGAAGCCAGTACTACGCGTACATAACTACGCTCTGGAGATACCATGGGCATAAGGGAAGGGGCACGACCACGCCACGCCTGCACGCGGCTCAACCGCACTGGGGCCCCGATTGTGTCATTATTTTTCTTTCTTCTTTTCTCTTACTTTCAGGACTCCGTTTTCCAGAATCCCTGTCTGGCACTAGAATTGCCGAACTCACGATGCAACAGCCAGGGAAGGAGAAAGCTACGCTGAGTGTCCAGGTGGTCTCTATTACGAGCATTATACCTGTTTTACATACCATCCCGCAGCTTACCCCTGGAGGGGGACATGTTAAATAGTCCCATCCCTTAATAATCGCACTATTTGTATCGTTCTGCTTTCATTGCAGTACCTTTTTTAATAAACAATACATAGCTTTTGCCTATGATTGCACTCCTTTCTTTATCTATATATATATATATATATATGTTCATTCATGACATGTTGCACCCGTACACTTTGGTACGGCCAATACACCAGGGGCTTAAGTACCCCAAAAAATATGGTGTGATAAGTCCGAACACTTTCACAAGTGCGGCACTCCGAACTTATAGCATTATATGCATCGGCTCCGAATCATGTCTTGGGTCAATAGTTGGGTTTGCCCGGCTCCCATGTTTTGGTACCTTATGTTCCGTTATATCGGCTAAGGTAGCACTGGGAGAACCACTGCGATTGTGCCCCGGTTGAGCTGGATTGAGCACCTCAGTGGAGAAAGCTAAAACTGACCGTCATGATAGGGCGTGAGTCGATCGCTGTTCGAGAGGTTTTTTCGGGTCCCTAAAGACTTATGCCGCTTAGAGCGAGGAGTCGGCATTGTCCGGCCAAGGCGTGGATAGCGCCCCGAACTCGATCTTCCGAATACTAGGGGCTTCACTAAATTTAAAATTATAGAATTCTATGGCTAAGTGAGAGTGTTCAAGCACTATAGTCTGTTTGCCTTGTTCGCTATGCTGAGTGCCTCCTCAAGGACCCAAGAATGGGAACAAGAGCGCTCAAGTTTATCCCGAGCACCCCAAAGACTGTGGCATGGGGGCTGAAGCCAACGCCTTGCCATCTCTCAAATTTGATAAACGGCCGCACAGAAGGTAATATTTTAAATTCACAAGCGTTGCTTAGCGCATATGAACAAGTTTTCGGCGTACATGATAACAAATGTGAGTCTATTCAAAAATTACATCTTTGGAGCATTCACCCGCTATAAGGCAGGCACCCTTCAGGACGCCCTCATAGTACATTTCGGGCTTGCGATGCTCCTTGCCCGACGGTGGCCCGTCCGTCACAAGCTTCTCAGCATCCATCTTGCCCCAGTGCACTTTAGCATGGGCAAGGGCCCGACGGGCACCTTCAATGCAGACGGAGCGCTTGATGACTTCAATCCATGGACAGGCGTCCACCAGCCGCCGCACTAGCCCGAAGTAGCTCCTAGGCATGGCTTCCGTAGGCCATAGCCGAACTATGAGGCCCTTCATGGCCTGTTCGGCGACCTTGTGGAGCTCGACCAGCTGCTTCAGCTAGTCGCTCAGGGGCACCGGATGTACGGCCTCAGCATTCTGAGACCAGAACACCTTTTCCGTCGAGCTCCCCTCCCCGGCGTGGTAGAACGCGGCAGCATCAGACACACTACGGGGCAGATCTGCGAATGCTCCTGGAGAGCTCCAGATTCGGGTAAGTAATAGATAATTCACTTTCACATGCTTGCTTTGCATAAAGAATGCCTTAACGGCCGCTATCCTCTTTAATGATTCAATTTCCTGGAGGGCGGCTTCGGCCTTAGCGGCTTTGGCACTCTCAAGAGCCGAGGCGAGCTCGAACTCTCGAGTCTTCGAGTCACGCTCCAAACTTTCGTGTTTTTTCACGAGAGCCTGGAGCTCTTGCCGCACCTCCGCCACCCGTGCCTCCTGCTTCTCTCGCTCGGTGCGCTCCGTGGCCGCTTTGCTTTCGGCCATGGACACCGCTTCCTTCAGGGTCGCCACCTCGTTCGTGGCCCCTATAATACCCACGTTAGTCCTGTCATTTTTGCAACCAAATCCTTTCTATAAGGTATTACTTTAATAAGGTATTACTTACCTTCCTTGTCCTCGAGCTGCTTCTTGGCAAGGCCGAGGTCGTTCTCGGACCGCTCGAGGCTCTGCTTCAATGCATTGACCTCCGCAGTCAGTGCGGCAAAGGTCAGCAGCGCAGCCTGCATTCCCATATTGACATACTTATGTTAGACTCCTCAGTATATCTTTTAGATCCTCGCTCGCTTTTCATTCCGAACACGAACTAAGCATCAGGGGCTACTGTCTATGCGGTAATATTTGTACATATTCTAAACTTACCTCAAAGCATGTTAGAAGGCTGGTACAGGCTTCAGTCAGCCCACTCTTGGCGGACTGAACTTTCTGGATCACCACACTCATAACAGTGCGGTGCTCCTCGTCGATGGAAGCGCCGTTGAGCGCCTCCATCAAATTATCCGGTGCCTCCGGTTGGACGGAGGTCACCAGCGTCGCAGTCTTGCTATTCTTATGAAGGGGTCGCCCGCTGGACTCCGGAACCGCTGAAGGTTCCGGTATGGAGTCCGGCACAGGGCCGGACTTAAAGCCCTTAGGGATTTTATACCCTTTGCGCCCGGAGTCCGGGAGGTCACCTTGCGGCGCCTCCAGCGCCACCTCCTCCTGGCTGGGCCCCTTTTGGGACTCCACCTCGGCGTCATCCGCGGCGGGAGGAGACGAGGCGGTCGGAAGTGAGGCACTATTCACATCCGACGGGTACAGGGAGCCGCTCGACAAATCGTCGAGCCCATCTTTGGGCGGGCTGCATGGTTTTATTCAGCGTTAGAAAACGCCGTGCGACGAATGGAACGCCATTAGTTATTCTGGTGTCCGGACACTTATGATTTCGCCAGGGGCTTGGTCCTCGGTGCCCACCCCTCTTCGCCATCATTGGCGTTGGCGGTGTAGTCCAGAGGGAGGGTCCTCCCCTTCTTGGACCCTCCGGCCTCCCCCGTTGGGGCGGCCTTCCTTTTCTTCTCTCCCCTGCTGGGAGAGAGCCCTCTTTTTCCTCCTCCTCGTCTTCGTGGGGGGAGTATGCCTCGGAGTCATCGGACAATGAGTCCGACAGCACCTGGCGTCGGGAGCTCCTTCGAGTTCCCGTGGCCTTCTTCTTGGCCTTCTTCTCCGGCACCACGTGAGGTGCCGGAGCCTGCAGCCCCGTCAATCGGGCGTCCGCTGGGTCTTCTAGCAAGGGGGCCGGACAGTCAATCTGTCCGGACGTCGTCAGCCAGTCCTGTCAAAGGTTAGGGAGTTTTAGATCCTGCATAGAGTCAAACTATGAAAAAAGAGTCCCATAAAGGGTAAAATAACTTACCTCGCTGGCTTGACGCTGCGAGCTGAATCCGCGATCTTCGGTAGCGGATGCGGGAGCTTCGGCGCCCTTGAACAGCACCTTCCAAGCATCTTCGTACGTAGTGTCGAAGAGCCGGCTCAAGGATCGGTGTTGTGCCGGATCAAACTCCCACAAATTGAAGGCCTGTTGCTGGCATGGGAGAATCCGGCGGATGAGCATCACCGGATTACGCTTGACAAGCTTCAGATTCTTGTCCACCAGGTTTGGACGCAGGTTTGGAGTCCGAACAGCTCTTCCGAATCACCCCACGTCGGTCCGTCTCGCTTCCATGATGTGAGCCGTGGGGGAAGCCAGATCGAATTGGGGCCGCCACCATTGAGAGTCGCGCTGCTCGGTGATGTAGAACCACCCCGATTGCCCCCACTTTATAGTCTCCACAAAGGAGCCTCGAGCCATAGGACGTTGTCCATCCTGCCAACATGGCACCTCCGCCTCCGCTTGGCGGCGCCCACTACCTTCGGCTTGACATTGAAGGTCTTTAGCCATAAGTCGAAGTGGGGCTGGATGCAGAGGAAGGTTTCACACACGACGATAAACGCCGAGATGTTGAGGATGAAATTGGGGCAGATCGTGGAAATCTAGGCCGTATTAGAACATGAGCCCCGGACGAATGGGTGAAGTGGAAACCCTAGTCCATGGAGGAAGTGGGGAGGAACACCACCCTCTCATGGGGCCAGGGGTGGGGATGAGCTGCCCTTGTTGGGGAGCCGACACGCAATGTCGCCGCCCGGGCAAGTATCCGCCTTCGCAGCTTTTTGATGTGCCCTCCGTGACGGAGGAGGCCATCCACTGCCTCCGCTCCGACATGGTTGAGAAGGTTGAGGTGGGATGTGCGGACTTGGGCGCTGGAGCTCGAGTCTTGCGAAATGGATAAGCAAAGGAGGAAGAAGGCGAGGTTAAAGGTGGATCCTTATCCCTTATATGGACAGACGAAGCTATGCGTCCCCCGCCAGCCTGGTAAAACTCGCTTATCTCCCAAGCGCCGTAATCAATGGCGCGGTTGGGTTACCCACGTCCGTATTGATGGGAATCCCAGAATAAGGGGGCACGATCTCCGCTCTGATAAGACGTGCCAAGGAAACCGCCTCGCAAAACGCGCTGAGGTGGAATAGTAAAAACGATTCGTATAAAGGCCTGGCCGTGGTGTGATGTCACGCCGTGGAATACGTCAGCAGATCTGTGCAAAGGTTATTCTCTCAACGGTGGTATGTGGAACTTGTTTTGCAGAGCCGGACACAATCCTTGTGTTCAAAATCTTCTATGAAGCATTCGGAGGAGGAACCCGCCTTGCAATGCCGAAGACAATATGCGCGCCGGACTCGTCGTCATTGAAGCCTGGTTCAGGGGCTACTGAGGGAGTCCTGGATTAGGGGGTGTCCGGATAGCCGAACTATCACCGTTGGCTGGACTCCTGGACTATGAAGATACAAGATTGAAGACTTCGTCCCGTGTCCGGATGGGACTTTCCTTGGCGTGGAAGACAAGCTTGGCGATACAGATATATAGATCTCCTACCGTTGTAACCGACTCTGTGTAACCCTAACCCTATCCGGTGTCTATATAAACCGGAGGGTTTTAGTCCGTAGGACGAACAACAATCATACCATAGGCTTGCCTCTAGGGTTTAGCCTCTCTGATCTCGTGGTAGATCCACTCTTGTACTACCCATATCATCAATATTAAACAAGCAGGAGTAGGGTTTTACCTCCATCGAGAGGGCCCGAACCTGGGTAAAAACATCATGTCCCTTGTCTCCTGTTACCATCCTCCTAGACGCACAGTTCGGGACCCCCTACCCGAGATCCGCCGGTTTTGACACCGACACTAGGTACGAGCCTTTTGCACTGGTTTCCCGTCCTTCTTTGGCCCAAACTTACGCTTGTTGTCGTTGTTAACAGGCCTATTATCTGCTATAAGCTTGTGCTCCCGTTCAGCAATGAAAGCCTTGATCACCAGAGTTTGGAAGTCTGTGAAATCAAGCATAATGAGAGTACACCGGAGTGTGGATTTAGACCTCCAAGAAATCTGTCAATTCTCCTTTTTTCCGTGGCCACGTCATAAAGAGAGTAATGGGCCGGATGATTGAATTTTTGCAAATATTCTGCCAGAGGCTGATTTCCTTGGACGAGTGCGAGAAATTCATGCTGCTTAGTCTTCATAACTCCAGTAGGGATATGATATTTTCGGAACCGATCCTTAAACTTTTCCCAGGTGATTTCTTCATCAACCGGCTACATGGCCTTTGTATTTTCCCACCATATGGCAGCTGCGCCCTCAAGATAATGATTTGCAAAGGGAATTTTATCATTTCCTTCGGTACGAGCAATCTCAAGATTTTTCTCCATTGTGCGCAACCAATCGTCTGCATCCAATGGGTCAACAATCTGACTGAAGCTAGGTGGATTGGTCCTCTGAAAATCTAATAACTTTGAGTGATGACCATTATGATTTCCATTCTGTCCAACCATAGCTTGCACACTTCTCAAAATTTCAATCAGATCATTGTTCCTTTTCTCTTCAAACATACGCAAAATTTGCTCAGTGGAGGGAGGACTAGGCGGTGGAGGTGGTGGCTGAACGTACGGCTCAGGAGAATGTCCCGCCTTATCGTGCGGAACGCATTTAACAGGAGTTCCCTCACGAACGTTAAGCTACTGCTGCCTCCCCGCGTCATCTTATTGTGGATTTTTTCCAAGAAAACACAATCGAGATGAGAAACACCCAAGAATAAAATTGGGGAAAAGCCAGCGACAAATCCCAGAAGAAAACAGAAGAGCGAAGAAAAATATGGCGAATAAAGTCTCGACATAATTATACATAGACTCATACATGAAAGGTAAACAACATGACAGGTTCACTACTCTCATACATGCAACGAAACATCATGACTCGTACGACTACATTCGTACATCATCAAGACAACTGCGAATGCTCAAAGATACTACTGCTCTGCTGGTGCTGCCGCGTCCTCCCCTGAAGCGGTCTCGGATCCCGAACTGACGTGGTTAACGGAAACCTCCGGGTTAAAGGTAACACGACGGCGCTGTCTTGAGGGCTCTCCCTCAGGGGCAGGGGTAGGATGAAGCATCGGGGCTACAGGAGTAGCGAGAAGTGAGACCCACTCGGCAGGAGTACTGAGAGGGTTCACGGCCGAGACGCCGGTGCTACACGGGGGACTAACCGGCGAAATAGGGGAACTAGAGCTGACTAGGACATAAGGGGTAAATCCCAGTGAAGATGGGGTAGTGGCGGATCTAGAAGTGACTAAAGTAGCGGCTAAAGCAGTACGGGAACGAGTCAGCTCTCGGGCCAGCTCGTGGATCATAAGATAGCTAGCAGTGACATAATGAGCAAGGTGGCTAGCAACACTATCAGACTCCGGATCAATGAGAGGGAAACGGACACAACCGTTGTCGTGCAGAGATGGGTAGTAATCGAAACCTAGGTGGTTCTGCATCCGGACCTCATTGTAGCGAAGCTCGACAAGGACCTCGAATGCAGCAAACTGGACAGCCTGAGAAGCGGTGGAGGCGTAACCGCTCCGAGAAGTGCGAGCGTAAGAGCTAGAGTCGGAACTAGTGCGCAGAGTGACCACTGCGTGATACTCATACACTGAATCAGCTAGATGCTCCCGGTACACACGATAGACTGGGTCGTCTCCGAGAGGGTACAGCCGACGCCACACATTGTGAAGGAGGTGCGGTGATGTGTACGGCATCAGCTGCAACTGGCACGGATACATCATCGGAGCCATCTACACCCACAACCATTAGCAGGTTAGCATAAAAATATTTAAACCGAATGCATGCAACACAACAATCAGCACAAATTACTACCGGCACTCAACTTAAACTCGTATCTAACGTCCAGTTAACACGTCCCGATCTAAGCGTGGCCTACGATCGGTGCTCGATACCAGCGTTGTGGCACTTGACTCGGGCGACGGTTTACCATGCATTGCCAGCCCAGAGACCATGTTTTCTGGCAACACACAACATCTTGGTATAGAAACAACCGCTTTATTGATGCTAGCGGAATAGAGTTTACATTACAACAGCTGTCGAGGCCAAGCGGCACACCCGGTGCGGCTGAACAATACGTAAATTATTTAGTGAACATAAAGGGGCCTCGATCCGAACAACTACGTGGCAGTGGAATAACGTCGTGGCGGAAGCTCCATATCACAGGGACACCGATGTGGACCTTATCTAGACTCGAACAACGCTCCTCTCCAACGGCACTTCCCTGAAATCTGGCATGACACGCCAGGTCAGTACATTGAATGTACTTGCAAGCTCACAATAGGCATAATCATAATGGTAAACAATATGATGATATTTAACCAATTATTAATAATGCAACACTATATGTCAAACATGTTGTGATCATGCTCGAACGTCCCTCGGGACAACTTACCAACCGTGATCATCTTCGGATCACAAGCAAACCACCAACGTGGTCTCTAACAAGAATAACTCGTGATCCTTACGGCGATCACAACCACGACCAATGTCTGGTCCCGAATACCTCGATGGCCGTTCTGCCATCCATCAACAATGCAAAGTTCATAGCTTAGTGTGCAATTTTTATTAAACGTTGACTCATGGTGGGACCTACTATGAAGTGTCCGTGACCGTGGACTCGGCTACCGATAGATTATACACTCTGCAGAGGTAGCACATTGTACCCACACCACGGAACCCATGGCCTCGCACTCCCATTCGGGTGGACCAACGTCATTCCGAAAAAACCCTTCCATTGCCAGAGCACTCTCCCGGCCACTCCGACCCAATCCCTAACGGGCTGGTCCTGGGTGGCCCCGTGTCTACCAGAGACACCCCGACCACCGTCGTGGCCAAAACAATCCCACTCGAGGACTAGGTACCATAATCTCATCAATGAGCACACAAGATTATGCCTGCTTACCTGGCCAGGGCAAGCATGGCATAACCTTCCCTAGTTGGAGGCACCGACCAGAGGCCATGTCAATGGACCGAATCAAGGCCTTCCCAAAAAGGCAAATGTGGTTGCACTGGGAAAGAAACTCGATTCAGCGGCACCATGACCCAGTCAATGGTATATTCAAGTTGAGTTATATTCAGGTTCAACTTTAAAATGAAAATGACCGGTGTCATAGTATGCCATGAAATGCAAAACTACACATGCATTCCATAATAATAAAAATGACCGATGTCATCCATATAAACACAAAGCATAAACATCAACAACTCATATTACTTTTCTGTTCAAAATGAATCACAACTTAACCAAAACATTTTGCAACAAGTTTTATTAATTTCTCACGCAAGAAAGTAACTCCGATAAAATTCTCATGTGCTTAATAAAAAGATTTCACTATCAACAACTCCTAATTTCTTTATCAACTAAGTTGGATTCAAACATACTGTAAGACAAGTAAAATGATTAAACAAGTATTTAACAAAATATTTTCAAGCAAATTTTTATCAATTTATGTATGGAAGAACAAAACTTTAAATAATTACTAACATGCATAACAAAATCATTTCTAACATCACCACAAATAAATCTTAACTAGCTCTACCCACTAACTAGTTTTCATCATTCTGTAAATCTAGCATAATAACTAAAAAATATTTAACAGAATACAAATAACACAATAGTTATTTAAATGCATGGATTAATCATTTCATTCAAGTAAGAAAATCACAAATATTGAAATGACACCATGAAAATGTTGTTGTGGCTTGCCTTAGTGCAGATGAGGTTCACAAGCCTTCTGGTGATCCTCAAGACAAGCCTCACCCTCTCAAAATAAATTTAAACACAAAAAGAAAATATCAAGAACACTTCTGAAAATCACCAAAAATTCTAAACAGCTCAGAAAAATCTCATCTTTGGTGAGCTGCTAGATTTCTTTTCAAAGAACACAACGCAAAAAGATTCAATTCATTTGGACTTATGGTTGAAGAGTTATAACTGTTTAAAGTTCTCTGGAATATAAATGATTTTGAATTTAAATAAACTGCTGAGGGGGGGTGACGTCGAAGGCATAAAACCTCAGGGCGCCACCACTCGTACCGCTTCACGCACGTACAGAGTGGCTGACTAGCGGGCCCCGCTAGTCAGGTGAGGGAAGGGGGAGAAAGAAACAGGGGAAGGCAGCAAGGCCGGGAGCTCTCGCCATTTGACGGGCTTCTTGGCCCAAACGAGAGGGAGGGATTTAGAGAGGGGACGATGGCGCACCTGCCCGTACCCGTAGTGTGGCTAGGGGTGGTTGGACGGCGTCGAAAACGAGCTCGCAAGCAGAGGCAGGACGCGGTGGTCGCCGGAGTTGAGGAAGACGGCGAACGGAGGCCACTCCAGGGGCTCCAAGCGGGCGAGACGGCCTCACCGGAGAGAGGACGAAGCCCTGGAGGGGTTGCCCTGGCCTGGGAGAGGCTAGAGCTTCCGTGGCGACCAGAGGGGATCGCCGGTGAGCTCGAGCTCGGGGACGGCGGCCCGAGGCCTGCCCGGCCGGGCTACGGCTTCCTACGCAATCGTGGAGTGTGTGGGAGTGCTGGATGGTGCTCGAGGATGCTGGGGGTGGCCCTATTTATAGGCGAGTGGCGAGGGGGTTTCGGGCTCCGCCGGTGGACACCTGTCCACGGCGCCTGGCGACGAGCGGTGTCAGTGAGAGAGGGAGAAGGCGACGGAGGTCACGCGACAATTGCGGGCGGACGAAGATGAGCACATGATCGAGAGGATGGCGATGAGCACATTGCGCTCCGCACTGTTGGGCTGGTCGGACCTTGCCCGTGCTCGCTGCAGCGAGCTCCGGCGTCGGCAAGCGCCAGAGAGAGGTTAAGGTCTTAGAGACAAAGATGGTGGCGCGGTTTGGCATGCTCAGGCAGGCGAGGGAAGCGAGCACGCGTGAACAGAGCACTCGGCGACGCTCAGAGCGCGTCAACACGCATGCCAACACCCCTGGACGAACGTGGTCACCGCGTGAACTATGACATCAGGCCGATCTAAGCATAAACTTCATGTTTTGCATGTTGTTCGTGGTAGTTTTGAGCGTTACCACGATTTGGTTTGGATCCAGGTGCAGTAGAGAGGATTTTACAAGCCAGGTAAGTTTCTGATCAGTAACTTTGAACAGTTACTGTGGTCAAACGGCTGGGAAATTGAGGTTGTGCTTTGGAGGCTAGTTATAAGTTACTAAGGTAAAGATGCACAAGAAAGTTCAGGTCAAATGGAGCAAGTAAAATGGTAGTTGCTGTAGAAACCACCATTTCTGTCCAGAACAGAAAATATTTTCTGTAGAAAAAATATTCCAAAAAGTGATGTAATATTTTTGCTCTGGAAGGTGCCCTAGGGTTCACAGAATATTTGTGGCAGATTTTTGTGAGCCAAAAAAATTAGGGTTGCTTTGAAGCAAACTGATCTCGCTAGGGTTTCTAAGAGAAAATGAATATTTTTCATTTAAGAAAAATATTCCAAAGATTATTTTGGGGTGGATCAGAAGATAAATGATGATTTAGGAGGGAAGTGAAGCACTTGGGTGAAAGCCAAGGATGACCAAGTGGTTAAGTCCATATGAAAAGATTCAAGAACTCCAAGTTTCAGAAAATTTTCAAATGAAAATCAAGCAAATAAGAGAGGGCAAAAACCAGGCTGTCACACAGCCAGGACAACAAGCACCAATTGGCGTATCATTATGAGTAGTGCCATCCAAATTACCAACTAGATTCACTAAAAACGAGAAACATAAATTGGAAACATCGCATGACAATAATTCCAGCAACGATGAAAACTAAAACACAGCATAGACAACTAGGTAAACAACACAGAAAATAAACTAGGCCAAACAAGCAGTCCACACACCTTGAAGTCCTCCATCTACTCTGCTTGGCGAAGACATGGCATTTGCGTGCAGCGCGGGGATAGGGTGATAGATATCAGCAACAAAATCCACAGAATCTGAAAAAACCCTAGATGCACCTTGCTTTGCCTACAGTGAAAACACCAGTACCGACTTGAAATCAAGAACAAATCGCCAGCTTACGAAAAAATACATGAGCAAAAAACGGAGCCGCTATGGGAATCAGAAAACTAGATGAGTGGACGATCATGATCGAGGGCACGAGAAACGTACCACAACCAAGGAGATGAATGGCGATGGTGGGGTGCGGGGGTGGGAGCAGAGGGGAAAGGGGTGGGGGAGCGGAGCGGGAAGGGGTGGCAGATGGACGGGGGACGCGACATGCATGGATATGGAGGTTTTGAGGACGGCGGTTCCGCAGTCGACGGCGATTGCTGCCAGTGACGGTTGTTTGCATGAGGGGAAGATGTTTCGGGAGGCATTAAAAGAGAGTGGAGAGGATTTTTCGGTCTCTCCCTATGAGCGGAGGAGTGGGAGCACCTGGGAGGGCCATGTGTGAGGGCCATGTGGGAAGAATTGCGTAAATGGGCCATCCCAAAACGGCCCAGCTAAAATAGACGGACCAGTTGGAAACAAAGAAGTTCGTACAAGTACCAGTTCACTATGATAGAAAATGAAGTTCGGACAGTCAAACAAAGGATAACACGTACGGAAAAAAGTCTGCCTTCAAATAAGTGTCATAAAAAAATGGGGGTGGTGTGGTAGTGTCAAAATCGGCGGATCTCGGGTAGGGGCCCCCGAACAGTTGACCTTTGATCGATGGGGAATAGTATACGTACGACACGATGTTTGCCCAAGTTGGCCCTCTCTAAGAGGTAAAACCCTACGTCCTGCTTGATTGTATTACTTGTGTATGAGAGGGTTACAAAATAGATCTACCACGATATCAGATGAACTACACCCTAACTAGTATGATCACTACAGGAATCAGGAACTTTGTCTTCCGCCATTGCAGAAGGCAAAGGCATGCCTGATGGACGGCAAAGGCCTTTGCCGTCAGCCACTAGACGGCAGCACATCCGGCTGAACAAACTATGGCAAAGGGCTCTTTGTCGTGTACTGGCGGACGACAAAGATGCAAAGGCCTTTGCCATCCGCTGGCAGATGGCAAAGGGCCTGGACGACACATGTGGCATCTTAGGTCCGTTAAGGGGTTAACAACGTGCTTTCCTGTTTGCTGGCAGATGGCAAAGACCTTTGCATCTTTCTCGTCTGCCAGCAGACATCACAGTGCCCAAATAGGCCAGCACAGATGCCCCTCCAGGTAGCTTCCATGTGGCATGCTATGAGGTCTGCTAGCAGACGGCAAAGATGCAAAGGTCTTTGCCGTCTGCCAGCAGACCGCAAAGCTGCCAAATAGGCCACCCCAGTGCACGCCAGGTTGCACAGGTAGCTGCCACGTGGCAGCTTTGTCATCTGCTGGCTGATGGTAAAGCTCTTTGTCGTCTGCCAGTAGACGGCAAAGAGCCTGCACAACCCCTATTTTTTATGTTTTTTCTTAAATTCATTCAATTTCACACACACACACACACACACACACACACACACACACATATATATATATATATATATATACACACACATTTGAAAATAATTTCAACAAGCATACCAACAATAAGTTTCCAACAACATATCCAACATATAAGGTAGATTTCATTGCGCTGACAAAACGATCTCAAAGTGTACCAAAACTCAAAAGCAATTCAACATTACTTGCGGCACAGAGTGCCTCCTTGAACATAGTGAACTTCAATACAACAACAACACCTCAGTCTACTGGACTAGAAAACAGCCATAGAACACATGATAATGATAAATCAGGTGTTTGTCGCCTTGGCGAAGATCTGCTGGCTAGAGTGCATTGACACCATCCTGATGAGCCCCCTCTCCATCAAGTCCTTGATGGTCCTGCGAGCCAGAGACCTGTTGATCTGCAGGTAGGTAGACATAGGGTGAGAAAGATCATCAGGACCATATAAAACAAACGAAACATATGACACACTAATATACATTGTGTGTACTTGGAAATGGCAGAAGAGTTCAAATTGTATAATTGATAGCAGTCACAAATTTGAAGCACAGGTACATGCAACGGTAAATAGATAAACACAAACTTGTGGTGCTCTCCTCGATAGTAGTTATAATACACAACTCAAGAAGTCAGGCACAAATTATTGACAGTAAAGATGCAGGGACATGTTAATCAAGTGTTCAGCAGGAACATCAAACCACATTTAACTCTATGAAATGCTACAAATCAATGGTGATGTTGAATCACGTAAAACACCATTAGCACTATGCCATGTCCAAATCAGACTATGAAATATATGTGACACTAGGCATAAATGATCACTACATGGTCATATCAAATCCATTGCAGCCTAGCTATAACATGGCACACCAAGCAAAATCTGCACGAAAACTATCAACAAAGATGCAGCAGCCGAATCTAGAATCCAAGGTAGTTAGAAGAAGAAGAATATTTTTTCTTCTCTTTCTTTTTCTGCTCTGCTCTTCTTTATCTTCTTCTTCTTCTAACTAAGGAAGGTAGAAATGCCATTTTTAGCGAAGCTAGGTAAAAATGCTAATTGTAGGTCAATTTAGAGCTAACCTAGGTAAATAGGTCATTTTGGAGGTTAGTAAGGTTATTATGTCATTTTTGAGGAAAATAAGCTAAGTCTATGTCATTTTGGAGGTAACCAAGATTATCATGCCATTTTTGACCTAAGTATGCTAAGTATGTCATAAATGAACTGAAGAAGCTAAGTATACACTACTGCAGGATGGTCCAAACACGACACTACGATCAGAGACCCTTCGACAAAACTGTGTGTGATGCCATAACTGCAAACGGTGGTGTAAAAAACCCGTCAAAAAGGTGCAAAACGTTTGCGATGAAAGATGCATCAAACATGGTTCGGAATTTAGTTGTGCGTGCGATGCAGGGCATAAAGTTCGGCTCAATTAACTGTTTGGGGTGAGGAGGCACAAAAGAAACGGGCAGCCAGATGAAGGCGTGTGCGATATACAACATACGATTCACTGGGATGAACTGTGTGTAATTAGGCAACATAATGGAAACGGTTCAACTGAAGAAGATGTGTGTGATACGGGGCAAATAGGTCCGTAATTTGAAATGTGTGCGAAGACCAATAATAACACAAACGATTGCTGCTAATAAGCCGTGGGAATTGCTCTTTCTATAGTAGAATAACATGTATATATATAACTGAAATAAACATCCAATTAGATAAGTGACTATAAAGATCATTCGAACACACCTCAATAAACAATTGCATGCATTCTAAAGTAGGAGAAACGATCGGCTAGTCATCTATTTCTTGTGACGCTCCCGCCACTACTATGTGGCTCGATCCCTCGTCTGGGTCAGGAAGAAGACAGTTCCTCATGTCAATGATCCGCCTATACATCTCGTAGCTTGTGTATGTGCCCATGGCTGCGTACTTGACATGTTGTTCATCCAGTCTCTTATGCCACACACTGTGCCAGGCGTTCTTGTCCTTATTGCTCTCTTGCTTCATCTTCTCGTAGTAGGGGTCGATGATGGCCGAGGCGAGGTCAACCAGGGAGTTCAGTTTGCTTTTGTTGCTGCCCTAGACCTTGTAGTGGTGCTGGATGTTGACAAGATTCAGGCATTTCAAGTCCGAAACCTTGAGCGCTTGTAGATCGTTGGTGGTGTCCACCGTAGCGAAACTGTAGTCGGAGCTGTTGATAAACCTGGAGGAACACTCGCAAGGCCTTGTGGCATGGTGGAAGTGGTAGAAAAGGATGTCATGTCGCACGCACAACTGGGCGACGACAACCTTCTGATCATGCCCAGCACGACCGATGGTGTACTCGAGGTCGAAGCCGACCACTCGGTACTTGTCCTCGGCAAGGAACTGCTCCATAGTTTGGATGGAGCTCTCCACCGAGACCGGATCATTCGTGTACACCACCGAGAGGGCCTTTCCCCTCACGTGTGTGTCCACTATGTGATGCGTGGTGAACTGCACGCCGTTGTCGTCGTCGGCCGCTGGGAGCGCCAGTGGAGCCACGGGGAGCGCCATTGGAACCGCTGGATGTCCTCTGTGTATGTGTCCTCATGGGTGTGCTTATTGTGTCGTGTGAGACGAGAGATGAAGGTAAATGGCCGCAGGAATAAAAGGGGGCCGGGCGGCGTGGATTCTCGGCGCGTCCGCATGGCAGTTTTTGCAGCGGGTAACTACATCGTCGCGCCGTGCCTGGTGCAACCGCTTGCACACGAACGTGTGTGATCGTGCACAGGCCCAAAACACTGGCAGCGCGCGTGGAGGGACGAGGGCAAAGCACCCGAAGGGACGTGAGAGCAGAGCGCGCACGGGGGGATGCGAGTAGAGAGCACCGCGGCCGCCTGAACCGCAAGCAACCACACGCATAGAACAGTTGAACATGCAGGAAATGGTCGCCTACAAGCTGGCCGACAGTTGCATCGCTCCATAGAGAGCGGCCGTGTGGTACCACCTCCGTCTAGTCTATAGTATCCTTTATATTTCGTGCCATTATTTGCCCTCAAATTTAACCAACAAAATGTTAATGCATGTTTTAAAAATTATATAGTTGGAAACTATGTTCAAATACAAATCCAACTATATAATCTTTGGCGACATGCATTCGTATTTAATTAGTTAAATCATACTTATAAACCAGGACGGTGCTACAGCAGGTAATTAAATCATAAACATTTTTTTATTAACCGTATGTGTACTTGGCCTTTCGTCCTCCTCTCGCACGTCTTGTCACCCCGCTGCCGCAGACGGCTTACAACGCAAGCTTGCGCTTGCGCTGCAGAAGCGTTATTTTTGCCAAGCGGTGGCGCCAATGAATGCTTTCGGTGAGCCCGTTCCACGCAAATCACGCAGGTTCAGCATAAGCTTCCGGCCGACTCGGTGAAATCCCCCAAAATCCCAATGCTTACCGCCCTGCTATAAAAACCCTCACGGCCGGCGAGTCCTGCGTCGCATTTTCCCCTCCATCCCTGTAGCTTATCTTGTTTGCTTCTCCCACATTCGCCAATGGCACTGGTCCATCGTCATCCCTCAGCCACTCCGCCGTCATTAGAGGACAGCTCCAGCTGGGAGGCTACACCGCGGCGGCAGCGCAGTCCCGGTCGTAGTGTAATGTGCATGGCGTCCCTGTTGGGTGTGTGCGAAACACTCGCCACACGCTCCGCCGCTGGTGCCCGTCGGCAGCTGTTGCGGGCCGCCGTTGCCACCACACCACTTGTCGAAAGCCAGGGACATTGCCCGCTTGGCCGCCGCGGCCCGAAGGCAGGAGACGGCCGTCGTGGCCGCCACCCCACTGCCGGCCACTGTGGCCATCACCCGCTCCGCCACCGCGGCCCGAAGGCGGGAGGTGGTGGTCATTGCCGCCACCCCATCATCGGCCGCCGTGGCCCCTAGCCCACAATCGACAGTCGGGGTCATCACCCGCTCCGCCACCGCCGCCCGAAGGCGGGAGGCGGGGGTGGAAGCCCACACGTGCGACAACAACCTTGCGCGCTACACCGAGTTCCTACGGGAGGAAGAGGAGCGCCTCGTCGAGCACGCAGAGAGCCTTACCGCCGCAGTGGACACTGCACACGCCGCCTTAAAGGCGAGGAATCAGGAGATCTACGAGGAGAACCACCGCTTCGAGAGGGGTCGTCTGGAGCGGCAGAGGGCGTTCGAGGCGAGCGTCGCCGAAGCTGCATTAGCGGCAGGCACCGCATTGCTGTTGCCTAGCTTGTCGGTAAGCTCCTCCTCCTCCGCCTCTTACTGAGCGTTCGGCAGAGGAGAGACAGCCGGAAGTAGTACAAAGCCCCTCCACAGTAGTAGTAGTAGTATTTAGGGGCTATTTTGTTCAGTTCATCTGACTATAGATGTGGTGGAACTGTACAACGTACTTAAAATTAGCTAGTATATATAGTTGAACTAGCTATTTCAGTACGTGGTTGGCAACAATTGGGGAAAAGTTTGGTCGGTTCAGCTGTCGAGTTGAACTTTTTGTATAAATTAAGAACGACTGCTTAATCTATAAATGAAATCTATGCTTAATTACTGAATTTTAGTTGCAAAAATTAGATACTGCTAGTGATTTTTAGCTTCATATTTTGAGAAATCATAGTGTTACAAGGATTGACAAATCTTACCAAATTGTTTGTACGTGGTTGCACACGGGTCATCCAAAACAACCGTTTGTGTTGAAGGGATGCACAAATCCTGCGTTGCTCTCACTTTGCATACGGGTGTTGTATCTAAAACGTTTGCGATCAAGAGATGCAGAAATCCTACTCGGCACATTTTCTCTTGGCTTCCTGGGGAAGCTGTCAGTTTGCATACGGGTGTTCTAACTAAAACATTTGCGTTGAGTGTTTTATATTTAAAAAGTGAATTAAACTGTGGCTTGGGCGCCATTAATGGAGAGGATGCAAGCAAGGTGGGCGGCCATGGAAGTCAAAGGGCTCGCTTCCCAGTGAGCCTACGCACCGTACAGCTCGCATGCTTCCCAGTGAGCCTGCGCACTCAAGGATAGCTTGCACGCCTCTCGGTCAGCCTGCGCACCAAACGGCGCTCGCACGCCTCCCGTTCAGTGAAGGCCAAGCAGCTGTCCGCACGGCACATCCTACAGCCATTAAAACCAAGACATGTGGCATCACGTGAATGGTTAACAGAATTTTGGATTTACTAGAATTTAAAAACTAGGCATCTCAATGTTTTGTCGGCAATCAACGGTGCCCTGGTGTTTGAAATTCATTCCCATTTCTTGCATGGGACCTAAGCATGCACCCAAGGACACATATTTGATTTTTCAACCAATTTATATGCGCTGGTGCGTGTGCATGTAGTTCAAATTTGAATTATGCACATAAATGCATTGGAAACTCAGTAAATGCATAAAAATGTCCAAACGAACCCCGAAAAATCACAAAAATTCACACAACACTCCTGTTGTTCTATGTTGAAACGAGAAATTTTTTTGAAAGCAATAAGAGGCAATGGATATCGCTTCGTCCCCAAAGGTGGGACGTTCCCTACGGAAAACCATCATGCTTGTTGTGAGAAGCTCCGGTTTGTGAGAAGCATATACCCAAACCTGCCCCAAATGGAACAAAATTTGTACCACGGCATGTTGATACCGCTCCATGATAGCGTGCCAAGTTTCATGAATCTCAGACGAGTTTTGGATTTACTAGAATTTAAAAACTAGGCATCTCAATGTTTTGCCGGCAATCAATGGTGCCCCGGTGTTTGAAATTCTTTCCCATTTCTTGCATGGGACCTAAGCATGCAGCCAAGGACACAGATTTGATTTTTCAACCAATTTATATGCACTGGAGCATGTGCATGTAGTTAAAATTTGAATTATGCACATAAAATACATTGAAAACTCAGTTAATGCATAAAACTGTCCAAACGAACCCCGAAAAGTCACAAAAATTCGCAAAACACTCCTGTTGTTCTATGTTGACATGAGAAAAAATTTGAAAGCAATAAGAGGCAATGGATGTCATTTTGTATCCAAAGGTGGGACGTTCCTTACCGAAAACCATCATGCTTGTTGTGAGAATCTCCGGTTTGTGAGAAGCATATACCCAAACCTGCCCCAAATGGGACAAAATTTGTACCACGGCATGTTGATGCCGCTCCATGATAGCATGGCATGTTTCATGAATTCCAGACGAGTTTTGGATTTACTAGAATTTAAAAACCAGTCATCTCAATGTTTTGCCGGAAATCAACGGTGCCCCGGTGTTTGAAATTCATTACTATTTCTTGCATGGGACCTAAGCATGCACCCAAGGACACTGATTTGATTTTTCAACCAATTTATATGCATTGGAGCATGTGCATGTAGTTCAAATTTTAATTATGCACATAAAATGCATTGAAAACTCAGTTAGTACATTAAAATGTCTAAACGAACCCCGAAAAATCACAAAAATTCACACAACACTACTGTTGTTCTATGTTGCCACGAGAATTTTTTTGAAAGCAATAAGAGGCAATGGATATCGTTTCGTCCCAAAAGGTGGGGCGTTCCCTACCGAAAACCATCATGCTTGTTGTGAGAAGCTCTGGTTTGTGAGAAGCATATACCCAAACCTGCCCCAAATGGGACAAAATTTGTACCACGGCATGTTGATGCCCCTCCATGATAGCATGCCAAGTTTCATGAATTTCATACGAGTTTTAGATTTACTAGAATTTAAAAACCAGGCATCTCAATGTTTTGCCGGCAATCAACGGTGCCCCAGTGTTTGAAATTCATTCCCATTGCTTGCACGGGACCTAAGCATGCACCCAAGGACACATATTTGATTTTCAACCAATTTATATGCACTGGAGCATGTGCATGTAGTTCAAATTTGAATTATGCACATAAAATGCATTGAAAACTCCGTTAATGCATAAGAATGTCCAAACGAACCCCGAAAAATCAGAAAAACTCACACAACACTCCTGTTGTTCTATGTTGACACGAGAATTTTTTTTGAAAGCAATAAGAGGCAATGGATATCGTTTCGTCCCCAAAGGTGGGACGTTCCCTACCGAAAACCATCATGCTTGTTGTGAGAAGCTCCGGTTTGTGAGAATCATATACCCAAACTTGCCCCAAATGGGATAAAATTTGTATCACGGCATGTTGATGCCGCTCCATGATAGCATGCCAAGTTTCATGAATTTCAGACGAGTTTTGGATTTACTAGAATTTAAAAACCAGGCATATCAATATTTTGCCGGCAATCGATGGTGCCCTGGTGTTTGAAATTCATTCCCATTTCTTGCATGGGACCTAAGCATGCACCCAAGGAAACAAATTTGATTTTTCAACCAATTTATATGCACTGGAACATGTGCATGTAGTTCAAATTTGAATTGTTCACCTGAAATGGCTAGAAAACCAATACAAAATGTTCAAACGAACACTGAATAATTCCAATTCTTTTATGACACACATATAGTTGCTTGTTGTCCAGATAAAAGGTCTAGAAATTCAAACACCGTCCATTGCCGCTGTGACCCCATTATGTAATTCAACTCAAGATGAAAAATCAAGTAGATCGCACACAGTTTATTATCAGCAACCGTGTGAGATGTAGTACAAAATATCTTGGAGCACCGTCAGTGTATAGTACGCCTATGGCTTATGCGAGAAGGTGCGTCGGCTACAGTCCACAGCCGGCGAGCACACCAGCTCGCTCCCCAAATATCATTTCATTGTTCAATCGTCGCCGGTGAAAGATGGGCACGTGGACTCGCTCGTGAGGGCAACTTCGGTGGCCCACTCCGGCGAGAGCGCGGACGCAGCCGCCATGTGCATGCTAACAAGGTGCATGAGTGCGGCCGCAATTTGCGACCGGGCGGCAAAGGTAGCCCAAACGGCCGCTATTGCTTCTCAGGTGGCGGCCGCAACATCTGCCTCGGGGATACCAACTGGCGAGAGTGGCACATCAGCTGTCCGTTCCGCAGCGGCGGCCTTAGCCCTGATGGAGGCCGCCCACGACCATGTAGAGGCTGCCCACGCCCAGCTCCTAGCCGTTAGCGCATGAATCGAATGAAGCTTCTCCGACAATGGTCGGCAACCCATGGCCGAACAGCTGGCAATCACCGAGAGCGTTCGAGCAGCCGTCAATTCCTCCGCCACATACCTTGCGACGATGGAGCCCGTCGAAGCCCAGATCGCGTCCACCCGCGCCCAGCTCGCTACGGCCTTTTCCAAAGAGATGGCGGACGCGGATGGCGATATGCTTGCCGATTATGGCGTGATGGATTCCATGGAGCCCCTTCCCCAGGAGACCGTCGGGCGCGAGCAGGACATGGAGGCGGCGGCGGAGATCGACGAGCACTAGCCGTAGTAGTACTCTTTGTTTTGTTTAATTAAGAGCGCCGATCCTTAATTTGTTAGGGTAATGTTTAGGTCAGCTAGCTCTGTTTAATTGCTGAACTTGCTCGATTAAGAAGTGTGGGTGTGCTGTAGTCTCCTTTGCGTACCCAAATTATGCAATGGCGTGGATGACCACTGTAACCATGGAAATTCGAACCAAAACTTTTGACGTTCAAACTCATCACACATGGGTTAAGCTATCTGAATCGTTTGTGATGTCCACATATCGTACACAGTTCTGAATAATGGACCGTGTGTGATGACGCTTTGCGCGCCAATTTTTTGGGTGAAGCGATTCCACATTTTTGGCTTCCGCGGAAATATCTACCTCCCCACCCCCTCCCCCTTACCAAAAGCCACATTTCCCCTCTTTCCGCCTTCCTTGTCCAAGTTGAAACCTTCACTCCTTGCTTGCAACACCACCGCCTCCTCGCCGGCGACCCTCCTTCACGCTGCTCGGCCTCCTCTATCCAGGCAGGTAATCCACACCCGACCCCCATCCTCCTCCTCCTTCCACATCCCACATGCCCTGACCGCCGGCGCGAGCGCGACACCTTCCACCCAAATCGGCGGGGCCGTCCTCCGCACCAGCCAACGGCTTCTCCAGGCCACCCTTGTAAAGCGTCTTCAACGCGGTGCGAGCCTTCTCCTCCAACCTGGCGAAGGCCACCCGATCCTCAGCTAGGATCTTTGCCTTCCTGTCTAGCTCGATCCTCTCCGCTTTCAGCGACTGTTCCAGCATCTCCAACCGGCCACGACAGTCATCAAGCTCGGCGTCCCGGTCCCTGACGACGGCCTCCCGAGCCTCCATCTCCTTCTCCTTCTCCTGGCGGCCGCGGACCTCCTTGGAGAGCTCATCGCGCAGGCCTTGCAGCTCGACCTCCAGCGCCTTGCAGCGGTCCCGGGCGTCCGCGGCGCCCTGGGCAGCATCGCAAGTGGCCCTGGCCTGGCAGGCGGCTTGTTTCTCCCCAACGGAGGCCGACGCGGCTTGGCTCAGCGCCTCTCGAACGGAGGCAGCAGAGCGGGCCCAGCCAGAAGCCAGCTACAGGCGCCCGGCCACCAGACGGGGATCAGCACTCAGGATATCCTCTTGCAGCCGACTCAGTTCGCCGGCAGCCTGGTTCAGGATGGCCGAGGGATCAGATGAGACTGGAGACGGCGGAGCAGGTGTAGAAGATGGAAGCGTGATCACGGTTCGGGAAGGAGGAGCCCCCTGGGCCTCGGGCACCTCAGCGACAACGTCAAGCGCAGGCGCCTCCAGAGTCAGCGGGACCACGGGGGCTGACTCACTTCTAGAGTGCCCCTGCTGGGCTTGCGAGGATGACCGGGCAGGGGAGGCGCGAGCTTCGCTGCCTCCTTTCCCCGCAAGCGGAGCCGCAACCCCGGCAGACAAATCCGCCTCAAGCAGGGCCGCTGAAGCCCCCTTCGGCCTTTTTGCTGCAGGTGCCGACCTGGCCAAGAGAATACAGACGTCAGGCCTCGGCGGCAGAAGTAAAGCAAAGCACATATCGAACACTTACTGGTTGTCATCCACGGACTCAAGCAGCCTCTGGCCGAACTTGAAGCCTGAAAGCCTGCGGCTAGGGTCAGCCTTGGGAGGCCCGGAAGCAGTAGGCACGTCGGGAGGGCTGGAGCTGGCCTCAGACCGCCTCGGAGCCAGAGCGGACCCTAGGGGAATCAGCCATGACCTGCCCTTCCTCGGAACCAGGGGAGAATCCTCCCCTCCTCACCTGGCACCGGCCTCGTCGTCGTCCGGCATGGAGCGAAGGGCGTAGGACCTACGCCGAGGGAAGGAATCACCTGATTCCTCGCCAGCCGCCTCGAAGTCAGACTCTTCTTCCTCCACCTCCTCTTCTTCCTCCTCACTCCCGCTGGAGTTGCTGGAGGAAACATTCACCGTCGCCAACATCGTCAGATCCTCGGGAGCCCCGGCGGGCACCAGCCCCTCACCATTGAAGATGGGCATGTCTTTCACCACTTGCTCCCAGTCGTCGCGAAGGAACAGGGGGACGAGAGCGCCCTCCGGCCTCGCCACGTCTCCCCCGACCAAGGAATGGAGAGACGTGGCCAGATCTTCGTCAAAGAGGGCGTCGGAGCTCAGGCGAAGGGCGTCGCCTGCTTTCCCGAGCCTCCACAACGGAAGCGAATCCTCCCGGAGCGGATCCACCCGGTGTTCCAGGAACTCCCTCAGGAGCGTCGCCCCGGTCAGCTTCACCGCCCCCAAGCTGCCTGGCCTCAGGTCCGCGTCTATCCTCTTCAGCACCATCTTCGCATGAGGGTAGACGAGCTCCACGCGAGACCACGAATCAACGGTCTCGGGCTTCCCCGATGGCAGCGGCAGTCGGGGGTGGACGCGCCCAACATCCACCAGGACCCACTTGCTCCTGAAGCCTTCAATCCTCTTCCCGGGCTTGGAGATGGAGTTGGAGCTGGAGTATGCGACAAAGCTCGCGCATGCAGTAATAGAGCCACGAGAGACCCGGAGGTAAAGGTAATGGCGCAGCAAAGCCACCGAGGCTTTACCCCAACGTGAGCCTCACAGTAGTAGGCAAAAATCGCCAGGAGAAGAACAGAGTTGGGATGGAGATGCAGAGCTTGCAAGTTGTATTGGCGGAGAACATCAAAGAAGAACCCGAAAAAAGGAGGGACCAGACCGGCGATGATGGCGCTCACAAAGAACGGGTAGAAGGTCTCCCCTTGCCTTCAGGCTGATCGGAGTCGGCCTTGAGCACAGTCGCCCCCTCGTTGCGCTGTGCCACCGTCCTCTGGCGCACAAGGACGAGATTCTTCGCCAACACAGTCGAAGGATCCAGAGCCGGGAGGTACCAGGCCTCAGTCAGGGTCTTGCGAGGCGCCATGGCTTGCAAGATGAAGAGGAAGGAGTAGCAAGAAGGGATGGACTGGAAGAGCTTGCGCCGTTCCATACTTATAGCCGGAGGAGGCCAACCGTCGGCCTCCACGATCACAAGTAATCACGACCCATTTCTGCGTGCAGGGACTTGTCTAGTCATGCAATTGCCGAGGGATCGTGGGGAAGCGGAGACGCCCACGACCAATCAATCGCCACGCGGCGCCCAAGGCCGCAGGCTGTTGGGTCCCGCGGCGCTTCGCACTTACCCCTTCGCTTCTCTACTAAGCCAAGTCCAGGCGCGCCTTGGGCCGAGGCTCTGTGTCGCGTTCGGGAGCAGGGGTCCCAGACTTGCTGCACTGCGGCCTGCGGCGTGGCTCAAGTGGGGCCCAGCGCCCAGCTTCATCAGCTCAAGACCCTCGCGAGGCCAAGCCTCATGAGGCGGACGACAGGAACCTTCCTCAGGGGCAGCCTCGTCAGGCAGGCTCACGAGGAGGCGGAGAGATCAAGGCAGGGTAACTCACGAGGGTGCCCTGTGACGCAAGCCATGACGAACGAGACCAGGCAAAGGTTACTGCTTCGGTGCAACAAGACCAAGACCAGCAGAGCGGCAGTATGGAGGTCATCGTGGAGCCCAAGACAGTGTCACCGTCAGAGCCTTTGGCAGCCGAAGACCAACTTTAGTCAGGATAAGTGTACTAGATGTTCCCCTACAAAATGGCCAATTGTTGGCGCCCTTCCCGCTCATTATTTGGGAAGAGGCCCAGGGCCTCCCTCTATAAATAAGACTAGCCACCACAGAGAAGAGGGGCGAGAAAAGATAACCAGGGGAGAACGAAGAAGAAAAGGGAGAGAGAGAGAGAGAAAAGCGACTGGACTCAACCAAGTAGTCCATCACACACACCAGCTCAAGAACAGCCCCTTGCGAGGCTGTTCTTCCCTTGTACTGTTCTTCAACAGCCCCAGAGGCAATCCACCACACCACACACTGGAGTAGGGTATTACACCAAAACGGTGGCCTGAACCAGTATAAACCTCGCGTCTCTTGTGTTGTTCATCGTTCCTAGCTTAGATCCTTCGCAAACCATTAACGTGTGAGCTGGTAGGGAAAGATCTCCGTGCGCACCCCAGAGTTCGAACCTCAAAGGTCTGCCGGAACTCGAAATACGACAGTTTTATATTGGGCATTATGACCCGTCCTGTGGTAAACTGCCAGGATACTTGTAATCTGTTTGTATGCAGGAACATATTCAAATTGCTAATAACATAAGCACAAGTGGCAGATCCTTAATTGGCGGATCCATAGTATCATGCAAAGCAAAATATGCGCGATGGCATAGCAGGTCAAGAGTTTAAGCTAGCCTATTACAAGGCATCTGATTGCCCAACAAGAATAGTATTCATCAAAGTTATCAATACAGTAATGTATTCTGATAGAAACACCGGCTTATGATTGTTGGCGGGTTGAAGCTTTAGGATCTTCCTGCACCTCTTCTTCATCTTCAACTCCTTGCTTATCAATCGGCTGGAAGTCAGACGTAGCCGAGTTGATACCGGCCAACGCTCTAAACACAGCCTCATCATCAATAAGATTGGATGGATCAATATTAGTGGCAATGCTGTGCTTACGAATTGGAGGAATAAGCTTTGTTGGCTCATGAACAGGCGCGCTATGCTTCTTGTTGTCGGCATCATAAGCCGCCTGGTACGTAGATAAGCTGGTCTCGTCGGCTAGTTTTCTTGCTAACGGACGCATAGCTCTTGCTATTTCTGCGAAGTCATCAGCGTTGAAGTCCGATCCATCTTCTTTTACAATGGGGCAGCCATTGGCCAAATCCTCCATGTCAACATCGGCCTGCCATGCTTTGGCCCGGCTTAAAGCAGTTAAAGCGCTAGCTCTTGCAGCTCCCCGTTTTAAATCGCCAATTCTTTTGGGCAGCATTGATAATTGCTTCAAAGTATCTTAGATAAGTGTTGAAGGAGTTTTCTTGTGCATTGTAGCAGGGATGGTTCGTTGAGCACCGGTATATAGCTGCTCTACAAGAGTGTAGACAGCTTTAAGCCGAACGCGCATATTCGAGCCTAACCTAGCGCTCCGAAAGCCTGTATCAGTAAAATTATGGGTAAGTCGGCAGCCGTTTATCATATGATTGTTAAGATGCAAGGGAGACATGTTCTTAATAAAGATGGATGATGACATAATGATAATTTGCTGCTTTAAGCCGGATAACTCCTCAGTCACCGGTTTAAGCGCGGTTTCAACTTCTTCTGCTCTCTTCAATAGAGCTGCCTTTTCAGTTTCCCAGCCAATTTTCTCAGAGTTGAAGTTCTGTTTTAACTGCTCAATAGTCTCCAAACCAGACTTCAATTCTGACTAGGCCTTGGATGTTTCCAACTGCTGAGTTTGGATGTTGGCCTTAAGGTCATTAAGCTGCGAGTCTTTTCAGCCAATTCAGCCTGTGACATCAGCACAATACAAGTATTACTCTTGGCACTTGGGGGCTAATGCATACTGTTCTTTTGAAAAAACAAAATTTTGAAAGTCCCAAGCACAGTACAAGTATTATCCTTGGCACTTGGGGGATAATTCATATTGCTTTGTTCCAAGCTATATTTACGACCCGGACAAATGATGTCAGCCGGCTTATAAAGTCTACAGATTGGGTTGTTAATTGTCAACAAGTGACAAGTCTCGGCTTAACATAATTGTTAAACCGACCCTTGGGGCCTATGGATGCAATGTTTATTTGTATTATTCAAAAGTCCCGGCTTAACATAATGTTTAAGCCGCCCCTTGGTAGATACATATGCAGAGTTGAAGTACTATTATTACAAGACCAACTACTGAGTTTTATCTATGCAACTATTGAAGTTCACCGCACATTGTATTCCATCATGTCTAGTAAACTTGGTGGCTAAGGGAAATATACTTATATGAACGGGATTCCAATATTTACCTCATAGCGTTCCTTCATCAAGTTCATTAAGCTGGCTTTGAAGTCACGGCTGGTATATAGACGATTCAAATAGCCAGAATGGAGGTCTTGGGCACTGAAATGAGTGTAGCTCTCCAGGTCTCCTTTCCACTTGCCCTTATCTTCAGTAGAAAGTTCTTCTTTGGCGTTGTGCCTGGATAAGGCAGTAGGACGACCCGGAGTTGTGAAACCATGGCCAGTAATGGTGACATCATCATCTTTTTCCTTCGCTGGCTTAACAGGACTGGTTGTCCTGATAGGACTTGGCGGATTGGCATCAGACGGGTTATCATTCATTGGGTCAATATCAACATTATGATCTTGGGGTGGAAAATCATCAACAATGTTGTCAGCAATTGGCTGAGAAAGCTCTGGTTGTTGTTTTTCGGGCTCTGGCGAATTGGAGTCATTAACTAGTTTATTTAGCCTGGCCCTCTTGTCGGGCTTAGCTTGGGCCCGGAAAAATAAAAGGTAAATGCAAGTTAAGAGAATGATCAAGTATGCAAGTTGGAATGATTGGAAATGAGCTACCCAGGTACAGTTTTGAAGGCTGGAATGTGTGTTCCTATTGAATCGCCTGAGGAGGAATGAGAAGTCCCTTGATTGTCTGAATCATACGGGTTAAGAGGTTGTCGAAAATAACCCGCCTTGGGGCAAATTATGTCAGAAATATCTAAGACCTCTGGACGGCATTTGCGAGGCGGGGTGTTTGGTAAGCCGGAAGACGTAATCACGTTGCCGCTATCCCGGGTCGTGCGGCGAGCTTAATTTTGCTGTTTCTTCAAAAGAAAGTTTGGATCCAAGTGAGCTAGGGGTGAGAAAATCTTACTTTCCGACTTGCTTGTCGAGTTTTTGGAGTTGGCAGAGTTTCTGAGCCAGAGGAAAGAATAATTACCTCTATGTCACCTGTATGGTTAGCCTCCGCATCATCCTGATAATAATCATTGTCAATGAGATGCATGAAAAAGGATCCAAGTGAATCAAGTTCTACCTCTGACTCATGGTCATCATCGTCATCGTCAACATTTAACTCGGCAGACTCGGCGAGCTTCTTTTTGGTGGGCTTCTTGTTGGCCTTGTGTTTGACACGAGTTTTTTTGGCCGGCTTATCCTGCGGTTTCTTCTTCCAGAATGGATCATCAGCCTGTTAAAATTGAAAATATCATAAGGGAATATTAAGAATATGGATTAATAAAGAGTAGGGAAATTCTTACAGCTGGTGTCTTGTTGACAGTGCAGAAAGGATTAATTCCAGTTTTGTTACACTCTTTTACAGTTTCATTCAACAATTTCTTGGTGGCTACAGTAACTTCCGCATCAGTTAGCTGAATATCACAATGGCACTGAGGATCTTTTACATCACCAGTATATTCACACATTAAGCTAGAGCGGCGGCTTAATGGCAAGATGCTCCAAGACAGCCAACACCGGAAGAAATTGATGCCAGTTAAGCCATTGGGCATAAAGGCTCTGTGATTTGAAAACGTAGGTGCATATTTGGCCCATTCTTTTGAATCAAGCTATTGGGGAAGCGGATGGTTGTTGTTAAGCCGGTGCTCGCGGTAACCTGGCAGAAGATTTTCACCAATTGGAGAGGTATCTTTAACATAGAACCAAGTCTGGTTCCAATCTTTGGGGTGACTATGCAGCTTGGCATGAGGAAAACTGACATCTTTCCTCTTCTGAATAATGACTCCACCAAGTTCTTGGCATGGTCCATCAAAAAATTCAGTTTGGTGGTTTAAATAATAGAATTCCCTGAACAGATCAACCGTGGGCTCTTCTTGAAGATAGGCTTCACAGAATACTTGAAAGTCGCAAATATTAGACACGGAGTTGGGTCCGATGTCTTGAGGATGCAGTTGGAGGAAATGAAGCACATCACGGAATTTTTTTGAGCCGGGAGGGCTGAACCCCCGACCAAAGTGATCAGTAAAAACAATTACTTCTCCCTCTTTGGGTTGAGGAAGGACTTCATCACCAGGAGCTCTCCAGTGGATATCCTCCTTTTTGGCTAAGGCGCCAGTGGCGACATAATTGTTCAGTTCTTCCTCGGTAACCCGGGATTTGACCCAATTGCAAGAAGTATATGTCTTAGCCATTTCTGAAAAAAAAATATGCCGGTTTAAGTTACCATGGTTAAGCCGGCTTACGGTTAAAGGAAAAAATAATAATGAAGCATGACTAGGTATTAAACCGGAGATTGATATTTCAAGATTACCGAAGAACTGCTGGTGGCTTATAAGGGGACTAATGATACCTGACGGGTTACTATTTTTGAGTTAAGCCGCTTATACCAATGTTGAAAGAGCAGATCTATGTATGAGGAAAATGGCTAAGTGTTCAGAAAAACAGTTTTCACAGATTGATGCTATAATTTTGGATCTACGGTGCGTCAGATAAATGGAAAATATTAGACCTAAATTGCGGTACTTGAGCAGTTCATAAGATCCAGATCGAGTATTCCGTTTAACAGGAGATGTCCTGATGGTGAAAATAAGTACTGTGAAGATTATCGCGCAGGAAAGATATCCAGTTCAAATCAAAAAGGAGTTCTACAGCAAAGAACAAGGATAAACTTTGCTGAACTCCGTTGAAACCCAAATGGATCAATATGGAGAGGAAGAAGAAGTACTAACCGGAGCTGTTGAGCAGTGGAGGTGTGCAGATGAAATCTGGTCCGAACAGGTTGATGCAGCGGCCGTTTTCGGAGCAGAGGTGAAGGTTGATGGCGGCGGCAGAGGTCGCGTGCTAGGGCTTCGCGAGGAAGAAGACAACACGAAGAGGCACGAGGGGGGGGGGAAGTGAAATAGACTCTCGACTATTTATAAGGCAAATGGATAAGTGACAAGCGCGGGAATCGAGGAGACCAAAAAATAGATATGTGACAATATAGACGCCTCGATTTCGGAGATTCATTAAAATGAGGAGGTATATTAAAGATTTTGGTTTTGAGTAAAATTAATGGCAGGTGACGTCATGGCGGGTTATCATGATTCCAGAGGATGACGTCATGGCAAGTTACAAGTTTTCGTGAAGGTAATGAAGAAGGAATATTTCTAAGTGTTCAAGATTGATGTGAACAAGTTCAAATCAACCTGGGGCCTAATGTTGGGGATATATCTACTAAGTTAACCCGCCTAGGAGGGGCCGGCTTAACTCAGGCGACTCACAAGACAAAGCCCATGAAGGAATCGAAGATGGCGGTTCATTAGGATGACTTATGAAGAGCCCAAGGCCCAAAGGCGGCTTAAGGCCCGTAGGTGTAAACCGCCATATGTATGCGACTTGTACTATAAGGAAGTTGTAATTAAGTCACCGAGCCGGATACGTTTATGAGCCGGCCGGAACTCTAAAAGCCACCGGGCATTAGCGGCTTAAGGCCCGTAGGTGTAAACCGCCATACGTATATAAAGGGACGACCCGGCGGCGAATTAGGGGACAAACAACAAACCGAGAACTAGGTCAAGCGTATTCGCTCCCTGGTAATCGAGACAAGCAATATGACATCAAACTGGATTAGGCCTTTACCTTCACCGCAAGGGGCCGAACCAGTATAAACTCCCTCTGTCATTTGTCCCGTTCAACCCCTTTAAGCTAACCTAGTTGCGATGGCTCCACGACTAAGTCCTCACACTAGGACATCTGCCTTGACAATCCCACGACAGTTTCCATACAACACCCACGGTTCAATATTGAAGTGTTTCTGAAAAGGATGAAGGACGGACGGTCAATCATCCACATGCACTGGCCTAAAGTTGCGAAGACCTTCAACATAAATGAAGGATCAATATTCGCCTTCCGCTTCAGCAGTTTTCCAGATGAGATGCATTTGTCTATATACCGTCTATGATGATAATTTCGAAAGGTTCTACATGTTGCATGTGGAAGTTCCTGCTGGTGAAGTTGTGTAATGGGGTAGCTGAGTGCTGAAGCTATATCATGTTGTACTCTGATGTATTTCAATTACGAAATTCTGCTTCCTTAATATGGAAATGAAATATATTGTGTGCTTAATATTAAATGTCAATTAGATTAGTAAATGGATTATGAATAATCGGATAATTAGGCTGCTAATGGTGAATTAGCCTGCTAATTGTGTTTTTCTATTACAAATGGTTGTTGAAAAAATACCTTGGGCGATGACCTCAGGCAACGCGCATAGTTTCTAGGAATAAACCATGTTGGATAAATGAACAATCACACATGACTTTCTCTTGAAAACAATTTGCGTTAGGCCACCTTGCGCAAATGTTTACCACATAAAAATGGTGTGTGATGGACAACCTTTGCCACACAGTTTCTTCTATGGACCGTGTGTGATACATTCAATAACGCAAACGATTTAACGGGAAAAATTGTGTGTGATGTACCGGTGAACGGAAACGTTTTCCTTGGAGCGACTGTGTGGGATGCGCATATGAACGGAAATGTTTAGCGGGGACTGACTGTGTGGGATCTACTTGCAACCGGAAACAATTTCGTCATATAATAGTATTTTTTAGCTCTACTGTACGTATTTCTGTAATTGTGTGCTCGTCGGTCGCACACGACCTCATTTTGGCGAACGTGTGTGCCAGGAGGGCATATCCCCGACGGTTTCTAGGTCATGTGGGAAGGATCCCCTATCGCCCACACTCACTTGGCGACGGTTCCAAATGCCGTCGTGAAAAGGGGATAAAGATCTATCCTAGTTAAAATCGGTCATGTTAGAGGCAGGTAAGGTTATTTCGTCATTTTGGAGGAAAATAAGCTAAGTCTATGTCATTTTGGAGCTAAACCAAGGTTATAATGCCATTTTTTACCTAAGTATGTCATAAATGAACTAAAGATGCTAAGTATCGGTCATTTTTGAGCTAACAAAGGTAGTTATGCCATTTTGAGCTAACTAAGCATATTTATTCATTTTGGAGGACAAAATTGTAAGTGTAGGTCATATTAGAGCTATCATAGTTAAAATCGGTCAGTTTGGAGCTAGGTAAGGTTATTTTGCCATTTTGAAGGAAAATAAACTAATTATATGATAGTTTGGAGCTTAACCAAGGTTATTATGCCATTTTTTACCTAAGTAAGCTAATCACGTCATAAATGAACTAGGTAAGCTAAGTATAGATCATTATTGAGCTATCCTAGGTAGTTATGCCATTTTTTAGCTAACTAAGCATATTAAGTCATTTAGGAGGAAAAAATTCCTAAGTATATGTCATTTTATAGCTATCCTAGGTAAAGTATGTCAGTTTGGTGCTAAGTAAGGTTATTATGTCATTTTCAAGGAAAATAACATAAGTATATGTCATTTTGGAGCTAAACCAAGGTTATTATGCCATTTTTTACCTAAGTGAGCAAATTATGTCATAAATGAACTAGTTAAGCTAAGTTTAGATCATTATTGAGCTTTCCTAGGTACTTATGCCATTTTGTATAGGTCATTTCGGAGCTATCCTAGATAAAATATGTCATTTTGGAGCTAAGAAAGGTTATTATGTCATTTTTGAGAAAAATAAGCTAAGTATAGGTCATTTTGGAGCTAAGTAGGTCATTTCTTAAGCTAAGTATGCAGTTGTTAAGAAAAAAACTTGGGAAAACTTGCCATCATCACTGGAGGTGAAGGACCGGTCGGGTTTGCGCCAGTGCCAGACGGAGAAGGACCGGTCGGGGTTGATGTCTGTGTCAAAACCGGCGGATCTCGGGTAGGGTTCCCGAACTGTGCGTCTAAGGCGGATGGTAACAGGAGGCGGGGCACACAATGTTTACCCAGGTTCGGGCCCCTCTCAACGGAGGTAATACCCTACTTCCTGCTTGATTGATCTTGATGATATGAGTATTGAGTTGATCTACCACGAGATCGTAGAGGCTAAACCCTAGAAGCTAGCCTATGATTATGATTGTTGTTGTCCTAACCAAACCCTCTGGTTTATATAGACACCGGAGGGGGCTAGGGTTACACCAAGTCGGTTACAAGGGAGGACATCTACATATCCGAATTGCCAAGCTTGCCTTCCACGCAAAGGAGAGTCCCACCCGGACACAGGATGAAGTCTTCAATGTTGTATCTTCATAGTCCAACAATCTGGACAAGGTACATAGTCCGGCGGTCCGAGGACCCCCTAATCCAGGACTGCCTCAGTAGCCCCTGAACCAGGCTTCAATGACGACGAGTCCGGCGCGCAAATTGTCTTCGGCATTGCAAGGCGGGTTCCTCCTCCGAGTACTCCATAGAAGATTTTGAACACAAGGATCGTGTCCAGCTCTGCAAAACAAATTCCACATACCACCGTAGAGAGTACAATATCCCACAAATCTAATCTGCTGACAAATTTCATAGCGTTACATCACGCCAGGGCCCGGTCATTATTCGAACCGTTTTTCTCAACAAGCTACCGCACATATTGCGAGGCGGTTTTCTTGGCACGTCTTGTCGAAGCAGAGATTGTGTCCCCTTATCACGGGATTCTCGTCAATGCGGGCGTGGGTAACCCAACCGCGCCCTCAATCGCAGCGCTTGGGGAATAAGCGATTTTATGGGGTAAGTAGGGAGGTGCACAGTTTCTACAGCCCTTATAAAGGGACAAGGACTCCTCTTTTTCACCCACGCCTTCTTCTTCCCTGCCCATCCATTCTTGCACACTCGAGCTCCAGCGCCCAAGTTCTCATTTTCTCCGCAAAGCCATTCCAAACATGTTCGGAGCGGGAGGCAAGTGGATGGTCTCCTCCGTTACGGAGGAGAACATTATGAAGCTCCGGGAAGCCAGATACCTGGCCGCAGACATCGCGCACCGGCTCCCAGACACGGGGCAGATAGTCCGTACTCCAAAAACCCACGAGAGGGTTGTATTCCTTACCCACTTCTTCCGCGGGCTGGGATTTCCCCTCCACCCATTTGTCCGCGGGCTCATGTTCTACTACGGGCTGGACTTCCATGATCTGGCCCCCAATTTAATCCTCAACATCTCGGCGTTTATCATCGTGTGCGAGGCCTTCCTCCGCAGCAAGCCCCACTTCGGCCTGTGGCTGAAGACCTTCAACGTGAAACCGAAGGTGGTGGTCAGCCAGCAATCGGAGTGCGGAGGCGCCATGGTGGGCAAAATGCCCAACATCACCTATCTCGAAGGCTCCTTTGTGGAGACCGTGAAGGGGTGGCAATCGGGGTGGTTCTACATCACCGAGCCGCGCGACACCAACTGGGTGGCGGCCCCCGGATTTCGATCCAGCATCCCCATGCGGCTCACCTTCTGGAAAGAGAAGGGCCTATCCCGGGGTTCATTGGTGGAGCTGACCAGACTCCAGAACTATGTTAAAAACATGATAAGCAAGAAAATCAAGCTTGTAACCGTGGTCCAGGTCATGCTCTTCCGCCGGATCCTTCTGTGTCAAAGACGGGCATTCAATATGTGGGAGTTTGATCCGGCCAAGCACCAGATGCTGCGAGAGATTTTCGACACGATGCACCAAGACGTCTAGAAGGTGCTGTTCAAGGCCGCCGAGGTACCTCCTCCCCTTACCGAGAATCGCGGACTCAGCGCAAAGCGCCCTGCCAATCCGGTAAGCTCTTTATATCTCATAAGATGTTCCTTTCCCCAGTATAATCATGTGAGGGATCTGAGCCTCCACGCCATTTAACAGGACTGGGTTGCGACAGCGGATCGGATTGATTGTCCGGCCCCACTGTCCGAAGATCCAGCAAGGGCTCTCTTAACAGAGATGCTGGTTCCGGCACCCTATGAGGCGCCGGAGAAGAAGGCCACGGGGACCAGGAAAGGTCTCTGGCGCAAGGTTGTATCGGACTCATCATCCGATAACACCGAGTCGCCCTCCTCCCACGAAAAGGAGGAGGAGGAAGAGGAAAGTTCTCCCCCCCAGCAGGGGAGACAAGAAAGGGAAGGCCACCCCATCTGGGGAGGCCGAAGCTCCAAGAAGGGAAGGCCCCTTGTCGGTGTCAAAACTGGCGGATCTCGGGTAGGGGGTCCCGAACTGTGCGTCTAGGCGGATGGTAACAGGAGACAAGGGACACGATGTTTTACCCGAGTTGGGGCCTCTAGATGGAGGTAATACCCTACTCCTGCTTGATTAATATTGATGATATGGGTAGTACAAGAGTAGATCTACCACGAGATCAAGGAGGCTAAACCCTAGAAGCTAGCCTATGGTATGATTGTTGTTAGATCCTACGGACTAAAACCCTTTAGTTTATATAGACACGGATATGTTAGGGTTACCAAGTCGGTTACAATGGTAGGAGATCTACATATCCGTATCGCCAAGCTTGCCTTCCACGCCAAGGAAAGTCCCATCCGGACACGGGGCGAAGTCTTCAATCTTGTATCTTCATAGTCTTGGAGTCCGCTGTGATGATAGTTCGCTATCCGGACACCCCTAGTCCAGGACTCCTCGGTAGCCCACGAACCAGGCTTCAATAACGCAGCGATTCGGCGCGCATATTGTCTTCGGCGGTGCAAGGCGGTTCCTCCTCGAATACTTCATAGAAGGTTTTGAACACCAGCATAGTGTCCGGCTCTGCAAAACAAGTTCCACATAACACGTAGAGAGAATAATTTTTGCACAGATCTGCTGACGTATCCCACGGCGTGACATCACACCCTGGCCAGGCCTCTATATGAATCGTTTTTTACCGTTCCACCTTAGCGCGTTTAGTGAGGCGGTTTCCTTGGCACGTCTTATCAAAGCATAGATCGTGCCCCCTTATTCCGGGATTCTCATCAATACGGACGTGGGTAACCCAACCGTTCTCGTCGGCACGCCTCCTCCATCAAAGGCGAGTCCTAATCGACCACGAGGTGGCCTCTTGGTATTCAACCTCTTTATAATGAGACCAAGGCCCTCTTCTTTTTACACCCTCCATCGATTTCGCCTCGCGCTTCGATTTCTAACACCCAAAGCTTCAGATTTAGGCGCTTCGGACCTTCGATGATGTCCGGCTCCGACCAGCACGGCCGATGGATGTCCTCCTCCGTCACAGAAGAAGACGTGCCAAAGCTGCGAGACGCCAGGTATCTAACCGGCGAGATCTCGCCTGAGCTGCTGCTCCAGGGCAGGTCATTCCCACTCCCGAGCCCGGCGAGAACGTGGTGTTCATGTCTCACTTCCTTCAGGGTTTAGGCTTCCCGACGGATCCCTTTGTGCGGGGACTCATGTTTTAGTATGGGCTGGATTTCCATGACTTGAATCCGGAGTCCATCCTCCATATCTCGTCATTCATTGTCGTATGTGAGGCCTTCCTCTATATTACTCCCCACTTTGGATTGTGGCTCAAGACCTTCAAGGTGGAGCCGAAGATGATCGGGGGGCAACAAGCAGAGTGCGGAGGGGCGGTCATAAGCAAATGTGCTGATGCTCCATGGCCCGAGGGCTCTTTTCAAGAGGAGCTTGGTTTGTGGCAACGGGAGTGGTTTTATAACACCGCTCCCCGGGGCACCAAATGGGCGGCGCTCCCCGCCTTCCGCTCAGGTCCACCACAGCGGTTGGCGTCATGGGTCAACAAGGGGCTTGACTGGGGGCCGTCCAAGGACGTTCCTTTGCTGCAGGGCCATATTCGAGACCTCCAAGAGAGGGAGATCAATCTGGTTGCGGTGGCGCAGGTTATGTTGATCTGGCGCCTACGCCTGCAACGTCACCCCCCTCCGCTGTGGGAATTTAATCCGGAGGGACCACGAGCTCTCTAAAATTTTACAGACACGACGCCTGTGGAGATGTATAAATTGTTCTTGATCACAAGAGAAGTGTCCGGACTGGCCGAGGGCGCATGACTAAGCTGCAATCGCCAGATACTCAAGTAAGTAGTCACATGTAACTTGACAAGTTGTTCATTCATTTATCATATATATATATATATATATATATATATATATATATATATATATATATATATATATATATATATATATATATATATATATACCCTTTAAAGGAGCCGTTTCTTGAGCAGGAGTGGATAGCCAAGGCAAAGTTAATAAGGTGTCCGACTCCCTCCTAGAGACCATGCGGATCCCATGTTGACCAGGATGTTGAAGGCGCGCCTTTTGGAGAAGGCGAAGGGGGCGTGGAAGCAACTGCCTCTCTGAAGGAGGCTATCTAGGAAGGAGGATTAAAAGTCCCATCTTCGAGGAGAAAGAGGACCGCTTGAAGATCCGAAGGTCAAGGCCTCAAAGAGGGAAAGGAATCTTCGTCGGAGAGTCCGTGCTGGGAAGTAACCCAGCCGCACTATTTCCCCAAGGGATCAGCCCTCCATGAGCCGTAAGTAAAAAGAAGGGTCTTGTAAATAAGGAACATCCCTGCATTTATTTATGAAGATAACGAAATTGTACCTTGTAGTTCGGACCTCAGCCCTTCTCGTGAGCTTATCTTGAGGATCTTCTTCCGGAGATGATGGAAGTGAACGCCTCCACCTGTCGCACCCTCATGCGAGGCGGATGACCCTGAGGTGTCGTCGCGGAGGGTTCACCCAAGTCCGGCGAGGCCGGAAGGTCCGGCGCCAAGTGGTGTGCGGTCGGAGGAGCTGAAGGATCTGCTCGGGCGAGCGGCTATCTTAGAAGATCACCGCGCTCTAATGAGTACGGTGATTGAAAGGATTGCATTCACAGAGAGCGGATTGCATGAAGCCGTCAGAAGCTTACTGACGGGGTTCGAGGTACGCAAAAATGATGTACCTTATGACAGTTATGCATATAGAATGCGCCATGTATAGATAGTAGCCCCTGAGACTCAGTATGTTGTCAAAATTGAAAGCGTGCCGAGGATCAAAATCTCAGTTATAACACATCGCCGCTCCTAAACAGGTGGCGGGGCGTCCGGTGGCCAGCCGGACTGATGAATATGCCGAACTAAAGCGGCAACTTGACGAGGCGGATCACGGACATCGCTGGTCAATAAGCGGTTTGACGAGTCGCAAGGTATGCGACTTCTACGCGGACACCTAGTAAGGGAGCTTGACGCCCATGTCTTACTATTAGTATGCTTAATGCAGATGGTGCCGCTGCTGTGGAGGAGCTGCGGGCGGAACTCGCCCGAGCGAAAGAGCAAGCCAGAAATAAATGTCGGCCGCTTTAAGAGGCGGCGAAGAGCTAAAAGTCGAACGGGCTGCTCACTGCCGAAGCAAAGAGGAAATGGCCGATATGGCCAGAAAGTTGAAGAATGCTGCCGATCGCTGCGAGGTTCTTGAAAAAGAAAGTCAAGCTGAGCAAGAGGGCCTAAAAAAGGCCGCCAAGAATGCCCATTCGGCTTTGAGAGCTGCCAAGCAGGAGCTGAGTCAGGCCGGGGCAATTGCGGCTGGAAAACCGTTTCTGCTGCGGAGGAAATATACGGATCCAAAGTATGCTCAATTGGACAAGTTGTGGAGTTCGGAGGATGCTTATCTGGACTCAACGGCGAGCGCTACGGACGCGATTGAGCATTTCTGAGGCCAGAAGGGGCACAGAAGGGAAGAGCTATATTGGTCGCAATTCCATAGTCCGGAGCGTCTTCTTTCGTTGACCGATCGGTTGGCCGAATGGGCCGAGCTGGATCGACTATCTGGACTTGCCATGAAGCATGTAATGACTCATTTGTGGCCGGGCGGACCCCAGCCGAAGAGTTATTTTGGTTTAGTGCGGCAGTTCCTTGGTGCGGTACCGCGTATCGACGCAATGAGGCGGTCGACGTGTATTGAGGGAGCGCGGATGGCTCTGGCCCGTGTCAAGACATACTGGGCAGATATGAAGGCCACCGACGTTGCATCCCAAGATTCGGTCAAAAGCCGAGTACCTGCCGAGCACTACTTTGAGGAAGTCCTGCAGGGCGCTCCTTTAATAGAGACGCAGTGCTCGAAGGATATTATGTTTAAATGACATGTATGACTTGTGAAAACAATGTTTCAATATAATATAAGAGATTTTTATACTTGTGCGTTCAAGTAGTAGACTACTCCCTGTGCGGCCGTATATGTATATGTATATATAACCTGAAAGATGGCAGTCCTTGGCTTCAGCCCCCACGCACATAGTGCGGGGGTGTTTGCAAAGAAGGCGCTCTTGAACACTTAATCCAACGTCTTGGTCCTATTAAGGAGGTGGTAGCGTAGCAAACTAGGCAACCGGACTATAATGCTTTATCACTTTCACTTAGCCATAGGAGTTCGAGGGTGGGGCTACTATATAGCTCCTGGGGGCACCGCACTTTCCCGAATTCGGGGTGCGTATGTGCCTGACCGAGAACCGGTCCTTCGTTAATGCGGAGGAATTCTAAACATTCCGATGGGTCATCGAGTGGTTGACCAGTCTCTCGCTATATCATGACAGTCAGTTTTCGGCTTTCTCTCTTGAGGTGCTCGCCCGGCGAACCGAGGCACAATCGCGATAGTTCTCCGGTGCCGCGTTAGCGGTAAAACGGAGCGTAAGGAAGCAAAACACAGGAGCCGAGCAAACCCAACATTTGACCAAAGACATGATTCGAGCTGATGCATATAAGGCCCTAACTTCGAGGCGCGAATACTCCCGAGGTATTCGGTCTTTATAAAATGGGCAGAATAATGCCCTAAGCCCCGGTGTCCAGTGCACGCATAAAAATTCTGGTGCGGCCAATGCCAAAACGCCAGCCTCCTCCTTGGTTATAGTAAGAAACCGGGGGATGTATATCAACAAGAGACAGTAAAAAAGGTTCACGCAGGGTCTTAATCTGAAAAGAATCCTTGCAACGGGTCCCTACTGCAAGTCTGTGCCTGTGTCTCCGTTGTGCCGTATCCTGGACGGGTGTAGCACGTTGTTCATCTGTAAAAGAGAGGAACTTAGTTTAAAAGAAAAAAGATCGTCGAAAGATGTACTTTATATTAAATAAACAGAGTGCGATTCAAGAAGTGAATAAAATTGAGCTTATTGTCTCTTGTGATACATGCATGCAGCCCCTTATGGGGTATGCAGCTAGTAAGGCGCCGGACTCGTCTAGCCGTGTCCGGGGTTTGAATAACCAATTCAGGTTCTTTGACTAGCGGAGCGGATAGGTGTGGGGCTGTCAAGGCAGTCTCACGTTCCTCCGTGCTCAAGTAACATAATACTTCCTTTTAATGAGATGATGCCGTGGACCGGGCATTTTAAGTGTTAGAGATGCATAATGCGGTATTGCGTTAAAAGCGGGCGAAAGCTTGGCGTCCCAATAGTGCTTGATGGCTACTTTTGAGCGGGCGACATGGAAGATTAACCTTTCGCGACGGAAGTTGTCGGATGAACCGAACACAACTTCTATCAGTATGGAGCCCGTACAATGGGCATATGGGCCTGGCACTACTCCTTTAAAGGAGGTGTTGCTACGGCGAATTTTGGTTGGGTCTATCCCCATTCTGCGGATTGTGTCCTGATATATCAGGTTTATGTCACTGCCGCCATCCATGAGGACTTGTGTAAATTGGAATCCATCAATTATAGGATCCAATATCAAGGCAGTCCATCCTGCGTTCCGGATACTTTCGGAATAGTCCTGATGGTCTAAGGTGATTGGTTTTGACAACCAGTGTGCGGCGCGCATTTTAGTGGGCGCCGCTCTATTTTTCCCTTTGATCACGTGAAGTGAGTTTACTGTTTTAACCTCTTGTGGGAAATTCTTTTTCCGGGGCTCTGCTTGTGGTGCTCATCGTCATCTTCACTTGGTGTGTCGAGCCCCTTATGTTCAGCGTTGAGTCTGTCGGACTGTTTGAAGACCCAACAATCTTTGTGGGTATGGTTTGCAGGCCTCCCGGGAATACTGTGGATTTGACATATCTTGTCCAAGATTTTGTTTAAATTGGATAGCTCATCGCTATTGTCCTTAAGGGGCAGTTTTTTATTGTTCTGCCGTGAGCTTCTGAATCCGGCGTTGACTGCCGCGCTCTTTGGACCGTTCCTCTTAATCCGGCGCTGGTCCTTGTTGCGCCGTGGTTTCCCATTTCCATCCCTGATTTCGGATGTACTTGGGTCGCTGGTGCTGCATCTTGCTAGCCAGCTATCCTCTCCAGCATAAGCGGGTCATGAGGCTTGTTAATGCGGCCATTGTTCTTGGCTTTTCTTGGCCGAGGTGTCTGGCGAGCCATTCGTCTCGGACGTTGTGTTTGAAGGCTGCTAAGGCTTCGGCGTCCGGACAGTCGACTATTTGGTTCTTTTTAGTAAGGATCCTGTTCCAGAATTTCCGGGCTGACTCTCGGGCTTTTGGGTTATGTGACTTAGATAAATGCGCATCCGGAGGGCGGACATAGGTCCCCAAAATTTGCCCAAACGCATCCTCGAGCTCTTCCCAGCTTCAATGGTATTTTCGGGGAGGCTATTAAGCCAATGCCGAGCTGGCCCTTTGAGTTTGAGGGGTAAGTATTTTATGGCGTGGAGATCGTCTCCTCTAGCCATGTGTATGTGGAGGATGTAATCCTCAATCCAGACTCCAGGGTCTGTTGTTCCGTCGTATGCCTCTATGTTTACGGGCTTGAATCCCGCTGGAAATTCATGATCCAGCACCTCATCGGTGAAACATAGGGGGTGTGCGGCGCCCCTGTATTTGGGTGTGCCGTGATGTTCGGATATTTGGCGTGTTGCATTGCCTTGAAGAGCTTGCTTTCTCGTCCCATAGATGGACCTAACTGGGCCATCCTTTTGATGTGAATCCTTATGCGGATCGCGTACCGGCTTGTGTGCGGCGCCCTTTGCTGCTCTCTTTTTGCCGTGGGGTCGTCCATCCGACCGGGTGGCCGTCTTACTTTTTGATTGTGGTGGCTCTAAGACCTCCTCGTCAAATTCGGGCAGTAGCTTTCTTTTTGGGTAGCTCTTTGTTCGGCAACTGTCGCCGCATTTGTCTGCAGTGTTGAATACTTTGCTCCATCTGATCCTGAGTGCATCTTCCGCTGTCTTGAGCTTCCGCTTCTACTTTTTCAGGCAACGCGCGGTGGCGACGAGCCTTTTTTGGAGGTTATTTTGCTCCAACAATTTGTCCGGCGTGAGATCGTCCGGACTATTGTCTTTGCCGGGGACGGGTTGTTTATCCAAGTTGTCTTGTTCGGATGATTGCTCGATAGCATGTGAAGGAAATATGCCCTAGAGGCAATAATAATGTTATTATTTATTTCCTTATATCATGATAAATGTTTATTATTCATGCTAGAATTGTATTAACCGGAAACATAATACATGTGTGAATACATAAACCTACAGAGTGTCACTAGTATGCCTCTACTTGACTAGCTCGTTAATCAAAGATGGTTATGTTTCCTAACCATGAACAAGGAGTTGTTATTTGATTAACGGGATCACATCATTGGTTGAATGATCTGATTGACATGACCCATTCCATTAGCATAGCACCTGATCGTATAGTTTGTTGCTAGTGCTTTTCTTCATGACTTATACATGTTCCTATGACTATGAGATTATGCAACTCCGTTTGCCGAGGAACACTTTGGTGCTACCAAGCGTCACAACGTAATCTGGGTGATTATAAAGGTACATTACAGGTGTCTCCGAAGGTACATGTTGGGTTGGCATATTTGAGATTAGGATTTGTCACTCCGATTGTCGGAGAGGTATCTCTGGGCCCTCTCGGTAATGCACATCACATAAGCCTTGCAAGCATTGCAACTAAATGTGTTAGTTGTGAGATGATGTATTACGGGCGAGAAAAGAGACTTGCCAATGTGAGATTGAACTAGGTATTGGATACCGACGATCGAATCTCGGGCAAGTAACATACCGATGACAAAGGAACAACGTATGTTGTTATGCGGTCTGACCGATAAAGATCTTCGTAGAATATGTAGGAACCAATATGGGCATCCAGGTTCCGCTATTGGTTATTGACCGAGAATAGTTCTAGGTCATGTCTACATAGTTCTCGAACCCGTAGGGTCCGCACGCTTAAGGTTTCGATGATGCTTATATTATGAGTTTATGAGTTTTGATGTACCGAAGGAGTTGAGTCCCGGATGAGATCGGGGACATGACGAGGAGTCTCGAAATGGTCGAGACGTAAAGATCGATATATTGGACGACTATATTCGGAGTTCGGAAAGGTTCCGAATGATTCGGGTATTTTTCGGAGTACCGGGGAGTTACGGGATTACGGGAGAAGTAATGGGCCTTGATGGGCTTTAGTGGGAAGAGGAAAAAAGGCTGCTGCGCCCCCCCTCCCCTCTAGTCCGAATTGGACTAGGGAAAAGGGGGCCGGCCACCTCTCCTTCTCCTCCACTTCCTTCTCCCTTCCTCCCCTCTTGGTGGACTCCTACTAGGACTTGGAGTCCTAGTAGGACTCCACCCATGGCCGCACCTATTGCCTTGGCGGCCTCCTCCTCCTCCATCCTTTATATCTGAGGGGCAGGGGGCACCCCATGACACACAAGTTGATCTCGGATCGTTCCTTAGCCGTGTGCGGTGCCCCCTCCACCATATTCCACTTCGGTCATATCGTCGCGAGCTTAGGCGAAGCCCTGCGCCGAGAAGTCATATCGTCACGGGGCTTAGCGAAGCCCTGCGTCGGTGGAACATCAACATCGTCCTGCGCCGTCGTCTTGTGGAACTCATCCCGACACTTTGCTGGATCGGAGTCCGGGGATCGTCATCGAGCTGAGCGTGTGCAGAACTCGGAGGTGCCGTCGTTCGGTGCTTGGATCGGTCGGATCGTGGAGACGTCGACTACATCAACAGCGTTGTTATAACGCTTCGCTTTCGGTCTACAAGGGTGCGTGGGCGGACACTCTCCCCTCGTTGCTATGCCATCACCATGGTCTTGCGTGATCGTGGAAAATTTTTGAAATTACTCGTTCCCCAACAGTGGCATCGAGCCTGGTTTTATGCGTTGATGTCATATGCACGAGTAGAACACAAGTGAGTTGTGGGCGATACAAGTCATACTACCTACCAGCATGTCATACTTTGGTTCAGCGGTATTGTGAGATGAAGCGGCCCGGACCGACATTACGCGTGACGCTTACGCGAGACTGGTTTCACCGCTGTGAGCACTCGTTGCTTAAAGGTGACGGCGGGTGTCTGTCTCTCTCACTTTAGTTGAACCGAGTGTGCTCGCCCGGTCCTTGAGAAGGTTAAAACGGAGTCTATTTGACGAAATATCGTTGTGGTTTTGATGCGTAGGTAAGAACGGTTCTTGCTCAGCCCGTAGCAGCCACGTAAAACTTGCAACAACAAAGTAGAGGACGTCTAACTTGTTTTTGCAGGGCATGTTGTGATGTGATATGGTCAAGGCGTGATGCTATATTTTATTGTATGAGATGATCATGTTTTGTAACCGAGTTATCGGCAATCGGCAGGAGCCATATGGTTGTCGCTTTATTGTATGAAATGCAAGCGCCATGTAATTGCTTTACTTTATCACTAAGCGGTAGCGATAGTCGTAGAAGCAATAGTTGGCGAGGCGACAACGATGCTACGATGGAGATCAAGGTGTCGCGCCGGTGGCGATGGTGATCATGGCGGTGCTTGGCGATGGAGATCACAAGCACAAGATGATGATGACCATATCATATCACTTATATTGATTGCATGTGATGTTTATCCTTTATGCATCTTATCTTGCTTTGATTGACGGTAGCATTATAAGATGATCTCTCACTAAAATTATCAAGAAGTGTTCTCCTGAGTATGCACCGTTGCGAAAGTTCTTCGTCTTTGAGACACCACGTGATGATCGGGTGTGATAGGCTCTACGTTCAAATACAACGGGTGCAAAACAGTTGCACGCGGAATACTCAGGTTATACTTGACGAGCTATGCATATAAGATATGACCTCGAACACGGAGACCGAAGGTCGGCGTGAATCATATAGTAGATATGATCAACATATTGATGTTCACCATTGAAACTACTCCATCTCACGTGATGATCGGACATGGTTTAGTTGATTTGGATCACGTGATCACTTAGATGACTAGAGAGATGTCTTTCTAAGTGGGAGTTCTTAAGTAATATGATTAATTGAACTTTAATTTATCATGAACTTAGTCCTGGTAGTATTTTGCAAATTATGTTGTAGATCAATAGCTCGCGTTGTTGCTTCCCTATGTTTTTATATGTTCCTAGAAAATTGTATTGAAAATGTTAGTAGCAATGATGCGGATTGGATCCGTGATCTGAGGTTTATCCTCATTGCTGCGCAGAAGAATTATGTCCTTAATGCACCGCTAGGTGACAGACCTATTGCAGGAGCAGATCTGCGGCGTTATGAGCGTTTGGCTAGCTCAATATGAGCGATCAGACGTTATGAGCGTTTGGCTAGCTCAATATGATGACTACTTGATAGTTTAGTGCACCATGCTTAACGGCTTAGAATCGGGACTTCAAAGGCGTTTTGAGCGTCATGGACCATATGAGATGTTCCAGAATTGAAGTTAATATTTCAAGCAAATACCGAGTTGAGAGATATGAAGTCTCCAACAAGTTCTATAGCTAAAAGATGGAGGAGAATCGCTCAACTAGTGAGCATGTGCTCAGATTATGCAGTACTTCAATCACTTGAATCAAGTGGGAGTTAATCTTCCGATAAGATAGTGATTGACAGAATTCTCTAGTCACCATCACTAAGTTAGTAGAACTTCGTGATGAACTATAGTATGCAAGGGATGACGAAAAAGATTCTCGAGCTCTTCGCGATGCTAAAATCGGCGAAGGTAGAAATCAAGAAAAACATCAAGTGTTGATGGTTGACAAGACCACTAGTCTCAAGGAAAATGGCAAAGGAAGAAGGGAACTTCAAATGGAGCGGCAAGCAAGTTGCTGCTCGAGTGAAGAAGCCCAAGTCTAGACCTAAGCACGAGACCGAGTACTTTTGCTGCAATGGAACTGGTCCTTTGGAGCGGAACTACCCCTGAATATTTGGTGGATAAGAAGGATGGCAAAGTGAACAAGGTTATATTTGATATACAGGTTATTGATGTGTACCTTACTAGTGTTTATAGTAGCCCCGAGTATTTGATACTCGTTCGGTTGCTAAGATTAGTAACTCGAAACAGGAGTTCTGAATAAGCAGAGACTAGTTGAAGGGAAGTGACGATGAGTGTTGGAAGTAGTTCCAAGATTGATATGATCATCATCGCACACTCCCTATACTTTCGGGATTAGTGTGGAACCTAAATAAGTGTTATTTGGTGTTGAGCATAAATATGATTTGATCATGTTTATTGCAATCGGTTATTCATTTAAGTAAGAGAATAAATTGTTGTTCTGCTTACATGAATAAAACCTTATATGGTTACACACCCAATGAAAATGGTTCATTGGATCTCGATCATAGTGATACACATATTCATAATATTGAAACCAAAAGATGCAAAGTTAATAATGATAGTGCAACTTATTTGTGGCACTTTGCCGTTTAGGTCATATTGGTGTAAAGCGCATGAAGAAAACTCCATGCTGATGGACTTTTGGAATCACTTGATTATGAATCATTTGATGCTTGCGAACCGTGCCTTTTGGGCAAGATGACTAAAACTCCGTTCTCGGAACAATGGAACAAGCTCTTGACTTATTGGGAATAATACATACCGATGTATGCGATCCAATGAGTGTTGATGCTCGTGGCAAGTATCGTTATTTTCTGACCTTCACAAGATGATTTGAGAAGATATGGGTATATCTACTTGATGAAACATAAGTCTGAAATAGTTGAAAGGTTCAAAGAATTTCAGAGTGAAGTGGAAAATCATCGTAACAAGAAAATAAAGTTTCTGCGATCTGATCGTGGAGATGAATATTTGAGTTCTGAGTTTGGTCTTCAATGAAAACAATGTGGAATAGTTTCACAGCTCACGCCACCGGAACACCACAACGTTATGGTGTGTCCGAACGTCGTAACCGTACTTTATTTTGATATGGTGCGATCTATGATGTATCTTACCGATTTACCACTATCGTTTTGGGGTTATGCATTAGAGACAGCTGCATTCACGTTTAATAGGGCAACCATCTAAATCCGTTGAGATGACACCGTATGAACTATGGTTTAGCAGTAAACCTAAGCTGTCGTTTCTTAAAGTTTGGAGTTGTGATGCTTATGTGAAAAAGTTTTCACCGATAAGCTCGAACCCAAATCGAATGCGTCTTCATAGAATACCCAAAGGCAACTATTGGGTACACCTTCTATCACAGATCCGAAGGCAAGTTTTTCGTTGCTAAGATGGATCCTTTCTAGAGAAGAAGTTTCTCTCGAAAGAAGTGAGTGGGAGGAAAGTAGAACTTGATGAGGTAATTGTACCTTCTCCCTTATTGGAAAGTAGTTCATCACGAAATCAGTTCGGTGATTCCTACACCAATTAGTGAGGAAGTTAATGATGATGATCATGAAACTTCAGATCAAGTTGCTACCAAACCTCGTGGGTCTTCGAGAGTAAGATCCGCACCAGAGTGAATACGGTAATCCTATTCTAAAAGTCATGTTACTAGACCATGATGAACCTACGAACTATGAGGAAGCGATGATGAGCCCAGATTCATGAAATGGTTTGAGACCATGAAATCTGAGATGGGATCCATGTATGAGAACAAAGTATGGACTTTGGTTGACTTGCCCGATGATCGGCAAGCCATTGAGAATAAATGGATCTTCAAGAGGAAGACGGACACTGATAGTAGTGTTACTATCTACAAAGCTCGACTTGTCGCAAAAAGGTTTTTGACAAGTTCAAGGTGTTGACTACAATGAGATTTTCTCAATTATAGCGATGCTTAAGTCTGTCGAATCATGTTAGCAATTGCCACATTTTATGAAATCGGCAAATGGATGTCAAAACTACATTCTTTAATGGATTTATTAAAGAAGAGTTGTATATGATGCAACCAGAAGGTTTTTTCAATCCTAAAGGAGCTAACAAAATGTGCAAGCTCCAGCGATCCATCTATGGACTGGTGCAAGCATCTCGGAGTTGGAATAAACGCTTTGATAGTGTGATCAAAGCATATGGTTTTATCTGACTTTTGGAGAAGCCTGTATTTACAAGAAAGTGAGTGGGAGCACTACAGCATTTCGATAAGTATATGTGAATGACATATTGTTGATCGAAATAATGTAGAATTATTCTGCAAAGCATAAAGGAGTGTTTGAAAGGAGTTTTCAAAGAAAGACCTCGGTGAAGCTGCTTACATATTGAGCATCAAGATCTATAGAGATAGATCAAGGCGCTTGATAAGTTTTTCAATGAATACATACCTTGACAAGATTTTGAAGTAGTTCAAAATGGAACAGTCAAAGAAAGAGTTCTTGCTGTGTTACAAGGTGTGAGATTGAGTAAGACTCAAAACCCGACCACGGCAGAAGATAGAAAGAGAATGAAAGTCATTCCCTATGCATCAGCCATAGGTTCTATAAAGTATGTCATGCTGTGTACCAGATCTATTGCATACCCTACCACTAAGATTGGCAAGGAGTGCAATAGAGATCTAGGAGTAGATCAATGGACAGCGGTCAAAATTATCCTTAGTAGAATAAGGATATGTTTCTCGATTATGGAAGTGAAAAAGGTTAAATAAGTAAAGGTTACGTCGATGCAAGTTTTAACACTAATCTAGATGACTCTGAGTCTCAATCTAGATACATATTGAAAGTGGAGCAATTAGCTAGAGTAGCTCCGTGCGAGCATTGTAGACATAGAAATTTGCAAAATACTTACGGCTCTGAATGTGACAGACCGTTGACTAAAATTATCTCACAAGCAAAACATGATCACACCTTAGTACTCTTTGGGTGTTAATCACATAGCGATGTGAACTAGATTACTGACTCTAGTAAACCCTTTGGGTGTTGGTCACATGTCGATGTGAACTATGGGTGTTAACCACATATAGATGTGAACTATTGATGTTAAATCACATGGCGATGTGAACTAGATTATTGACTCTAGTGCAAGTGGGAGACTGAAGGAAATATGCCCTAGAGGCAATAATAATGTTATTATTTATTTCCTTATATCATGATAAATGTTTATTATTCATGCTAGAATTGTATTAACCGGAAACATAATACATGTGTGAATACATAAACCTCAGAGTGTCACTAGTATGCCTCTACTTGACTAGCTCGTTAATCAAAGATGGTTATGTTTCCTAACCATGAACAAGGAGTTGTTATTTGATTAACGGGATCACATCATTAGTTGAATGATCTGATTGACATGACCCATTCCATTAGCATAGCACCTGATCGTATAGTTTGTTGCTAGTGCTTTTCTTCATGACTTATACATGTTCCTATGACTATGAGATTATGCAACTCCGTTTGCCGAGGAACACTTTGGGTGCTACCAAGCGTCACAACGTAATCTGGGTGATTATAAAGGTACATTACAGGTGTCTCCAAGGTACATGTTGGGTTGGCATATTTGAGATTAGGATTTGTCACTCCGATTGTCGGAGAGGTATCTCTGGGCCCTCTCGGTAATGCACATCACATAAGCCTTGCAAGCATTGCAACTAAATGTGTTAGTTGTGAGATGATGTATTACGGAGCGAGAAAAGAGACTTGCCAATGCTGAGATTGAACTAGGTATTGGATACCGACGATCGAATCTCGGGCAAGTAACATACCGATGACAAAGGGAACAACGTATGTTGTTATGCGGTCTGACCGATAAAGATCTTCGTAGAATATGTAGGAACCAATATGGGCATCCAGGTTCCGCTATTGGTTATTGACCGAGAATAGTTCTAGGTCATGTCTACATAGTTCTCGAACCCGTAGGGTCCGCACGCTTATGGTTTCGATGATGTTATATTATGAGTTTATGAGTTTTGATGTACCGAAGGAGTTCGGAGTCCCGGATGAGATCGGGGACATGACGAGGAGTCTCGAAATGGTCGAGACGTAAAGATCGATATATTGGACGACTATATTCGGAGTTCGGAAAGGTTCCGAATGATTCGGGTATTTTTCGAGTGCCCGGGAGTTACAGGATTACGGGAGAAGTAATGGGCCTTGATGGGCTTTAGTGGGAAGAGGAAAAAAAGGCTGCTGCGCCCCCCCTCCCCTCTAGTCCGAATTGGACTAGGGAAAAGGGGGCCGGCCACCTCTCCTTCTCCTCCACTTCCTTCTCCCTTCCTCCCCTCTTGGTGGACTCCTACTAGGACTTGGAGTCCTAGTAGGACTCCACACCATGGCCGCACATATTGCCTTGGCGGCCTCCTCCTCCTCCATCCTTTATATCTCAGGGGCAGGGGCACCCCATGACACACAAGTTGATCTACGGATCGTTCCTTAGCCGTGTCGGTGCCCCCTCCACCATATTCCACTTGGTCATATCGTCGCGGAGCTTAGGCGAAGCCCTGCGCGGAGAAGTCATATCGTCACGGGGCTTAGGCGAAGCCCTGCGTCGGTGGAACATCAACATCGTCCTGCGCCGTCGTCTTGTGGAACTCATCCCGACACTTTGCTGGATCGGAGTCCGGGATCGTCATCGAGCTGAGCGTGTGCAGAACTTCGGAGGTGCCGTGCGTTCGGTGCTTGGATCGGTCGGATCGTGGAGACGTCGACTACATCAACAGCGTTGTTATAACGCTTCCGCTTTCGGTCTCAAAGTGCGTGGGCGGACACTCTCCCCTCTCGTTGCTATGCCATCACCATGGTCTTGCGTGATCGTAGGAAAATTTTTGAAATTACTACGTTCCCCAACAGCATGTTCGTCGTCCACCGGTTCGCCCTGCTCTATGGCTGGGTCTCTGTTGAGGCGGGACTTGGTTCGGCGTTTACGTTGCCGTTTTGACTTCTTTTCGAGGGATTTATCCTTCATAGCGTCCCGTTGTTCCTCGTCTTCATTTCCTTTAGGTGTATCCACCATGTATATATCATGGGATGAAGTGGTTGTCCAGCATCCTATAGGCGCTGGTTCATTGCTGTCTCCTACATCGTCGTCCATACCGTCGATGTCTTCGGAGTCGAAATCGAGCACGTCGTGTAAGCTTTCGACAGTGGCTACGAAGTGGGTGGTGGGTGGGCGTTGAATTTCTTTGTCGTCCGCATCCCAACCTTCATGTCCGTAGTCCGGCCAGGGCTCTCCGGATAAAGAGAGAGACTTTAGTGAATTCAGGATGCCGCCAAAGGCGAGTCTTGAAAAGATGTCATGGCAGTGAACTCCATGACCGGCGCCCAATCGGATTCGATTGGCAGGGGCGCGGAGGGTTCGGAGTCCAGAGAGGAGTCCGGCACCCTAGAGTCGAGGTCTTCGCAAAGGACAGGGATGGAGTTCGGCTCCAACGCCGTAGAGATTGTAGCCCCCGAGGCGGTGTCCAACCACTCGTCCTCGATCGGGGAATCCGGCTCCGGATTAAGGGTCGGAGCGGATCTTTGATGCGGCCTCGAGGCACTGCTCGCTGCGAACTAGATCATGCCCATCGAGACAAGGCGCACGCTTGGCTGCGGCTCAAATCCGTCGAAGATCAAGTCTCCGCGGATATCGGCCATATAGTTCAAACTTCCAAATCTGACTGATGGCGGGGGGTGTAGCTTCGATCTGCTCTAGATGGCCAAGCGAATTGGCCCGCATGCAAAAGCCGCCGAATCTGAAGATCTGTCCGGGAGAAAAGTCTCGCCCGGACGCGTCATTGTTGATGATCGAAGGAGCCATCGGGCCTATCGGTGGCGACACGGAGGAACTCTCAATGAAAGCACCAATGTCGGTGTCAAAACTGGCGGATCTCGGGTAGGGGTCCCGAATCAGTGCGTCTAGGCGGATGGTAACAGGAGACAAGGGACACGATGTTTTACCCAGTTCGGGCCCTCTCGATGGAGGTAATACCCTACTCCTGCTTGATTAATATTGATGATATGGGTAGTACAAGAGTAGATCTACCACGAGATCAAGGAGGCTAAACCCTAGAAGCTAGCCTATGGTATGATTGTTGTTCGTCCTACGGACTAAAACCCTCCGGTTTATATAGACACCGGATAGGTTAGGGTTACACAGAGTCGGTTACAATGGTAGGAGATCTACATATCCGTATCGCCAAGCTCGCCTTCCACGCCAAGGAAAGTCCCATCCGGACACGGGGCGAAGTCTTCAATCTTGTATCTTCATAGTCTTGGAGTCCGGCCGTGATGATAGTTCGGCTATCCGGACACCCCCTAGTCCAGGACTCCCTCACCCCTCCTTCCGGACTACTCCACAACAGCCGCTTATAGCGACAAGGAGTGGTTGCCCAGTGACAAGCCCCTGGCGAAGTCGTAAGTATCCGGATACCAAAATAGTTCCAGTATTTTTTGTTTTGTCGCTTCATATCATGCCAAACATGATCAGGCAGTCCCTCCAAAGCCCATATCGACGTATCCTCCTCGGATGAGTCTTTGGGCCAGTCGGTGATGAACAGCGATTCACTCCCGACCGCCACCTCCCCCCGCCCTACGGACGACGTTGAGGTGTTATCTCAAAGGGCACTGAACCAAGGGGAGATAGTTCTAGAAGCGCCCCAAGGCTACATCCCAGATGCTGGGCGCATGGGGGGCAAGACTCTCATGGGCTCTAATGACGGGGGAAACAAGTTTGGCCCCGATCGAATCTCATACTGGAACCTCCATGGTTCCGGATCTTGTCGGCGACCCCGCTAAGAGGCGAGCCGTCTATGCCGATGGCCTTTGTCCATCCAGAGGCATCGGACAATTTGCTGGAAGCACTTCGCGGCGCTTCCATTGACGAAGAGCACCGCACTATCATGAGTGCGGTGGTCGAGAAGGTTCGGTCCGCCAAAAGCGGACTGACTGAAGCCTGTGCCAGCCTCCTAACAGGCTTTGAGGTAAGTAATCAAATTATGAGAAAATGTTATAGCATAGACAGTAGCCCCTGATGCTCTGTTTGGCAAAGAAAGGCCGAACAAAGGATCAAATAATAATCACAGGAGTCTAATCAGAATATGTCTATGTGAATAAGCAGGCTTCTTTGCTGGCCGCTGCCGCTCGCACAACGGAGGTCTCCGCACTGAAGCGGGACCTTGAGCGGTCCGAGGAAGAGCTCAGCCTTACCAAGAGGTAGCTCGAAGAGAACAAAGGTAAGTGATACCCGTGTATATATTGATAAAGAAAAAAAAAGGTGGTTGTTAGATCATAGGATCATCATGAATTTTGCTAGGGGCCACGACCGAAGTGGCGGCCCTGAAGAAGGCGATGTCCGAGGCCGAAGACAAAGCGGCCAAGGAGCACACCGAGCGCGAGAAGCAAGAGGCCCGGGTCGGCGAGGTTCAGCAAGAGCTCCAGGATTTTGTCAAGAAATACGAGTCCTTGGAGCGTGACTCTAAACGCAAGGGTCCGAGCTTGCGAAGGCCCTCGAGAACGCACAAAATGCAAAGGTCGAAGCCCAAAAGGCCCTCCCGGGGATTCAGGCGGTTAAGAACATAGCGGCGAGTAAGGCATTCATTATGCAAAGCATGCATGTGAAGGAAACTTTCCTTTTACTTACCCGAATTCGGAGCTATCCAGGAGCGTTCGCAGATCTACCCAGCAGTTGTCGGATGCCGCGAAGTTCTTCCGGGCTGAGGAAGGGAGCTCGACAGAGAAGATGTTCTGATCTCAGTATACTGGGACCGAATATCCAATGCCCTTGAGCGACCAGTTGAAGCAACTGGTCGAGCTTCACAAGGCGGCCGAACTGGCCATGAAGGGTCTCATAGTCCGGATGTGGCCTGGCGAGCCCCTTCCTGGTAGCTACTTCGGCCTGGTAAGGCGGCTTGTAAATGCCTGCCCACGGTTTGAAGGCATAAAGCAGTCCATCTGCATTGAGGGTGTGCGCAGGGCCTTTGCCCGGGCGAAAGTGCACTGGGCGAAGATGGACGCCGAAAAGCTGGTGAGGGAGGGGCCGCCGGAGGGCAAGGAGCATCGCCACCCCGAAAAATATTATGACAGTGTTCTGAAGGGTGCTCGCCTTGTGACGGAGGAATGTGCTAAGGATGTAATATTTGAATGAATGTACTCATGTGATCCTGTAATATGAAAACGAGTTCATGTGCGTTATATAACGCTTGTTGATTTAAAATATTACCTTCTATGCGGCCGTTTATAAAATATGAGAGTTGGCTAGTCGTGAAACTTCGCCCCCATGTAACTAATCTTGAGGTGTTAAGGATAAACCTGATCACTCTTTAGCCAGTGTTGGGTCCTTGAAGGAGGTGTTCAAAGACTGTGAACCGGCAATCGGACTATAAAGCTTTATCACTCTCACTTAGCCATAGAAGTCTATAATTTTAAATTTTGGCGAAGCCCCTAGTGTTCGGAAGGCCGAACTTGGGGCGCTATGTACGCCTAAATCGGACAAGGCCAACTCCTTGCCCGAAGCGGAAAAAATCCTTAAGGATTATAGACCTCTCGAACAGCGACCAGCTCTCGCTGCATCATAAAGTTAGTTTTCATCTTTCTCTACTGAGGTGCTCGTCCGAAAGAACCGGGACACAATTGCAGTAGTTCTCCCAGTGCTACCTTAGCCGATATAGTGGAACATAAGGTACCAAAACATGGGAGCCGGGCAAACCCAACTATTGACCCAAGACATGATTCGGAGCTGATGCATATAATGCTATAAATTCGGGGTGTCGCACTGTCGAAAGTGTTCGGACTTTTCATGCCGTGTTATGGGGTACACTGAAGCCCCTGGCGCACTGGACGTATCAGAATTTATGGGTGCAATTTGTCGTAAATAAGCAGACAAGGGAAAAAGATGAAGGAATGCAATAATGAGCTAATGTTGTACATTGTTATTTAAATGATACGTCAAAGCGTATGTATACAAGTAGTGCAATAAGTAAAAATAGGACTATTTGACATGTCCTATCCAAGGGCAAGCTGCGTGTGGGTATGTAAAATAGGTATAGCGATCGTTATCAGAGACCACCTGGGGATTCCCTTGTACGTCAAAGCTTCTTGCTTCCTTGGTGTTTCCTTCCCGTGACGGGTCCGATAATCAGGTGATCGGAGAGGGCCTTCAGAGAATAGGGGCCTGAAAGGAAGAAAATGTTAAAGATATACGGGTCCCGAAGCGGTTGAGCCGCATTGTGGGCCGTGCCATAGTCGTGCCTCCGCCTATGCCCATGGTATCCTGAGTGCGTAATTATGTACGTGCGGCGCAAATTTCGCCGCTTGACTGGGACTAGGACGGAGGCCGAATTGCTAGGTGAGCTCTGAACGTGCCTGGCGATCCTGTTGCGGGGTACTCCGGACTCGCTTGAAGGTGTCCGGGGGCTTTTTTGCCGAATTGGCAGTTTGCCTCAGAAGGCTGCTTTGCGCTTTTGCTGCGAGGGCCGCAGTGTGCTCCTTCGTGCGGAGCGAGCATTCTGTGTTTCCATTAACTTTTATAACTCTCCTGGCATTTTGAGCTTGAGGTATGCATAACGCAGTACCGCATTGAATCTGGCAAATGCGGTTCGTCCGAGCAGTGCGTGATAGCTACTGCGGAAGGGGACGATATCGAAGATTAACTCCTCGATTCGGAAGTTGTCCGGAGATCCGAAGACCACTTCCAGTGTGATTGAGCCCGTGCAACAGGCCTCTACACCTGGTATGACACCTTTAAAGGTGGTTTTTGTGGGTTTGATCCTTGAGGGGTCTATACCCATATTGCGCACTGTATCCTGATAGAGCAGGTTCAGGCTACTGCCACCATCCATAAGGACTCGAGTGAGGTGAAATCCGTCAATGATAGGGTCAAGGACCAATGCGGCAGAACCGCCATGACGGATACTGGTGGGGTGGTCCCTGCGATCGAAAGTGATCGGACAAGAAGACCATGGGTTGAACTTTGGGGCGACTGGCTCCATCGCATAGACGTCCCTTAGTGCGCGCTTCCGTTCCCGCTTGGGAATATGGGTTGCGTATATCATGTTCACCGTTTTCACTTGGGGAGGAAATTTCTTCTATCCTCCTGTGCTTGGCGGCCGAGGCTCCTCCTCGTCATTGCTATGTAGCCCCTTTTCCTTGTTTTCGGCATTCAACTTGCCGGCCTGTTTGAACACCCATCATTCTCTGTTGGTGTGGTTGGCTGGTTTATCGAGGGTGTCGTGAATTTGACACAAGCGATTGAGTATGCGGTCCAAACTGGACGGGCCCGGATTGCTTCTTTTGAATGGCTTTTTCCGCTGACCGGATTTAGAGCCACTAAATCCGGCATTAACTGTCGTGTCTTCGGTGTTGTCGCCGTTGTTGCGGCGCTTGTGCCTGTTGCGACGTGGCCTGCTGTTGCTATCTTTGGCATCTGAATTGCTAGGATTTCTTGATGTGTTGTTGCTGCGAGCCAGCCAGCTGTCCTCACCCGCACAAAAGAGGGTCATGAGTGTCGTGAGGGCTGCCATGGACTTCGGCTTCTCTTGGCCGAGGTGTCGGGCGAGCCACTCGTCGCGGACGTTATGCTTAAATGCCGCTAAGGCCTCGGCATCCAGACAGTCGACAATTTGGTTCTTTTTAGATAGGGACCGAGTCCAGAATTTCCTGGCTGATTCCCCTGGATGTTGGGTTATGTGACTCAGGTCATCGGCATCCGGTGGTCGCACATAATTGCCCTGTAAGTTGTCAAGGAATGTGTCTTCCAAATTCTCCCAACTGCCAATGGAGTTTGCCGGCAGGCTATTCAGCCAATGCCGAGCCGGCCCTTTGAGTTTTAGTGGGAGGTACTTGATGGCATGTAGATCGTCACCGCGGGCCATGTGGATGTGGAGGAGGAAATCTGCAATCCATACCGTGGGGTCTATTGTACCGTCATATGATTCAATGTTCACGGGTTTAAAACCTTCTGGGAATTCGTGATCCATTACTTCGTCAGTGAAGCATAGGGGGTGTGCGGCGCCTCTGTGCCGGGCTATGTCATGACGCAGTTCATACGAATCTTGTCTGCTGTATTCGGCCCGGCCAGATTTTCTTTTAGTATATCCGGCGTGGCGTCATAAATCGCAGCGTTGAAACGCCCCGTGATCCGTAGATCGATCTTGTATGTCCTGCTTTGTTTTCCAATACTTATCACAGGTCCTGCGTGTTGCCCCAGGCCTTGGTCTTTTTGTTTACCTGGCAACAGGGTGCGGGCTGGACTTCGAGCTGATGTGCCGCTTTATCTCGGCCACGATGTGGCCGGTCAGCCGCATCATACGCTGGAAGTGTAGGCTTTAATGCTTCCTCCTCGAGTTGGGGTAGCAACCTGCACTTTGGGTAACTTTTGGTTGGGCGCTCGAGTTCGTATTCCTCGGCCGCTAGGACCTCAGTCCATCTATCCGCTAGCAGATCTTGGTCAGCTTGAAGTTGTTGTTGCTTTTTCTTCAAGCTTTTTGTTGTGGATATAAGTCGGCGCTTGAAGCGCTCCTGCTCGACGGGATCCTCCAGCATGATAAATTCTTCATTGCCGAGGCTCACCTCGTCTTCGGAGAGAGGCATGTAATTGTCATCCTCTGATTCTCCTTCTGCTGCATGTTCCTTAGGGCTAGCTTGCCCATCCTCCCGCTCGAAGTCTGGCTGGAGGGGATTGTAATTGTCTTCGGCACTATCCACAGCGTTATTGTCTCTTGTGCCGGTATCGCTGCTTTTGCTATGGCGGGGCTTAGAGCAGCGCCGATGACGCCGGTGCTTAGATTGCTTCTCAAGGGGTTTATCCTCCGTTGCCTTATTGCCATCGCTTTCTTTGGGGGTGTCCACCATGTATATATCATATGATGAGGTGGCAGTCCAGCGCCCTGTTGGCGGTGGTTCCTTTTCTTCTCCTAGATCGTCGTCCATACCGTCGATGTCTTCGTTGCCGAAATCGAGCATGTTGGTTAAGTCGTCGACAATGGCTATTAAGTGGGTGGTGGGTGGGGACCGAACTTCTTCGCCGTCCGTTTCCCACTCAAGCCGGACATGGTTCGGCCAAGGGCCTCCTGACAAGGAGAGAGACCTTAATGAATTCAGCACATCGCCCAGGGGCGAGTGCTGAAAGATATCTGCGAAGGGAAACTCCATGATCGGTGCCCAATCAGATTCGATAGGCACGGACGCAGGCGGTTCGGAGCCCGTGGCCGGGGACGAATCCAAGGGTCTGGCAACACAGGTCTCATAGGAGGTGAAGTCAGTATTCGGCTCTATCGCCGCTGAGTGTGCGGCCTCCGTGGTGGGGTCCATCCACCCATCGTCGGACGGCGCGATCTGCTTCGGATTGAGGGCCGGAGTAGCCATAGGTGTGATCTCCCGAACATCGTCCGACGGCAAAGCTAAGTCATGCTGGTCGTGACTGTGCGGCGCACCTGACATGGGCTCGAACCTGTCGAAGATCAAGTCTCCGCGGATGTTGGCAGTATAGTTTAAGTTTCCAAACCTGACCTGACGGCCAGGGGCGTAGCTCTCGATCTGCTCCAGATGGCCAAGCGAGTTGGCCCGCAGTATGAAGCCGCTGAATACGAAGATCTGTCCGGGGAGAAAAACCTCACCCTAGATCGCATCGTTGCCAATGATCGAAGGAGCCATCAAGCCTTATCGTGATGGCACAGTGGAACTCTCAATGAAAGGACCAATGTTGGTGTCAAAACCGGCGGATCTCGGGTAGGGGGTCCCGAACTGTGCGTCTAAGGCGGATGATAACAGGAGGCGGGGGACACAATGTTTACCCAGGTTCGGGCCCTCTCGACGGAGGTAATACCCTACTTCCTTCTTGATTGATCTTGATGATATGAGTATTACAAGAGTTGATCTACCACGAGATCGTAGAGGCTAAACCCTAGAAGCTAGCCTACGATTATGATTGTTGTTGTCCTACGGACCAAACCCTCCGGTTTATATAGACACCGGAGGGGGCTAGGGTTACACAGAGTCGGTTACAAGGGAGGAGAACTACATATCCGAATTGCCAAGCTTGCCTTCCACGCAAAGGAGAGTCCCACCCGGACACGGGACGAAGTCTTCAATCTTGTATCTTCATAGTCCAACAGTCTGGCCAAGGTACATAGTACGGCTGTCCGAGGACCCCCTAATCCAGGACTCCCTTAGTTGCGCCAGTGAGAGACGGAGACGGGGTGCGCCACTGGGAGACGGAGAAGGATCGGTCGTTGCTTGTCGGGAGGCATGTTGCACCAAAGATCATTTGCGATGTCTCGTTAACATGATGCAACTGAAATGTGAATACTAGTAACTAATGACCATTCAAAAAAATTCACCGTGTGCGCTATACCAATGTTGGTGAGGCTCTCTGTATGATCAAGGTCATCCTGAGAGAATGCCTTGGCCTTCTTGTATGGGGCAGTATGGGCCATGGCATAGAGGTCGTACAATGGTCGCATGTCCTTCTTGTTGTGTCGCGCCTAAAAGAGAGGAACAGAATATTAATTAAGGGCTCAAGCTAGCATGAAGAATGAAATTGCATGAATCATGAAGAAAACCACATACCCAGTGATCCCCGTACTCAAACAGGTTGGAGCTCCCTTGATGGTGTGGCACACCTTGCATTTGGGCATCTTATCCCTGACCTTGTTGTGGACGGCTAGACATTGGGGAGAGCACCACTCATCCACCAACGCCTCCCAATAGTCCATCCTATCCGCACACCATCTCGGGGGCACCTAAGTTAGAAAAAGACAAATTTCAGCGCTATGCCTACGAACCAAATCAAGGAAACTAAGTACAAGGCCTTAAGAAAAGGTAATTACCTTCATGTACTTCTCCTTAATCAGATAGTTGGCACGACACTTCTTCTTCGCCCTCTTAATGTTAGTCGACGCGTAGTAGTCTCAAAAAGCATGCACCCGAGCCTCGTGCCGTAAGTTCTAAAGTAGGCGCTTGCACTCGGCTACGAGAACCATAGCCGCGTCTGCCTCGTGTTCCTCAAGACACGTGTAGAAGGTCTGTAGTCAAACAAGACAACACTGATTAATACAAGCACTAGGTACTATTGATTTTTAGTTCTGTAAAGGAGAAATTACCCAAAACCGCCGGATCACAATGTCGGCTACCATCTCGCACAAGACATTGTCAACCCTCTCCTACGGCGGGGCCAGGGCAGCCACGTATAGCTCCCAGCTCATTGCTAGTTGTGGAACCTGACCCTCATTGGGCAACATGACACACCCTGGGAGGTTCTACCGGCAAATCACACCAAGGACCTGGTTGGGCCTGCGGACACGAGAGGGTATTTCGACCCCCTGCACTATGACAAAGCCAACAGATTAGATATTAATTTGAAGAAACATGAAGGACAAAGGTTAAAAAAGAGTAAATGCACTCACTTCTCCCCGTTAGCCAACCACCTGTGATCGCGGGTCGCCAGCACGCGCGGGAGCTTTGTACCACCACGCTGGTAGACCTTCTTGCCCCCCTCAACCAGCTCGCCCTTGCTATAGTTATCCTTAGAAAAGCTGTCCTCGCCATCAACATGGCCACTAGTCTCCGGAGTCACGTGGGACAAAGACTCTGGGATCGGAGTCTCATGAGACGAAGGCTCGGCGACGCGAGGCTCGTCGGTCTGAGGCTCATGGACCGGAGTCCGAGACGGGTCCAAGTCAGATGGGTCCACCTGAGACGGAGCATTCCTGTGGTCGGGAGAATCAGCTGGGGGTGGTGGCGAGGAAGGCGCAACAGCTTTCCTACCTCTCCCGCCGCCACGTCCACCTCTAGCAGCCCTCTTCGTCTTCCCCCGACCTCTCCTGGCCAAAGAAGAAGCGGCCGCTGGTGTCTGCATACTGTCTACCAGCGCTCTCCGGAGGTGCTGGGGTGGACTAATAGCACCCCTCCCAGCACGCGCCGAGGAAGGAGGCTCGGAGCGCTCTCGACCCGCGCCCAGCATCTGTCAACACCTGCAATGACAAAGAGTAAACGAAAATAGTACAACATAAACATAATAAAATATTTAAGTGTGTATCATCATCATGAACACAATAACAAATTGAATACCTAACAAAATGAACTAATTAATAATATATATGTACATAATTCACAAATATATGACCCCGTCGGCCTCTGGAAGGCCGAAGAGCACCTTTTTCGGGACGTGTCCGGGGCCGGGGTGTCGGGGATGTCGTGTCGGGGTTGGGGTGCTGTGTCGGGGGTGCCTTGTCAAGGTGTCGTGTCGGGGGTTGGGGGTGTCATGTCGGGGTCGAAGTGTTGTGTCGGGGTGTCGTGTCGGGGTCGAGGTGTCGTGTCGGGGTGTCCGGGTCAGGGGGTCGGTGTGTCGGGGTCGGGATGGCAAATACTTGACCCCTTTTCCCCTCGACACTCGACCCCTCGACACCTCGATCCTCGACCCCTATACCATCGATCCTTGACCGCTCGACCCCTTTTCCCTCGACCCTCGAACCCTCGACGTCTCGATCCTAGACCCCTAGACCCTCGACTCCTTTACCCCTCGATCCTCGACCACTCGTCGACCCTCTTTTCCTTTTTCCTCTCCTTCTTTTTCTTCTTCTTCCTTCTTTTCCTTCTTCCTCTTGTCTTCTTTCTCTTCTTCATTTTCCTGATTTTCCTTTCTCCTCTCCACTTCTACTATTTCTTTTTTCTTCTTAATATAAAAACCAACCTACAATCTACTAACCTACAACCTACTAACCTAAAAAAGCTAACCTACAATCTACAATCTACTAATCGAAAAATATACTAACCTAAAAAATGCAACTAAATCAACTAATCTAAAGAAACTAAATCAACTAACCTAAAGCAACTAAATCTACTAACCTAAATTAGCTAAATCAACTAACCTAAAGCAACTAGATGAACTAAAACAACAAGAAAAAAAAGAAAGAAAATAAAGCAAGAACCTCACCATGGGGTAGGACGGCGATGGGCGGTAGGGGCGGCTGGATGAAGAGCGCTGGCGTCGTGTATGGAGGGCGATGCGATGGCGGCGGTGGGCGGCGGCCTCGTGAGGCGTGAGGCGCCCTTGGGGTCGAGGTGGGGTCGTGAGGCGGGGTGGTGGGAATTGGCGGCAGGCGGCTCGGGCATGGGGACGGCACATGGGGTTGAGCGGCACACGGGCGGCGGGCGCTGTATGGGGGATGGGCGACCTTGGTGGTCGGGCGGTCTTGGCGTTAGGGGCAGTGGGGGCGGTGGGGGTCGATGATGGGGGCGCTCGGGCACGGGGACGGCGCGGTGAGGGGAGATAGACAGAAGGGAGAGAGAGGGGGTGGGGAGCAGGCGTTGACCATTTTTTATTACGTTAAAGCTCTTTCCCATCTGCTAGCAGACGACAAAGAGCCTAGGTTTGAGGTGGGGCCACGGGGAACGGCCATTATGTAGGCCCCTTTCTTTGTCGTCTGCTAGAAGACGACAAATAAAGTGGCCGTTAGGTCGTTCTCATTAGTGGGCCACCCACCCTCTTTGCCGTCTGCTAGTGGGTATCAAAGCTTCTATGCCGCCAGCTAGCGGACAACAAAGAGTAGGCTGACGGCAAACATGATCTTTGCCGTCAGCTCATTCTTTGCCGTCAATTTTCAGTAAGCTGATGGAAAAGACGTTATTTACCGTCAGCTAGCTGACGACAAAGAGCTGGCTGACGGCAAAGATCCTGATTCCAGTAGTGGATGGTGATTGTTCTCTTAGCCTCCATGGACTAAGCCCCCTGGTTTATATAGACACTAGTGGTGCTAGGGTTTACAGATAATCGGTTACATCAAGGAAACTCCAGATCTTTCATCTTAACTTGCGGCGCACAACAAGGCACCAAAGATCTTCCGTCCATATACGGTGCGACCCAACAGTACGGCCCATGGGAGATGAGCGAACACCCCGAGGACCCCTTAATCTAGGACTCCCTCAGTAGCCCCCGAACTAGCCTTCAATGTCGGTTTCTGATAATTGATGTTAGACTCTGGCTTACAGGTGAGTTCTCCTTCTTCTTAGTATTCGGAATTATCCTTCGGTAGTTAACTCTCCACACAATTCTTAATCTAACTTGACCACATGCCAAGCTTTATCGGGAATTTGAACTATCTATTTTACTTAGCCTCGAAGGCCTATCGTTCTAACGGAGACAATACCTTTGACTGACAACTTTTAACGAGGGGTCACATTCAGTCATAAACATGAAGACTCGAAGCGCGGCTCGAGTCCGCCCCTCCAATGAGACGTCTCATCAGAGTGGAGATTGTGTCTGTATTTTAAGGGATTTGATATATGATTCACGACATCGCACTTCGCATAACATCACGAGTATATGGGGAATAGGCGAGGCCGGTGGCGCATTTACAGGACTCTTTTCATTACGACTGCCTAAAAGAGAGCAGCCACGGTTTATCATCAAACACCTTATTCCTCCTCTCGCCATAGCCTTTCAGATCTATAGAGCTCGAGCACTCCAATCTATCTTCCCACATAGTGAAGTTCGGCCATTGCCGGATATGGAGCGAAGGGCAAGTGGGAGGCCTCGTGCATCGCTAACAACAACGTCAAGGACCTGAAGCTGGTGGGCTTTTCTCTCCCCCGACATTACTCATCGGGCTCCCGAAGAAGGAAGGTTTTTCTGACGCCTTGTGCAGGTGAATGTGTGGTGTTCATGCCTCACTTTATTCGGGGACTAGGTTTTCCCCTCCATCCATTCACTCGAGGGTTGATGTTCTACTATGGCTTTGACTTCCACGACCTGGCTCCGAATTCCTTTCTCCATATTTTAGCCTTCATCATCATTTGTGAGGCCTTCCTTCGAGTCCAGCCGCACTTTGGCTTATGGCTTAAGGTTTACAATGTCAAGCCGGTGATCGTGGACAGCCAGCATGCGGATTGCGGGGGCTCCATGGTGAGCATGCTTACCCGACTTGGCTGACCGGAGAGCATCTTTGTCGACACAGTCAAGGTCTGGCAAAAGGGATTCTTCTACATCACAGAGCCCCGCGACACGGCCTGGGACACCACTCCGTAATTCAGATCTGGGCCCCCCGCGAGGTTAACCTCATGGACTAGAAAAGGCATTGATTGGGGTTCATCAAAGTGGAGGCGCTGCAAACACGTGTCTCCAATATGATAAAGGCAGGGGCCGCACTGATCTATGTGGTCCAGATTATGATCTACCATGGTCTCCTGCCTTGCCAGCGCCGAGCCACCCCAATGTGATCCTGGAAGCTCCTAGACCCTTGCACCACGCAATACCTCCATGGCACCACCCATGAGAAACTGTGGAGTGCGCTGTTCAAGCCACAGAAGACGTGGCCAACCAGGAAGGAGGACATTGGCCTCAACGCCGAGAACCCCCCCAAGGAGGTGACTTAACACAACCCTTTTTATGTTCGGATATTTACTATCCTATTATGCTCCTCAATTCCTTCGTCTTGTTTTCCAGGGTTGGCTCAAGAAAGCCGAGGAGATCGGTTGTCTGGCACCACTGCCAGAAGATCCCATGTCGGCCCTGTTACAAGAGATGCTGATCATGGTGCCCTACAAGGTGCCCGAAAAGAAGGAGAAGAAGAAAAAGGATGCACCGGAAGCCAGGGAGGACCTCCGTACCAGAGGTCACCCAAATAGCAAATCCAAAGACACTGTCTCCGCCTCTGTCCAAGATGGGAACGAGGACAAGGATGAAGGGGAGAGTGACTACTCCCATTCCTAGAAGAGGGCGGCGCCGACCGAAACGAAAGGGGAACATGCTTCCCCAGCTATGAAGAGGAGGGGAGGGGGAAGCTCGTTATACTTGATGAGATCTCGGACTCCAATAAGAAGTCCGCAGCCTCGAAGAAGATCCCAGAGCGGCTTCCCATAATCAAGCCCCACGCCGAAACTTAAGAGTCCGAAGACAGTTCTGGTATCCGTTTACTAACCCAATACCTAAAAGTATACGTTCTTTCATGCCACAGCCCGCCCCGCGAGTACCCCACTGACCAGATGTGGGAGGGCACTTCTCTGCCAGCTGACCTGGCGGAAAGTGGAGGTGTGTCGCATTCTGCGCCTTCCCCGGTCATCGGAGAGACCAGAGAGGTACTGTCCGAGAGGATATTGGTATGGCCGAACATGGGGGGTGAGGATATTGGTATGGCCGAGGCTAACGCTTCGGCCACCAAATACAAGGAGAAGGAGCTTGGCTAAGCCGTTCCCTCCCAGAAGGTGGTTTTGGAGCCTGAACAGCCGTCCGAAACAACACAACCACCTTCCACCGAAGGGGGAGCAGTGGCCCCACCGCCCATGTCGAACACCGGAAAACGCGGTGTGGCCGGATGGCCGGGCATGATGGAGGAGGCTATAAAAAGCTCCTCCATAATCGCCCGGTTTTCCAAAGTGTTCGGCCCATTAACAACGGGCTAAAATACGCTTTTGAAGGCCTTCTAATAGGCTTTGAGGTAAACAAAGTAATGCTTTATTTCTTTATAAGTGAAATTCGAGCAATCTTTATATGTAGCAGCCCCCAAGACTCTGGCAGGTTGCAAAGAAACCTGGTAGAGGATCAAAATTGTGGAGGCAGTGACCGAAGTATCATCCTGGCTCTATTTTGCAGGCTTCGGCATTGGAGACTGCTCCCAATGCCGCTGAGCTATGGAGATAGACCAGAAGATGAAAAACTCCGAGGAAGAGTGCAATCTTGTCAACAAGCGGCTAGACGAGGCACAAGGTTAGTTTGCTCGAAACACAGTCTGTTGCATAATTTATGGTCAGTATACTGTTCGAGAATGTCCCCTAAGGAAGCAAAATCATTACAGCCGGTGCTGCAGAAGTCGAGAACCTCAGGGCCGAGCTGGGAAAGGCAAAAGTCGACGCAGCCGAACAAAAGGCGGCCGAACTCACGTCGTTGAAGAATGAAAGTGATAAGCATGAGGCCCAGGTGGTCGAGGTTCAACAGGAGCTCAAGGATGCAATCACTAAATGTGAGGACCTTGATCTGAAGAATAAGGAGCATGCCACTGAGCTAGCAAAGATGAAGATGGAGGTGCAGGATGCGCATACAGAGACGCCTGGTGCTCGGGAGTTGCTCCGACAAGTGAAGAAAATTGCTAATGGTAAGCAATACTTACTGCAGAGTGTCTTCGGTGGCTAGAGGTTCGCGTTGCTTACCTAGGTGTGGCGTTCCACAGGCGCCTTTTCCGAGCTCCTGAGGAGTGTGGCAGATACTTCGAGGCACTATGCGGCTCAAGAAGGTGACTCCAAATTGAGGCTATTCTGCGCGCAGTTCCAGGCGCCAGAGCACCCTCCCCTCCTTTCAGATTAGATGAAGCATTTGATGGAGCTGCACCGGATGGCCCAGCCGGCCATGAAGGACCTTTGTGTCCGGCTGTGGCCTTCCGATCCCCTGCCGAACAACTATTTCAGTCTTGTGGTGAAGCTATCTGACGTTGCAACCCAATTTGAGACCATCAAGCGTTTGGTGTGTATTGAAGGGCCTCAATGGCGTTCTTGAAGACCATTGTGCATTGTCAAAGACCAAGCCCGTCGACATGGCCACCGGACCTCCGCCGACTAGAAAGGAGCATTGGCGTTCAGAGCTGTACTTCACCGCCATGATGGACAGTTCCCGAGCCATAGAGGCATTGTGTTCCAAAGTTATAATCCTTGAGTAGTCGATGTCCACTAAAAAAAACCACTTCCGTGATGATACGTGTTTGTCAAAGTAGGTAACGTTTTCTATCATGCATGTACATCAATGACGATTTTATGACAGAATCAAGATAGTCATACATGTGCTGTCGTAGAAGTGTTCCATGACATTACCAAAATTATCATCACAAAAGTGTCCACTCCCATGACGATAAATCATGCGTCATAGAAGTGCTTTCGTCAAGGATAACCAACACGTGGAATCCACCGTAACAGGTTTCCGTTAAGCTATCGGGTTCCGGTTTGGATCCAATAACCCGTTAACATCCCAGACCAATGGGGATTTTCCAGGTGTAAATTCTCATTCGCTGGGAGATCCACGTGTCGGCCCAGCGTTCGGACAGTTGTCATCCAGCGAAATATCGATCCATTCCTTGTAAAAGGCATGAGAATTTACTAAATGGCACGGGCATGGTTTTCTAAGCCGTTCTTGTGCACCATTTCGTGCACCGATTGTTTGAACTTGAATTATGTGCATTAATGCCTAGGAAATGCACATAATCCCCTAAGTATGGCAAATGAACCCGGAAAAGTGCCAAATTTGAACATGGTGATTTGCAGGGTGTATGTTCATGGTAGAAAAAAACTCGTGGACAAGGGACAAAGGAAATTTGGATCCCCCTTCAATCTTGGTGAGTTCCCCCTCGAAACCATGAAACTTCCTCGGTGATGGTTCGATTTTTGAAAGGCGTGCATCACGACATAAGGAAAACATTCACCAATTTTTACCAGGGCATGGTGAGTCCATACCATGGCACCACGCCAGGCCTCATGTTTTCCAACCATGTATTTCATTTTTTGTATAGTTGCTAACCCAGTAAACGACGCGTTTGTGGTTGATTATTGCCACACATTTCCTTGAAATATCTACCCATTCCTTGTAAAGGGCATGAGAATGTACTAAATAACACGAGCATGGTTTCCAGACCGTTCTTGAGCACCTTTCCATGCACCGATTGTTCGAATTTGAATTATGTGCAATAATGCCTAGAAAATGCACATAATCCCATAACTATGGTAAATGAGCCCGGAAAAATGTCAAATTTGAACACGTTACATTTGATGCGGTATGTTCATCCTTGGAAAAAACTGAATGACAAACTAGGACGGAAATTTGGATTCCTCTTAAATCTTGGTGATTTCCCTCTCGAAAGCATGGAACTTCCTCGGTGATGGTTCGGTTTATGAAGGGCGTGCATAGCGACATAAGCCAAACCTTCTCAAATTTTTACCAGGGCATGGTGAGGTCATACGATGGCACCATGCCAGGCGTCATGTTTTTCAAGCATTTATTTCATTTTTCTATAGTTGAGAACCCAACAAACAAACATTTGTGGTTGACTATTGCCACACATTTCATCGAAATATCTGTCCATTCCTTGTAAAAGGCATGAGAATTTACTAAATGGCACACGCATGGTTTTCCAGGCCATTCTTGTGCACTCTTTAGTGCACCGATTTTTTGAACTTGAATTATGTTCATTAATGCCTAGGAAATGCACATAATCCCCTAAATATGGCATATGAACCCGGAAAAGTGCCAAATTTGAACAAAGTGATTTGCAGGGTGTATGTTCATCGTAGAAAAAAACTCCTGGACAAAGGACAAAGGAAATTTGGCTCCCGCTTCAATCTTAGTGATTTCCCCCTCGAAACCATGAAACTTCCTCGGAGATGGTTCGATTTATCAAAGTCGTGCATGACGACGTAAGGAAAACAATATCAAATTTTTACCAGCGCATGGTGAGGCTATACGATGGAACGACACCAGGCGCCATGTTTTCCAAGCATGTATTTCATTTTTTTATAGTTGTTAACCCAGTAAATGACGCGTTTATGATTGACTATTACCACACATTTCCTTGAAATTTCTGCCCATTCTTTGTAAAGGGCATGAGAATTACTAAATAGCACAAGCATGGTTTTCCAGACCGTTCCTGTGCACCTTTTCATGCATCGATTGTTCGAATTTGAATTATGTGCATAATTAATGCCTAGAAAATACACATAATCCCCTAAATATGGTAAATGAGCCCGGAAAATTGTCAAATTTGAACACGTTGCATTTGAGGCGGTATGTTCATCATAGAAAAAAACTGAATGACAAACTAGGACGGAAATTTGGATTCCCCTTCAGTCTTGGTGATTTCCCACTCAGAAGCATTGAACTTCCTCGGTGATGGTTCGATTTATGAAGGGCGTGCTTGACGACATGAATAACACCTTCTCAGCTTTTAACCAGGGCACGGTGAGGCCATACCATGGCACCATGCGAGGCGTCATGTTTTCAAGCACGTATTTCATTGTTATATAGTTGATAACCCAGTAAATGGTGTGTTTTTCAAGCACGTATTTCATTCCATGCGAGGCCACGCATTACCTTGAAATCTCTGCTCATTCCTTGTAAAAGGCTTGAGAAATTAATAAATACCACGAGTATGGTTTTTTCAAACCGTTCTTGTGCACCTTTTCAAGCACCAATTTTTGAATTTGGATTATATGCATTAATGCCTACAAAATGCACATAATCCCCTAAATATTGTAAATGAACCCGGAAAAGTGTCAAATTTGAACAGGTGATTAGCAGGGTTTATGTTCATCGTAGAAAAAAACTCATGGATGAAGGACAAAGGAAATTTGGATTCCCATTCAATCTCGGCGATTTACTATCGCACACGATTCATCTCCATCGCCTCTGCGAACCGTGTGTGTTCACTCACACATACAAAAGGAAAAAAGAAAGCCCTCGCCAAATTCGTCTGCACCCACTCGCCACGGACTCCTCCGCAACTCTGCACCTCATCAACTTCTATCGCAGCAGCCACCCTAAGCTCGACGGCTGTTGTCGGTGGGGATAGGTGGCGCCCCAAACGGCACGGGATTTCGCCCCTACTTTTTTCCGCCGCTTATCTACACCGACATTCTAGACTCTGGCCGACTGGGGTTTTTTGCGGGATTTGGCCAGGGATTTTTCTCATGGAGAAGGAAATAAACTTAGTGAAATATTCACTCATCTCTTATCGCACTCCGTCCGTCGCTATTAATCAACCGGCGGAAATCACCATGGAATCATTTTTGTTCTAGCTAATTCGTGGGTGTTCATTCATGTGTCCACAATGCGGGCACAAATCATGCAAGTGTGGTCATGGCTAGTCGGAAACGAAGTTCTATCTCACCATTCTGGATGACTTCAGGGAGCGCACGGTATGTTCAATCTCAACCTACCACGGTCGGCATAGCCTAAATTTGTGAACATATACAGTCTGTTGCTACATTATCTATATATTTGTATCAAATTTTGTTACATTATCTATTTTTAATTCTATATTTTGGTACTTTGCTTTCATCTATATATTGATCTGTTCTATCAGTTACTCCCATATTTGCATCTTGCTATGTTATTTCAATATATCTAATTTACGATCTTAATTTTCATTTACCAAAGGTGGAAAGGTATTATTTTCATCTTGCTCTGGTATTTGTTCTGACTAATTGATCACTATTTAAGCAACCAATTGTGATTTCATACTCTGACTCCGTTCCTAGGCTGTAACAAATTCTATTTACCAATTTATGTGCACTATATATTCCTCTGCCATGTTCTGAATAAATAATACCTTTCCACCTTTTAAGCAGGATATGTTGAATGCATAGGAATGATCTGTATGTTACTAAGCATACCAAATTTCAATGGAAGGACTTGAAGAATGTCATAAACTTTGTTGATAATCTGACAGAGATAGTATAGCGTATGAATGCTAGATTTTGGATGGGATTAATTAGACCTATGGTGCACATATTGAACAAGACCAATTGTGTGCACAAAACGCTAGTAAAAAGTCTTATTTTAATGTTGATGCTCATAAACTATATATATTTCTTCAACGATATGTCACAATTGGTTTTTATTCTACATGTCAACAGAAAATACCCAATGTAGTAGTTCCTGGATCGATTTCCTGGCGTGCTCGAATTACACTTGTGCCTGCTAATAATGCCAAGTGATTGCAAGGTACTGCATTTCCCGCTGAAATGGAACCATTGAAATTAAAAAGTTCTCGCTTGTTGTGGCGATGCAATCATATTGGAAAATTGGAGACACTGTTCTACTCATGCTCTACCAAGGCACATGAGGGCTCTTCCCTTTCAATGAGGACATGTTGTGTCACCGTGATCAAGCTGCTTCCAGCGGATAGTTGTAGTTATTGGCCCTCACCCTCTTAAAATGTACTAGCTGTTACTATGTTAAGTATGTAGATATGGACCATATGGTTGTTGGCCCTTAGCCTCTTAAAATGTGATAGTTGTTACTATGTTAAGTATGTACATATGGACCATATGGTTGTCAAAACCGTGTTACGAAGATCCTCCTTTTGTCGAATAGTGTAACCACTGTATATATGTTACTCAAATGCTGTTACCCAAGTTCTTAAATTTTCATGGAAAGTATTAGTATCGTACATAGTTCATTGAGTTTAAGCATGTGCCCAATGTCTAGAAGGCATTTGAATATTAACTGTCCATATTGCAAATTCACACACATGTTATCATAAGGAAACATATGTGTAACTTACTAATCATCGCACACGAGTACTCACAGACGCATCATGTGCGATACTCCTAGCCACCGCAAGCAACTAGTTTGCATTTTTCAAAGTTTTTTGTACACACAACACCACACACAAACTAACTGTATTAACCGTCTGTGTTGTAATTTCTCATCGCAAACAGTTCATCTGAGTCGGCTGTTTGCCACGTATCACACACATCTCGTTTACATGACTCGTTTGTGTTCTTTTGGCTCATCGCAAACAGTTCATCCATGTGAACTCTATGCCGCATATCACACACATCTTGTTAAGTTGAACCATTTCTGTTGTGTTCCCTAATCGAAAACAGTTCATCCGAGTGAACTGTATGTCGTATATCGCACACATATTGATATGGATGCCCGTTTCTATTGTTCTAACTCATCGCAAACAGTTCGAATGGATTAACCGTATGCCCTGCATCGTAGACACATTGATATGGCTGACTGTTTATATTATTCTGCCTCATCGCAAACAATTTGAACGGATTAACCGTATGCTGTATTCGCACACGCATCTAAAATATGAACCGTGTATGATGGCTCCGCCATCGCAAACACTTTGCACCTTTTTTGAAGGTTTTTACACCACCATTTGTGATTAATGCATCGCACACAGTTTCGGCAAAGGGTTTGTGATCGTAGTGTCACGTTAGCAGTATCCAGCAGTAGTGACATGATCCAATATGGTGACATGAACTTTAAGAGAGCACATAGCAAATATAGGCATGGAAGAAACAACAGAGTTTATGTAGGTAAGTCTGCCAGAATGATTCATGAATCTTGCCACTCCAGACAATCTCTTATCAATCTTGGATATGACTGGAATAATATCTAGGACAGTTGGTTTGATGGTGCCCATGGGGAGTCCTAAATATGTAAAAGGAAAGCTTTCAACCTTGCAACCAAAAGTGTTTGCTAGCATAGAAACTGAGTGGTGGTGAATGTTAATGGGGATCATGGAGGATTTGCTGAAATTAACAAAAAGACCAGTAGATAGGCTGAAAAGGTTGAGTAGATAGTTTAGGTGGATATGCTGATCTTCATTAGCTGGCATAATCATTAAGGTGTCATCTGCATATTGAATGATTGGGTAGTCTTTACCATATGCATGATTGATGGGAAGAGAAAGCTCTCCATTTGACCAAGCAACATTTACAACTAGTTGCACTAAGTCTGCAACAATTATATATAGCAGAGGGGAGTGTGGATCACCTTGTCTGACTCCTCTTTTGAAAATAATCTTCTTGCCAGCAACTCCATTAAGTAAAACAGAGGTGGATGTAGAGTGTACTATATTTGATACCCAGTTTAACCATCAAGGTCGAAATCCTTTAGCCCTTAACCTAGCAATAATATTCATATCTCGGTATCATTTCTATACGAAATGCTTAGTCCAGACCATCATTGTTTTTTCACCCATCCAAGAAAATGGCTCCATTTCTACTAAAATCAAATGGCTTGTAAATTATCAGAAATGATAAATGCACCGCATGTACAAAATATTATTTTTGACCCAACTCAGTAAATAGTTGTATTCCAATAAATAATCAAATGCGCTGTAAATTTTCATAAATAGTATTTTTATGAGAAACAATTATAATAAATAGTAAATTAGCTATTATTATTATTATTTTTAACCAGCCCAGGAAATTGATTATTTTTTGAGTCAAAGCCCAGGAAATAGATGTATTATGTCGGTGTTCTGGGAATGGTGGTACCCACAGTTGCCTGCCTGCAGCCCATGGCGTGGCCCCACCAACGGCCTGGTACGGCCCATCTTCAGCAGCAACAACTGAAGACCCTCGCGAGGGGCCAAGCCTCGCGAGGCGGACGACACCAAGACCTCCCTAAGGGCAGCCTCTCTAGGCTGGATCCTGCGGAGCGAAGATATCTATGCAAGTGGCCTCGTGAGGTTTGTGTGACGTGAGCCGTGACGACTAAGGCCAGGCGGGCGCCAGCAGGCGCAGCGTACCAGTTTCCTCTTTGGTGCTAAATAGGCAAGCACATGCAAGGAGTCTCGAGGCATTAGGCAAAGATTTCCATAGAGGTGCAACAAGACCAAGACCAGCAGGACGACAGGACGGAGGTCACCACGGATCCCACAGCAGCGTCACCACCAGAGCCTTTGGCAGGCGAAGACCACCTTTTGTCAGGATAGCTTGTACTAGTTGTCTCCCTTCAAAATTGGCCGTTGTGGGATCCCTTACCGCCTAACATTTGTGAAGAGGACCAGAGCCTCTATGAATAGGATTAGCCACCACCATAGGAAGAGATGGACTCATCCGGGACGGATCGTTTGTTTCACCCTCACACACACCAGCTCACCGAGCTCAAGAACACCTCTCCTCCGGAGGCTGTTAATGCATTGTACCAGTCCATCCTCAGCCCTCGAGGCAATCCACCACCACCACACTGGAGTAGGGTATTACACCACAACGGTGGCCCGAACCAGTATAAACCCCTGTTTCTCATGTTCTTTGGGTTCGATGAGCTAGGCCGTGAGATCGTTGAGCGAGTGAACTAGGGAGAGAGAATCCTTCGTGCGCACCCCAGAGTTTGAACCTCACAAGGGTTTGCCGGAACCCAAAATCTGACATTTGGCGTGCTAGGGAGGGGTGCGCTGAAGCTTTTCCTCTGTCGATCCACGCTCCACCGCTCCACCAGTTTCATGGTTGATGCTCGTTGAGCCCGCGCTGAGCATCGGGCCGCTCTCAACGCCCGGTCGCCCAGACGGCGCCCATCAGCGGGCCTTCCCGTCTCTCTCCATCACCCGCTGTCAATGCTGCTCTGGCCCAGGGGGAAACGAGCAGCAAGCTTTGTCGCTGCACCCCTCTGTGCGGCGGGACGGACGCAACGCCCCCCAGTTGCTGACTCCGGCCGGCTCGTCGTCCCGCGCTCGTAGCGCACCCACGGATGTGCAGGCCGCGCAACTCATGGCGCGCGAGCTCCTGCGTTACCGCCCCATCGACGACCTTTACGAGGACTGGCTGGACTGCAGCGCCGAGCTCGTCAGCGCCGCTGGGGGCTCTCCTGCACCGTTTCTCTCGCTTCCTCGCCCACCTCCTGCTACGGGCGACGTAGCCCATGGAGCACCTCCACTGCCTCTGTATCAAGGCGGTTCCCTCACACCAAGAAGCGCGGCCCCGCGACGCGACACACCGCACAGGGCGCCCGCGCACGAAGAAGGAAGCTGCCAAGAAATCCCTCGGCCGCAAGAAAACGCTCTTGTGCTCCCAACACCACCACGTTAGGACCGTGCGCCGCCTGTGGCAGCGGCGCGTGGGTACCAGGACCAGGCTCCGCCTCCACGACGGGCTCCGGTGACTACAGAGGGTTGCCGTGCCTTCACTCCCGAGCTGTGTAGCATCGTCTGGACCTGCCACCATGCTACGACGGCACCCCTGACCCCACAGAGTTCCTGCAGCTTTATGAGCTAAGCATCGAGGCAGCCAACAGCAACGAGAAGGTCATGGCGAGCTGGTTTCCCATGGCCCTCAAGGATGGCGCGCGCTCGTGGCTCCTGAATTTGCCTGCGGGATCGATCTCCACTTGGGGCGAGATGCACGAGTGTTACGTCGCCAACTACTAGGACACTCGCGACCGCCGGCCGGCCGCAGGTGACCTGCAGCGCATCAAGCGGCAACCAAGGGAAACCCTACAAAAGTACATACAACGCTTCAACAACGTTCACCTGAAGATCCCCAAGGTGACGGACGAGGCCATCATCTTAGCATTCTCCGATGGCGTTCGTGATGTCAAGATGAAGGAGGAGCTCGCCATCCAAGTGGACCTATGCACGGCTCTGGAGATGTCCAACATGGCGACCAAGTGCACAAGAGCTGAGGAAGGGCGCCTCTCCCTCCTCGAGCTTCCAGCTGCCGACATAGAGGACTAGAAGGCCAATACCAAGGATGTGAAGCGCAAGGGAGCAGCTGTGCTCGCGGCCGAGCTAGAGATGAAGCGCGGCTATGACAACCTGGAGTCGTCCAAGAGCAGTCGTCTGTTCTGCGCCTTACACAACGTACGCAGCCAAAACACCAACGACTGTCAGGAGCTCAGGGCCATACGTGATGGGCGCTTCAGTCGACGCCCCGAGCACAACGACCGGGGCTACGGCCAAGGAGGAGGACGAACTGGAGGACGCTGGGATGACCACGGCCCCCGCCAGGACTGGCGTGACCAGCCTCGTGAGGACCGCTCGCAGGACCAGTCTAGCGAGGGCGCCTGGAGGGACCAGCCTGATACGTCTTCAACGTATCTATAATTTTTCATTGCTCCATGCTATATTATCTACTGCTTTGGACAATATTGGGCTATATTTTCCACTTTTATATTAGTTCTGGGACTAACCTATTAACCGGAGGCCCAGCCCAGAATTGCTGTTTTTTGCCTATTTCAGAGTTTCGAAGAAACAAAATATCAAACGGATTCCAAACGGAAAGAATCCTTCGGAAACGTGATTTTCTCACCGAATATGATCCAGGAGACTTGGAACATACGTCAAGAAAGCCCGGAGGTGGGCCCGAGGTAGGGGGCGCGCCCACCCCCCTAGGGCGCATCCCCCACCCTCGTGCGCCCCACCTTGCTCTACCGACGTACTTCTTTGTCCTATATATACCTACGTACCCCCAAACGATCAGATACGGAGCAAAAAACCTAATTCCACCGCCGCAACCTTCTGTACCCACGAGATCCCATCTTGGGGCCTGTTCCGGAGCTCCGCCGGAAAGGGAATCCACCATGGAGGGCTTCTACATCATCATAGCCCCTCCGATGAAATGTGAGTAGTTTACCTCAGACCTTCGGGTCCATAGTTAGTAGCTAGATAGCTTCTTCTCTCTTTTTGGATCTCAATACAATGTTCTCCCCCTCTCTCATGGAGATCTATTCGATGTAATCTTCTTTTTGCGGTGTGTTTGTTGAGATCGATGAATTGTGGGTTTATGATCAGGATTATCTAGGAACAATATTTGAATCTTCTCTGAATTATTTTATGTATGATTGGTTATCTTTCCAAGTCTCTTCGAATTATCAGTTTGGTTTGGCCTACTAGATTGGTTTTTCTTGCAATGGGAGAAGTGCTTAGCTTTGGGTTCAATCTTGCGGCGCCCTTTCCCAGTGATAGCAGGGGCAGCAAGGCACGTATTGTATTGTTGCCATCGAGGATAACAAGATGGGGTTTTTATCATATTGCATGAATTTATCCCTCTACATCATGTCATCTTGCTTAAGGCGTTAATCTGTTTTCTTGAACTTAATACTCTAGATGCATGCTGGATAGCGGTCGATGAGTGGAGTAATAGTAGTAGATGCAGGCAGGCGTCGGTCCGTGATGCCTATATACATGATCATACCTAGATATTCTCATAACTATGCTCAATTCTGTCAATTGCTCAACAGTAATTCGTTCACCCACCGTAAAATACTTATGCTCTTGAGAGAAGCCACTAGTGAAATCTATGGCCCCCTGGTCTATCTTCATCATATTAATCTTCCATCACTATATTACTGCTTTGCTTTTTTTACTTTGACTTTTATTTTACTTTGCATCTTTATACCAAAAATACCAAAAATATTATCTATCATATCTATCAAATATCACTCTCGTAAGTGACCGTGAAGGGATTGACAACCCCTATTCACGTTGGTTGTGAGGAGTTATTTGCTTTGTGTAGGTACGAGGGACTCGCGCGTAGCCTCCTACTGGATTGATACCTTGATTCTCAAAAATGAGGGAAATACTTATGCTACTTTGCTGCATCATCCTTTCCTCTTCGAGGAAATCCAACGCAGTGCTCAAGAGGTAGCAAGAAGAATTTCTGGCGCCGTTGCTGGGGAGTCTACGCAAAAGTCAACATACCAAGTACCCATCACAATCCCTTATCTCTCGCATTACATTATTTTCCATTTGCCTCTCGTTGTCCTCTCCCCCACTTCAACCTTGCCGTTTTATTCGCCCTCTCTTTTCCGTTTGCCTTTTTTTCGCTTGCTTTTTGTTTGCTCGTGTGTTGGATTGCTTGTTTGTCACGATGGCTCAATATAATACCAAATTATGTGACTTTACCAATACCAACAATAATGATTTCCTTAGCACTCCGATTGTTCCTCTTACCAACACTGAATCTTGTGAAATCAATACTGCTTTGTTTAATCTTGTTATGAAAGTTCAATTCGCCGGCCTTCCTAGTGAAGATGCCGCTACTCATCTAAATAGCTTCGTGGATTTGTGTGATAGGCAAAAGAAGAAATATGTTGATAATCATATTGTTAAATTGAAGCTATTTCCTTTTTCGGTTAGAGATCGTGCAAAAGCTTGGTTTTCGTCTTTGCCTAAAAATAGTATTGATTCTTGGAACAAGTGCAAAGATGCTTTTATCTCTAAGTATTTTCCTCCCGCTAAGATCATCTCTCTTAGAAACGATATTATGAATTTTAAGCAACTTTATCATGAACATGTTGCATAAGCTTGGGAGAGAATTAAATTAATGATACGTAATTGCCCTACTCATGGTTTGAACTTGTGGATGATTATACAAAAAATTTATGCCGGATTGAATTTTGCTTCTAGAAATCTTTTAGATTCGGCCGCGGGAGGCACTTTTATGGAGATAACTTTAGGAGATGCTACTAAACTCCTAGATAATATTATGGTTAATTATTCTCAATGGCACACTGAAAGATCTACTAATAAAAAAGTGCATGCGATAGAAGAAATTAATGTTTTGAGTGGAAAGATGGATGAACTTATGAAATTATTTGCTACTAAGAGTGTTTCTTCTGATCCTAATGATATTCCTTTGTCTACTTTGATTGAGAATAATAATGAATCTACGGATGTGAATTTTGTTGGTAGGAATAATTTTGGTAACAATGTGTATAGAGGGAACTTTAATCCTAGGCCTTATCCTAGTAATCCTTCTAATAATTATGGAAATTCCTACAACAACTCTTATGGCAATTTTAATAAGATGCCCTCTGAATTTGAGAATAGTGTTAAAGATTTTATGAATTCACAAAAGAATTTTAATGCTTTGCTTGAAGAGAAATTACTTAAAGTTGATGAATTAGCTAGGAATATTTATAGAATTTCTCTTGATGTTGATTCTTTAAAGCTTAGATGTATTCCTCCTAAGCATGATATCAATAAGTCTCTCAAAGCCATGAGAATTTCCATTGATGAGTGCAAGGAAATAACCGCTAGGATGCGTGCTACGAAAGATGCCTTTATTAAAGCGTGTTCTTCCAATTTCCATGAAAATAAAGATGAAGATCTGAAAGTTATTGATGTGTCCCCTATTAAATCTTTGTTTTGCAATATGAATCTTGATAATGATGGGACTGAATATGATCCACCTTTACCTAGAAGGCGTTCCAAGAATTCAGAGTTTTTAGATCTTGATGATGAAATTGATAAAGGTGGGATTGAAGTAAGCAAAACCCTAGATGTTGCTAAACCCACTATTTTGGATTTCAAGGAATTTAATTATGTAAGTTTCTCTTTAATTGATTGTATTTCCTTGTTGCAATCCATGCTAAATTCTCCTCATGCTTCTAGTCAAAATAAAGCCTTTACCAAACATATAGTTGATGCCTTGATGCAATCTTACGAAGAAAAACTTGAGTTGGAAGTTTCTATCCCTAGAAAACTTTATGATGAGCGGGAACCAACTATTAAAACTAAGATTAAGGATCATGAATTTTATGCTTTATGTGATTTGGGTGCTAGTGTTTCCACTATCCCCAAAGCTTTGTGCGATTTGCTAGATTCCCGTGACTTTGATGATTGCTCTCTAAACTTCCACCTTGCGGATTCCACTATTAAGAAACCTATGGGAAGGATTAATGATGTTCTTATTGTTGCAAATAGGAATTATGTGCCCGTAGATTTTATCGTTCTTGATATAGATTGCAATCCTTCATGTCCTATTATTCTTAGTAAGCCTTTCCTTAGAACGGTTGGTGCAATTATTGATATGAAGGAAGGGAATATTAGATTCCAATTTCCATTAAAGTAAGGCATGGAACACTTCCCTAGAAAGAAAATAAAATTACCATATGAATCTATTATGAGATCCACTTGTGGATTGCCTACCAAAGATGGCAATACCTAGATCTATCCTTACTTTTATGCCTAGCTAGGGGCGTTAAACGATAGCACTTGTTGGGAGGCAACCCAATTTTATTTTTATTTTTTTCTTATTTTGCTTCTGTTTAGGAATAAATCTTTGATCTAGCCTCTGGTTAGATGTGTTTTTATGTTTTAATTAGTGTTGTGCCAAGTTAAACCTATAGGATCTTCTTGCATGATAGTTATTTGATCTTGCTGTAATTTCCAGAAACTTTCTGTTCACGAAAATAATTGTTAAAAAGCACCAGCACGTGATAAAATAGTGATTCCAATTGATGATGATCAATAAACAAATTTCATAGGTCTTCCTATTTTCTCTGAATTTTTCGAGTACCAGAAATTTGTGTTAGTTACAGATTACTACAGACTGTTCTGTTTTTGACAGATTCTGTTTTTCGTGTGTTGTTTGCTTATTTTGATGAATCTATGGCTAGTAAAATAGTTTATAAACCATAGAGAAGTTGGAATACAGTAGGTTTAACACCAATATAAACAAAGAATGAGGTCATTACAGTACCTTGAAGTGGTCTTTTGTTTTCTTTCGCTAACGGAGCTCACGAGATTTCTGTTGAGTTTTTGTGTTGTGAAGTTTTCAAGTTTTGGGTGAAATCTTTTGATGGATTATGGAACAAGAAGTGGCAAGAGCCTAAGCTTGGGGATGCACATGGTACCCCCAAGATAATCTAAGGACACCAAAAAGTCAAAGCTTGGGGATGCCCCGGAAGGCATCCCCTCTTTCGTCTACTTCCATCGGTAACTTTACTTGGAGCTATATTTTTATTCACCACATGATATGTGTTTTGCTTGGAGCGTCTTGTATGATTTGAGTCTTTGTTTTTTAGTTTACCATGATCATCCTTGCTGTACACACCTTTTGAGAGAGCCATACATGATTTGGAATTTGATAGAATACTCTATATGCTTCACTTATATCTTTTGAGCTATATAGTTTTGCTCGAGTGCTTCACTTATATCTTTTAGAGCACGGTGGTGGATTTGTTTTGTAGAAACTATTGATCTCTCATGCTTCACTTAGATTATTTAGAGAGTCTTAAATAGCATGGTAATTTGCTTAAAATTTTTAATATTCTTGGTATTCAAGATTTGTAAAACTTTCTTTTGAGTGCGTTGAATACTAAGAAAAGTTTAATGCTTGATAATTGTTTTTTGATATGAGGATGGTGATATTAGAGTCATGCTAGTTGAGAAATACTTGTGTTAAAGTTTGTGATTCCCGTAGCATGCACGTATGGTGAACCGTTATGTGATGAAGTCGGAGCATGATTTATTTATTGATTGTCTTCCTTATGAGTGGCGGTCGGGGACGAGTGATGTTTTTTTCCTACCAATCTATCCCCCTAGGAGCATGCGCGTAATACTTTGCTTTGATAACTTGTAGATTTTTGCAACAAGTATATGAGTTCTTCATGACTAATGTTGAGTCCATGGATTATACGCACTTTTCTTCCTTCCACCATTGCTAGCCTCTCTAGTACCCTGCACTTTTAGCCGGTACCATACACCTACATATACCTTCCTCAAAACAGCCACCATACCTACCTATCATGGCATTTCCATAGCCAATCCGAGATATATTGCCATGCAACTTTCCACCGTTCCATTTATTATGACACGCTCCATCATTGTCATATTGCTAGCATGATCATGTAGTTGACATCATATTTGTGGCAAAGCCACTTTTCATAATTATTTCATACATGTCACTCTTGATTCATTGCATATCCCGGTACACCGCCAGAGGCATTCATATAGAGTCATATTTTGTTCTAACTATCGAGTTGTAATTGTTGAGTTGTAAGAAAATAAAAGTGTGATGATCATCACTTTTAGAGCATTGTTCCAAGTGAGGAAAAGGATGATGGAGCATATCCCAGTACAAGTCGGGATGGGACTCCGGACGAAAAAAGAGGCCATAAAAAAAGGCCCAAATAAAAAAAATGAGAGAAAAAGAGAGAAGGGACAATGTTACTATCCTTTTACCACACTTGTGCTTCAAAGTAGCACCATGATCTTCATGATAGAGAGTCTCTCATTTTGTCACTTTCATATACTAGTGGGAATTTTTCATTATAGAACTTGGCTTGTATATTCCGATGATGGGATTCCTCAAAATGTCCTAGGTCTTCGTGAGCAAGCGAGTTGGATGCACACCCACTTAGTTTCTTTTGTTGAGCTTTCACATACTTATAGCTCTAGTGCATCCGTTGCATGGCAATCCCTACTCACTCACATTGATATCTATTGATGGGCATCTCCATAGCCCGTTGATACGCCCAGTTGATGTGAGACTATGTTCCCATCTTTTTGTCTTCTCCACAACCAGCATTCTATTCCACATATAGTGTTATATCCATGGCTCACGCTCATGTATTGCGTGAAGAGTGAAAAAGTTTTGAGAATGTCAAAAGTATGAAACAATTGCTTGGCTTTTCATCGGGGTTGTGCATGATTTAAATACTTTATGTGGTGAAGATAGAGCATAGCCAGACTATATGATTTTGTAGGGATAACTTTCTTTGGCCAAGTTATTTTGAGAAGGCATGATTGCTTTGTTAGTATGCTTGAAGTATTATTATTTTTATGTCAATATGAACTTTTGTCTGGAATCTTTCGGATCAGAATATTCATACCACAATTAAGAAGAATTACATTGAAATTATGCCAAGTAGCACTCCGCATCAAAAATTCTGTTTTTATCATTTACCTACTCGAGGACGAGCAGGAATTAAGCTTGGGGATACTTGATACGTCTCCAACGTATCTATAATTTTTGATTGCTCCATGCTATATTATCTACTGTTTTGGACAATATTGGGCTTTATTTTCCACTTTTATATTATTTCTGTGACTAACCTATTAACCGGAGGCCCAGCCCAGAATTGCTGTTTTTTGCCTATTTCATAGTTCCGAAGAAACGGAATATTAAACAGAGTCCAAACGGAATGAAACCTTCGGGAACGTGATTTTCTCACCAAATATGATCCTGGAGACTTGGACCCTACGTCAAGAAAGCCAGGAGGTCGGCACGAGGTAGGGGGGCGCGCACACCCCCCTAGGGCGCGCCCCCGCCCTCGTGGGCCCCACCTTGCTCCATCGACGTAATTCTTCCTCCTATATATACCTACGTACCCCAAACGATCAGATACGGAGCCAAAAACCTAATTCCACCGCCGCAACCTTCTATACCCACGAGATCCCATCTTGGGGCCGGTTCCGGAGCTCAGCCGGAAGGGGAATCCACCATGGAGGGCTTCTACATCATCATAGCCCCTCCGATGAAGTGTGAGTAGTTTACCTCAGACCTTCGGGTCCATAGTTAGTAGCTAGATGGCTTCTTCTCTCTTTTTGGATCTCAATACAATGTTCTCCCCCTCTCTCGTGGAGATCTATTCGATGTAATCTTCTTTTTTGCGGTGTGTTTGTTGAGACCGATGAATTGTGGGTTTATGATCAAGATTATCTATGAACAATATTTGAATCTTCTCTGAATTCTTTTATGTACGATTGGTTATCTTTGCAAGTCTCTTTGAATTATCAGTTTGGTTTGGCCTACTAGATTGGTTTTTCTTGCAATGGGAAAAGTGCTTAGCTTTGGGCAATCTTGCGGTGTCCTTTCCCAGTGACAGCAGGGGCAGCAAGGCACGTATTGTATTGTTGCCATCGAGGATAACAAGATGGGGTTTTTATCATATTGCATGAATTTATCCCTCTACATCATGTCATCTTGCTTAAGGCGTTACTCTGTTTTCTTGAACTTAATACTCTAGATGCATGCTAGATAGCGGTCGATGAGTGGAGTAATAGTAGTAGATGCAGGCAGGAGTCGGTCTACTTGTCTCGGATGTGATGCCTATATACATGATCATACCTAGATATTCTCATAACTATGCTCTATTCTGTCAATTGCTCAACAGTAATTCGTTCACCCACCGTAAAATACTTATGCTCTTGAGAGAAGCCACTAGTGAAATATATGGCCCCTGGGTCTATCTTCATCATATTAATCTTCCATCACTTTATTACTACTTTGCATTTTACTTTGCCTTTTATTTTACTTTGCATCTTTATACCAAAAATATTATCTATCATATCTATCAGATCTCACTCTCGTAAGTGACCGTGAAGGGATTGACAACCCCTATTCGCATTGGTTGCGAGGAGTTATTTGCTTTGTGTAGGTACGAGGGACTCGCACGTAGCCTCCTACTGGATTGGTACTTTGGTTCTCAAAAACTGAGGGAAATACTTACGTTACTTTGTTGCATCATCCTTTCCTCTTCAAGGAAATCCAACGCAGTGCTCAAGAGGTAGCACAGCCTCGCGAGGACCGTCCTCAGGGAAAGGCTGGCCTCCCTCTGCTACCACCACCGCCAAGGAGGAATGACGACCATCATCAGGACGAGTGGGCTGGGGGCTTCCAGGAGCCGCGCGCCATCGCTACATCTTGGGTGGCACTCAGGCCCCAGCCTCCCAGCGCATCTTGAAGCAGTTTGCCCGTGAGGTGAACACGGCTCTCCCCAGCCTCGAGGCCACGCGCCCGCTCAGGTTGTCCAAATGCGCCATTACCTTCAGCTCGGGAGACCAACTCAAGTGTGCGGCAACTGTTGGCGCCCTCCCAATGCTCTGCTCACCCATCGTCAGCAACGTCCAAGTCACCAAGACCCTCATTGATGGTGGTGTAGGGTTCAATGTCCTATCCGTGGAGACATTCGACCTCCTCCATGTCACGACCCTAGAATAGGTGTCTGCAATAGTTGCATCTGCATCAATGCATCATGTTTAAATTCCAAAGAAACTTGAAATGGGGATTGTTAAACCCTAGCACTAGATGAATTTCTACTAGGTTCAAATTCAAATATTTTCAATGAACCCAAAGTGACTCCAGAAAAGTTCATGATTTTTGATGAAGGTGAAAACCTCTGCCAAAAATGATGAACATATTTCTAGGACATTCTGGATTTTTGAATTAAATCATATTGTACTTGACTTTGGGCATTTAAATACTATAAATAATTTAAATGCTCAAATAATGTTGAAATTAAATGTGGGCCACTGGAATAATCCGTAGAGTGTCCACAAATTATTGCAGCATTTTACAAAATGCTTTAGTATTTTCACTAAAGCCAAAACAGCAGCAGCAAAATAGAAAACAGAACAAAATAGAAATAAAACATAGAGAGAGGAAAAACTGTGACGCCCTGCTACGTCTTGAGCTTGCGTTGGTTTTCCCCGAAGAGGAGAGGATGATGCAGCAGAGTAGCGTAAGTATTTCCCTTAGTTTTTTAGAACCAAGGTATCAATCCAGTAGGAGGCCACGCGCGAGTCCCTCGTACCTACACAAAACAAATAACTCCTCGCAACCAACGCGAATAGGGGTTGTCAATCCCTTCACTGTCACTTACGAGAGTGAGATCTGATAGAGATGATAGATAATATTTTTGGTATTTTTGGTCTAAAGATGCAAGGTAAAATAAAAGGCAATAATGAAGCGTAGGAAGATTAATATGATGAGAACAGACACGGGGGCCATAGATTTCACTAGTGGCTTCTCTCAAGAGCATAAGTATTTTACGGTGGGTGAACGGATTATTGTTGAGCAATTGACAGAATTGAGCATAGTTATGAGAGTATCTAGGTATGATCATGTATATAGGCATCACGTCCGAGACAAGTAGACCGACTCACCGCATCTACTACTATTACTCCACTCATCGATCGCTATCCAAAGATGCATCTAGAGTATTAAGTTAATGAAAACAGAGTAACGCCTTAAGCAAGATGACATGATGTAGAGGAATAAATTCATGCAACATGATAAATACCCCATCTTGTTATCCTCGATGGCAACAATACAATACATGCCTTGCTGCCCTACTGTCACTGGGAAAGGACACCGCAAGATTGAACCCAAAGCTAAGCACTTCTCCCATTGCAAGAACTACCAATGTAGTTGGCCAAACCAAACGGATAATTCAAAGAGACTTGCAAAGATAACCAATCATACATAAAAGAATTCAGAGAAGATTCAAATATTGCTCATAGATAATCTTGATCATAAACCCACAATTCATCGGTCTCAACAAACACACCGCAAAAAGAAGATTACATCGAATAGATCTCCACAAGAGAGGGGGAGAACATTGTATTGAAATCCAAAAAGAGAGAAGAAGCCATCTAGCTACTAACTATGGACCCGAAGGTCTGAGGTAAACTACTCACACTTCATCATAGAGGCTATGATGATGATGTAGAAGCCCTCCATGGTGGATCCCCCTTCCGGCGGAGCACCGAAAGAGGCCCCAAGATGGGATCTCATGGATACAGAAAGTTGCGGTGGTGGAATTTGGTTTTTGGCTCCGTATCTGATCTGTCGGGGGTACGTAGGTATATATAGGAGGAAGGAGTACGTCGGTGGAGCTTCGGGGGGCCCACGAGGAAGGGGGCGCGCCCTGGCGGGGGGGGGGGGCGCCCTCCACCCTCGTGGCCGCCTCCCTCCTTTCTTGACCGAGGGTCCAAGTCTCCTGAGAAAATCACGTTCCCGAAGGTTTCATTCCATTTGGACTCCATTTGATATTCCGTTTCTTCGAAATACTGAAATAGGCAAAAAACAGCAATTCTGGGCTGGGCCTCCGGTTAATTGGTTAGTCCCAAAAGTAATATAAAAGTGGAAAATAAAGCCCAATATAGTCCAAAACAATAGATAATATAGCATGGAGCAATCAAAAATTATAGATACGTTGGAGACGTATCACGCCCTCGATTCAATCATACACTAATCATACACGCAAATGTGTACAATCAAGATCAAGGACTCACGGGAAGATATCACAACACAACTCTAGACACAAATTGAAAATAATACAATCTTTATATTACAAGCCAGGGGCCTCGATTGCTCGAATACATAAGCTTGAAAACATGAGAGTCAGCGGAAGCAAAAATATCTGAGTACAGACATAAGTTAGACAAGTTTGCCTTAAGAAAGGCTAGCACAAAAGTAGCAAGGCCTCCTGCCTGGGACCCTCCTAACTACTCCTAGTCGTCAGCGGTCTCCACGTAGTAGTAGGCATCGACGGTGGCATCTGGCTCCTAGGCTCCGACATCTGGTTGCATCAATCAGAAAGAAGAAGAAAGGGGGAAAAGGGGGAGCAAAGCAACTGTGAGTACTCATCCAAAGTACTCGCAAGCAAGGATCTACACTACATATGCAACATTATCAAAGGAAGGCTGTATATGTGGAATGGGCTGCAGAAAAGCCAGAATAGAGGGGAGAACCTAGTCCTATCAAAGACTAGCATCTTATGGAAACCACGATCTTGCAGCAACAGGAGGGAGTAGAGTAGCATAAAGTAAAGTAGTAGTAGTAGTGTTATCAACCTCGGCCAGATATCCTTTCTCGACTCCCTGTGAGAAAGTAATCCCAGAGCCATACTATCCATTTCTCATCACAATCCAATTCTTAGGTGCACCAACTTACCCACCACGCTCGATTAACTCCGACCGGACACACTTTCCCGGGTCATGCCCGGCCTCGGCCAAACAATACGCCGCAACCCGACCTAGGCTTAATAGAGAGGTCAGCACGCCGGACTAAACCTATGCCCCTCGGGGTCATGGGCCATCGCCCCGGGAACTCCTGCATGTTGCGAACCCGGCCGGTGAGTAGACCTAGCTGCCTCCTTCAAAAAGGAAGGTGCTTACCAGTCCAACCCGGCGCGCGCCGCTTAGTCACTGACGTCTATTAAACTTCGGTTGATGCATACGACGCAGGACACCCATACTATGCCCACGTGATGGTTAGTGCTATCAGGCCAGAGGCCCCTCGGATCAAATATCCAAATCATAGTGGATTAGGAACGCGCGGTAACGAAAGATCTGACCTCGTTGCCCCGTCTCGAAGACTTGCGGCAAGGGCTAGGAATGCCCGGCCACGCCTCATAATTATCTCGCGGGTACCCTCCAGGTCAACCCGTCTCCACATCACTCGCGGGTACCCCTTAGGGTCGACCCGCCTTTCCAAGTAACATTGTAAAGTCCAAGTATCCTTGTGTCCAAACATCAAAGGGAAAACCCGAGGAATCACCCCCGGTGAATTCCACTCGATGTAATCATCAAGGTGAAAGTTAGAGGATCCACCCTCGAGGTTCACACTTGAGGGGTTGCACGACAGAGCCGTATCGGAAGTGGTTAAGGAGGAAACCACCCTCGATGACCACGACCGAATAGCTACACTACAGGTTAACATCAGAAGTGCTGATGAGGCCTCACCCTCGGCACTCGATAGTAACCCAATAGTGTCGAGCAACTAAGGGGAAAGTGATGTGCATTGCCAGGGCCTGGTCTTTTATCCCGTTGATTGGGTCTTCGATGATGAAGCGGGGGCAACAAGGACAAGGTGGGGGTCACTGGTGGATCACTAACCAACCTATACTAAGCAGTTTAGGATAAGTAGGTAGGTAACAATAAGCAGGTTACAAAAGCAGGCTCTGCATCAGAATTTGAGCAAACAATAACAATAGCAAAATCTAATGCAAGCATGAGAGAATGGAATGGGCGATATCAGGATGATCAAAGGGGGGGCTTGCCTGGTTGCTTAGATGAGAAGGAGGGTCGTCGGTGATGTAGTCGAACACAGGGGTAGCATCGGCGTCAGTCTTGAAGTCTATCAGAGAAAAGAGGGGGAAGAAGCAGTAAATACAAGCGCACAAATGCATGACATGACGACAAGCAAGGCTAGGGGGCTCTAACGCAGGGCTATACGATATAGGCGAAGGGGGAGATCAACCGGGAATGTTTTTCCGATTCCGGACCTGTGTCTGACAAATGACCGGAAGGGGAAAGTTCCATGTTCAGCTAGTTAGAGGCATCTGACAGGTAAACGGACCATGTATTCGGATTCGTCTTGTTTTTCTGAGCGACTTTCATGTAGAAAACATTTTCATCGGAGCTACGGTTAATTTTCTATTAATTTTCAAATATTTAAAGCATATTCTAAAATTATTTAAATTAACAGAAAAGGAATATGACGTCAGCATTGCGTGGGGATGATGTCAGCGGTCAACAGACTCGCTGACCAGGTCAAGACTGACCTGTGGGTCCAATGGGACCCACATGTCAGCCTTTGTTGGCTTAACAGTGGATTAAACTAATCTAACAGGGTTAATTAGGGGTGTGGGCCCCGGGTGTCAGTGAGTGTTTAGGTTAATCTAATTACTTTTATTTACAAATATGTTTTTAGACTAATTAACAGAGGGGGAGGGGCCCACATGTCAGGTCAACCATGCACAGTCAACCCAATTGACCGGTCAATCATCAATCGGGCCATGGGACCCAGTGCCCGATGACCCGACACGCCACGCGTGGGCGCCAAGTTAGCGCCAGCGCCGAAACAGCTACGGCGAGGCTTTTCACGGCGGCCGAATGCCGGCGAGCCTCGGATTCGTGCTACCGTGGGTCTCCGGACGCGTGGCTAGGCGCGTTCGACGCAGCTCGACATCGCGCGCGTGACGGCGCTACCGGTTGGACTCGGGGATGGCCAGAACGTCGCCGGCGGCGAGAGTGGCGGGGCCCGAAGCATGGCAAGCTCGCGCGAGACGATAGAGGCGGTAAAAAGGATGGCGCACAACTCGTACGACGACTACTCAAAGCCACGAACGCGTTGGTGAGCTCGACCGACTGCGACGGGCCCTACAGCGAAGGCCGCGAGCTCGACAGCGGAGCCAGGGCGCGGCAATGGCGGCACGTCGTGCACAGCTTGCTATGGCGCGGAAAGAGAGCAAGGACAGGGAGAGGAAGGGGGTGGAGCTCACCAAGCGGCACGCTGATGGCCCTTGGTAGTTTAGGAGCGTAGGGGAAGGCCGAATTGACGACGGCGGCGTCGCGGTGGCCGGAGATGGGGACGAGGACGAACGGCGGCTGCGGCACTTCCCGGTTCCAGCGGAGGGTGCCAGTCAAAGGAGTCGACCCCAGCGGAGCTCACCGTCAGGGTTAGCATGCGCGAGGCCGCCGGTCGCTGCGACAACGACGGAGGGCGGCGGCGACTATGCTCGGAGGTGGACGGGGAACGAGGGGAGAGGCGAGGAGGAATCTGGTGGTGAGAGGGAGAGGCGGAGCGGGACAAGTGGGAGTGGCAGGGGGTGAGGCAGAGGCGCCAGGGGGGAGGTGGAGGCCTTATCCACACCTGGGAGCCAACAGCAAGGTGGGTTTGGCGGGGACGCGGCTCGGGCACGCACTGGGTCGGGTGAACAGAGAGGAGGGAGGCGACCTGGGGGAGGTGGGTTGCTAGGTTGGGCCGCCCAGGTGGCTAAGGCCCAGGGGCAGTGGGCCTTTTCTCATGTTTTTTTGTTTTTGGCTTTCTTTTAAAACTTCTCCGCTTTCTTTTATTTTCAAAAAGCAAAACCGTTTTATAATTTATAAAACTTACACTTAGCATAATAGTATAACTTAGGCTACTGCCACATTAAGCTTAAAATTATAATACATTAGCTTAGCATTTTTTTACTTAAAAAGCATTTAATTTAATTGCTTTGGCCACTGTTTTAACTAGTTTAGGGCACTTAGACATTTTGGAAAAGAGTTAGTTCCCTGCCAATATTAACAAAAGAATAATTGCCACATGATGAAGATTTTAGATTTCATGTCTGACAAATATGAATTTTTGACTTTAGATTGGATTTGAATTTGAATTGTGATTTGGATAAAGTGAAGATTAGCAACAGTAACATGATGACATGGCACCATTAACATGGGATTACTGTAGCATGACACTGGGGGTGTTACAAAAACCCACCTGGCACTTACCGCAGCCCACTGGCTGGCCCAGTGCTGTGCAACCCAGCTGCCAGTCATCGCCTACCTCGCGCCAAAAGGATGCGAGGCGTGTGGTCGTCACGCGCTGCGCCACCTCCTGCCTGCCTGCCCCTCTCCCTCGACGCCTGGATGCCCTGGACGTTGCTGCGCAACCCCCTTGCCCCTCTCACTGCTCCCCCGTGTTTATTCCCTCCTCTCCCTCGCTCTCTCCCGCGAACAGCCGAGCGCTGCCGTCGCCGCCGCTCGTCGTTGTCGTAGCCACAGCAATCGCCTCACGCCGCTGACGTCTTCCACCTGTCCGTCATCGACCACCGCTTGGCCACGCTGAAGAAACCGAGCTCGGAGGCCCTGAATCGACCGCCTCGACTACATCTTCAAGCTTCGATTGCCCGAGATTGCCATTACCGTCCTGCCCGCGTCGGACCTCCCCCGAGCTCGCTGACGCCTCCGCCGGAACCGCTGTGAGCCCTACCGTCATTCCCTTCCTCTCTGTTTCGTTGGTTGTGCACCGTAGCCGCACTAACCACTTGACCCGAGCAGTCATGCCTCTGTGGATCCTCACCGTCGTGGCCAGAGCCACCGCAGCTCGCAACCGCGCACGTCACCTTGCTCCTGGTGACGCCAGGAGGCCGTAGAGCCCCTCAGCTCGCTCTCCCGTGCCCCGTAGCGCCAAACCCGCATGCCACCAAACTCCGGCCGCCACCGCGAGCTCTGCTCCGGTGAGCTCCGACCACCCCACGGCCTCCCACGTGTTCCACTGGATGCGCGCGAGCCTGGCCGTCGCGTAGGTGGTCACCTCCGCGTGATTGGTCGCCGGAGGATGATTACCGAGCCCCTCCACCACGTCTGTCATTGCCGGCGGTTAACCGCCGGTCATATTGACCGGGTTTGACCCCTAACAGACTCGTATGAGTCAATGACATGTGGGGTCCGGCCCTGCTAATTTGTAGTTTAGGGTTAGTGTTAGTCTTAATTAACACTGTTAACTAACTTTGTCACTGATGTGTGGACCCCAGACGTCAGGTTTGAACTGGTCAGCGCTGTTGACTTGCTGACGGAAGCATGACGCAGTGCTAACACAATAAATGATTTTCTGGATTATTTCTATTTTGGAAATTCCCGAAAATTAGGAAAACTTCAAAAATTCATATAAAATCAACCGTAACTCCAAATGAAATAATTTATATATGAAAAATGATCAGAAAAATCCAAAGAATCTGTTCATGGCATTTTCATGAATGTTTGAGCAACCTTAAGATATTGTATATGACAATTTGAATTAATGGCATTTGAAAAGCGTTATGTGGAGTTTGAATTTTAACCCTTGGTTCAAATCAACTTCATTTAAATCACTGCTAGTTGCATTAGCTCAAATCACAGCATGTTGCCATGTCATGATCATGCATCGTATTGTTGCATTGAATTGATTGTGTTCTTTCTCTGTTGCTAGTGGTTGTTCCCCCTCAGTAGACGTATGTTCCGACGATGAGTTCGATGACACTGATGAAGAGCTATACTATCTTCAGAAGTGCTAGGAAAGCAAAAACCCCATTGTTCATTCCGATACAATCCCACTCTCTCGCTCCTGCTCTCTTTTACTGCATTAGGACAACAACGACTCAATGCTTACATGCTGCGGTAGTTGAACCCCTTTCTCTGCATGACCTGTCATTGCCACAGTAAATAGACGAAACCCACTAGCATGAGTAGGAGTTGTTTGAGCCCTGATGTGCCTACTCATTCATGCTTGTTTGTCATGCCTGCTACTGCTTAGAGTTGAGTCAGGTCTTATTCATCGGGGATGAATTGGAGGTGTGTGAACATGTCCTGCTGTTGATAGCTAAGTGTGTGAACACAATTTGGTAAAGGTATCGATGAGAGGCCATGTAGGAGTACATGGTGGGTTGTTCCATTGGAACCGTCCTTAGGAATTGAGATCTGTATGTGTGATTTAAGATCAGCTACTACCACACATTGGGATCCTTAATTGACTCACTCGACTTATTAACCGCCCATGTCCTCCGTCTAGGAGTTGCAAGCAGCTTCTGGTGTTTGTAGTATGCTGTAGGCCGTGCACAGCGCTAACCCGAGGGGTGGTCTGTGATGCGGTAGGCACGTGGCACGGTGTACCGGGACGCCCGTTTGGTGCCTCGGGAACCCTACACACATCGTTCGGGGCCATAGTGGAAACCTCGGCCTGACTCCCTGCGGACGGAACCTGAATAGGCGATAAACCTAGACTAGGGACTTTTGTGGTTAGTCAGGTCGTGGCCGACACCCTCGCCAGGTTTCCGCTTGAAGGTTGCCGAGATACATGACGTGTACATGGCGGTAAGTGGCGAGAGCGTGTGTGAAGAAGTACACCCCTACAGGGTTAACATCATCTATTCGAATAGCCGCGTCCGTGGTAAAGTACTACTTGGTTGCTTATATAGTTCATAGACAAGTGAAAGTGGATACTCTAAAACGCGTAAGATAAGCGTGAGTGCTATGGATGGCGTTCTCGTAGGGAGACAGGAGCGGATCCATAGTGGTGTATTGATTTGGTGAATATTTGGACTCGTGTGCGCCACCCCAAAAGAGTTACTTGCAGACGTAGTTCAGGATAGCCACTGAGTCAAAGCTGGCTTGCTGCAGTTAAACTCCACCTCCCCCTTTGTTGATACTGATGCATGTGTAGCTAGTTCTGACATAAGTCTTGCTGGGTACATTTGTACTCATGTTTGCTTAATCTATGTTTTTGCAGAGAGACTTCAGTCTCACTAGTAGTTCCGCGTGGACTTTGACGTTCCGCAGGGTCTTGTAGATAGTCAGGCTTCTCAGCCTTTTTCATTTGTAGTTGTCTGTACTCGGACAAGTTAAGCTTCCGCATGTGCTTATCGCTTGTATGACTTGAATGATGGGTCATCAGACCCATGTTTGTAATATCTGGCTCCTCGGAGCCTAATGAATAAATACTTTGAGTCGTAGAGTTTTGTTGTGATGCCATGTTGTATTTGCACATATCAAGCATATTGTGTGTATGATTTTTAAATGCTTGGTATGTGTGGGATCCGACAACCTAGTTATTTATTCTTGGTAGCCTCTCTTATGGGGAAATGTCTCCTAGTGCTTCCGCTGAGCCATGGTAGCTTGCTATTTCTCCGGAACACTTAGGCTGGCCGGCATGTGTCCTTCGTTCATGTGTCTGTCCCTTCGGGAAAATGTCACGCGTTGTTCCTTTAAGTCCTTGTAGCTTGCTACGACTTGGGTTCATACATTGATGACTGACACGTTCGTTGCTGGGTCATGTATGCCTGTCCCTGTAAGTTAGTGCCACCTTGGGTTTACGACTAGTCATGTCTCCCTGGGTTCTCTGTCATATGGATGCTACCGACACTATCATATACGTGAGCCAAAAGGTGCAAACAGTCCCGGGCCAGGTAAGGTGGCACCCGTGGGAATACCGTGTGTGAGGCCGCAAAGTGATATGATGTGTTACATGCTAGATCGGTGTGACTTAGGATCGGGGTCCTAACACTCCAGGTGCCATACGATCAGCAACAACCTACCAAGCCCTTCTCAGGAGTGACCGACGGCTCCACCACCCCGATAGGGCAGGTCCGCCTCCCTGTCACCTTCGGCAAGCGGGGCAACTACCGCACCGAGCTCATCGACTTTGAAGTCCCTCACTGTCGGTGTCAAACCCGGCGGATCTCGGGTAGGGGGTCGCGATCTGTGCATCAAGGCTGATGGTAACATGAAGCAAGGGACACAGATGTTTACCCAGGTTCGGGCCCTCTCGATGGAGGTAAAACCCTACTTCCTGTTTGATTAATATTGATGATATGGGTAGTACAAGGGTATATCTACCACGAGATCGTAGAGGCTAAACCCTAAGAGCTAGCCTATGATGGTATGATTGTAATTATGATCGGCCTTCTATGGACCAACCTCTCCGGTTATATAGGCATCGGAGAGGGCTAGGGTTTACATGGAGGCGGTTACAAGGAAGGAAATATAATATCCAGATCGCCAAGCTTGCCTTCCACGCCAAGAAAAGTCCCATCCGGACACGGGCCGAAGTCTTGAGTCTTGTATCTTCATGCTTCAATAGTCCGGACGTTGTACACAGTCCGGCTATCCGGATACCCCCTAATCTAGGACTCCCTCAGTATCCCCTGAACCAGGCTTCAATGACGATGAGTCCGGCGCGCAGTCTTGTCTTCGGCATTGCAGGGCGGGTTCCTCCTCCGAATAATCCAAAGTGGTCATCGAACAGGTAGACCGTGTCCGGATCTGCAAGATGATCTTCGTATGGTATGGATCTGATTTGCTGCAATTCGTAAGGCCATGCCCTTGCATCGGGGCTTGGTCCAATGCGAACCGATGTTTCCTGCCCCACAACGACTCGTGTTGCGAGGCGGTTTTATTGGCACGTCCCGTCGAGGTAGAGATCGTGTTCCCATTATTACTGGATTTTCCATCAATATGAGCACGCGTGACCCCACGACGGCTGTTGGTATAACCCGTGTGTTTTTTAGATAAGCCTCAAACGGTCACACCGGGGACTCTTGATATTCAACCTCTTTATAAAGGGGTCAAGACCTACACCTCTTTTTTCACCTTCATCGCGCCTTCTCGCACCTCGAGTTCTAACACCCAAAACCTAAGCTCCACCCCTCCGAAATCCTCCAATATGTCCGGATCTGACCTCAAGGCCGTGGGTGGCCTCCTCGATTGAAGAGAAGGACATTGCAAAGCTTAGGAGGTCGGATACCGACCGCAGATATAATGACACAGCTCCCCCGCCTCCAGGCAGGTCATCCCTACGCCGGAGCCCAATGAGTGTGTCGTTTTCGTCCCACACTTCCTCCGCGGTCTGGGTTTCACCCTCGATCCCTTTGTGAGGGGGCTCATGTTCTATTATGGGTTTGATTTTCACGATCTGGCTCCTGACGCTATCCTCCACATCTCGTCGTTTATTATCGTGTGCGAGGCTTTTCTCCATATCACCCCACACTCTGCTTATGGCTCAAGACCTTCATGCAGACGCCAAGATGATCGAGGGGCGACATGTGGAGTGCGGAGGTGCCGTAATAATCAGGAACGGCGATGCCCTGTGGCCGAGGGTTCTTTCCTAAGTATCCGATGTATGGCAGCGGAGGTGGTTCTATGTCACGCCTCCCGTGAGGCACAAAGTGGGCGGCTGCCCCGAAGTTTCGCTCGGGCCCTCCGTCATACCTGGCGCCTTGGGCCAGACGAGGGCGGAATTGGGGACCCACTGGTGATACACCAAGATCGCAGAATCGCATCCGGAGCTTCTTGCAAGGGACATTAACCTTATCAAGATAATGCAAGTGATGTTGATCCGCGGATGTTGCCATGCCAACGCCGCCTCTCCGGATGTGGGAGTTCAACCGAGGGTCCGTGGACCGTCAAGCACTTCTTCGCCCAAGCTCAAGAGATGCGCAAATTATTCTTCGGACGGAAAGTAAAGTGTCCGGACACTACCGAGGATGCGGGCCTAAGCTGCAATCGCTTAGATACCCAAGTAAGTAAACTTGATACCGGACACTGTGTTTTGTATCTGTTATAATTGTTTATTCTGAAAATCATCCGCGTCCAGGAATGGCTCAGCAAGGCGGAGAGAATTAGGTGTCCGACGCCACTTCTCGGAGGCTCGCCCGCCCCCACCATGGCCAAGATGCTTGACCGAGTACTCAGCAGGATGCCCCCGGGGAAAGACAAGGGGAAGGACGAAGAATCCGAACCCCACACGCTACACATCCGAACCGGGGGAATTGTCACCTCCCCTAAGGAGGATAGTCAGGAAGGGGAGGCTAAGGCCTCCTCCCCGCGCGGGAAGAAGAGGGCCGCCTCCGAAGACCCGGAGATGGAGATGCCCGAACCCGAGAAGAAGATAACACCAGGGGGTTCTGCCCCAACGGGCACCCTCACCGCATCGTGCCCATCAACGGGCCAGCCCTCCACCGAGCTGTAAGTCAATTTTTAATTTGAATGTACTGCGTTCCTCCTAGATCAATAACCAGGATTCGCCTTTCGCAGTTCGGCTAGCAGCCCTTCTCAACAGAGTTCGTCTTCGGGGGACCTTCCTCCGGAGATGATGGAGAGCGAGACCCCACCTACCTCTCCGGCTCGTGAAGCGGGCGACACCGAAGTGTCGTCACGGAGGAGTCCGGATCCGCCGAAGCCGGAGGCCAACACGTCAGCCGCCCCAATCTTGGAGCGTTTGGCTCCCGCAAGGGGCGATGAGAAGGGTCTGGCACAGTTCGATGTCCGGCCGGACATGCTGACGAGCCTAGTGGAGCGGGCTGCGCTCTCGGAGGAGCACTGCTCATTAATGAGCGCGATGCTCCAGAAGATTTCGTCCGCTACAAGCGGTTTGAATGAAGCATTTGCAAGTCTGCTCAGAGGCTTTGAGGTATGTAGTGAACAATACACTGTTTTTGGCTGTGAGGCACATGTTGGGTGTGCTCCATATAGATAGTAGCCCCTGAGACACTGGTTGCCCGCCCTAGGGGGCAAACGGGGGATCATAAACCAATGACTGCGCTATAAATATGTGCAGGTACCTGTGAGTCCGGCCGCCGACCAGTCCGTGGAAGTTTTGGAACTGACCAGGCAGATTTGATCGATTGATGCCGATATCACGCTGGTGAACGAGCGGCTAGACAAGTCACACGGTATGTGCTCTGCCTTCCTTTATATAGGAAAATATGGATGCGGCATGATATTAACGTAATATGTTCGGACTGCAGATGGTGCTGCTGCCGTGGAGGCCCTGAGGGCAGAACTTGTCCAAGCAAAGGAACAAGCTTGGGTTAGCAATGCGGCTGCTCGAAAGGCGACCGAGGAACTGAGAGCCGAACAGGCTGCTCATCACCGAAGCGAGGAAAAGATGGCCGAAATGGCTATTGAGTTAAAAAAGCCGCTGATCGCATGAGCTCCTCAAAAGGAGCATAAGGATAGCTTGGCCGAGCTGGACAAGGCACGCAATGCCACCAAGGAAATACGAACCGAGCTCGGGGTGTGCGGAGGAGCTTCAACAGGCCGGTAAAATCGTGGCTGGAGGTTCCTACTTGCCGCGACGGTTTTTCGATCCGGCACGCCCTCGACGGGCGCCGGAGTCCTGCGGACGCCAGATGCGGATTTGGCGAAGAGTACGGTTGACGCTGCCAAGTTATTCGAGGGTCAGGGTGATAAGGAGGTGGAGAAGCTTTTCTGGTCGCAATTCAATGCTCCCACTCGCCCGCTGCCGTTAAATGACAAGATGGCTGATGTAGCGGAGCTCCACAGGCTGTCCGGTCTTGCAATGCGGTCTGTGATAGACCATCTTTGGCCGGAAGGGCCTAAGCCGGATAGTTACTTTGGCTTGGTGCAGCGGTTCCTTGGGGCCGTGCCTCGGATCGACGCCATGAGGAGGTCGGCGTGCATAGAGGGTGTGCGGATGGCTCTTGCCCGCGTTAAAGCCTATTGGACAGATATGGAGGCCAATATTATAGCGACCCAAGATCCGTCGGGGAGCCAGTATGCGGCCGAGCACTACTTGGCGCAGGTCACAGAAGGTGCCTGCCTGATAGTGGCGTAGTGCTCGAAGAATGTCTTATTCAAGTGATGAGTCGAATCATTGTAAAGAACAATGTTAATTTGGTTATAAGGCTATATTTATACTTTTTGCCCGAAAGTATTATTGTGTCCCCTGTGGTTTATATATATATATATATATATATATATATATATATATATATATATATATATATATATATATATATATATATATATATATATATATATATATGAATTTTTAACCGAAGATAGCAGTCGAGGCTTCATCCCCCACGCAGCAATGCGGGGTGTTCGCAAAAATATGCTTAATCACACTTGATCCAACGCCTTGATCCATGAAGGAGGTGATTGAACGTTAACTAGGCAACCGGACTATATAGCTGTAACACTTTCGCTAGCCATGGGAGTTCAATGTTGGGGCTACTATGTAGCCCTAGTACCTTCGCTGCATACAACACGCGTGTGTACATGACCAGGAAACGGTCCTTCGTTAATGCGGAGGGATCCTAAAGATTCCGACAAGTCTTCGAGTGGTTGAACAGTCTCTCGCTGTATCATGACAGTCATTTTTCAGCTTTCTCTACTGAGGTGCTCGTCCGGAATAACCAGGGCACAATTGCAGTAGTTATCCTTTGGCCACCTTAGCCGATAGTAACAGAACGTAAGGTGGCAAACCCAGGAGCCGGGCAAACCCAACATTTGACCAAAGACATGATTCGGAGCTGCTGCATATAAGGCCAAACTCGTGACGCCGAACACTCCTGAGGGTATACGGACTTTATAATAGTTGATGGGCTCAAGAATGCCCATTCGTTATAAACCCTGTTTTTCCAGGTACGTGCGTTAATCCGTCGTGACTAGATGCCAAAAACGGCATTATCCTCTGTGGGTATGGGACCCATGGGATGGTTAAACAACAAGAGGCAATAAGAAGGTTTACACAGGGGCTTAATCTAAAAAGAAACCTGTTTAACGGGGCCCTGCTGCACGTCTGCACCTTTGTCTCCGTTGTGCCATATCCTGGAAGGGTATCGCGCGAGCTGTCGGGGAAGCTGATCTGGCCCACGAACACCTATGGGACCGGCGGACCGAGCCCCTTTCGGTTCGGCGGGGGGCGGAGATCGCACGAAGAGCAGATCGAGGCGAAGCACACGAGCAGTTTACCCAGCTTCGGAGCTCTCCGGAGAGATAACACTCCTACTGCTGCATGTCTGAGTGTATTCAGTTCTTGCTAGGGAGCGTTGATTGCTACAGTACACACACCAGCTGCTAATGAGACCTAGGGTGGGTGTTTCTGGCTTCGAACCTTTCGAACCCCTCTCTATGTTGCGCATGGGCCTCCTTTTATATGCTCAAGGGGTCTCCGACAGGTGGCAACGTAGACAAGGGTAAAAATGAAAAAGGAGTGCGGTTGGTACAGCTACCGTGACATAGTATCATACCTAACCCCGACGGCAGGGGACAAAGGCATTAAATGCCCGCTTCACGCCGCCCAAACAAAGGCAAACAGGACCGTCAGGGGCGCCATCGCTGCCACGATGGCAATCTTGTCGCCGCCGCCACATCAGCCCTCCGGCTGGCAAGACAGCCTCTTGCCACGCTGCTGACCGAAAGGTCCTGTATGACACGCTTGTGGATGTGCCGGAGCGCAGAACAGAGTGGTAGTCCGCCGCGCAAGCGCTTTGCCATGTTGTTGCCTTGTCGCGTCCGAAGCTTGTCACCATCGGCCTTCCCAAGCTCCTCTTGCCGGGCCTTATCTCCTAGGTGCCTTGGGTGGCCTTCCGGCAAGCTCCTCTTGTCGGGGCCTTGTCTCCTTGGCTTGAATACTTTGTTCTTGAATGGCTCCAAAGGAACCACGGAGGACCTTGGCGGTCACCGGCAACCTTGCCGCTGGTGCTGCAATGCCCGGCACGAAGTTCGGGATACTAGGGTACCCCTACTCTAGTACAATCGACAGAGCCCTCGGCCGGGCCACACACGGTGCCGAAGCGCCATTGGGCCGTGCCCAAAAGCAGGCACGGCACACGCGCCCGGGTTACGCCAGTAACTCACTCCGACCCACCACGCCTCCACGAATCGCAGCACGCTGTCGAATGCGCGCCGTGGAGAGATCATGGGGTTTTTTATTCGAAAGGTGGAACGTCCGCCTCCCTCTTTATAAGCAGGGAAACAGGCAGTTCGCCCATCTCGCCGATTGCTGTCCAATCTCAAAAACCTCCGCTGCTCCCCCTTCTTCCCAAGGCTGTAAGAGAGCAGCGCCCGCCCCCATCGCCACTCAGCACCACCAACGCCGTCGATCTCCCCCACCACCTCCGCGATGGTTCAAAGTCGACAATGGAAGGCCAGAAGTCGGCCGAGGCGCAGCTGCTCGCGGGCGCTGCAGAAGGAGCGGGCAATCTTCCCTCAGCGCGCCAAGGATCCGAGGGAGTACTACTACCTCTTCGTCGACGGAGACGCGAAGATCCGCAAGCCGAAGGTACTCCAGCCGCTGCTTCGAATTGGCTCAACGGTATCCTTCTTTGCTCTTCTTCAACTGCGGGCTCGCCCACCCTTCTCTGAATTTTTCTGTGATATCATGAACACCTACGGTTCTCGCCTCCTTGATTTCACCCCAATGTTGTTTCGACCATGGCAGTTTTCGCACATCTCGCGAAAACTTTGTCGAGTCTATCCAAACGTAGCTCTTTTCCGCCACTTCTTCATGCCTCGAGTTGAGAGGAGAGCCTCTTGCCGGAGGAATCGCTGATCTCAAGGATTGGCAAGAAGGAAGCTTATCTCGAGGGAGAGCTCCGCAGAAGTGGGAGGAATGGAGGGCAGATTGGTGCTGGATTGTCGAGGAGAACCCGCAGCCATTTACGCCCAAATACAAAACCCCATTAGTGCGCGCAACGATTGGAGCAACGTGGCCCCCGGAAGATGCTAGGATGAACATTGCCGCCACCCGGATCCTTCGCTTTAGACTTGCTGGGCTCACTCGAGGAACCGCTATGCAGACTTTCTTCGCCACAGACGCCTTTGCAGGAGAGGAGGAGACCTGCCTGGGAGTTCTAGAACGCGGCAGATATCATGAGGCTGCGCCCGGGCCTCAACTTTAACTTCACTGTCTTGGAGCTGGACGTGATGCTCTTGGAGCTGTTCAAGCCCGATCCTGATCATCCGAAATGTTCAGGTTGCCGAGGGTGTCGTTCGCTCGCAACAATTCCTCGCCGACCGCATCCGCGTAATGATGATACGTGCGACTCGCATGGAATTGTCCCAACTTGGCGTGGAGCTCATGGATGACGCCGTGCGGGAGTTCTTTGACAGCCTGGTAGAAGTGCCGGTCCGCCCGATGAGCGAGGGGCCTCACCATGACACCATCGACGCATTTAGATGCAGCGATCGTCACAAGGCTGGAAGAGGCGGCAGCAGCCGCTGCCGCGGGCGAGTTCGGATTCACCGTGGAGGAGGCAGAGGCAGCGGAGGCGGCAAGCCTTGTCGAGCGAAGGGAGTTTGCCGGCGAGGAAGAGCTTGCCGAGCCCGAGGCTGAGTCGAGCGAGCCCGCCGAGGGCGCCTCCTCCCCACTTTCAAACAGCTTGTCACGAGCGGAGCCCCCAGCTCCACCAAGAAGGCGCCTTCGCAAGGCCGGAGACGTAGCGGGGCGGCAGACGGGCCAACAGCCGCTGCGCCGCGCGACGCGCTCCATCATGCGTAAGCACTGCTGCTGGAGCACCTCACGCCGCAGCGGCAACCGGAGCGGGCCCTCCTGCACCATCGCTTCGCCCCATGCCAAGCGCCAAGGGAACCCACTCCTCCGCCTCGCCGCACCGGAGGCGAGCCAGAACTTGATCTCCGCGCAGCTCCGACGAGGAAGAGGAAGAGTAAGCTTTTTGTTGTACTTATAGTTCTTCGATTTTGTTATGCTGTCTTGTATCTCGATTTGCGCACGCTGAACCCTTTCCTTTTCGTGACGCTGGCCCGTAGAGCGTCAAGAGATCCAAGGCCCCGTGATTGTCATTGAGGACTAACCCACCATGCGACAACAGAGGCGTGCCCGAGACCACCTTGCCGGACCCGCGACCTTCTCAAAGCAGCCCCAGCAAGAGCCCCCAGCAGTAAGTGTATGGTTTACTTTCGCTAGGGCGTGCATGGGTGCTCTTTCTTTGCCGATATCTCGATCGCTGGTTTGTGTAGGAGCAGAGCAGCTCCACCAGAGTGCCCTCAAGTCGCCCCGACATGCCATCTGCTTCACTACACCGCCAAGGGAGGATTCCCCGGCAAGGGAGCGTTCTCCGGCAAGGGAGACTTCTTCGGCAAGGGGCGGTTCTCCGGCAAGGGACAGCTCTCCGGCAAGGGCAGCACCAGCGACCCCCTGGTGGCGGAGACCATGAATGCAGACCCTAGCACAGGTAACCCTCTTGCTTGAAAACTTCCCTTGTGTTCTTCTTCTTCTGATTTTCTTTTTGAATATTTGCTTGAATTTTCTTTCTTTTCTTGGTCGTCAGATCCATCTGCCACAGAGCCAATGCAGACCGATGTTGCCGGCGAGGAGGACGCTATACGATAACACGACGACGCCGCCGCTTATTGGAGAAGAGGTCATACCGACGAGCCCGGCGCGAAGAGGTCAGCCAAAGCTGCCGCCAGAGAGCCGGCGAGGGTCCGCGATCGTGACCGACGGCCCCGAGGCCACAGGAGCGCCTCGTGCTACGCCGACCGCTGATCCTCCGCTGCTGCAGCGCCCAGTTCAAGAGCCCCAGCCCGCGCTTATCTCAAGCTCGGCGATGGCATCTTCATCAAGCTCCCCGGGCGCCGAGCCCAGTGGCCCGGTCAAGGAGAGACCTTGATGAAGAGTTGCTCGCTTCCCGCTTAGGCTGACGCTGGTCGACGCGCCAAGCAGCAGCAGCGACGAGTCCGAGGAGGAGCAATCGCCGCGAAGCCGCTGCCACTCTACTGCGTCTGACAAAGCCAAGCCGGAATGGAGCGAGAGCATCGAGAGGCGCTGGAGGAGCCCGGGCTCAACCAGAAGCTCTCCGTCCTGGCGAGGAGCGGAGCGATTGCCGAGGAGCGCAAAGCCTTCCTCCTCGAGAAGGCTGAAGTCGAAGAGCAACAGCCGCTTGCCGCCGAGAAGCCGCTCGCGCAGAAGGCGAATTACGCAGCGGAAGGTCAATCTTGACAGCCACGAGGAGGATCTTTAATGCGCCAGCAAACATTTGGCGGGCTCTCAAGGAAGCAAAGGATGTTGCCGCAGCTGCCGAGGCCGCCAAGAAGGAGCTGGAGACGAAGGTGACGCAGCTCGAGGCCAATCTCAAGGCAAGCGGCGAGGAGCTTGTTACACCGGCGTGAGCGCGAGAAGGATGCCTACACTCTGGCGAAGCTGCAGGCTGCCTCGCCGAGAGGAGCAAGGAGCTCAGCCGCCAAGGACTCCAACGCAGATCTTGAGTTGAAGCCGCCCACCTTGACTCGACGTTGACGGCGCCAGGGAGCAGAGGTGGCCTTGAAGGAGAAGATCAAGGCCGACGAGGCGCTGCCGGCGAAGTGCCGCCGCCCGTAACACCTTCGGGGAGAACATGGAGCACCGGACCGAGGGTCTCGTGGATGTTGCTGCACTATCGACAGGAGTCGGGCGCAGCTGGGATGGAAGATCTTGGGTATTCTTCCAATGAGCACCTCCAACCTAGCGCCAAGCTCAGCTTGTTCTTCAAAGAAGGGCGACGGCCCTCCAATGACTCCGGAAGAGATCCCAAAGCAGCTGGCCGACGAGTCGCGCCAGATCCAAGCGGAGCTCTTCAAAAGGTGTTGATGAAGGTGGCCTCCGCAATCCAGGCCTCAACCTCACCAACGTCCTCAAGTCCTTGCCGCCGGATGCTGATGTGGAAGCGCTCAAGGCCCTTGTCGCACCCATTATGGACAGGGTGAGCGGGATCAAGAGGGTTGAGGGCGATCGCGTAGATTAGGCCGCTCGTTTTCTCTTTTCCTTGTCACTGCTAGTCATGTTATGAGAACAAACCATTAGAGCTGCGACAAGCTATCTTGTAATATAACTCTATTTTGGATAGTGATTGCTATGTTATTTCCTTTACTTGATTCCTTCCTTTGTATGTTTTTACCCTACGCTTTTAGGGGACTTTTTCGCGCAGCACCTTAGTCATGAAGCGCTGAGTGGGACGCCAAGAGCCTGTCGGCGGTGTTGCTCCGATAAGCAACCTCGTCGCAACTAGTCGCAGCTCACTTAAGTTGTTGAGCGGACTCAAACAAAGTAAGGGCGCAACTAGCTACGAGTTGGTTCCTCCGCACAGTGTTTTCCATACAAAGTACGGTCGCTCGAGGAAAATAACTTAGAAATTTAAAACTGATTGCTTAAACTTTAGCAACTTAGCTTTTCTGTCGCTTGCTTCCGGTAAGGCTTAAACTTCCTCGAGCGACGCTTATCCACACCATTATCTTCTCCTTTCCCCGCAAACTTGTGGGCGAGGGAACCTTCCTTTCTTTGAGAAAGAGAAAGGAGAGAAAATAATGATATGGAGCCTTATGAGTCGTTATTGTTTACCGGGGGTAGGTGCTGCACAAAGTGTCGATAACGCATGCAAAAATAAAGTAGAGAGCATGAATTGACAAGATGTGCGGAGCACATTAGCTTTACTTATGCACGGGTCTCGCGCTCGCCTTGTACAAAGGATTACATGCAACATCGGCAAGACTTGTACAAAAGGTGGTTGCCGGAACAGGTTCCGCAACCGCCGCTTCTACGGGTAAAACTTACGAAGATGCTCAATGTTCCAGAGTTGCTCACCGAATGCCATCTTCGGTCTCAAAGGCGGACAGCGCCAGGCCTAGTGACTCGCTCTCACCCGGTAAGGGCCTTCCCACTTCAAGGCCAACTTGTTGGAATTCTTGGCGGACTGAACGCCCAAGAACAAGGTCGCTTTCCTCGAGACTTCTCGCATTAACTTTATGGGTTATGATAGCGGCGCAAAGCTTGCTAATATCGAGCAGCTCGTATAACAGCTTGAAGACGGTCCTCCTCAAGGAGCAAGGCGTCATCTTGTCGCAATCGCTCTTGCTCGAAAACTCATCATAAGCGAGCACTCGAGGTGACCCGATACGAAGTTCCGTGGGAGAACTGCCTCTGCTCCATAGACTAGAGCGAAAGGTGTCCGCCGGTGACTCGATTTGGCGTCGTCCCGACGACCAAAGAACCACCGCAGCTCCTCAATCCAGTTTCTTCCGCACTTGTGCAGCCTATCAAAAGTCCTGGTCTTGAGCCCGCAAGAGCACTTCAAAGATTCGCCCTCTCCGCTTGACCGTTACTTTCGGATGAGCAATGAAGCGAAGCAGACCTTGGCGCCAAGATCTTGGACGATCGCATGAAGGTGCGGCTCAGGATTTGCGTGCGCTGTCGGTGATGATCCTGCTAGGAATCCCAAACGCAAACAATCGACCTGAATAACTTGATCGCCGACCAGGTTGTCACCTTCCTCACTTGCTTCCACTTCCGGCCACTTTGTGAACTTGTCGATTGCAACGCATAAGTACTCAAAGCCCCGACAACTCGGGAAAGGGGCCGAGGATGTCGAGCCCCGCACCGAAAATGGCCAGGATAAAGGGATTGTCCGAGAGCTTGAGCTGGCTGGTGTGTCTGCTTGGAATGGAACCGCACGCTTCACACTTGGTTACTTGTGCGCTTGCATCCCGGAGAGCTGTCGGCCAAAAGAAACCTTGTCGGAATGCTTTGCCGCAAGTGTTCTTGCGCCAATGTGGTGACCACATATGCCTCCATGTATCTCTCGCCAACAGCTTCGTCCATCTTCCCGTGAATACACTTCAATTTCACACCGTTGAGTCTTCTTACATAAAGGTGTCGCTTGACAAACTGGTACATACTTGACTGCGGGCTACTCTTTCCGCTTCTTCTTGCTCTTCGGAAGTTCTCCGTCTGAAGGAAACGGACAATTTGTCTGTGCCCATCTTTGGAGCTTGTGGCTCGACAACAAGGACTAAAGGAACATCTGTTGCTGCGGAACATCCGCTTCTCTGGCGAGAACTCGGGCTCTGCCGGAAGCTTGACGCCCCCGCAAGCTTGCCGGAGCAAAACTTGTCGGGAGCGCTCGCTTCAACGAAGCAAACACTAGGGCTTGTCGGAGCAGATCGCTGCTCAAAGACTCTTAGTGTTGATCCCGGGACCTTCTTGGCGGCGCTTCGGGAGCTCGTGGAAAATAGTCACCAGAAATCAACTTCCTCTTCTTGCTCTGTCCAGCTTGATGGCATTACAGACGGTTGAGTCAGCTTGAGCACAAAGATCCCTGGTTCCACAGTAGCTTAAGTGCAGCGCACTTGACTGTGCCATCTGCAATGTCGCTCGAGCTCTTGGAACATATTCCATCTCAGGCCGTCAAAGTGCTCTTCTAGCTTTCTCACTTCATCAACGTAAGCTTCCATCAACGGACTCGATAACTCTTGTTCACTTGGCGGACGACAAGCTGTGAGTCACCCCGACAATGAGCTTCTTGATCCCAAGGTCTGCTGCGATCTCGAGACCGGCAAGCAAACCTTCATACTCTGCAGATTGTTTGTTGCTTACCCTTGGGAAAGTGCATCCGGACTACGACTTGAGGTGCTCTCCGTGGGTGCAACGAGTAGCACGCTCAAGATCGGGCGCTTTGCAGCCTTAGAAGGCACCATCAAAGTACATCAGCCACTCTTTGCTTGCTTCCTTGGACGGGATGCTCGCTTCTGAAATTTCTTCATCTTGTGTTGGCGCCCATTCTGCTATGAACTCTGCCAATGCTCGCTTTGGATAGTTGAAGTGCTCTCAAACTTGAGGCCAAAGCTTGACAGTTCCAGTGCCCACCGACAATCCTGCCTGCTTCCGGATTTTGCAGTATTCTCTTCGCCGAAAGCGAGTGACGACTCGTGATTTCATGTGCTTGGAAGTAATGGCGCAGCTTTCGAGGCCATGAGAAGGCCGAAAGAAATTTTGCACACCGTAGTACCTTGACCTAGCCCCCGCAGAAGGGAACGACAAAAACCGGGCGCTGCACCATCCTTTTCTGCATCTTCTCATGCGCTTCGCATGATCCATCTTTAGCGGGACCAGGCTTGCCGGTGAAGTCCCTTGCTTGTCGCTGGATGCATCTGCCGTGGTTGCCGCTCATCATCCGCCTCCTCGACGCTACTAACGCAGCACTAACCACTTGATTGGTTGCCGCTATATATAGCAGCAACTTCTCTTGCGACCTAGGTAACGACAAGTATTGGAGTGGAGGACAGTACCTCTTTAAGTCTGCAGCGCAGCCTCCGCTCGAGTCCATTTCATTGGACCTGCCTTTTCAATATTTTGAAAATGGCGGGCGTGCTCAGCAGAACCTAGAGATAAACCTGCTGAGAGCAGCTACACAACCGGCAAGCCTTCGTACATCCTTGACGCGCTTTGGTGCTTCAATCTGCTCAATGGCCTTGATCTTGTCGGGATTGGCTTCAATTCCCCTTTCCCTTCGGCTTGCTCCTTCCCGGATTGATTCCTTGAATGTGCCGGTCTCTTGAGCTCGCTATCGTGGATCTGGAGTTTCGGAGTACCGGAGGAGATCAGTTCAAGCCGCCCCGCCGTCAACTAGAATCTTAGTGACCTTGAGGTTGCGGATAGTTGATGAAACCAACATCGGCAAGCACCGACCGCAGATTATGCGATCAGCAATATCAAAGATGATAGGCGTCTTTGGACCATTTCAGAGGCTTGCGGACTCGACCGATGGTTCTGCCGCATTGACTTCCGCATCCACCGCTTGAGCTGGCGGTGTGAAGTATGCGAGAAGCACCGCCGTCGGCGACAAGACCTCTGTGGCTTTCGGAACTCCTGCTCATCGGCCTCGCCATCATCCATGTCTTCATCGCCGCCGTCATCTTCATCCTTATCGCGCCGCGGGAGGTCTGCCTCCTTACCGCTGCTTGGCCTTGCCAAGGCGTCCTCCCCGGCCGGGGCGTTTCTTGCCGGATCCTCCAGCACCTTCATGGGCCTTCTCCTTGTCACGTCGCTCGTATTCAGCCTTTTGCTGCTCGACCTTTTTGCAGCTCTGGAGGTCATGGCCCTTGGTGCGGTGGATCTTGCAGTACTGCTTGTTGGTGCCGTCCTGCTTGTCGGCGACCGCCACAGCCTGATAGTTGGTGCCAGCGGCAATCTCCTTGCCGGAGTTACCAACTTTGGCTTTCTTGGCGCCACCTCCGTTGCCGGACTGCTCAACGACTAGCACATCTTTGCCTTTCTTCTTCCTGTTGTTCCGCTGCCGGCTTTTCTTTGCCGGGGCAGCTTCCTCACTATCAGATCCTCCTGCTTCTGCAGTCTCTCCGGGGAGTTTCCTCCCTTCCTCAGCACGTGCACACTTGTCGGCCAGGGCATACAGCTCAATGACGTCCTTGATCTTGCACATCGCCATCTCCTCCCGCATCCTGCGGTTCCGCATGTTCTGATGGAACGCGCTGATTACCGCGGCAGGGTGGACATCTGGGATGTTGTCTTGACGCTGGCTGAATCTCTGAATGTACTTGCTAGGGGCTCTCCTTCCTTCGGGCGAGCAGATGAAGGTCGCTTCTTAGCCATGAGGTTTGTGGTCACCGTGAAGGCACCGACAAACCGATGGCATAGATCTGCCCAGAGGATATGGAGTTGTCCGCAAGTGCATGAGCCAGATCGACATTGGGTTTGAGTACCGTGGGAAGTAGTTGGCCAGATCTTGTCGCCTCGCCCCGGCAGCTTGCACCGCGATGGTGTAGATGTTGAGGAACTCCGACGGATGCGCTTTGCCGCTGCATTTCTCTCGTACGTCGGCTTGAAATTCTTCTTGCTGGGCCACTGGACTTGCCGCAGCTCACGAGTGAACGAAGGGCAACCTACCGCGTATGGCAAGTCGCCTGGTTCCCCTGGCGCATGCATGTCGACAGAGGGCCCAGCGCGCTGGTCGGATTGATGCCGCGCTTCTCTTCGGCGCTCGATGCGAGTTCGAGTGTCTTCTTGCTATCGTTCATGAAGAACTTGGCGCTGATCGCGACGAGCTCGTGGATCCGATGACGCGGTGGAGTCGCTGTCGAGGTGGATCCGATGAGTTGGCGATCTTGGCCTTCGGGGTGGAGAGCGCATGGTGGTTGCACCTCCACCGGTTTCGTCGCCACCGGCTCGTGCTTGGCAGTCCTGCCGCGACAGCGACGTACTCGGGTGCCGCGGAGTGTCGCCGTTGGCAAAGCCGATGAGACTCTGAATGGTGGCCCTCCATTCGTCGACCTTGTCGGCTATTGGAGGGTAATCCAGGAGTAGTTGAGCTCTCACCAAAGCTTCTGCTGGAGTGGTGGGTGGCAGTGGCGAATGACGCGAGGAGCGGGATATGCTCGGACTTCTAACTATGTTAGAAGGAGCAGTATCTCGTCCAGGCGACCGTGCCTCGCTCGTGCCAGCATGTTGGCGTGCATGCTGGTCTTGAGGACCCCGAGATCCACCAGCTCGATCTTGATCCAAAGAGCGTATGGTACTGTGGATACCATGACGCTGTCGGTCCCACACCTCCTGAGATGGGCGCGGTGCATGTACGGACACCGAGGTCTGTTCAGCCTTGTCCTTGGACTTTGCAGCACCGTGGGCTCCCTCGTCGACGCCCGTTCTTCCACCGGCGTCTACCCCACCACCCATTTGCTCCGGTGGTGGTGGGATCGACGTGGACGGCTCCGCTGCCGCCGAAGCCTTCTTCTTCGGTGGCATGTCGATGAAGACGATGAAGATCTAGCTCGTGTGAACGCCGGATCAGGTTCACACAGCCTCGACGCCCCCTACCTGGCGCGCCAAAGATGTCGGGGAAGCTGATCTGGCCCACGAACACCTATGGGACCGGCGGACCGAGCCCCTTTCGGTTCGGCGGGGGGCGGAGATCGCACGAAGAGCAGATCGAGGCGAAGCACACGAGCAGTTTACCCATCTTCGGAGCTCTCCGGAGAGATAACACTCCTACTGCTGCATGTCTGAGTGTATTCAGTTCTTTCTAGGGAGCGCTGATTGCTACAGTACACACACTAGCTGCTAATGAGACCTAGCGTGGGTGTTTCTGGCTTCGAACCTTTCGAACCCCTCTCTACGTTGCGCATGGGCCTCCTTTTATATGTTCAAGGGGTCTCCGACAGGTGGCAACGTAGACAAGGGTAAAAATGAAAAAGGAGTGCGGTTGGTACAGCTACCTGTACAGTGTATCATACCTAACCCTGACGGCAGGGGACAAAGGCATTAAATGCCCGTCTATGTCGCCCAAACAGTGCAAACAGGGACCGTCAGGGGCGCCACCGCTTGCCAAGATGGCAATCTTGTCAGCCGCTTACACGGCGCTCACTGGGTCAAGACAGCCTTCTTGCCACGCGCTGGAAAGGTCCTGTATGCGACACGCTTGTGGATGTCTTTGAGCGCAGAACAAAGTGGTAGTCTGCCGCGGCAAGCGCCTTGCCGCGGTTGTTGCCTTGTCGCGTCCGGAAGCTTGTCGCTCACCGGTCCTTCCCGACAAGCTCCTCTTGCCGAGGCCTTATCTCCTAGGTGCCTTGGGTGGCCTTCCCGGCAAGCTCCTCTTGCCGGGGCCTTGTCTCCTTGGCTTGAATACTTTGTTCTTGATTGGCTCCAAAGGAACCACGGAGGACTTTGGCGGTCACCCGGCAAGCCTTGCCGCGTGGTGCTGCAACTGCCTGTGCACGAGTTCGGGATACTAGGGTACCCCTACTCTAGTACACCGACATGAGCGTTGTCTGTGGATAAGAGGAAAACTCGTAGTAGAGTACAACGTAAGTATGCAATGGATAATAAAAGTGTAATATGTTGGCCTGCCCATAAGGTTGAGCCAACTGTGGGGCTATATTAAGTATTTATAGCCCCTGGTGTCCACTATGGGATTATATATACGGTGCCCTAATTCAATTTTATCCGGGCGTCCGGACTCGTCTAGCCGAGTTTGTGGTCTTTAAGGACCAGTCATGTTTTCTGATGTTTGGAGGCCGCTTATAGTCCGGTCGCGAGGGCCGTCGCATGTTCCTCTGCGCGTGACGAGCGCTCTGTTAGTCCGCTAACGGTAATGATGCCACGTGGACCGGGCATCTTAAGTGTAAGGTAGCCATAGTGCGGCAATGCGTTGAAGCGGGCGAAGGCCGTTCTTCCGAGCACTACGTGATAGCCGCTTTGGAAGGGTGCGTTGATGAAGAGTAGTTCTTCGCTTCTGGAGTTGCCTGGAGAGCCGAGTATTACCTCCAGTGCGATGGAGCCTCTGCTATGGGCTTCAACGCCTGGTATTACCCCTTCAAAGGTGGTGTTGCTTTGGTTAATTATGGATGAGTCTATCCCCATCCTGTGGACAATGTCTTCATATATTAAATTGAGACTGCTGCCGCCGTCCATAAGGACGCGGGTGAGACGGTATCTGTCGATTATCGGGTCAAGCACCAAGGCCTTTGATCCTCCGTGCCGAATACTAGTTCGGTCATCCAAGTTATCAAATGTGATCGGATAAGGCATCCAGTGGTTAGGCGTGAGTACGATGGGCACTATATCGAGCGCGTCTCTATGCGCGTGTTCGTGCCTCCTCATGGATGTGTGAGTCGCGTGGATCATGTTCACTGTTTTAACCTCTGGTGGGAATTTTTCTGTCCTTCAGTGTTCGGCCAGCGAGGTTCATCCTCGTCTTCACTTGGTGTTTCCCTTTCCTTGTGTTCGGTGTTTAATTTTCCGGCCTGCTTGAAGACCCAGCACTCTCTGTGCGTGTGGTTTGCAGGTTTGTCAGGGGTGCCATGAATTTGCCATAGTCTATCTAGGACTCTATTCAGACTGGACGGTCCCTCTTTGCTGCCTTTAGGTGGCTTGTTTTGCTGATTAGGTCGAGAGCCCCTAAATCCGGCATTAACCGTCGTGTTATCCAGGCTCTCTTCCTTGTTTTGGCGTTTGTTTTTATGACGCCGTGGCTTCCCGTTGCCATCCCTTATTTTGGATGTGCTGGGGTCGCTGGTGCCTTTACGGGATAGCCAGCTATCTTTTCCCGCGCAAAAGCGGGTCATAAGGCTTGTTAGGGCTACCATTGTCCTTGGCTTTTCTTGGCCGAGGTGTCTGGCCGGCCACCCATCACGGATGCTGTGTTTGAATGCTGCTAAGGCTTTGGCATCCGGACAATCAACAATTTGATTCTTCTTTGTGAGGAATCTGTTCCAAAACTTATGGTAGATTCTCGGGCTGTTGGACTATGTGACTTAAGTCGTCAAGATCCGAAGACCGGATAGAGGTCCCTTGAAGTTGGCCCCAAAGCGCCCCGAGTTCCTCCCAGCTCCCAATTGAATTTTCGGGAGGCTTTTCAACCATCGCCGAGCTGGTCCCTTCAGATTGAGGGGAGGTATTTGATGGCGTGAAGATCATCCCCACGAGCCATATGTATGTGTAGGATAAAGTCCTCGATCCGCACCCTGGTCTGCGTTCCGTCAGATGCCTCTATGTTCACAGGTTTAAAGCCCTGTGGGAATTCGTGGTCCAGTACTTTATCAGTAAAGCACAGGGGGTGAGGAGCCCCTCTGTATCTGGACGTGCTGTGGCATGTCGTCGGCTGTTGTTGTGTCCGGTCTTTATTTCGGACTGGTATTCGATTGGCGTAATCGTTTTGGCGACCATAGTCCTTCGCCGGGGTGCGTCCTTTGGATCCATAAATGGACCTGGGCGTGCTAGCTTTCTTGTTCAGGTGCTCATGTGGATCGGTAGCTGCTTTGTTGCGGTCATGGAGTGGTACAACTTCGTCGTCGAATTCTGGCAGTAGCTTGCGTTCTGGATAGCTCTTTATATGGCGATCATCGCCGTATCTTTCTTCAGTGTCTAGCACTTTATTCCATCTACGGTTGAGCGTTTCCTGTGTGGCCTTGAGCCGTTGCTTCTGCTTCTTTAGGCTTCTTGCGGTGGCCATAAGCTTTCTGTGGAGGTTATCTCGTTCCACGTGTTTTTCGGGGATTGAATCGTTATCCGGACCGTTTTCCTGTGCTGGTTCGTTTTGATGACCTCGTCCGTCGGGATCATTGTCCTCGGGCATCTGCTCCGAACTGTGTTCAGGGTGACCTGGTTCGTCTTGCTCTATCACTGGGTCCGTATGGTCGTTGTTGCCTTCGGAGTTGATTATATTATCGATCCTTCTGGCGCTCTTGTCACTATTTTTACTGTTGCTGGACATAGAACGGCATCTGCGCTGTCGCTTTGGCTTTTGTCCGGGGTTTTTATCATCCGGACTGTCGCTTTTGTCCTCTTTGGGAGTATCCACCATGTATACGGCGTGTGACGAGGGGGGAGTCTGGAGCCCCATAGATTCTGCATCTTCTCCTGCATCGTCGTCCATACCGCCGATGTCTTCGGAGTCGAAGTCAGGCACTTCGGTTAAATCATCGACCGTGGCTATGTAGTGGGTGGTGGGTGGGCAACTAATTTCTTCGTCGCCTGCTTCCCACTCGAACCGGACGTAGTTTGGCCCCGAAATTTCTGTCAAAGAGAGAGTTTTCAACGAGTTCAGCATGTCGCTGAAGGGCGACTGCTGGAAGATGTCCGCGGTGGTGAACTCCATTACCGGAGCCCAAACCTGGCTCGACCGGTTCGGGAGTGCGTGGACCGGACTCAACATCCGGGTACGAATCCGGGGGTCCGGAGTCATAGGCCACCACAGAGGCAAGGCCCGTGTTTGGCTCCAGCGCCGATGAGTGCGCGACCTGCGGGGCGGGGTCCAGCCCTTCGTCCTCAGCCAATGCAGCCTGCTCCGGATTTAGGTCCGAGGCTAATGCGGGGGCGATACCCCGAGCTTTGTCCGATAGCAGGTCTAAGCCATGCTCGTCGTGATTGTCCGGTATCGTGTTATTGACGATGGTTGAAGGAGCCATCGAGCCCAGTAGTGACGACACAGAGGAACTCTCAATGAAAGCACCAATGTCGGTGTCAAAACCGGTGGATCTCGGGTAGGGGGTCCCGATCTGTGCGTCAAGGGTGATGGTAACAGGAAGCAAGGGACACAGATGTTTACCCAGGTTTGGGCCCTCTCGATGGAGGTAAAACCCTACTTCCTGCTTGATTAATATTGATGATATGGGTAGTACAAGAGTAGATCTACCACGAGATCGTAGAGGCTAAACCCTAAGAGCTAGCCTATGATGGTATGATTGTAATTATGATCGGCCTTCTATGGACCAACCTCTCCGGTTTATATAGGCACCGGAGAGGGCTAGGGTTTACATGGAGTCGGTTACAAGGAAGGAAATATAATATCGGATCACCAAGCTTGCCTTCCACGCCAAGGTAAGTCCCATCCGGACACAGGCCGAAGTCTTGAGTCTTGTATCTTCACGCTTCAATAGTCGACGTTGTACATAGTCTGGCTGTCCGGATACCCCCTAATCCAGGACTCCCTCACTCACATCCGTCTGCCGTACAACGCCATCCTTGGGTATCCAACCCTGGCCAAGTTTATGGCAGTGAATCATCACGGCTACAATGTCCTCAAGATGCCAGGGAGTGGCGGCATCATCACGGTCGCCTGCGAGGAAAAGGACGCGGTGTGCTCTCTCAAGCGCGCCTACCAGGCAGCAGCGGCCGAAGACCCAGACAACGAAGGCACCCTGTACCCTCCTAAGGCGGTCCCCAAGAAGAAGAAGCAACTACTCTACCAAGGGCCTTAGGAGAGCGGTGTCTCAAGTAGCACCACCTCAGGACCTGCGCCCATGAATGGGGCGCCTCCCTCCCTCACATAGGAAGGCGCTCCCGGCGCCATCCTAAGGCTGGGCTCGGGGGCTCTCTTCTGGAGGGCCTCTGACCGAGACCATATCATGAGGGAGGCGCTCGGGCACCATGCGGAGGCGTGCTTCACCGCATGTTTCCCTCAAGAGGGCATGAGGCACGAGGTGCCTGGTGCCCAGGAGTTCATCACCAAGGCGACTGAGGAGCTTCAAGGGGTGAGAGCCATGCGCGGGGACCGCCGCCCACCACCTGGAGCAGCCCCTCGTCCTGGCGAGCCCAGGGACAAAGATGTCACGGATGTTTGTTTTTTTGTAGTTGTGGTTCTGTATTAAACCGTCGTTGAATCTGAATGCTCTACAACGAGATTGTGTTTTGTTTGAGTTATCATACTTGCATATGTATTTGTTAATTTTGACTCCCGTGCGGCCGTTTTATTCTGAAAGTTATCAATCGTCGGCTTCATTCCCCACGTAGATGCTACGAGGGGTGTCCCGTCCTTCGTACAGTTACCTTAGCCAACGTCTCGGTGCCTGATACGTCTCCAGCGTATCTATAATTTTTTATTGTTCCATGCTGTTACAGCATCATTCTTGGATATTTTATAATCATTTTATATCATTTTTTGGTACTAACCTATTCACATAGTGCCAAGTGCCAGTTGCTGCTTTCTGCATGTTTTTTTACATCGCAGGAAATCAATACCAAACGGAGCCCAAACGCAGCGAAACTTTTTATGGATTTTTTTGGGACCAGAAGACATCCATTGGGCGGAGAATCGCCTCGGGGTGCTCGAGGGGACCACAACCCACTCGGGCGGCACAGAGACCTCGAGCACCCCGAGGCGATTCTCCGGCCCAATGGATGTCTTCTGGTCCCAAAAAAATCCATAAAAAGTTTCGCACCCTGGAGGGTTGTGCCCACCTCGGGTACACCCTAAACCGACTCTTTGCTCTATAAATACCCCAATATTCCAAAAACCCTAGGGGAGTCGTCAAAAATCAATTCGAGCCGCTGCAGAGTCCAAAACCACAAGATCCAATGTAGACACCATCATGGAGGGGTTCACAACTTCCATTGGTGCCTCTCCGATGATGCGTGAGTAGTTCATTGTAGACCTTTTGGTCCGTAGTTAGTAGCTAGATGGCTTCCTCTCTCTCGTTTGATTCTCAATACAATGGTCTCTTGGAGATCCATATGATGTAACTCTTTTTGTGGTGTGTTTGTTGGCATCCGATGAAATTTGAGTTTACGATCAAATCTATCTTTTTATCCATGAAAGTCATTTGTGTCTTCTTTGATCTCTTATATACATGATTGCTTATAGCCTCGTATTTCTTCTCCGATATTTGGGTTTTGTTTGGCCAACTTGATCTATTTATCTTGCAATGGGAAGAGGTGCTTTGTAGTGGTTTCGATCTTACGGTGCTTGATCCGAGTGACAGAAGGGGAACCGACACGTATGTATCGTTTCTACTAAGGATAAAAAGACAAGATCTATATCTACCGCCATATATATAAATGGATCTTGTCTACATCATGTCATTATTCTTATTGCATTACTCCGTTTCTCCATGAACTTAATACACTAGATGCATGCTGGATAGCGGACGATGTGTGGAGTAACACTAGTAGATGCAGGCAGGAGTCGGTCTACTAATCTTGGACGTGATGCCTATATAATGATCGTTGCCTGGATATCGTCATGATTATTTGAAGTTCTATCAATTGCCCAACAGTAATTAGTTCACCCTCCGTTTGCTATTTTCCTCGAGAGAAGTCACTAGTGAAATCTACGGCCCAGGGTCTCTTCTTTAATATATTTTCCTTTGCGATCTATTTTCATTTGCTTTTATTTTAGATCTATTAAACCAAAAAAATACAAAAATACCTTGCTACACTTTATTTTATTTGGTGTTTGATCTATCAATATTTACTACTCTCTAACGTCCGTTTGCCAATTTCAAGCGCCGTTGCCCGAAATGGATTGACAACCCATTTTACTCGTTGGGCTGCGAGTATTTGTTATTTGTGTGTATGTGTTGTTTACGTAGTCTTGCTGCGTTCTCCTACTGGTTCGATAACCTTGATCTCATCACAGAGGAAAATACCTACCGCCGTTGTGCTCCATCATCCCTTCCTCTTTGGGAAATACCGACGTAGCTTTAAGCCGCATCAAAAGGAATCTCTGGCGCCGTTGCCGGCGAGGATCTTCAACATATACCAGTTTTCAAGTTTTGGGTTATATTATGATGGAATAAGGAGTAAGAAGAGCCTAAGCTTGGGGATGCCCATGGCACACCAAGCTATTATCTAAAGAGAAGCATGCAACTAAGCTTGGGGATGCCCCGAGTGGCATCCCCTCTTTCTTCTAATGACCATCGGTATTTTACTCGGATCTATATTTTTATTCATCACATACTATGAGTTTTGCTTGGAGCGTATTGTATGATATGAGTCTTTGCTTGTTTTGCTTTTTGTTATCAGTCTTGAATCCTTGCTGGACACACCTATTTGAGAGAGCCAAAATTATGTCATGACTTGTTAGAATTGCTCTATATGCTTCACTTAAATTTTTATGAGCTATGGACTTACTCTAGTACTTCACTTATATCTTTTTTAGCAGGGTATGCTTTAGTATTTTTGAATAAATGCTCTCTTGATTCACTTAGATTTATTTGAGAGTTAGTAATTTTTTTGAAGAAATTCTATCTTGCTTCACTTAAATTAATTTGAGAGAAAGAAATATTATGCTCATGATCTTCACTTATATTTCTTTGAGCTTATCAAAAGAAACACATGGAAATTAGTTCCAAAGTGATAGATATCCCAGAAGGATATAATAAAAACTTTCATGAAGATCATTGGACAAAATAAACTTGATTCCTTGTAATAGTTTTGAGATACGATGATGTGATATGTGAGTCATGTTGATGAGTAATTATGCTTTAATAAAAATGTCGGTGTTAAGATTTGTGATTCCCTATGCAAGCACGAAAGTCAATTGTCATGCAATGAAATTACATCCTACTTGTGTGCATTATTCGGTGTTAATTATGCTTAATGCTCGATTATGAGATTATTCGTTTCTTGGTTGGTCGCTTCTTAGTCTTTTGCTGGCCTTCATTTTCCACGAAGTATGATCACTACTTGTGCATCCAAAATCCTTTAAACCAGTTTCGCCAGATGAGTCCACTATATCTACCTATGTGCGGTATTCTTTTGCCATTTTAAGCAAATTTGTATGTGCCATCTCTAATTGTCAAAATAAACTTCTCTTCTGTGTGCTCGTACCGCTTGCAAAGCGGTGAGGGGTGGCTAATATTTTCCATGCTAGATTTGTTATTCTCACAATGAGTGTTTATTCACTTGTTATTGCATGAGAGTAAGGCAAAGGTATTAGGGATGCCCAGTCCTGAAATGAAATATGAATTTACTTTATGTTGTCAAATAATAAATTCCTTGGAAAGTGTTGGTATGGAGGGCAACCGTGGATACGGCTAGCCATGGAAAGTGAAAGTATGGTTGAAAAAGGAATAAACTTTATTTTCTGTTTGGGAACCGACTATGATATATCTAGCATGGAAAGTGTTGGGAGCTCTAACTCGTTTTCATTGGTGGGAAGAGTATGCCTCTCAAAATGTCTTTATCTGTAAGTTTTTCGCTTTGAGCTCTCGCGCCTCTACAAATCCCTACTTCCCTCCGCGAAGGGCCTTTCTTTTACTTTATGCAATTTTTATTTTTACTTTGAGTCTCCATCTTCTCTTATAAAGCACCAACTAGGGGGCACTATGATAATACTTGAGCATTGGGTGTAGCCAATATGCGAGTGTGTTTCATGAATAGATCAATGATTGAGCATGATGGGCTAGGGATAACTTATTTTAGTGTTCATATTTTGAAAGACATGGTTGCTTGTTGATATGCTTGAGTATTTAAGTCATCATGTCAAAACAAGACTATTGCTTTGAACCATATAAAAGTCCAAATGTCCATGCTATAAAGAAAAGAATATGAGATGACATGTTAGGCAGCATTCCACATCAAAATTCTGTTTTTACCATTTACCTACTCGAGGACGAGCTGGAATTAGGCCTGGGGATGTTGATATGTCTCCAACGTATCTATAATTTTTTATTGTTCCATGTTGTTATATTATCATTCTTGGATGTTTTATAATAATTTTATAGTCATTTTATGCCATTTTTGGTACTAACCTATTGACATAGTGCCAAGTGCCAATTGCTATTTTCTGCATGGTTTTTACATCACAGGAAATCAATACCAAACGGAGTCCAGACGCGGCGACACTTTTTGTGGGTTTTTTTAGCAGAAGACATCCAGTGCGCTGGAGAAGCGCCTGGGGCTGCACCGAGGGGAGCACCACCCACCAGGGCGCGGCTGGAGGCCCAGGCGCGCCCTGGTGGGTTGTGCCCACCTCGGGTGTCCCGTGAACCGACTCTTTGCTCTATAAATACCCCAATATTCTAGAAACCATAGGTTAGTCGGCGAAAATCAATTCAAGCCGCCGTAGAGTCCAGAACCACTAGATACAATCTAGACACCATCATGGAGGGTTTCTCCACTTCCATTGGTGCCTCTCCGATGATGCGTGAGTAGTTCATTGTAGACCTTTGGGTCCGTAGTTAGTAGCTAGATGGCTTCCTCTCTCTCTCTCGCTCGTTTGATTCTCAATACAATGGTCTCTTGGAGATCCATAAGATGTAACAATTTTTGCGGTGTGTTTGTTGGGATCCCATGAACTTTGAGTTTATGATCAGATCTGTCCTTTTATCCTTGAAAGTTATTTGCCTCTTCTTTGATCTCTTATATGCATGATTGCTTATAGCCTCGTATTTATTCTCCAATATTTGGGTTTTGTTTGGCCAACTTGATTTATTTATCTTGCAATGGGAAGAGGTGCTTTGTAGTGGGTTCGATCTTACGGTGCTTGATCCCAGTGACCGAAGGGGAACCGACACATATGTATTGTTGCTACTAAGGATAAAACGATTGGGTCTATTTCTACATAAATAGATCTTGTGTACATCATGTCATTGTTCTTATTGCATTACTCCGTTTCTCCATGAACTTAATACAGTAGATGCACACTGGATAGCGGTCGATGTGTGTTCTATACCATTCTATAGTGTGTGAATAACTTTAAATATCGGCTGTTGGATGAAGCCGATCCAACGGTTGGGAGGTGGCAAATCCGAGTAGTCTTGACCGTTGGATATTCTCTCCACCATATTGGATTCTTCCACGTGTTACTAATCTAGAAGATTCCACGCTTGTCCTTATGCACAAACCTGAAAATAAAGACACTTCTTCTTTGTTCTAGATTCTTCCGTACTTCAATTCTTCATGTTTTCCTCTGTTAAAAGAATGGAAATTCACGATTATTTTATCATTTACGTTGTACAATACGCACATAACACATACACTTCTCATTTGTTCTAGACTCTTCTATACTTCAGTTCTCCCATGTTTTTTTTTCTTCCAAAAGAATTGACATTTATTTTTATTTATTTTTTGGTTTAAAGCTAATGCAACATCTTCCTAAAGTCCAATTTTCTTTGCAAATGGAGTACCCAACTGTTCTTATATGTTTCACATGAGTTTTGTGTAGTATATACCACATTCATCAAATATTATGTAGTTATAATTAGATTTCGAATGGGAAGGATGATGAGACTTAAACCTACAACTTAAATTTCATTTGTGCATGACTCCAAATATATATGTTTAACTATTATAATGTGGTGTGTTGATATTGGGTCACACTTCACTCTCGCGCGCAAGGCACATGTGACTTACTAGTAGTAATAGTAATAGATGCAGGTAGGAGTCGGTCTACTAATCTTGGACATGATGCCTATGTAATGATCATTGCCTGGATATCGTCATGATTATCTGAAGTTCTATCAATTGCCCAACAGTAATTTGTTCACCCACTGTTTACTATTTTCCTCGAGAGAAGCCACTAGTGAAATCTACGGCCCCCGGGTCTCTTCTTTAATATATTTTCCTTTCCGATCTATTTTTCTTTGCTTTTATTTTCAGATCTATTAAACAAAAAATACAAAAATACCTTGCTTCACTTTATTTTATTTGGCGTTTGATCTATCAATATTTACTACTCTCTCACGTCCGTTTGCCAATTTCTGGCGCCATTGCCCGAAAGGGATTGACAACCCCTTTTACATGTCGGGTTGCGAGTATTTGTTATTTGTGTGCAGGTGTTGTTTACGTAGTGTTGCTTGGTTCTCCTACTGGTTAGATAACCCTGGTCACATCACTGAGGGAAATACCTACCGCCAATGTGCTGCATCATCCCTTCCTCTTTGGGGAAATACCGACGTAGCTTTAAGCCGCATTAGTGACCAGAGGTGGTAGTGTAGGAGGTGAACCAGGCCATCGGACTATGCGGCTTTATGAATTTCACTTATACATAGGTGCTTGACTGCGGGGGCTGGTAACCAGCCCCTAGTGTGGGAGATGCGCGACAAGCCCGAGGTCTGTGCATCTATCGCTTGGTTGGTACAAAGAGGAACTCCCCGTGTTACACGGTGTAATCGCCAATTATTTTAGGTTAAATACCAGTCATCGGATTGCTGACTTGTTCACGACTATGATAGTCAGTTTTCGGCTTTTTCCACTAAGGTACTTAATTGAACAAGGCGGAAGTACAATCGCAGTGGTTCTCCCTTTACCTTCTTATCCGAACATGTGGAACATAAGAAGGTAAGCACATGAGCCGAGCAACCCAACTATTGACCCAAGATATCATTTAGAACTGATGCATATAACGCAATATCCGAGACACCAGACACGTTAGAAAGTAGGGTGCCCGACTTGGCATGCGGGGCGAGCCATACGGCCGAGCCCCCGGTCTATGAGCCGTTTTGCATGTGAGGGCAAATATGTGCCATACGAGTTCAAGGCAAGGTCTAAGAGCGGGAAAAAGTGTAGTATAAATAACCGTATAAGGGCCTAAAAAAGGCTAGCATTATTTCCCATGGGCTCATGACATTTAGTCATACAATTCGAACTGCCGAACAAAGTGTCAGGAAGGGTACATTCTTCCAAAAAAATTAGAAAAAAGTTGACAGGGCAAGGCCTTGATGTCTGAGTTAATTCCCAAACTGTGCCCTACTGCATGTTTACACCTTTGCTTCTGTTGGGAGGGTCGTCGTCATGGGGTGGTTGTCCAGCAGCGGGTCCTTGAAAAGGAGCCTTCGAGAGATTGCTGCGTTGGTGGAGCATGATGCCGCATATGTCCTTGATGGGACATGTTCGTCATCCGAGGACGCGTTGTGCCATGGTACGGTCGAACCAGACTCGTGGTGATTAAGTCCCATTGCTGCCCATGGTATTTTGGGTGCGAAATTATGATATCGAGGCACGTAGAGTGCTGCTGGGTTGGGCAGGCCATGTGGGTGTATTCCTATGTACGCTAAGCACAGGGAGGTCCCTTGGTTGGAGATAGGGCCCGAGCCCACTTGTTCGCCTCTCGTAACTTCACGGTGGGCTGACGCTTTTGTCCTTCATATTCGGCCGCCAAAGCCGCGATATGTTCCTTCGCGTGGAGAGAGCTCTCTATGTTGCCATTGACTGTGATGACCCCTCTTGGACCGGGTATCTTCAGTTTAAGGTAGGCAAAGTGAGGGACGGCTTTAAAACGAGCGAATGTCGTCCGGCCTAGGATGGCGTGATAGCCGCTACGGAAGGGCGCGATGTCAAAGATCAAGTCTTCGCTCCAGAAATTGTCTGGGGAGCCAAACACTACTTCCAAGGTGAGGGTGCCCAAACAGCGGGCTTCGATGCTGGGGATGACCCCCCTTAAAGGTGGTATTACTGGGTTTGATCCTTGATGGGTCAAACCCTTTTTCCGTACTGTATCTTCATAGATCAGGTTGAGGCTGCTGCCTCCATCCATGAGGACTCTGGTAAGGTGGTATCCATCGATAATGGGATCTAGGACCAGGGTCGCTAGTCGGGTGGTCCTTACGATCGAAGGTGATTGGGCATGCTGACATGGGTTGAACTTCGGGGTTACAGGCTCTATGGCGCAGACGTCCCGAAGTGCACTTCCGCTCCTTCTTGGGTATGTGAGTGGCATAAATCATGTTCACTGATTTAACCTCTGGAGGGAACTGCTTCTGGTCTCCAATATTCGGCCTGCGAGGTACCTCATCTTCCTTGCTGCGGGGGATCTTTCCCAAGTCTTCGGCTGTGAGCTTGCCAGCCTGCTTAATCACCCAACAACTACAGTTGGTGTGGTTGGCAGGTCTGTCTGTGGTTCGACTTATCTGGCATGGCCTATCCGATATAATATCCAACTTGGTGGGTCCATCCTATTTTCTTTTAGAGGGCCTCTTGCGGGGCCCTGACTTGGAGTTGCGGAATCCGACATTTACTGTCGTGTCATCGGTCTTGGGCACCGGTATGTCGGTGTTTATTTTTGTTAGCCTTGGCTTTCTATTGCCGTCCTGGACTTCCCAAATGCCGGAGTCTTCTGGGTTGGTGCTCCTACGAGCCAACCAACTATCTTCTCCCACGCAAAAGCGGGTCATGAGGGAAGTAAGGGCCGCCATTGACCTTCGTTTGTCTTGGCTGAGCTGGCGTGCGAGCCATTCGTCTCGGAGTTTATGTTTGAACGCGGCTATAGCTTCGGTGTCCGGGTAGTCGATTATTTGATTCTTTTTGGTCAGAAACCTATTCCAAAACTATCGAGCCGACTCACTGGGCTACTGGACCACGTGACTCAGGTCATCGGCATCCGGGGGCCGAACATAGGTGCCTCGAAAGTTGGCTCAGAAAGCATCCTCGTGCTGTTCCTAGCTCCTGATAGATTTTTCGGGGAGGCTGTTTAGCCAATTCCACGCCGGTCCTTGAAGCTTTAGTGGCAGATATTTGATGGCATGGAGGTCATCTCCTCGTGCCATATGAATGTGGAGAAGAAAATCCTCAATCCACATGGTTGGATCTGTAGTTCCATCATATGGCTTGATATTCACGGGATTGAACCCTTTCGAGAATTGGTGCTGCATCACCTTGTTGGTGAAGCACAGTGGGTGAGCGGCGCCCATTATTCGGGTCACATCATGTCGAACCTCGGAGTCCATCCTAGTTCGGCATTGATCCTGAACTCTATTGTTTTGGTCAAGCCATGCCTGGTATCCATCTCTGTTATCGGGAGGATAACTTCTGGACCCGTAGATGGACCTAGACTGACCGGCTCTAGCGGCCAGGTCGTGTCGAAGATCGTATTGATACTCTGGTTGTGCTGCCTCCTTGCTCTTACGACGAGGAGGGCGGGTGGGTATTCAGCCTTGCCAGTTGTTCTATCTCTTCCTCGAGGGGGTGATCAGGCTGTTTGCCTTGAGTTTGTCTGGGTGGTGCAGGCTCGATGACCTCATTTTCGAATTGTGGCAACAACCTGCGCTTGGGGTACCTCTTTGTTTGTCGTTTGTAGCCGTACCCTTCTTTGGCTGCTAGGACCTTGGTCCATCTTTCATTGAGGGTATCTTGCTTGGCCTTTATCTTTTGCTGCTGCTTTTTTTGGTTCGTGCAGTGGCTATGAGCTATCGCTTGAAGCGCTCCTGATCGAGTGGATCTTCTGGGAGGATGAAGTCTTTGGCTCCAATGATGATCTCTTCTTTGGAGAGGGGCATATAATTGTTGTCTTCGGAATCATTAGGGTTTTCGCAGTTATCCTGATCCTCATGCCCCTTCAAGCCATCGGACTGGTGCTCAAGGGCGGTGTCGCCGAGGCCCTCCGCATTGTCCGGAGTGTCACCTTCTTCGGTGCCTGTGTTGCTTTCCCTGCTACGTTGCCACTTGGATCGTCGGCATTGTCTTTGGCGTTTGGGGGGCTCCTCTCCAGGATTGTTACCATCCCTTATGGGGTGCCATCCCCCTTAGCGTCCTTGCCGTCGTCCTTGGGGGTGTCCACCATGTAGATGTCGTAGGTGGATGTGGCCGCCCAACGGCCGGTGACGGGAGGGGCGGTGTCCGTGCGCGCTGCAGCCTCCTCGTCATTATCTATGTCGTCTGCCTCCTTAGAGGCATAGTCTTGCATGTCGGTTAAGTCTTGGATAGTGGCTATCAAGTGGGTGCTGGGTGGGATGTAAAATTCCCTGTGGCCTACCTCGAGGCTCCGTTGAGTGTGAGCCGAGGATGGGCCATCCATAATGGCCATCCTTTGGATCCGGTCAAATACTTCATTCAACAAGGCGAGGCTGGCTGGATCAGCGTATGAAGTTTCCTTGGAGTTGACCTCCGTCACGAAGGTGGGGTGAGGCATGGGTCTGTTCAGGGCAAAGCCTTGGTCGTTGGGCACCGTACTTGTATCAAGGCTCGAGGCCGGACCTGTGGTAAGAAGGGCGAGCTCGACGGGGGTAGACTCCCTATCTCCGAACACCGAATTCTCATTAAGGCTCAAGGCCGAATCCTCATCGGGGAGGTAAGGTCCGGACAAAGTTGATTCCTGGTCTTCGGACATGGGGGACACTTCCAACTTCGATGCTGGTTGCGTAGTAAGGGCCGATCCGATGATCAGATCGGGGATAGCCCCCGAGGTGAAAACATCGGAGGCCAAGTTTGTTGTAGGTGAGGTTGAGAAGCCCGTCAAAATCAGATCACTCCGAGCATCGGTGACGTACTTGAAGTTGCTGAACCTGATGAGCTGCTTAGGGGCGAAATTGTTGATCTGGTTGAGGTGGTCGGTTGCTTCGTCATGCAGAACAATGCTGCCAAAAGCGTAAATTTGCCCGGGGACAAAGATGTCTCTGGCACTGACGCCGTCTCCGATGATCAGGCAAGCCATCAATTCTTCAGCGATCCGACAGCGGAACTCTCAATGAAAGTAGCAATGTCGGTGTCAAAACCGGCGGATCTTGGGTATGGGGTCCCAAACTGTGGACCTTGGATCGATAGGGAATAGTAGACGTCTGACATGATGTTTACCAGGTTCAGGCCCTCTGTAAGAGGTAAAACACTAGGGGACTCGACCATCAATCCTTTCTTGTGACGAGATGTGACTGGGTGCTCTGAAACCTCCTTAAAAGGCGTCAATTAACTGAATTAACGAGATCACTTGGTAGTGAAGCACTCAAATGTAAGTTAGAAACTGTATATTTCAGAGAAATAGCTCAGTTCGAGAGGAAGGCGGAAACAATTCCGGTTTTATTAACCTGACAACCGACGAGGGATGGTCACAATAAAGTATACAAATCACTTTCAGATGTAATTGAAGGTAAAGAGGGAAGGTTTCGCGAGACTCTGCTTGGGAAACGGATCGATTACTCGGGGCGTTCTGTCATTGTTGTGGGTCCTTCGCTTTCATTACATCAATGTGGATTACCTCTAGAGATAGCAATAAAGCTTTTTCAGCTATTTGTAATTCGCGATTTAATCACGAAATGCGCCACTTCTAATGTAAGGATTGCTAAAAGGAAAATTTGGGAAAAAGAACCCATTGTATGGGAAATACTTCAAGAAGTTATCGGGGACATCCTGATCGCTAAGTAGAGCACCTACCCTGCATAGATTAGGCATACAGAGCCTTTCAACCCACTTTAGTAGAGGCGTACTATTTCTTTACACCCATTAGTGTGTAAGGGTTTCAATGCGGACTTTGATGGAGATCAAATGGCTGTTCATCTACCTTTATCCTTGGAAGCTCGGCGAAGCCCGTTTACTTATGTTTTCTCATATGAATCTCTTATCTCCCGCTATTGGGGATCCTATTTGCGTACCAACCAAATACATGCTTATCGGGCTTTATGTATTAACGATTGGAAAGCGTCGAGGTATTTGTGCAAATAGATATAATAGTTGCAGAAACTAACCAAATCTAAAAGTAAATTACAATAATAATAATAATTCTAAATATAGGAAAGATAAAGAACCCCATTTTTCTAGTTCTTATGATGCCTTTGGGAGCTTATAGACAAAAGCTAATCAGTTTAGATAGTCCCTTGTGGCTACGATGGAACCTGGATCAACGCGTCATTGGGTCAAGAGAAGTTCTGATTGAAGTTCAATATGAATCTTTGGGGACTTATCATGAGATTTATGCCCACTATCTAGTAATGGGAAATAGAAAAAGAAATTCGCTTGATATACATTCGAACCACTCTTGGTCATATTTCTTTTATAGAGAAATAGAGGAAGCCATACAAGGATTTAGTCAGCCTATTCATACACTACCTAAACAAGAAAGTTAGATTCGGCGATGCCCTCCCTTTCGGGGCATTCCGATTTCCTAGTATCATCATTATTTGCCACGCGAATCCAGATTGAGATTGAGGCAATTAAGTTAATTAAATTTTGAATCACCGACTCAGGCCCATTGTCTAATCCTACTCAGCAATTGTCTAATCCTTCTCAGCCGAAAAGGGGTACTTATGTATGGCGGAACGGGCCAATCTGGTCTTTCATAATAAAGAGATAGACGGAACTGGTATGAAACGACTTATTAGCAGATTAATAGATCATTTTGGAATGGGATATACATCCCATATAATGGATCAACTAAAGACTCGGGCTTCCATCAAGCCACTACTACATCGATTTCGTTAGGAATCGAGGATCTTTAACAATACCCTCTAAGGGATGGTTAGTCCAAGATGCGAACAACAGAGTTTTCTTTTGGAGAAACACTATTATTATGGGGCTGTACACGCGGTAGAAAAATTACGCCAATCTATTGAGATATGGTATGCGACAAGTGAATATTTGAAACAAGAAATGAATTCAAATTTTTGGATAACGGATCCTTCTAATCCAGTCTATCTAATGTCTTTTTCAGAGCCGAGGAAATGCATCTCAAGTACACCAATTAGTAGGGATGAGAGGATTAATGTCGGACCCTCAAGGACAAATGATTGATTTACCTATTCAAAGCAATTTACGCGAGGACTTTCTTTGATGAATATATAATTTCCTGCTATGGAGCCCGCAAGGGGTTGTAGATATCTTCTGTGCGAACAGCGAGATCTTGGATATCTTACACGTAGACTTGTTGATGTAGTTCAACATATTATTGTGCGTAGAAGAGATTGTGGTACTATCCGAGGTATTTCGTAAGTCCTCAAAATGGGATGACGGAAAAACTTTTGTCCAAACACTAATTGGTCGTGTATTAGCGCATATATATATATATCGGTTCATGATGCATTGCCTTGAAATCAATATATTGGAATTGGATTAGTCAATCGATTCATAACTGCCTTTCGAGCACAACCATTTCGAGCACAACCAGATATATTAGAACACCCTTTACTTGCGAAGCACTTCTTGGATCTGTCAATTATGCTATGGCCGAGTCCTACTCATAGTGATCTGGTCGAATTGGGAGAAGCCATAGGTATTATTGCACGTCAATCAATTGGGGAGCCAGGACTCAACTAACATTAAGAACTTTTCATCTTGGCGGAGTATTCACGAGTACTTGCCGACCTTATACGATCCTTGAATGGAAAAATAAAATTCAATGAGAATTTGGTTCACCCCACACGCACCGTCATGGGCAGCCTGCGTTTCTATGTTATATAGACTTGCATGTAACTATTCAGAGTCAAGATATTCTATATAGTGTGAATATTCCTCAAAAAGCTTGATTCTAGTGCAAAATGATCAATATGTAAAATCCGAACAAGTAATTGCGGAGATTCGTGCGGAACGTCCACTTTACATTTTAAAGAAAGGGTACAAAAGCATATTTATTCTGAATCGACGGTGAAATGCAATCGAGTACCGATGTTTACCATGCGCCGAATATCAATATGGTAATCTTCGCGATTACCAAAAACAAGCCATTTATGGATATTGTCGATAAGTATGTGCAGATCCAATATAGCGTTTTTTCACTCCACAAGGATCAAGATCAAATGAATACTTATGGTAAAAAAGATAGGGAAATTCTTGATTATTCAACGTCGGATCGAATCATGTCCAATGGCCATTGCAATTTTATCTATCCTTCTATTTTTCAAGATAATTCAGATTTGTTGGCGAAAAAGCGAAGAAATAGGTTCGTCATTCCATTACAATATCATCAAGAACAAGAGAAAGAACTAATATCCTATTTTGGGATTTGATTGAAATTCCCTTATGGGTGTTTTACGAGAAATACTATTTTTGCTTATTTTGACGATCCCGATACAGAAAAGATAAAAAGGGTTCAGGAATTGTTAAATTTAGATATAGGACCCTAGAAGAAGAATATAGGACTCGAGCGGAAGACTCAGAAGAGGAATATGAGACCCTAGAAGACGAATACAGGACCGGAGAGGACGAATATGAATATGAAACCCTAGAAGACGAATATGGGAGCCCAGAAAACGAATATGGGAACCCAGAGAACGAATATGGGAACCCAGAGAACGAATATAGGACTTTAGAGAAAGACTCAGAAGAGGAATATGGGAGCCCAGAGAGTAAATATAGGACCCAAGAGGACGAATATGGAACTATAGAGGAAGACTCAGAAGACGAATATGGCAGCCCCGGGGAAAGCGCAGAGGAAAAATATGGTACTTTAGAGGAAGACTCAGAAGAAGATTCAGAGGATGAATACGAGAGCCCAGAGGAAGATTCCATCTTAAAAAAAGAGGGTTTGATTGAGCATCGCGGAACAAAAGAATTTAGTCTAAAATACCAAAAAGAAGTAGATCGGTTTTTTTTCATTCTTCAAGAACTTCATATCTTGCCGAGATCTTCATCCCTAAAGATACTTGAAAATAGTATTATTGGAGTGGATACACAACTCACAGAAAATACAAGAAGTCGACTAGGCGGACTGGTCCGAGTGAAGAGAAAAAAAAAGCCATACGGAACTCAATATATTTTCCGGAGATATTCATTTTCCTGAAGAGGCGGATAAGATATTAGGTGGCTGTTTCATACTGCCAGAAAGACAAAAAAAAAGATTCTAAGGAATAAAAAAAAGGAAAAATTGGGTCTATGTTCAACGGAAAAAAATTCTCAAGAGCAAGGAAAAGTATTTTGTTTCCGTTAAGCCCTCTGATGGCATATGAAATGGACGAAGGAAGAAATTTAGCAACACTTTTCCCACAGGATCTCTTGCAAGAAGAAAATAATCTCCAAATTCGACTTGTCAATTTTATTTCTCATGAAAATAGCAAGTTAACTCAAAGAATTTATCACACAAATAGTCAATTTGTTAGAACTTGCTTAGTAGTGAATTGGGAACAAGAAGAAAAAGAAAAGGCTGGTGCTTCCCTTGTTGAGGTAAGAGCAAATGATCTTATTCGCGATTTCCTAAGAATTGAGTTAGTCAAGTCCACTATTTCATATACACGAAAAAGGTATGATAGGACAAGTGCAGGACCGATTCCCCATAATAGGTTAGATCGCACCAATATCAATTCTTTTTATTCCAAGGCGAAGATTGAATCACTTAGCCAACATCCAGAAGCTATTGACACTTTGTTGAATCGAAATAAAGAATACCACTCTTTAATGATTTTGTCGGCATCCAACTGTTCTTGAATTGGTTTATTCAAGAATTCAAAACAGCCCAATGCGATAAAAGAATGGAATCCTAGAATTCCTATTCAAGAAATATTTGGACCCTTAGGCGCTATTGTAGCTAGTATATCGCATTTTTCTTCATCTTACTATTTACTAACGCATAATAAAATGCTGTTAAAAAAATATTTGTCCGTTGACAATTTAAAACAAACCTTCCAAGTACTTCAAGAACTTAAATACTCTTTAATAGATGAAAATAAAAGGATTTCTAATTTCGATAGTAACATAATGTTGTATCCATTCCTTTTGAATTGTCACTTTCTCCATGATGATTATTGGGAAGAGACATTGGCAATAATTCACCTTGGACAATTTATTTGTGAAAATGTATGTCTATTTAAATCGCACATAAAAAATCCGGTCAAATTTTCATTGTAAATATGAATTCATTTGTAATAAGAGCAGCTAAACCTTATTTGGCCACTACAGGAGCAACTGTTAATGGTCATTATGGAGAAATTCTTTACAAGGGAGATAGGTTAGTTACGTTTATATATGAAAAATCGAGATCTAGTGACATAACGCAAGGTCTTCCAAAAGTGGAACAAATCTTTGAAGCGCGTTCAATTGATTCATTATCCCCGAATCTCGAAAGGAGAATTGAGGATTGGAATGAGCGTATACCAAGAATTCTTGGGGTCCCTTGGGGATTCTTGATTGGAGCTGATCTAACCATAGCCCAAAGTCGTATCTCTTTGGTTAATAAAATCCAAAAGGTTTATCGATCCCAAGGGGTACAGATCCATAATAGACATATAGAGATTATTATCGTAAGTAACATCAAAAGTGCGGGTTTCGAAGATGGAATATCTAATGTTTTTTCGCTGAGGAATTAATCGGACTATTGCGGCGGAACGAGCAGGGCGAGCTTTGGATGAATCGATCTATTATCGGGCAATCTTATTGGGAATAACAAGGGCTTCCTGAATACCCAAAGTTTCATATCTGAAGCAAGTTTTCAAGAAACTGCTCGAGTTTTAGCAAAAGCTGCCCTCGAGGTCGCATTGATTGGTTGAAAGGCTTGAAAGAAAACATAGTTCGGGGGATTATACCTGTTGGTACGGATTCCAAAAATTTGTGCATCGTTCCCCACAAGACAAGAACCTTTATTTCAAATAAAAAATCTATTCGCGTCGGAAATGAGAGATTTTTGTTTCTCCATACAAATTAGTTTCTTGATTCGAGGTAACAAACAATTTTATGAGACATAAGAACCCCATTTAACATTTAACCCTATATCATTTAAGGATACATAAAAAGTATTTTTTACTTTACGAGACTTTGGAACTTAGAACACTAACAGTCAAATTTTAGATTTTTAAGATTTTCATTTTAATAAGTAAAACAAGTCAGTTAATTCATTAAGGTGGTTATGTTTATACCATGTATCAATGGCCAAATCTTATCTTAGTACAAGGTTCTCTCGGAACAATTATTATTTATTTCAAGCTATTTCGGATCTTTCTTAATCTTCAAAAAGAACTAAATTCCGTAATGGAATGGTAGGATTAAAAAAAGGAAGTGTGGAAAAATGACAAGAAGATATTGGAACATTAATTTGAAAGAGATGATAGAAGCAGGAGTTCATTTTGGTCGTGGTATTAAGAAATGGAATCCTAAAATGGCCCCTTACATTTCGCAAAGCGTAAAGGTACTCATATTATAAATCTCGCTAGAGCGGCTCGTTTTATCGAAGCTTGTGATTTAGTTTTTGATGCAGCAAGTCAGGGAAAAAGTTTCTTAATTGTTGGTACCAAAAAAAGAGCAACAGATTTAGTAGCATCAGCTGCAATAAGGGCTCGTTGTCATTATGTTAATAAAAAGTGGTTCGAGGGTATGTTAAAGAATTGGTCGATTACGAAAACTAGACTTTCTCAATTTAGAGACTTAAGAGCAGAAGAAAAAATGGGAAAATTCCACCATCTCCCAAAAAGAGATGTGGCAATCTTGAAGAGAAAATTATCTACCTTGCAAAGGTATCTCGGCGGGATCAAATATATGACGAGATTGCCAGACATTGTGATCGTCCTTGATCAGCAAAAAGAGTATATAGCTCTTCGGGAATGTGCCATTTTGGGGATTCCTACTATTTCTTTAGTCGATACAAATTGTGACCCGGATCTCGCGAATATATCGATTCCAGCCAACGATGACACTATGACTTCAATTCGATTGATTCTTAACAAATTAGTATTTTCAATTTGTGAGGGCCGTCTCTCTATATAAGAAATCGTTGATTAAGAATATATAGTGAATTATTGGGCAACTGCGTAAATTTATGGAATCACTTACTTTACTATATCTTTTTTTTGCATATAATTTTTTTGCATAGAAAAATAAGGGAATATTGATATATATTAGAGGGTGTTGATATATATTATGATCGATGTGCTTTCTTAGTATCCTAAATATAAGATTAATACTTCAAGTTGCTGAGTTGAGAAAGAGATGGTTGAATCAAAAGAATTCCTTTTTGAAGTTCAATTTTTATCGAGGACAATATGAATATTATACATTGTTCCATTAAAACACTCAAGGGGTTATCGATATATCGGTGTAGAAGTAGGCCAACACTTCTATTGGCAAATAGGAGGTTTCAAATTCATGCCCAAGTACTCATCACTTCTTGGGTCGTAATTACTATCTTGCTAGGTTCAGTTGTCATAGCTGTTCGAATCCACAAACCATCCCGACCGACGGTCAGAATTTTTTGAATATGTCCTTGAGTTTATTCGAGACTTGAGCAAAACTCAGATTGGAGAAGAATATGGTCCTGGGTTCCCTTTATTGGAACTATGTTCCTTTTATTTTGTTTGAATTGGTCGGTGCTCTTTTACCTTGGAAAATTATAGAGTTACCCCATGGGGAATTAGCAGCGCCACGAATGATATAAATACTCTCGTTGCTTTAGCTTTACTCACGTCGGTGACATATTTTATGCTGGTCTTAGCAAAAAAGGATTGATCTATTTCGAGAAATATATTAAACCAACTCCAATCCTTTTACCAATTAACATCCTTGAAGATTTCACAAAACCATTATCACTTAGCTTTCGACTTTTCGGGAATATATTGGCGGTTGTTGTTCTTGTTTCTTGTTTCTTTAGTCCCCTTAACATCCTTGAATTAGTCGTTGTTGTTCTTGTTTCTTTAGTCCCCTTAGTAATCCCTATACCGGTCATGTTTCTTGGATTATTTACAAGCTGTATTCAAGCTCTTATTTTTGCAACATTAGCCGCAGCCTATATAGGTGAATCCATGGAGGGTCATCATTGAATTGACTATTTTTGGAAATAGTATTTTTTTTGCAGCTTAGCTCAATTCATGCATGGTTCCGGATAATCTGCTTGGTTGCAAAAAAATAGTTAGAAATGCGTATGAATATATAGCCTAGAGTTGTAGGAGAGAGAATAGAATAGACTATATTATGGAATTTTCAAAGTATATATGCATTAAGGAGGGTGGAGTCAGGCTAGATCTATACTATAATATCCTTAATGTCTACAAGTGGAGTCCTCTTTTATGCGGGTTTCCACTTTAAGCAATGCTTTTAGAATCCGATTCAATAGAAAATGAGAAAATATGCAAACAAAATAGAAGAAACAAATGTATATATAGGATATTATATTATATATTCCTAGGTTAGATTCATTATCTAATCCGATATATGGATATGGAATTCCCTTCTATGTAGTTCGGACAATTCACATTATCATTTCAATTTGATTTCAATTTGTACTTTTAGTTACTTTACTTCTCCCCAATAGAGCTTAGAAGTAAGAATTTATTGGTTGATTGTATCCTTAACCCTTTCTTTTTTTTGACACGAGGAACTACTCACCATGAATCCACTAATTGCTGCTTTACATTATTGCTGCTCGATTGGCCATAGGGCTTGCTTCTATTGGATCTGGAGTTAGTCAAGGTACTGCTGCAGGGACAAGCTGTAGAAGGTATTGCGAGATAGCGAAGCGTAAGGTAAAATCGAGGTACTTTATTGCTTAGTCTAGCTTTTATGGAAGCTTTAACAATTTATGGACTAGTTGTGGCACTAAGCGCTTTTATTTGCGAACCCTTTTGTTTAATCTTAAAAAAATTATTTCGATTTCGATTAGATACTTTTTTCTTTTTTAGTAAATTGGTATTTTCTTCCATAATTCCAATTATATCAATACTTTATTTAATTTACTCCTATTTATTACTCCTGGAATTATCTATTTATTGGGACGATAATACCCCATTCTAGGAAGGGCTGTGTTGAGTATTATTAATTTAGAAGATATGCTCACCTTCTTATTTCCGTCCTTAGTTTAGGAAAGTGGAAAGTTTTTCCTTTTATTTTAGGAATTTTGGGAACAGAACATTTCAACAAAGGAAGTCTTTCACCGGTCAAACAAGGCGTAAGACTTAATCTAAAAGAAATTACTAGATTGAATCTATTTGCATTAAAAACCGATCAAAAAAGGCGAACAAAGTAAGTGATCGAAAAACTTTGTTGTTTGTTCATCCTATCTATAAGAGGAGAGCATATGAAAATGTAACCCATTCTTTCGTTTTTTTAGCTCATGGCCATCCGCCGGCGATTCGGGCTTAATACCGATATTTTAGCAACAAATCTAATAAATCTAACTGTAGTGGTTGGTGTTTTGATTTTTTTGGAAAGGAGTGTGTGAAGTTGTCTATTTCAAGAATAGGTTGGATCTATCCGGCTGCACTTTATAATATTTTTAGTATTTTTCGGATAAATAAGAAAAGGGTGCACGATCTCGATTTAATTACTTCGAATAAATTCAGAAATCATATGGAAGAACCATAGCATTTCGCGACTCATTGGTAAATCAACTTTGATTCTCTATAAACCAAGAATGTGAGACCATTAACACGGTTAAAGCTAAACTGCTTGAAGTCCGAGCAAAAAGAGGTACTCTTTCTACAACTATGTTAGTATTAGTACCGAATTTAAACAGAAATAGCTAATGTAAAATTTATCGATATAGAACACTCATATCGATAAACTGGTTTGAACTATTTACTAGAGAAAAGGGCACCCTGCCTTTTTTAACCAATGCCTAATCGACGACCTATGTATAAAAAGAGAAATTTTTGGATTTGAAGAAAAAAGAATTCTATTAATTTTCATTTTCCATTTATTTAGTTAGTTTTCTTAATGAAATTGAAATTATTAAAGAGGGCAAATAAAAATAAAGAAACAACTTTGTTGACCATGATATATTTTTATCTAGGCGGAAGAGTCCTCTTAATATTTATCTAGTCTTATATAGGTTTCGGTATATTGAAATATAAACATAAAAAGAAGATAGAGGATAGGCTCATTACTTAAAAAAGATATGGAAATAGCTATAGAAAAAAAATAAGGAGCGTGAGAGCCAAATGAATCGAAAGATTCATGTTTGGTTCGGAAGAGATCATAAAAGTTGTAAACTTACAAAATAATCTACTTTCGTTAAAATATTTATTAGATAATCGAAAACAGAGGATCTTGAGTACTATTCGAAATTCAGAAGAATTGCGTAGAGGACCATTGAGCAACTCGAAAAGCTCGGATTCGATTACAGAAAGTCGAACTAGAAGCGGATGAGTATCGAATGAATGGATACTCTGAGATAGAACGAGAAAAAGAAAATTTGATTAATGCTACTTCTATTAGTTTGGAACGATTGGAAAAGTTTAAAAATGAAACCCTTTATTCTGAAAAACAAAGGGCAATGAATCAGGTCCGACAGCGGGTTTTCCAACAGGTCGTACAAGGAGCTCTAGGAACTCTGAATAGTTGTTTGAATACCGAGTTACATTTCCGTACGATCCGTGCTAATATTGGCATTCTCGGGTCCCTGGAATGGAAGAGATAATTAAATTAATTAGGCCTTGAACTTCTACTTTCATTTAGAATTTAGGCATTATTTTTCCCTTGCTTCGAAAAAAGAGTCAAGAAACACTAATGGCAACCCTTCGAGTCGATGAAATTCATAAAATTCTCCATAAGCGTATTGAACAATATAATAGGAAAGTAGGGATTGAGAATATAGGTCGCGTAGTTCAAGTGGGGATGGGATTGCTCGTATTATAGGTCTTGGTGAAATAATGTCGTGAATTAGTCGAATTTGCGAAGGTACTAGGGTATTGCTCTGAATTTGGAATCCAAAATGTTGGGATTGTATTAATGGGCGATGGGTTGATGATACAAGAGGAAGTTTTGTAAAAGCAACAGGAAGAATTGCTCGAGATACCGTGAGTGAGGCTTACTTGGGTCATGTTGTAAATGCTCGGCTAAACCTATTGATGGGAAAGGCGAAATTATAGCTTCGAATCTCGCTTAATTGAATCTCCTGCTCCAAGTATAATTTCGAGGCGTTCCATATCGAACCTCTTCAAACAGGGCTTATTGCTATCGATTCGATGATCCCTATAGGGCGCGGTCAGCGAGAGTTAATTATTGGGGACAGACAGACCGGCAAAACAACGGTATCCACGGATACAATTCTCAATCAAAAGGGCAAGGTGTAATATGTGTTTATGTAGCTATCGGTCAAAGAGCATCCTCCGTAGCTCAAGTAGTAACTACTTTCCATGAGGAGGGGGCCATGGAATACACTATTGTAGTAGCTGAAATGGCGGATTCACCGCTACATTACAATACCTCGCTCCTTATATGGGAGCAGCCACGCTGAGTATTTTATATACCGCGAACGGCATACTTTAATAATTTATGATGATCTCTCCAAACAGGCACAAGCTTATCGCCAAATGTCCCTTCTATTAAGAAGACCTCCCGGCCGTGAGGCTTATCCAGGGGATGTTTTTTATTTGCATTCACGCCTTTTAGAAAGAGCCGCTAAATTAAATTCTATTTTAGGTGGAGGAAGTATGACCGCTTTACCAATAGTTGAGACTCAATCTGGAGACGTTTCCGCCTATATTCCTACTAATGTAATCTCCATTACAGACGGACAAATATTCTTATCTGCGGATCTATTCAATGCGAATTCGACCCGCTATTAATGTGGGTATTTCTGTTTCGAGTAGGATCCATGGCTCAAATTAAAGCCATGAAACAAGTAGCTGGCAAATCAAAATTGGAACTAGCTCAATTCGCAGAGTTACAAGCCTTTGCACAATTCGCCTCTGCTCTTGATAAAACAAGTCGAATCAATTGGCAAGGGTTGACGATTAAGGGAATTGCTTAAACAATCGAGCAAATCCTCTCCCAAAGGAAGAGCAGATAGCTACTATTTATACCGAACAAGAGGATATCTTGATTCGTTAGAAATTGAACAGGTAAATAAATTTCTGGATGAGTTACGTAAACATCTAAAAGATACTAAACCTCAATTCCAAGAAATTATATCTTCTAGCAAGACATTCACCGAGCAAGCGGAAATCCTTTTGAAGGAAGCTATTCAGAACAGCTGGAGCGGTTTTCTCTTGAAGAACAAATAAATTTTGCATGTCTACTCTTGTTAGTAGAATAGGAATTGTTGAGAAAGATTTTCATTTGAATCATGCAAAAAGTTTTCTTTGTTTTTAGTTTAGTATAGTTATTTAAAGAATAGATAGAAATAAGATTGCGTCCAATAGGATTTGAACCTATACCAAAGGTTTAGAAGACCTCTGTCCTATCCATTAGACAATGGACGCTTTTCTTTCATATTTTGTTCTTTCTTTTATTTTTTTTGTTCTTCTGAGAAAAAACTGTTAGACCAAAACTCTTTTAGGAAATCAAAAAATCCAGATACAAATGCATGATGTATATATTATATCATGCATATATCATAAAGAAGGAGTATGGAGCCGGTAGTGGGAATCGAACCCGCAACCCCAAGGTTATGAGCCTTATGAGCTACCAAACTGCTCTATACTCTTAAACTAAAGAGGGGTAACTAGTGGATAAAAGAGGGTTGGATACGCCCCTCTACCAATATCTATACAAATAGAATAGTCCATTTATACAGAATGGTAAAGAGGGCTCCTCTATGATTATCAATTCCAGAAATCCATACAAATACGAAAGGGTATTTTATCCTTACCAACTGGATCTTGTTGCACCCGGTAACAAACATTCATAAACCATTTCTCAAAGTACATGTCCGGATAGCCCAAAATGTCGATAGTTAGCTCTAGGTCTTCCGGTCAAAAAACAATGTCGATGAAGGCGTGTAGGTGCACTATTACGCGGTAGGGATTGCAATTTTTCTCGCATTTTCGTTTTTTCACTCAAACTCAAGGGAGAAACTTTGCTTCTTATCTTTTTTTTAAAAGATTGACGAATCAAATGATATTTATGTTCTAATTTCTGCCGCTTCTTCTCCCTCTGAATCAAACTTTGTTTGCCATAATGTGTTGTTGCTATTATTACCAAGTATACGGTTCTAATCCTAGATGGAAAAATAAATATAAAAATCAATCTAAAAAGGCAGATCCTCCCTCTCTATCAAGAGTAATGAACTAGGTGCTGATACAGTACAAAAAACAAACTAAATTAACCAAACTTGCCTGATGTTGAGGCAATCAAGAAAGCTGCATAAGTGAATATATAACCCACGGAAAAGTGAGCTAATCCAACCAATCTTGCTTGCACAATGGGAAGAGCCACGGGCTTATCTCTCCAATGAATAAATTAGCTAAAGGTGTGCGTTCATGAGCCCATGCTAAAGTCTCAATTAATTCCTGCCAATACCCCCGCCAGGTAATTAAGAACATAAATCCAGTGGCCCAAACAAGATGTCCAAATAAGAACATCCACGCCCATACCGATAAACTATTCATCCCAAAAGGATTATATCCATTGATAAGTTGTGAAGAGTTTAACCATAGGTAATCTCTTAACCATCCCATCAAATAAGTGGAGGATTCATTAAATTGTGAAACGTTGCCCTGCCATAATGTGATATGTTTCCAATGCCAATAAAAAGTAACCCACCCAATGGTATTTAACATCCAGAAAACTGCCAAATAAAATGCGTCCCAAGCAGTGGGTTCATTCAAGGCATCTTCATATCTATTAAAGAAATCAATCAGCTCCTAATTAGGTCCCCCAAGGTGAGCGAAGTGACGTTTTTATTACTTGCGTATGTGGGGTTACAGAATAGATCTACCACGAGATCAGACGAACTAAACCCTAACTAGTAGGATGGTGATTGTTCTCTTAGCATCTATGGACTAAGCCCCCTGGTTTATATAGACACCAGGGTTCTAGGGTTTACAGATAACCAGTTACATCAAGGAAACTCCGAATCTTTCATCTTAACTTGGGGTGTACACCAAGGCACCAAAGATCTTCTGTCCATATATGGTGGGGCAAACAGTCTGACCCATGGGAGATGAGCCAACACCGCGAGGACCCACTAATCTAGGACTCCCTCAGGGCGGTCCCCCAACCCCCCCCCCCCACCCGTGCCAGGGGCTGTTGCAAGTGCACGTAATAGGTGAAGTCGGCAACTCTCGACAATGTAGTGCACTATTTTAGACGAAGCAGTACGACACCATACGCTATGCAGTTCAGCAACACATTTAGCACATAAAATGGGACAATGCCCGTCCGTAGAAAACATGGTGGTTAACAAAAAATACTGATGAAAATAAAATAAAATCACGTTCAGAGACAACCGCCTAACCTGAGCGATTGCATCACCACAAACCCACAATTACATACGCAACCCAACCCACGATCTGCACAACCTCATCGTCAGCGAGATCATGCAATCCGTTGCAGCCATCTCCACCTTAAATTCAGAGCACCGCCAAGGCTTCCTCATCCACAATAAACACAAGTCACCATTGTGCTGCCACCAAATCTCTCCCTCCCATCAATCTCCACAGAAGACACAAATCCCTTCTACCGGTGATGGGGTTTGTCGACGAGTACAAGCAGGTGTAGGACCATGGCAACAAAAAGTTGCACGTGATCCACACCAACGACAAGAAGCAGATGGAGACCTACCTTGAGCAGTACGAGTGCGACCTCAGGCTCCAGCGGCACAAGATCATCGAAATTGATCTGGAATGAAACAACGAGCCTGACGAGATGCGGAAACCTGCCCTCCTCCAACTCTCCATCGGCAAGACTCAGTCGGTGCTGCTCTTCCAACTAAGCGTCGCTAAAAGGTGCACCGTCTTCAACAACTTCCTCGCTGACCCTAGGTACACATTTGCTGGCTTCCCCGTCGGCGGTGACAAAACCAGGCTCGAGCACATCAATCCGGAGGTCGCCAACTTCATCGCCAGAAGGAATGGAGGGTGCACGAGGCCACAAAGGAGAATCCCTTGCAGACGTCACCGGCATGCTCGTCGATGACTACTACAACAACATGAAGAATAAGATCACCAACGAAGAACACAAGCGCTGGGACTCCCTGCCTCTAGTCATGATGCCCATCGAGTATGCAACAAAGGACGTGTACATAGTGTACGAGATATGAACCGCATCATCCTCACCCAGGATGGCTTCGCCGCGCAAAGCTGGAGAAGGAGGAGGCCCCCAAGAAGCGCGCTAGGAGCTGGTTAGATTTCACGTGGTGAAGAAGCTGATGGTGTTGGCCAAGAAAGTATCTCCAACATTGCTCGAGTTGTTTTAGATTTATCATCATATTTGCTTTCTGTTATTTGCTTATGTAAAGTTAGTTTGCTTGTGATCGTTTGCCTTTGCAGAACTTAGTTTATGTGTCATACAAAATGGCTTGCAATGATGCACTTTGCTTATGTTATGAAGAAGTTTATTTTAATTACAAAACGAGAGTTCAACATTAGAACATACTGCCGTGCACATTGTTGGCATTCTGGGAACCAGGGTACCCAGACTTGCCTGCCTGCAGCCCACAGTGTGGCTCCATCGACGGCCTGGTATGGCCCATCTTTCGCATCGACATGACAAGACCCTCGGGAAAGGCCAAGCCTTGCGAGGCAGACGACACCTAGACCTCCGGAGGGAGCGGCCTCCCCAGGCGGCCTCCCGAGGAGCGGAGTTTCCTATGCAAGCGCCTACCTCATGAGGTTTATGTGACACAAGCCATGACGACCAAGGCTAGGCGGGCGCCAGCAAGCGCAGAGCAGTAGGTTTCCTCTTTGGTGCTAAGGAGGCAAGAGCAGGCGCAGGGTCCTGAGGAATCAGCCAAAGGTTTCCCTTCCCGTGCAACGAGACCAAGACCGCCAGGATGGTAGGACGGATTTCATCGCCGAGCCCACCACGACGTCACGAGCAGAGGCTTTGCAGGCGAAGACAACCTTTCATCAGGGTAAGATGTACTACTTGTCTCCCTTAGAACTTGTCCACTGTGGGATCCCTTCCCGCCTTCGTTTTGGAGGAAGAGGACCGAGGCCACTGTAAATATAGCTTAGCCACCACCGTAGGAGGGGATCCGGAACCCGAACCCTCACGGTCACACCCACAAAAGAACTGACCTCCTGAGGTTGTTCTTCCTCTGTACTAGTTCATCTTCAGCCCCTCGCGAGGCTAATTCACCCCAAAGCAGGAGTAGGGTCTTACACCTCAAGGTGGCCCGAACCTGGGTAAACTGCCCTGTCTCTTCTCTTTGACGTTCAACGAGCTAGGCCATGAGAGCGACGCATTCGTTGGCTGGAGAGGTTGAGTTCTTCGCACACGCCCCTGAGTTTGAACCTTTCTTGGGTCTGTTGAGCCCCGAATCCGACATTTGGCGCGCCAGGTAGGGGCATATCGAAGTGTTGCCTTCTCACCAGTCGCGCTTCGCCCTCTCCACTTGTTTCCCATGGTAGGCGTTGCTCCCCTTTCCGAGCAGCCGGGCGCGTTTGGGGGCATCGCGGGCATCCGAGCTTTCTCCCTCGCCTTGCGTTGGTTGCAATGGCCGCCAAAGTTCAAGCCAGAGTTGCCGCCTCGATATGATGGCGCGGCGGACCACGCGGAGTTCATCCAGGTGTATGCGGAAGCCATCTGGGTGGCGCGTGGTGACGACCGGGTCATGGAAAATTGGCTCCCTATGGCTCTTATTGGTGTACCGCGCGCGTGGCTCCTCAACCTGCCGGACTCCTCAGTGGCCTCCTCGGAAGAGTTGCGCGACCTGTTCATCATGCGCTTCACGACGCCAGTGCCCCATGCTTCGCGGCCATCCTTGGCAGGTCGCAAGCGCTGGCTCAGACCGCCACATCAAGTAGTTCTTTTTCTAGGAGGGGGCCGCCCCGTCGCGGCGGGGGGCCACTCCGAGCTGGGCGGCACCCAAGGCCGACCTCACCTTCGACTCCAGGGATCATCCCAAGACCAAGGCCAGCGTCGGCGCGCTGCCTATGCTTTGCACCCCCACTATCTGCAACATAGCGGTCACCAGGACCCTCATCGACGGTGGCGCCAGACTCAACGTCCTCTCCGTGGAGGCATTAGGCTTACTTCATGTGCCTCACGGCCGGCTCCTCCCCACCAAGCCCTTCTTTGGGGTCGTGGACGGCTCCACTTGTCCCCTGGGGCAGATCCTCCTCCCCGTCACCTTCGGTACGCGCAACAACTACTACACCGAGCTCATTGACTTCGATGTCGCCCGCATTGGGCTCCTGTACAATGCCATTCTCGAGTACCCGGCCCTCGCTAAGTTCATGGCGCCAACTCACCCTGGCTACAACATCATGAAGATGCCAGGAAGCAGTGGTGTCCTTACCGTGGCAGGGGACACCAGGGATGCGCTCGCGGCCCTCAGGACCGCTTTCGAGGCCACGGCGGCCGCGCGACCAAGCGCGGGGGGCTCTCCGGAGGGCCCGGGGGCTGTGGCAGCGAAGAAGAAGCAGTTGTTTTCTCAAGATCGGGCTGAGACGAAGCAGGTGCCGGTCGACGATGACGGGGGATCAGGCCCTACCTTCACCATAGACACCTGCTTCCCCCCGGGCCAGGAAGAGGCGCTGGTCAGCTTCCTCCGCGTGAACAAGGACGTGTTTGCGTGGGTGGCGACAGACCTGGTCGGCATTCCATGGGGTGATCGAGCACCACCTGATGGTGTGCCCCTACGGGCGCCCCGTAACACAGAAGGCATGGTGCCAAGCCTGGGATAAGCAGTCGTTCATCATCCAGGAGACCCGCAAGCTGCAAGAAGCCGACATTATTCGGGAGGGGCAGCATCATGATTGGCTGGTGAACCCCGTTATCGTCCCCAAGAAGGGCGGGAAGGAGCGCATGTGCGTCGATTTTACGAGCCTCAACAAAGCTTGAACTCAAGAACATTTCCCTCTTTCGTGCATCGGCCAGATCATTGACTCCACCACCGAGTGCGATTTGCTGTGCTTCCTGGAAGCCTTCTCAGGATATCACCAAATCAAGACGGCGGTGCAGGACGTCGAGAAGATGGCTTTCCTGACCCCGTGCGGGTTGTACTGCTACACATGCATGCCGTTCGGGTTGCACAATGCTGGAGCAACCTTCCAGTGATTGATGCACATTGCTTTGGGCCAGTAGCTCGGGAGGAACGCTTAGGCATTTGTCGACGACATAGTGGTCAAATCTCCGGAGGCAAGAACCCTTGTCGAAGATCTGGAGGAGACATTTGCCAGCCTGCACAAGGTGAACTTGTGGCTTAACCCGGAGAAGTGCCTGTTTGGCGTCCCGTCCGGCAAGCTGCTGGGTTTCCTAGTGTCGCACAGAGGGATCGAGGCCAACTCGGAGAAGATCAAGGCGATAGAGAGGATGAGGCCGCCGCAAACCATCAAAGAGATGCAGAAGCTGGCCGGCTACGTAACCTCATTGGGCGCTTCATCTCTAAGTTGGGCGAACGCGCCCTTCTGTTCTTCAAGCTGATGAAGAAGAAGGGCTATTTGAGTGGACTCCAAGACCTCAAGAAGAACCTCGCCAGCCCCCTGGTGATGGTAGCGCCTCGCTCTGTGGAACCCCTGGTGCATTACCTAGTCGCCACGCCTCACTCAGCCAGCGCGGCTCTCGTGGCCGTCCGGGAAGAGCGTGCGGTTAAGGGTGCATGACGCAGCACCCCACACCCGACCGAGGCGCCACGACCTCAGGACGGCGCTCCTGAGGCCTCGGTCGTCCCACCGGGCATTAGGGCTCCAGAGGATGGCTCTCCTTAGGCCGCGGCTGCCCCGCCAGACGAAAATGCTCCTGAGACTCTCCCGCCTCAGGAGGGATAAGACACCGCCGACGCCTCCTCCCTCATCGAGCATCCCGTGTACTTCGTCAGCATGATGTTGCGCGACGCGCGGGTGCGCTACCGCACGCCACAGAAGCTCCTCCTCACACTCCTCGTTGCCTCCAGGAAACTGCATCACTACTTCCAAGGGCACCCCATCAAGGTCGTCTCAGCCTACCCCTTGTAGAGGGTGCTCCAGAGCCCCAACGCCGCCGGAAGGGTCGCAGAATGGAACATCGAGCTGCAGGCATTCCAGGTGTAGTTCAGCACCACCAGAGTCATGAATGGTGCGACCCTGGCCGACTTTGTGGGGGAATGGACTGACGCCCCTAGCCGAGAAGTGGGCGAGGACCGTTCTCTCGCGGCGAGGACCGTTCTCTCGCGGCGAGGACCGTTCTCTCGCGCCAGTAGACAAGGCACCAGACAGCTGGGTCATGTACTTCGATGGTGTGTTTGCATGCCAAGGCGCGGGGGCTGGAGCCGTGCTCATCTCACTTTCCTAGGACAAGCTCTACTACGCCATGCAACTCTGTTTCCAGCATGGCGAGATGGTCTCGAACAACATCACTGAGTACGACGGCCTGATCGCCGACCTCAAGGCAGCGGCGACTCTGGGGGTCAGGCGCCTCACCATCAGGAGCGACTCCCAGCTCCTCGTCAACTTCTCCAACAAGGCGTAAAAGCCGAAGGACAAGCACATGGAGGCATACTTTGAGGAGGTATGCAAAATTGAGAAACAATTCTTAGGCTTGGATTTGTAGCACGTACCACGCGACCTGAACAAGGAGGCGGGCGATATCGCCAAAAGGGCGTCCCGGCGCCATCCTCAGGAGCCTGGCGTCTTCGAGGAACGGCTCTTCAAGCAGTCAGCAGCTCCCCCACTGTGGGACCAGTGCTGTCTCGGGAGGAGTTGCCCCCGACACCTCCCTCGGGTGCCCCAGCCTGCGGCCCGACCTTGGGAGCCCACCTGCTTATCGTGCTCAAGCCTCAGGAGGGGTGCTGGACCGAGGAATTCAAGGCGTGCCTGCTCCGAGGCACCTTGCCAAAGAAGGAGGAAGACACAGAGTGTGTGGCCCGCAAGGCCACCGCATACTGCATCCGGGTCGGTCAGCTCTACCGGAGGCGCCCAAACGACATTTCTCTATGATGCATGTTCAAGGAACAGGGGTGCGAGCTGCTGGCCGACATACATGGTGGGAACTGCGGGCATCACACCTCATCACGCACACTCGTGGGCAAGGCATTCCGCATCGGATTCTATTGGCCCACGACGATCAATGATGCCACTGAATTGGTAAGATCTTGTGTGGCCGGTCAGTTCTATGCCAAGTAGTCCACCTGTACGCTCAGGGCATCCAGACCATCCCGCTCCCATGGCCATTCGCGGTCTGGGGGTTGGACATCCTGGGCTCATTCCCTCGAGAGCCTGGGGGCTACCGCTACCTCTACGTCGCCGTCGACAAGTTCACCAAGTGGGCGGAGGTGGAAGTCGTCCGCACCATCCCAGCTTGCTCAGTGGTCAAGTACATGAAGAGCCTCGTGACCCTTTCGGGGTTCCTAACCGCATCATGACCAAGAATGGCTCTCAGTTCATGAGCAACCTTTTCAAAACATATTGTGCTAACCTTGGAACGCAAATATGCTATGCTTCTGTGGCACACCCGCGTAGCAATGGCCAGGCCGAGCACGCCAACGCGGAGGTCCCGAGGAGCCTCAAGGCGAGGAGCTTCAAGAAGAAACTCGAGTCCTGCGGCAGGGGCTGGCTCGATGGGCTCCAGTTCGTGTTATGGTCCATCCGCACCACTGCAACCAAGCCCACGGGCATGACCCTGTTCTTCCTCGTCTACGGAGCCGAGGCGGTCCTCCCTCATGAGGTCAAGCATCGCTCCCCGCGGGTCTTGATGTTCGACGAGGCGCATTAGAATGCCTCGCGGGGGATGGACCTTGTGCTGGGGGGAACACTGCCGCCAAGGCTAACTCCGTGCAGCAAGGTACCAATAGGCGTTGCGGCGGTACCACTGCCATAGCGTCCGCACAAGGACCCTAGAGGTGGGTGACTTCTTCCTGAGGTGGATGCTCTCCAGGGAGGGGCTTCACAAGCTCTCAACCATGTGGGTGGCCCATTCATGATCGCCCGTGTCTCCAGGCCTGGCACCGCACGCCTGGCGACGCACGACGGGGTCCCCGTCCAGAACGCCTGGAACATCCAGCACCTCCGGAAGTTCTATCCGTGATCATGATCTCCGCTCGTGACACTGTCATGTAATAATGAGCCGGGGATGTACATGCCCCGGAGTCTCCTGAAGGCCGCCCTTGGGCCTCACGGGGGCTCCCACCCACGTCCTAGTGGAGGCCCCATGCTCCGCGCTGGTGGGAAGACACGAAGATTAATATAGGTGCAGAACGCGGCTATTTCTTTTGCTTGCTTTCTGTAGCTGGTTTCCACTTCTTAAATGGAATTTGAAGTTTTTCGCGTCTCCTTTGAGGGTTGGGAATTTTATTCTCCTTGCATCGTTCGCTCTTTAAGGTCTTGCCTCAGGGGGAGTGGCAGTTGCCCGTCGCTCCTCCTCGCGCGTCCCATGTGTGGGGGCTAGGCAGGTGTGTGTGCTCGGGCCCGGCCGCGAGCACACCTCGCCAAAGCCTCAGTACCATGTCCTTTTGATATCTTCGTTCTCGCACGAGGCTCTCAAACGAGCTCACGGGCACGACGCCTCTGGTGTTTTCCTAATCCTACGGCTGTAGGGTGCCCCTCGCGGCAAGGCACACGGCAGGGCACTACTGCAGGATGGTCAAAATGCGACACTACGATCAGAGACCCTTCGACGAAACTGTGTGCGATGCCATAATCGCAAACGGTGGTGTAAAAAACCCGTCAAAAAAGGTGCAAAATGTTTGCAATGACGGATGCATCAAACATGGTTCAGATTTTAGTTGCGTGTGTGATGCAGGGCATACTGTTCAGTTGAATTAACTATTTGGGATGAGGATGAACAAAAGAAACGGCAGCCAGATAAAGGCGTGTGCGATATATAGCATACGGTTCACTAGGATGAACTATGTGTGATTAGGAAACACAACGGAAACGGTTCAACTGAACAAGATGTGTGTGATACACGGCAAACAGGCCCGTAATCAGAAATGTGTGCGACGACCAATAATAAAAGAGACTGTTGCTGCTAATAAGCCGTGTGATTTGCTCTGTCTACAGTAGAATAACATGTATATATATATAACTGAAATAAACATCCAATTACATAAGTCACTATACAGATCACTCGCACACACCTCCATAAACAATTGCATGCATTCTAAAGTAGGAGATCGTCTAGTCATCTACTTCTTGTGATGCTCCCACCACTGCTCTATGGCTCGATCCCTCGTTTGGGGCAGGACGAGGACACTTCCTCATGTCAAAAATCCTCCTGTACATCTCGTAGCTTGTGTACGCGTCCATGGCCGCGTAATTGACATTTTGTTCATCCAGTCTCTAATGCCACACATTGTGCCAGGCGTTCTTGTCCTTATTGCTCTCATTCTTCATCTTCATGTAGTAGGGGTCGATGATGGCCCAGGCGAGGTCAACCAGGGAGTTTAGTTTGTTTTTGTCGCTGCCCCATACCTTGTAGTGGTGTTGGATGTTGAAAAGATTCGGGCATTTCAAGTCCGAAACCTTGGGCGCATTTAGATCGTTGGTGGTGTCCACCGTAGCGAAACTGTAGTCGGAGTTGTTGATAAACCTGGAGAAACGCTCGCAAGGACTTGTGGCAAGGTGGTAGTGGCAGACGAGGACGTCATGTCGCAGGCATAACCGGGCGACGACAACCTTCTGATCGTGCCCGGCACGACCGATGGTGTACTCGAGGTCGAAGCCGACCACTCGGTACTTGTCCTTGGTACTTTCCCGGAACGACCGATGGAGCTCTCCATCGAGACTGGATCTTTCGCGTACAACACCGAGAGGGCCTTCCCCCTCACGTGGGTGTCCACTACATGATGCGTGCTGAACTGCCTACCGTTGTCGTCGTCGGCCGCTATGAGCGCCATTGGAGCCACGGGGAGCGCCATTGGAAGCGCTGGATGTCCTCTCTGTATGTGTCGTCGTGGGTGTGCTTATTGTGTCGTGTGACGCGAGAGACGAAGGTAAATGGCCGTAGGAATAAATGGGGGCTGGGCAGCCTGGATTCTCTGCGTGTCCGCATGGCAGTTTTTGCAGCAGGTAACTGCATTGTCGTGCCGCTCCCGGCGCAACCGCATGCACACGAACGTGTGTGATAGTGCGTCGGCCCCAAACACTGGCAGCGTGCGTGGAGGGATGATGGAAGAGCACCCGGAGGGACGCGAGAGCAGAGCGCGCGTGGTGGGACGCGAGCAGAGCACGCTGCGGCCTCCTGAACCACAAGCAACCACACACATAGAGCAGTTGAACACACAGGAAATGGTCGCCTACAAGCCATCCGACAGTTGCGTCGCTGCGTAGAGAGCGGCCGTGTCCTACCACCTCCGTCTAGTCTATAGTCCCCTTTATATTCTGTGCCATACTTTGCCCTCAAATTTAACCAACAAAATGTTAATGCATGTTACAAAAATTATACAATTGGAAACTATGTTCAAATACGAATCAAATTATTTTATTACTTAAATCATAGTTATAAACCAGGACGAGGGTATAGTAGGGAATTATATTGAAAACGTTTTTTATTAACCGTATGTGTACATGGCCTTTCGTCCTCCTCTCGGACGTCTTGTCAGCCCGCTGCCACAGACGGCTTACAACGCAAGCGGGCACAGCGCGCGGGGGCGTTCTTTTGGCCAAACGGTGGTGCAATTGAATCGTCAGTGAGCCTGCTCCCACGCAACGTCGTAGGTTCCCGCGCCAGCTTCCCGCCCGACTCGGTGAAAACCCCCAAAATCCGACTGCTTATGGGCCTGATACAAAAACACTCACGGCCGACGAGTCCTGCGTCGCATTTTCCCCTCCCTCCCTGTAGCTTATCTTGTCTGCTTCTCCCACAATTGCCAATGGCACTAGTCCGTTGTCGTCGCTCAGCTACTCCGCCGTCATCAGACGACAGCTCCAGCTTGGAGGCTACACCGAGGTGGCGGCACAGTGCCCGGTGTAGTGTAGTGCGCGTGGCATCCCTGTTGGGTGTGCGCGTAACACCCACCACACGCTCGCTGCCGCTGCCCGTCGGCAGCTGTTGCCAGCCGTCGTTTCCGCCACACCATCATCGAAAGCTAGGGAAATTGCATGCTCCGCCGCCACGACCAGAAAGCGGGAGGTGGCCATCGTGCCCGCCACCCCAGTGCTGGCCACCATGGCCATCACCCGCTCCGCCACCGCGGACCAAAGGCAGGAGGTGGTGGTCGTGGCCGCCACCCCATCGTCGGCCCCCATGGCCGCCAGCCCACCATCGACCGCCGGGTTCATCACCCGCTCCGCCACCGCCACCCAAAGGCGGGAGGCGGAGGTGGATGCCCGCACTTGCGTCACGGACGACCTTGCGCGCTAAACTGAGTTCTTGCGGGAGGAGGAGCAGCGCCTCGTCGAGCACGGAAAGAGCCTTACCGCCGTCATGGCCGCGGCACACGCCGCCTCAGAGGCGAGGAATCAGGAGATCTACGAGGAGAACCACCGATTCGAGAGGGGTCGTATGGAGCGGCAGAGGGCGTTGAAGGTGAGCGTCGCTGAGGGAGTCCTGGATTAGGGGCTGTCTGGATAGCCGGACTATAGCCTTTGGCCGGACTCCTGGACTATGAAGATACAAGATTGAAGACTTCGTCTCGTGTCCGGATGGGACTTTCCTTGGCGTGGAAGGGAAGCTTGGCGATACGGATATGTAGATCTCCTCCCATTGTAACCGACTCTGTGTAACCCTAACCCTCTCTGGTGTCTATATAAACCGGAGGGTTTTAGTCCGTAGGACGAACAACAATCATAGCATAGGCTAGCTTCTAGGGTTTAGCCTCTCTGATCTCGTGGTAGATCTACTCTTGTACTACCAATATCATCAATATTAATCAAGAAGGAGTAGGGTTTTACCTCCATCGAGAGGGCCCGAACTTGGGTAAAAACATCGTGTCCCTTGTCTCCTGTTACCATCCGCCTAGACGCACAGTTCGGGACCCCCTACCCGAGATCCGCCGGTTTTGACACCGACATTGGTGCTTTCTTGAGAGTTCCTCTGTCCCGTCGCCATCAGGAAGGATGCCTCATCCCGTCTTTAAAGACGGCACTGTTGCTAAAGGAGCTTTGGCTATCGGCCAAACTCTCCGGCTAGGCGGTTTTCTTATGACCGCCTGTTCGGCCGCCGCGCCGATGATGACTTCTCGGGTCATCGAAAGCAATCTTCACGTCAACTCGGAATTCGCCGAGCAGTTAGATCCGACGGAGCTCTCCTCCTTAAACGATCTCCTGGATCGCATTGCCGCCCTGGGAGTCGCTACAGACTACAATCAGATTGGGCCTAAACCTGATCTGAGAGAGATTAACTCTCCCCAGGTCACCCATCACGTTGCTGTGGTGGAGGAACAATGCGGCGACCCTTCATCTATCTTAAGGACTAGCTATGTCCGGATTCCCAATCCCTCCAAGCCGGATACCCGCAGAGGGGAGGACGTCACTCAAGACCTGAACTTAGAGTCAGGCAACGGGCTAGATTCATATGGCAAAATCCAAGATCCAAGCTTCCGAGTTCGGAAACTCCTTGGCCCTTGAGCCTCAGATTGGGTGAGGTTTCAGATCTAATTCCACCCACCCACCCGAACATAGGCGATCTATCCAAAATTAGTCAAGAGCCCGAGGAAACAGTACATCATTACTGGGCCTGATTCCTCCTGGTTATGAACAGGATAAAGGACTGCCGCGAGGAAGACGCAATTTCATTCTTCTGCAATAATTGCACGGACAAGGGAATCCTCAACGCCATAGGTTGTCGTGAAATTACAAGCTTTGCTGACTTGGCGTCCATAGTACGAAAGTATTGTGCGATGGAAAGCGCCTGGAAAACCGAAGTAAGATTTTGGGACAATCCGGCCCTGAATACAAACCCAGTCCGAAATAAAAGGGTGCATTATCGCCAATCACCCCAAAAAAAACCCCCTACGGGGCATGGAACCGTACTAGAGGGATGGCTCAACGGACCCTGTAAAATTCATAGTACAGAGGGCGCCACACAAACTCATAGCCTTAGAGCATGTTGGATACTCCGGCAGGTGGCCAAAAGTGGCAAAGAGATTCTAACCCCAGCATCCACAGAGCACCAGCCCAGGGATACCAGTACGATATTAACAATCTTCGAGACTTTCGCATCAAACAATATGTGAAAACGAACACTCCGCAGCCTTGCCGAAGTCTACCAAGTAGCAACAATAAATCCATGGAGTGACACGGCTATTACCTTCAATGCCAGTGATGAACCTAAATTCCGAACAGCCCGAGCACCAGCAGCATTGGTCCTTAGTCCAATAGTGGACGGCTTTCACCTTACCAAGGTACTCATGGACGGTGGCAGCGGATTGAACCTCATTTATGGGGAAACCCTACGAAAAATGGAAATAGATTGGAGCCGCATTGAGCGAAGCGGCACAACCTTTAGAGGAATAATACCCAGCCGGGAAGCGTGCTGCACAGGAAAAATCACACTGGATGTGGTATTCGGCACGCTGGATAATTACAGGTCCGAGGAGGTCACGTTCCAAGTGGCCCCGTTCAGCAGCGGATACCACGCTCTATTAGGGCGAGAGGCATTCACAATTTTTCAAGCTATACCCCGTTATTGGTACATGAATCTCAAAATGCCTGGGCCCAACGGAATCATCACTCTTGCTAGTGACCCGACATAGCACTCCGCGCCGAAATTAAGACAGCCGCACTAGCCCTTGAGGCACTATCCAAAGCCCTAGCGGCGAGGAACTGATCTGCCTGCGCTCCACGGTGAACAGGGACGATGTGATAATAGATAAAAGATCCAAGTCCACCTCTTTTAAACCAGCGGACGAAATATTCAAATTCCAAGTCCACCCAGCGGACCCTACAAAAGCGGCCTCCATCGGGGCACAATTAAACCCTGATGTAGGCGCCGACTACGAGAATTCTCTGCGAAAATTGGGACATTTTGCTCGCACCCTTCAGACATGCCAGAATCCCACGCCGGCTGGCGAGCACAGCCTAAACATCCTAAAAGGATTCAAGCCGATCAAACAGGCTCTTGGCGTTTCTCGAACCTAAGAGACAAGCCATGGGAAGGAGCTAGCCAAACTATTGGAGGCGGATTCATCGGAGATATAAAACATCCGGACTGGCTAGCAAACCTAGTGATGGTACCAAGAAGGACAAATCCACAGGCGCCTATCGCGCGATTTCAAGGACCTCAACAAGGCTTGCCCAAAGGATCCTTGCCCCTCCCCGCATCGATCAAATTATCGACGCTACCGCAGGACACGATTCATTGTGTTTCCTCGACGCATACTCCGGCTACCATCAAATTAAGATGGCAGAGCCTGACCAAGCTGCAACGGCATTTATCACCCCATACGGCCCATTCTGCTTCAACACAATGCCCTTCGGGCTCAAAAATGCCAGCGCAACATATCAGCGCATGATTCAGACATGTCTGGCAAACCAGATCGGCAAAACAGTGGAGGCATACGTAGATGATGTGGTCGTCAAAACCAAGAATGTCGAAACTCTAGTAGATGACTTGAGGCTCGCATTTGATAATCTCCGAACATATGACATCAAGCTTAACCCGGAAAAATGCGTTTTCGGCATACCAGACGGAAAGCTCTTGGCTTCATTGTATCCGGTAGAGGAATTGAAGCAAACCCAGCCAAGATCCGAGCTCTGTCACAATTGGATATCCCAAAGGACCTCAAACAAATACAAAAATTGACTCGATGCGTGGCGGCTCTAAGCCGCTTTATCTCCCGTTTGGGAGAAAAGGCATTACCACTTTATCGCCTCCTCCAGTGCACCAAACACTTCGAGTGGACGGATGCCTCCACGGCCGGACTCGAATAAATAAAAGCCATATTGGCAACAAACCCAGTCCTGGCTGCGCCCGACATGGGCGAACCAATGCTATTATACATCGCGGCAACTCATCAAGTTGCAAGCGCGGTGCTCGTTGTCGAACAAGAAACGGACTGACACAAGTTCCCCCTTCAAAAACCAGTTTACTACGTGTCCACTGTCCTCACTCCATGCAAGTCACGGTATCCGCATTATCAAAAGATAGCGTACGCGGTGTTTATGGCATCCGGAAGCTGCGACACTACTTTCAAGAGTGTTCGATAACAAGATAGCCTCCAAGTACCTCTTAACGACATTATAAACAACCGCGACGCGACAGGCCGGATTGCCAAATGAGCCATTGAGCTCCTCCCATTCGACATAACCTATAAGCCACGGGGAGTCATTAAGTCGCAAGTTTTGGCCGACTTAAATGCCGAATGGATGAAGCCGAACTCCTATAGAGTACGGCACATATTCCAACTGGATCATGCACTTGACGGCTCTAAAATGTTGGCTGATGCAGGGCTGGGCGTCGTTATAACGTCCCCAACAGGAGATACAGATTCATCGTACTCCGGATAATGTATACGAGACTCAACAACGCGGCGAATCGAGGCCCTTCTACATGGTCTCCGGATGGCAGTATCCATGGGCATTCAACGCCTAGAGGTGCGCGGGGATTCGAACCTCGCGATATCCCAAATAAATGGAGACTTTGATGCCAAGGATCCGAAAATGGCAGCTTATCGCAACGCCGTCCTAAAAATGTCAGCTCGGTTCGAAGGGCTCGAATTTCACCATATAGCTCGGGAAAACAATCAGGCAGCAGACGTCTTGGCATGCATTGGCGCGAAGCGCGATGCCGTCCCCCCAATATCTTCTTAGAGAGGCTGTTCAAGCCATCCGTATTATGGGAAGGGGAGTCTAGAAATAAAAGCCCGGACCCTACAGCACTACCCGACACCGAACATTCTGACACAATTGGAGGCTCTGCCAACGAAGTAACATCTTCAGCCCACGTAATAATGGCAGTCATTGCCCCGTGGACGGAACCATTCCTAGCCTACCTAACCAAGCAGGAACTTCTCGAGGACCAAAACGAGGCACGCTGCATAGTGCGGCGATCTAAAGCCTATAAAGTCCATGAGGGAGAGCTTTATAAGAAAAGCACCACCGGTGTCCTTCAAAGGTGTATCTTCAAAGAGGAATGGCGGAATCTTCTGGCTAAAATTCATGCCGGACTCGGCGGGCACCACGCCGCAGCCCAGGCGCTTGTAAGCAAGGCCTTCCGTACAGGATTTTATTGGCCAACGGCCCGGGCAGATGCTCAGGACTTAGTTCAACGATGCGTCGGTTGCCAGCTCTTTGCTAATCAAAGCCACATGCCGCCCACCGCCCTCCAAACTATACCTATCACCTGGCCCTTCACGGTCTGGAGGCTTGACATGGTTGGACCCCTTATAGGAGGAACCCACAAGCAAAAATACCTACTGGTCATGGTGGATAAATTCACCAAATGGATAGAGGCCAAGCCTGTTAAGACGGCCAAGTCGGACCGGTGATAGACTTCATATCAGGGGTCATACACCGTTATGGCATCCCCCACGGCATCATCACTGATAATGGCACGAACTTCACGGCCGACGAGGTTAAACTCTGGTGCAAAAACATGGGCATCAAGCTCGACTATGCTTCAGTCATCATCCTCGAACTAACGGTCAAGTCGAGCGAGAAAATGGTCTAATAATGAGCGGCATCAAACCCAGATTAGTGCGGTCCCTCAAGGAATATAACACGCACTAGGTAGAGGAGCTCGACTCCGTACTCTGGGGGCTGCAGACCACGCCGAATCGCACCATCGGATTCACACCATTCTTTATGGTATACGGCGCAGAGGCAGTTCTGCCCTGCGACATAATTCATGACTCACCTCGCGTGCACATGTACGAAGAAAGAGAAGCCGAGCTCGATCGGCAGGACAGTTTGGACGCCTTGGAGGAGGAGCGTGACCTGGCCAAAGCCCGTTCCGCATTCTATCAACAGCAGGCCCGAAGATATCAAAGCAGAGAAGTACGGGCCAAAACTTACAATGTTGGCGAGATAGTTCTACGCCTGCCGGACAAGAACAAGGACAAACTCAAGCCCAAATGGGAAGGCCCCTTTATTATCGACCAAGTCCTGACCGGCGGAGCGTACCGTCTGCGAGATGCATCAGATAACCGACTCGAGCCGAACCCATGGAACGCAGCCTGTCTCCGAAGATTCTACGCCTAGCGCCGGATTCTGAGTTCGTCTCCTTCCTCTGTCTATTTTTTACACATTAGTTGTCTTATATATCTCTCCTTCTCCCTCCTTTTCTCTTACAGCCTTTAAAGGCTCGTCCACGCATTGTTCACACACACTTGACGCGCTATCCGCGCTCATTATACCTGGGGGCTTCTTTAACAGAATCTTATTTATACGGGCTTCATGCCCAACACATGTGTCACACTTCTGCATGTACCTTTTATTCACCATTATATGCATCGATATGACTTAAGTTTTGGCCAAGCTGGGTTGCCTGGCTCCTGTGCTTACCCCTACGTTCCCGATTGTTCGGCTAAGCGGTAAAGGGAGCACCTCTGTGATTGTTATTGCCGGGTCAGCCGGATGTGTACCTCAGACTGGGTGAAGCTGAAAGCTAGCGTTCTTAAGGGAAAAATCGGTCGGTGAACTAAAGATGATTTCTCACTTATTTATTTATCTGCCCCCAGATGCTTTTCTGCTTTTTTCGCAGTCCGGACATGCACTTTAAGGCATGCCTCCCAGGGAAAGGAACCCTTAACGGAACTATTCTCCCTGGAAGATGTTTCTTACTAACCATGTACTATAACATAACTAGTTGGGCACTTGTCTGTTCAAGCACTTATGACCCCTACGCCTGGTCTCCACGCATGCCCTGGGTCTTACATAACCGCGAGGGTATTCGGACACACTCCGGACTATAGGGTCCCGAGGTTGAAGCGAAAAGGTCCGCCATGAAAAACGATCTACAATCCGGCTAGAAGGCATTTTCACATGTCATCTTATATTACATAGTCAATTTGACTGGGCATATTCCTCCTCAATACCATCTAATAGGCTGTCTAGTTTACAGTCCTGTTGGTAATATTTGGCGGCCAATTCTACTTGGCCGTACACTAAGCTCACAGGGATCTCCTTCCCATCGGGCCCCATAGGTCCGACCTCGGCCATGTGGTTTGGGTCAGCCTTCATGTACGGCGTCTTCACCATGGCCCAGGCCTCCCTGGCGCCTTGACGCCAGGCCGATACCTTCCATAATCAAAAGCGCCACCGTGCTCCCTTAAGCCTCTCTGCAAGCTCTCCAAGGCCTTCGGGCAGGGAGACAGATGGCCACAAGGCCAGGCGACGCCTTTCATCACTGCCGAACTCGTTCGATGCGGTTATAAACTTCGGGAAGAAGGTCACCCGTAGAACCGGGCATTTCCTCTGCAGGGCGACACAGAGCATGCCTACGACATAACTCTGTTAGTCGACTTCCTCGCCAAACTCCTTTTCAAAGTTCGTTCAAGCACTTACTAAAAATACCGCGTCGAAGCCGTCGATTCTCCTTCACGGAGTCCGACAGCTGGGCACGAACATCCTTTAGTTCCTCGCCCAGCTAGGTGTTGGCATCTTGGAGATTATTCTTCTCCTGCCTCACCCTCGTAAGCACACTCTCGCCGGCCTTTAACCGGCGCAAGAGTTGTTGCTTGTCCGGATCCACTCCAGCGCCATCTGCAATGATATTGTCAGATGTACACACAAGCCACACTTCACAACATACTTATCTTTCGAAGTGTATATTACCAGAGGGGGTCTCCTTGGCCTCCCCTGCAGCGGCTAGTGCGGCCTCAAGTTGGGCTTGGCACTCTTCCAGCTCCCGGGACAGTTGGGTATTCTTTTTTGTAAGATCCTGCATAACAAATGATCCTTAAATCAGTTATTATAACTGTTTCAAGTCTCGGGGGCTACTGGCATATATAACCATCAAAATTTTCTCACCCGTATGTCTTTCACATACTTCTCCGTGGCTCTAGCTAGACCATTTTGAGCGGCACGGAGGTGCGCATCTCCCGAATTGAAGGCATCCAATGCCTCTTGGGAGAAACATGCGTCACGAAGAACTGTCCGGCGACGCCTGTGATTCATGGCACTCTCCACCTCGGAATTGGTGGCAGACAGTCTGTCGGCATCCTCTGTCGGAGGAGCGTCCGACGCACGCTTCGTGTTCGCCTCCGCTTCTGGACCTGGCTTTGGAGCCTGACGGGTGGAGGCTCGATTGGCAACCTCTCTAGATATAGTCCGGTGGGCGCTCTTTTTCCTGAAGAGAGCACAAGCGTTAGTATGCCTTCCGGGAATAAAACCTGGGAATAAGATGGCACGCCATACTGTTGCGCCGGCATCTCAATCCAGACCGCACTTCTTTTCAGCCTGCTGGGCCTTGCTGCCCCTTGTTGGCTAGCCACCGCAGGCTCGGCCTTCCGCCTGAAGGGCTCCCCCTGCAAAACACCATTGATATACGGTGATAAAAAATAAGCACGGATGGATCATTTTCAAAATATTGGGACTTCGGTCTCAGTTATCTGTGAGGCTGGAAGTATTCCAGGGTAATCGGCCGTAATGGCGACCAAGGCATTATCGATGCTCAGTTGGTAAAATACCCCATCGATCAGCTCCACGGATACGTCCGGATGCTCTTGGAAGGCTGGATCGAGGGACCGTTCCGGGTCGTCGGGTTGTGGAGGAGGGCTGTTTATATCCTTCACGGCCCGGCGCAATTCCTGGTCGAAATCACAAGATAAGGTACTTAACTATGGGAATATGGAACGGATGGTCAAAAAGAAGTGTCCGCTTACCCAGCTTGGAGGATTGTACATAGAAAATCCGTCCTGTTGATTGACGCGGAGGAACTCCTCCTCTTCTCCCTTGTACAATGCGGTCAAGGCCTTCGTCAAAGGAGCAACCGAACCCGACCCCTTACGGCCGCAACGGGTGGCATCATCCTCCCCGTTGAAATCCCACATGGGGTGGCCTCTATACTGAAGCGGCTGCACCCCCTGCATAATGCATGTGGCCATGACCCCGATCATGGTCAGTCCGGAATGAGCTAACAACCTTATCCGGCTCATCAGGTAAAGGACGTCCTTGTCATTTTCCCTCTGAGGGCTCCGTGGACGCCAGCTTAGGCGCTTCTTCAAGGGAGCATTATTGAACTCGGGGAGGCCGATCCGAACATGGTCCGGTAGGGGGACATCTTCTATATAAAACCATTCTGAATGCCAGTCTTTCGGACGCCTTCCTTGGGGTTCCGGATAGATATCCGGTCCCGGCGATGCGCCATAGTTCGGCTCCGCCCACTTGATATATCGACCCCTCCTGAGAACGGGGCACAAGGCAGAACCGTTTCTTCCACAGCGCGAAATGAGCCTCGACGCCCAAGAACAGCTCGCAAAGGGCTACGAAGCCCGCAATATGCAATATGGAGGCAGGCGTAAGGTTGTGCAGCTGGAGGCCGTAGAACTCCAGGAGCCCCCGGAGAAACGGATGAATTGGAAATCCGAGCCCTCTTATCAGATAAGGGATAAGGCATACCCGCTCTCCTTTGGAGGGATTGGGGATGCTCTCCGTCTGCTTTCCGCCATTATAGGTGGTGAGTCCGGCTCGAACCGGGACCATGAAGGCTGGGGGAAGAAATCCCTTGGTTTGGAGCGTCACTAGCTTGCTGTGCGGGACAGAACATCTCTCCCAATCTCTAGGCTGGGGGCTAGGAGGACGAGAGGAGGAGCTGCGTCGACTGGCCGTGATTGAATGGATTTCTGTCGGATGCGCTCCGATGAACGCTCGCGAAGGGAAGATGGTGTGATTCGCATTTGAATCTTCGTCTCTTCTATAGGCAGCTCATTTGCGCAGCTAGGGGGGTAAATGTTAAAACACCCTGGCTTTTCACATTCGTTTGACACGTGGAAGAAGGCCATTATTGGGCATGGAAGCCAAGGAGCACAATATTCACGAGAAGCCGGACACTATTCAACAGGTACACAGAATTTGGAGAAGAACCCGCCTTGCAATGCCGAAGACAATCTGCGCGCCGGACGCATCGTCATTGAAGCCTGGTTCGGGGGCTACTGAGGGAGTCCTGGATTAGGGGTGTCCAGATAGCCGGACTATAGCCTTTGCCCGGACTCCTGGACTATGAAGATACAAGATTGAAGACTTCGTCCCGTGTCCGGATGGGACTTTCCTTGGCGTGGAAGGCAAGCTTGGCGATACGGATATGTAGATCTCCTCCCATTGTAACCGACTCTATGTAACCCTAACCCTCTCTAGTGTCAATATAAACCGGAGGGTTTTAGTCCGTAGGACGAACAACAATCATACCATAGGCTAGCTTCTAGGGTTTAGCCTCTCTGATCTTGTGGTAGATCTACTCTTGTACTACCCATATCATCAATATTAATCAAGCAGGAGTAGGGTTTTACCTCCATCGAGAGGGCCCGAACCTGGGTAAAAACATCGTGTCCCTTGTCTCCTATTACCATCCGCCTAGACGCACAGTTCGGGACCCCCTACCCGAGATCCGCCGGTTTTGACACCGACAGTCACTGAAGCTGCAGCAGCGGCAAGCACCGTATTGCGGTTTCCCAGCTTGTCGGTAGGCTCCTCCTGCTCTGCCTCTTACTAAGCGTGCTCGACAGAGGAGAGGCAGCCGGATGTAGTACAAAGCCCCTCCGCAGTAGTAGTAGTATTTAGGGGCTATTTTGTTCAATTCATCTGACTATAGATGTGGTGGAACTATACAACGTACTTAAAATTAGCTAGTATATATAGTTGAACTAGCTATTTCAGTACGTGGTTGGCATCAATTGGGGAAAAGTTTGGTCGGTTTAGCTGTCGAGTTGAACTGTTTGTATAAATTAAGAATGACTGCTTAATCTATGAATGAAATCTATGCTAAATTACAGAATTTTAGTTGCAAAAATTAGATACTGCTAGTGATTTTTAGCTTCGTATTTTGACAAACCACAGTGTTACAAGGTTGACAGATGGAAATGTTACTAGATCAACAAATGTCAATCTTTCCAGTTTGACAAATGGCAACATACCCAAATGTTTTGTAAGTGGTTGCACACGGGTCATCGAAAAGAACCGTTTGCGTTGAAGAGATGCACAAATCCAACTCTCACTTTGCATACGGGTGTTCTATCTAAAACGTTCACGATCAATTGCTGCACAAATCATGCTCGTCACATTTTCCCTTTGCTTCCTGGGGAAGCTGTCGGTTTGCATATGGGTGTTCTAACTAAAACGTTTGCGATGAGTGCTTTATTTTTAAAAACCATTGACATTTTTTTCAAAAGAAAATCGTTTGATAAGTCTGTACATTAAGAGAGAAAAATGCAAGTTCTCACAAACCATATCTTTCATTCAGTTATACTGCGAATTTATATTCATATGATCGAGATACAGTATTAAACCCAAGAAAAAAACTATTTCCGGCGGTGGCAGATGTGGCGTGCCGCGCTGTCGTTGTCATTGTCTTCCTCCGGGACGCCGTTGTTGATGTCTTCAATGCAGCACATAATGTTCTTTACTTGTAAATCAAACATCATGTCATCGCGCGATCGACGGGCAGGGCGCGGGATTACGGCAGCAGGGGTGCGCGCATGGGCTCGGGTGTGGCGGGTGCAGCCAAACGCATGGGGGCCGGTGCCGCGGTGGGTGGAGGAGCATGCACGTGCACGGGCACGGGCACTGGCATTGGCATGTACACAAGTTCACGCGGGTCCGCGGAGACCTCGCTGACACCTGCGGCTTGCAGCTTTACGATAGTGCTCGGCGACCAACCCGTCAATGCTACGGGAATGGTCGCTGGCGCTGGCGCGGGGATGGGAGCTGGAACGGGACCGGGGGCAGCAACCGCCGCGGCCAACTCGTTCTGGACCATGTCCAGGAGGCCCCATTCCTCCTTATTTTCTATGTCCTCCGGCTCGGAGTCGACTTCACCAAACTTGAAGACTCGTGTCAGATGATCCTTCTGCGCCATGGTGTTAGTGGAGGTCTACAGGAGGGAGGGGAATGGGAGGCGAACAGTAAGGCCGCCCGTATGAAGCAGTGGCTCGGGCGCCATTAATGGAGAGGAAGGATGGCGGCCATGGAAGTCAAAGGGCTCACTTCTCAGTGAGCCTGCGCTGCGTATAGCTCGTATGCTTCCCGGTGAGCCTGTGCATTGGAGGACAGCTCCCACGCCTCCCGGTTAGCCTGCGCACTGGACTGCGCTCGCACGCCTCCCATTCAGTCAAGGTCAAGCAGCTGTCCGCACAGCACCTCCTATATCCATTAAAACCAAGACACATGGCATCACGTGAATGGTTAACATAACGCACACGGTTTGAATTATATAAACATTTGAGATATTAAAGTGGCAGCTATCACTAAAAAAATACACTTCCATGATGATATGTGTTTGTCACAGTAGGTTACGTTTTCTTTCATGCATGTACATCCATGACAAATTTATGACAGAATCAAGATAGTCATACCTGTGCTGTCGTAGATGTGTTCCATGACAATACCAAAATTATCATCACAGAAGTGTCCACTTCCATGACGATAGATCGCGCGTCACGGAAGTGCTTTCATCAAGGGTGACCGACACGTGGCATCCACCGTAACGGAACGCCGTTAAGCTATCGGGTACGGTTTTGGATCCAATAACCCATTAACAGCCCCGACCAATGGGGATTTTCCATGTGTAAAATCATTATTGGCTGGAGGAAACACGTGTCGGCTTACCGTTGGGACAAATGTCACCCACTCATTGGACCCAAAGCGCCTATGATACGTCGACACGTGGCATGGCCCAATAGAGGCCCATTCGTGTGAAAAGGCCAGCCCGTTTGACTTCGTGAAAAGGTGGCGGGCCGGCCCACGACAAGCCTGTTAACGGCATGTTCGAATATAGCCCATTTGCAGCCCCTATCACAGGGCCCATTTACGGCCTATCCGAATTAGGCCCAGTAGAGTCATCTGGGCCGTCCAATATAATTCTAGCCCATTTTAAATTCCGGCCCATGTATGGCCCATGACGTATTTTGGCCCATATGAGGCCCTTAGTAACCCTCGCCCCCTTAATGGCCCGTGGTAAAACTGGCCCGTAATGAACAGTGTATCACTTTATACCCATTAATCGCCCATTATTCCGTTGGGCCGTTTCTAGCCCATGATATCTTTCGGCCTTCTTAGGGCCCATTTATTCTTGGGCTCATTTCCAGCATTCGGTTACTTACGGCCCGTTACTGTCATTTTCTGCTTGTGGGCCAAATTCAGCCCGTGGTTACAGTCGGCCCGTTTGTGGCCCGTTAATACGTTGGGCCGTTTTCATGTCGAAAAAAACCCGTTGGGATGTTCTCATAGAGCTATCAAATACAGACGATAAACGGCCCGTTATTGTCCATGAATAGTATGGCCCATGATTTGCGAAATGACGATACGCCCCGTAGAAGGCCCAAGGATCCTACAGCCCGTAAAAGGCCCATGGATCGTACGACCCGTGGAAGGCCCATGGATCCTACGGCCCGTATAGAAGGCAAATGGATCCTATGGCCCGTAGAAGTCCCATAGATCATACGGCCCGTAGGAGGCCCATGGTTACAACAGTCCATGTGTTGCCATGATTATTTTGGCCTAGTTTCCAAAAATAGGTTATTGTGGCCACTAGAAAAACACAGAAAAAGAACTACAGTGACTGCAAGCAAATAACTAAACAAGACAATAAGGAAATAACAATCATGATAACTAAACAAGAGTTGATCTAACACGATGTCACACCCTGATTTTCATGCCACTACACTTAAGCTAACAATCATGATAAAATGTGGTTTGCCAAAAACTTTTGAGTGTTTTGGACCTTGCCTTGATTGGTTTTGTCTATTGTTTGCAAGTGCTCTAAAAATAAAATAAATCCTCCAACTCTTATACTCCTTCTCCTTGATCCAAAAACCTTTCCCAATGATCATGCCATGTGTATAGGACATAAAAATAATTTCTTACAAAAATAATTTGGCCTAATAGAATTTTCAAAAATTAGTTTTTCAAAAACCCCTGAATTGTGGTTTGCACTGCAAGTACTTAATTAAGGGCAATAAAAATCTTTCCAAAAATATATTTGACTCCTATTAGATATAGGGTACCCAGAAACCACAAAAATATAATTTTAAAAATTATTTTCCTATTTTATTTAAAAGCTTTTTCTTAAGGCCAGAAATGGTCTTTAATAGGGAAAATATTTTATTGTTTCAAAAATATTTGGTAAAACCTAGGGAAACTCGATGGACATATATTGTCCATATATAAGAGTTTCAACACATGGTCATGTTCAAAATATTGGTTAAAACCCTCAAAAACCCTTTCTGGATATTTCAAGCTTTTGAAATATTTACAAAGGAAATATTATCCAAAAATTCCAAGAAAATTCTAGCATGTCACATATGACATGTTTGATGATCTTGACAAGTATCATGTCATGGAGAATAGTGTAACCCCATAAATCCTCTCAAAACCATTTCTGTCCATTTTGAAGTTTGAGCAACTTTACATTGCCAAACATGTCCAAATGTTCTCAAACCTTGTGAACATGCTCAAATGGTCTAATCATTCATCTAGATCAAATGGCACAAGTTGGAGAAAATGTTATATTGATCAAAGTGCCCCAAAACCCTCTCTGACCAGAATCAAATTTGAACAACTTTGTACTACCAACTTTCTCTCCTTGACCCCAACTTTTGTGAGCATGTTCACATGGCCAAATGAGGCCACTACACGAAGTGGTGCATCAAGGAGAAGTGATTTTCTCAACTAGATCTTCACAAGTCCAACTCACATTTTTTAGAGCACTTTTATTCTTGCCTTGCCGTGTTGCTTATTATGGTTGTTTTCGACGATAGTTGACGAAGTAGACGAAATGCTCGGAGTTGGACCAGAGATATTTGAGGACCTCGAAGACTTTGTTAAAACAGGCAAGCAGCCCTTTGACCATGTCTAAGAAACCCTTTTTATGCATGTCATATGGCACTTTTATTGCTTGCATCGAAGTCATGGTAAAATGGTGACCACTTGAGGTGGTTTGCCTCCGTTGCTTTTCTCGTTGACACTTGCATGATGCATGACCCTACCTTTCTATGAGGGTTATGCCGGTGGGAGTAGATAGGATGCTAAAGTAGGGCTACGCAAAAAGGGACGAGAATATGCATGGTGATGGAGACAAAGTATTTTCAAAAGACTTTTCGAAAACCCCATCGGGTGCCACTTATGCCCGGGGGAGATGATGAGTTGGGTAACCACTTGATGACGAAGTGGTGTACCGAGGCAAGTGTGTGTGTTATTTACAAAATGGATTGGTTTAAGTTGCGACCGTTATTCCAACCTTACATGCGCACCCACTCTACCCTTATATGGGAAAGGGCATTATTGATTACCTAGGCCGATCCTAGCTTGGAGCCCGCATTACTAGTGATGGGGGAGAGTTGGTGCTCTCTCTCGGGACGGGTCGTGCCAGGTAGGGCAGCCATGACTGTTTTCACAGGGCACCGGATACACCGTTGTGTCCCCTCTCGGATGTTACGATCTCGAGTGAGTCTCGTATGATGTACATCGTGAGGATATGGAACAATGAGTGGACTCCTTGTTAGTGTCGTTTAGGGAAAGATAGTGATCGGGTGCTTTCCCCAGGTACTTGAGGTATCGCGGGTCGTGGATGACACGGAAGTTCCCCGGATCTTGTGGGTAAAGTGTGCAACCTCTGTATAGTGTAAAACTATTCGAATAGCCGTGTCCACGGTCAAGGACAGTTGGGTAACCGCTCTTGGGCTACGTCCACATGTTTACAAACCAGTGTGTGTGTTTGGATAAGTGGGAAGATCTACTTGGGTCAAGTCAAAGGACTTGACATGATTGAGTTGGGTTGGTGCCTACTCTATTTATGGCAATATCTGTAACCTGTCCTCATGGTTACTTGAATTCTCCTGATGCATGTCTTTCAAGGTGTTGAACATGTCATTGCACTCAAAAATAGCTTTCTGCAAAAATTTACCTATATCATGCATTGTTGTATCTTGAACCAAAACATGGGTTGCTTGTGAGTACATTCAAAGTACTCATTGGCTTGCCACTGGTTATTTTATTGGCTAGGCATGAAAGAACAGGATATAATGAAGAGTACCTTGGTGACGAACATGCGAGCTAGGATGCTTCCCAGTCAGAATGTCTGTGGGGTTAAGATAGATGGCATGGGTCCAAGTCGTTATTGAAGATTTCCGCTGCGATGATACACTCAAGACTTGAGCATAATGGTCCTACTTGTGTAAAACGGTATCTATGGATGTAAGACTCTTGTTATTCAGCTTCCGTGTATTCAGTGAGCATTGATCTCTGGGATCATTGTACACGTGCATTCGGTGATCTCGACTTATGAGTCGGGGCCCCCACAGAGCTGGTATCAGAGCCATCCTGACTTTAGGATTCCTTAGGTAGCATGGTCGTTAGTTAGGTTAAAACTGTTTTCAAACTATTACCAACTGTGAAAAACTATCTACACTTCTCTTCCCCTCCGAGTTTTTCAAAAACTAAGATATATTTTCCTTATCGATCTCTTCCCCTTCAAAACTATTGCAAATGGTCGCTAGAACCCTTATGCCCCTGACCACTGGATTTCTTGTAATCCTCGTGGATAATCTAGGAGGAAGTTGTCTTGCCAGACATTCACCCACATCTCCTAAACACAAGATTGGCGACACCACAACAAGACGACACCAACAGAAGATACATCCTCGAGGAATGAGGACATGAAGACGCAGGAGATGGTGACACCCTTGACACTGCCCCAAGATGATGCAACCTTAGCCTACGACGATCAGGGGATAGGATATGCAAGATCATGATATACATCGCAAATAGGGTAACCCCGTCACTACCGTTGTTGTATCGGCAACCACCGGTGGATGAGAACCTAGCCATTTGGTCCGCCTCACTATGGTGAACAGGAAAACGGTTCTCTTCATCCCCCGCTCTCAGTGACGATATTGTCAACAATGTGTCCGACAGATTGGGCCTCTATTATGCCTTGTTAATGTCATTGCATAAAGGAGTGCCACCTGGAACCGCCAACACCTTAAAAAGGCAAAAGTGATCGTCATGATTAAGAAGACAAGAGAAGATCAAGTCAATGCCAGCCACGAGGAGCCACCTTCACCCCATCACCTCATCAGGAGAGAAGTTGTTGAAGATTCTTCAGGCTCAACCCAGATCGTTTCATCAAACAAGAGACATAGAAACACTTGAGGAAAACTCAGAAGACTGCATGAGGCACAAGGCACGACTACTGAGTCCGAGAACCCCTAGGGTAGGATTAGTCGTGTACCCCCTATGCGCAGTCAGGTCTGTATAATGGTTCGAATAGAACCATGATTGTGTGTTGCTTGTTTTTATTTGTTTGTGTTTTGATATCAGTCGCCCTTTTTGCCCTAGGCAACAAGTACGCAACTATATCACCTTCCTTACCTTGTTTCTTTTGTTTGGCCCTTTCGGCACTTGTTTGTTTGCACTTGCACTATAGAACCCCCTTTAGGCATCCCCCTCCTTTATGATAATTTTCCCTCTCATCTCTCTCACCAACTGAAGACCAGCAAGACAAGCTGCACCAAGGATTCTACTTCGACAATCAACTAGCACTGAAGAACTTTTCTACAGCCTCCTCGACCAAGTAAAACCCCGTAAAATTATGCGTAACCCTCAAAATTAGAAACCCATTCCTAGACCCTTCGAGAATTCACAAGATACCCCAGCTCGAATCCTTAACTATGTGCTTAACCCACAGAATTGCAAGAGGACCAGTTAATCCCCCGTAACCTTGCTTATCACTGGGTTCATTATGGAACTAGTGGACATAGTGATAGAGCACATTATCATCCTAATATAGCACAAGAACTAACGACGCCATAGGGAAGACCAATTTGAGGATATAGGAATAGAGGACAAATGACTTGATGAGTTTATATCAATGACTTTGAGGAATCATCCGAGACTATTTGGTGGATTATGAGGCTTTCATGTTGGTAGATGAACTTGGTGGGATCATGATTATAGAGTAGCATAGCTTTCATTACCGCTGAGTAAATTGGATTTATAGGACAATTATGTTCGCAAGCTGAAACTCCTGGAAGTTCAAGGATTTGAATTGATGAGATGATATTGATAGGAGACAGTTGATATTACGTAAATAACTTGAGGGAAACATGTAGGATTCCTTGTTGGACAAGAGATTTGTATTTAAATAGGTGATCCTAGTTGCGTATAGATGCTGAGTAAGCCTGCAGGATTCAGAGTAAATCGGATTTAGACTGATGATCTCGATCATGATACTATGTTTCTCGGTGGACAATAAACTAGGAGATTGGATTAATTGTCGGAATTGATTTAGAGTTATATATAAGCTTGACCTTGGAGTTTACTTGACCATGATTATGGAAATTGGTGGAATGACTATAGTAAGGTAGCCCTTTCAAGTGTTTGGGGGATTATAGGAACCTTAGGAGATCATGTGGAACACCATTGGATTTGTAGAATTAAATGGATTATGTAGTGATTGATGGAAGTTAATGGGCTGTTGGAGTTGATTCATAGGAAGGAAACAAGATCTTGGAGTGGCTTGCGACGTGTTTCCTTAGGATAGAGGTGCTTTATCTTAGACCTTGGAAGAATAGGATGAGCACTTGGATTGTCACGTTCGAGCTTAGTAGCTTATATATTCTACCCATGGATTTTTAGGAGTAGACATACATATGAGTTTGGGAATTGTAGACATATATGATTTTGTAGACCTCCTCTCGAGAGCAATGAGAATATGAATAACATGAGTGATGATTGAAGTTGACCTATACGAGACGATTCTTTTGGTAATATGATGTGAAGACTAGGTAGAACAATTGGCATCTCAGAAACTGTGCTTGAGGATGAGATGATAAGTGTTCACCCGCACACTAGAACCCTTGAAACTCTTAAGCCCCACCAAACCACAACATGGTCCGATCATGACCGTGGGTCTTGACTCTAGATCAAGAACACCTTGGACCATTCTCAATCGTGACCACCACCAATACCCCCATCCTACTTTATGTACCTCATGAACAAAGTCTTCATGGAGTACTTGGACAAGTTGGTTGTCATCTTTATTTTGGTAACACACTTGTCTACCCGAAGACGGAAGAAGAATAACTGAGCTAGTCAAGGAACATTTGAAGACCGCCATGTCAAGGAGGAAGAACTACAACAACCACCATCTTCAATAAGTAAACCTCCGCACCAAAGACCAGGCATATCTGCAAGCCACTTCTCTCAAAGGAACCAAGCATTTCCGTGTCAAAGGGAGGCTCACACCAAGATTTATCGGCCCCCTTCAAGATCACTCCAAGATTTAACAACCCCCTCTGAGATCACTACAAGACGAAAAGAAGACAGTTACCAGCTGGAGTTGCCACCTATGTTACCTGATGTGCACAACGCTTTCCATGCATCACAACCCGGGAAGTGTTTCCAACTTCCTAACTGCCCGATCTCTACGAGGGCATTGACCACCGAGCCATCGACCCCTAGCCCAATCTAACCTACTGTGAGCTACCCATTAGCAACCTGGATCCAGAAGAGTGTCACACATGAAGCCACACCATCAAGTACTTCAAGTTCAATGGAGCACTACACGGAAGCAGGAGCAACATGAGGACTTGAAGACTACCCCAGATCCAAGTTTCTGTATCCCTTTCCGCGCCTAGTTTGGGAATCTCGGGGACGAGATTCTTGTAAGGGGGGTAGGTCTGTCACACCCTGATTTTCATGCCACTACACTTAAGCTAACAATCATGATAAAATGTGGTTTGACAAAAACTTTTGAGTGTTTTGGACCTTGCCTTGATTGGTTTTGTCTGTTGTTTGCAAGTGCTCTAAAAATAAAATAAATCCTCCAACTCTTATACTCCTTCTCCTTGATCCAAAAATCTTTCCCAATGATCATGCCATGTGTATAGGACACAAAAATAATTCCTTACAAAAATAATTTGGCCAAATAGAATTTTCAAAAATTAGTTTTTCAAAAACCCCTGAATTGAGGTTTGCACTGCAAGTATTTAATTAAGGGCAGTAAAAATATTTCCAAAAATATATTTGACTCCTATTAGATATAGGATACCCAGAAACTACAAAAATATAATTTTAAAAGTTATTTTCCTATTTTATTTAAAAGATTTTTCTTAAGGCCAGAAATGGTCTTTAATAGGGAAAAAATATTTTATTGTTTCAAAAATACTTGGTAAAACCTAGGGAAACACAGTGGACATATATTGTCCATATATAAGAGTTTCAACACATGGTCATGTTCAAAATATTGGTTAAAACCCTCAAAAACCCTTTCTGGATATTTCAAGCTTTTGGAATATTTACAAAGGAAATACTATCCAAAAATTCCAAGAAAATTCTAGCATGTCACATATGACATGTTTGATGATCTTGACAAGTATCATGTCATGGAGAATAGTATAACCCCATGAAATCCTCTCAAAACCATTTCTGTCCATTTTGAAGTTTGAGAAATTTACATTGCCAAACATGTCCAAATGTTCTCAAACCTTGTGAACATGCTCAAATGGTCTAATCATTCATCTAAACCAAATGGCACAAGTCGGAGAAAATGTTATATTGAACAACTTTGTACTACCAACTTTCTCTCCTTGACCCCAACTTCTGTGAGCATGTTCACATGGCCAAATGAGGCCACTACACGAAGTGGTGCATGAAGGAGAAGTGATTTTCTCAACTAGATCTTCACAAGTCCAACTCACATTTTTTAGAGCACTTTTATTCTTGCCTTGTCGTGTTGCTTATTATGGTTGTTTTTGACGATCGTTGACGAAGTAGACGAAATGCTCGGAGTTGGACCAGAGATATTTGAAGACCTCGAAGACTTTGTTAAAACAGGCAAGCAGCCCTTTGACCATGTCTAGGAAACCCTTTTTATGCATGTCATATGACACTTTTATTTCTTGCATCGAAGTCATGATAAAATGGTGACCACTTGAGGTGGGTTGCCTCTGTTGCTTTTCTCGTTGACACTTACATGATGCATGACCCTACCTTTCTATGAGGGTTATGCCGGTGGGAGTAGATAGGATGCTAAAGTAGGGCTACGCAAAAAGGGACGGGAATATGCATGGTGATGGAGACAAAGTATTTTCAAAAGACTTTTCGAAAACCCCATCGGGTGCCACTTACGCCCGGGGGAGATGATGAGTTGGGTAACCACTTGATGACGAAGTGGTGTACCGACGCAAGTGTGTGTGTTGTTTCCAAAACGGATTGGTTTAAGTTGGGACCGTTATTCCAACCTTACATGCGCAACCACTGTACCCTGATATGGGAAAGGGCATTATTGATTACCTAGGCCGATACTAGCTTGGAGCCCGCAGTACTAGTGACGGGGGAGAGTTGGTGCTCTCTCTCGGGACGGGGTCGTGCCAGGTAGGGCGGCCATGACTGTTTTCACAGGGCACCGGATACACCGTTGTGTCCCCTCTCGGATGTTACGATCTCGAGTGAGTCTCATATGATGTACATTGTGAGGATACGGAACAAGGAGTGGACTCCTTGTTAGTGTCGTCTAGGGTAAGATAGTGATCGGGTGCTTACCCCGGGTACTTGAGGTATTGCGGGTCGTGGATGACATGGAAGTTCCCCGGATCTTGTGGGTAAAGTGTGCAACCTCTGAAAAGTGTAAAACTATTCGAATAGCCATGTCCATGGTCAAGGACAGTTGGGTAACCGCTCTTGGGCTACGTCCACATCTTTACAAACCAGTGTGTGTGTTTGGATAAGTGAGAAGATCTACTTGGGTCAAGTCAAAGGACTTGACATGATTGAGTTGGGTTGGTGCCCACTCTATTTCTGTTGATATCTGTAAGTTGTCCTCATGGTTACTTGAATTCTCCTGATGCATGTCTTACAAGTTGTTGAACATGTCATCGCACTCAAAACTATCTTTCTGCCAAAATTTACCTATATCATGCATTGTTGTATCTTGAACCAAAACACGGGTTTCTTGCGAGTACATTCAAAGTACTCATTGGCTTGCCACTGGTTATTTTATTGGCCAGGCATGAAAGAACAAGATATAATGAAGAGTACCTTGGTGACGAACATGCGAGCTAGGATGCTTCCTAGTCAGAATGTCTGTAGGGTTAAGGCAGATGGCATGGGTCCAAGTCGTTATTGAAGATTTCCGCTACGATGATACATTCAAGACTTGACCATAATGGTCCTACTTGTGTAAAACGGTATGTATGGATGTAAGACTCTTGTTATTCAGCTTCTGTGTATTCAGTGAGCATTGATCTCTGGGATCATTGTACACGTGCATTCGGTGATCTCGACTTATGAGTCGGGGCCCCCACAGAGCTCGTATCAGAGCCATCCTGACTGTAGGAAGCCTTAACTAGCATGGTCGTTAGTTAGGTTAAAACTGTTTTCAAACTATTACCAACTGTGAAAAACTATCTACACTTCTCTTCCCCTCTGAGTTTTTCAAAAACTAAGATAAGTTTTCGTTATCGATCTCTTCCCCTTCAAAACTATTGCAAATTGTCGCTAGAACCCTTATGCCCCTGACCACTGGATTCCTTGTAATCCTCGTGGATAATCTAGGAGGAAGATGTCTTGCGAGACATTCACCCACATCTCCTAAGCACAAGATTGGTGACACCACAACAAGACGAAACCAACAAAAGATACATCCTCGAGGAATGAGGGCATGAAGACTCAGGAGATGGTGACACCCTTGACACTGCCCCAAGATGATGCAACATTAGCCTACGACGATCAGGGCATAGGATATGCAAGATCATGAGATACATCGCTAATAGGGTAACCCTATCACTACCGTTGTTGTATCGGCAACCACCGGTGGATGAGAACCTAGCCATTTGGTCCGCCTCACTATGGTGAGCAGGAAAACGGTTCTCTTCATCCCCCGCTCTCGGTGACGATATTGTCAACAATGTGTCCGACAGGTTGGGCCTCTATTATGCCTTGTTAATGTCATTGCATAAAGGAGTGCCACCTGGAACCGCCAACACCTTAAAAAGGCAAAAGTGATCGTGATGATTAAGAAGACAAGAGAAGATCAAGTCAATGCTAGCCACGCGTAGCCACCTTCACCACATCACCTCATCAGGAGAGAAGTTGTTAAAGATTCTTCAGGCTCAGCCCAGATCGTTTCATCAAACAAGAGACATAGCCACACCTGAGGAAAACTCAGAAGACTGCATGAGGCACAAGGCACGACTACTGAGTCCGAGAACCCCTAGGGTAGGATGAGTCGTGTACCCCCTATGCGCAGTCAGTTCCGTATAATCGTTCGAATAGAACCATGATTGTGTGTTGCTTGTTTTTATTTGTTTGTGTTTTGATATCAGTCGCCCTTTTTGCCCTAGGCAACAAGTACGCAACTATATCACCTTCCTTACCTTGTTTCTTTTGTTTGGCCCTTTCGGCACTTGTTTGTTTGCACTTGCACTATAGAACCCCCTTTAGGCATCCCCCTCCTTTATGATAATTTTCCCTCTCATCTCTCTCACCAACTGAAGACCAACAAGACAAGCTACACCAAGGATTCTACTTCGACAACCAACTAGCACTGAAGAACTTTTCTACAGCCTCCTCGACCAAGTAAAACCCCGTAAAATTATGCGTAACCCTGAAAAATTAGAAACCCATTCCTAGACCCTTCGAGAATTCACAAGATACCTCAGCTCGAATCCTTAACTATGTGCTTAACCCACAGAATTGCAAGAGGACCAGTTAAGCCCCCGTAACCTTGCTTATCACTGGGTTCATTATGGAACTAGTGGACATAGTGAACGAGCACATTATCATAATAATATAGCACAAGAACTAACGATGCCATAGGGAAGACCAATTTGAGGATATAGGAATTGAGGACAAATGACTTGATGAGTTTATATCAATGACTTTGAGGAATCATCCGAGACTATTTGGTGGATTATGAGGCTTTCATGTTGGTAGATGAACTTGGTGGGATCATGATTATAGAGTAGCATAGCTTTCATTACCGCTGAGTAAATTGGATTTATAGGACAATTATGTTCGCAAGCTGAAACTCCAGGAAGTGCAAGGATTTGACTTGGTCAGATGATATTGATAGGAGACAGTTGATATTACGTAAATAACTTGAGGGAAACATGTAGGATTCCTCGTTGGACAAGAGATTTGGATTTAAATAGGTGATCCTAGTTGAGTATAGATGTTGAGTAAGCCTGCAGGATTCGGAGTAAATTGGATTTAGACTGATGATCTCGATCATGATACTATGTTTCTCGGTGGACAATAAACTAGGAGATTGGATTAATTGTCGGAATTGCTTTAGAGTTATATATAAGCTTGACCTTGGAGTTTACTTGACCATGATTATGGAAATTGGTGGAATGACTATAGTAAGGTAGCCCTTTCAAGTGTTTGGGGGATTATAGGAATCTTAGGAGATCATGTGGAACACCATTGGATTTGTAGAATTAAATGGATTATGTAGTGATTGATGGAAGTTAATGGGCTGTTGGAGTTGATTCATAGGAAAGAAACCAGATCTTGGAGTGGCTTACGACGTGTTTCCTTAGGATAGAGGTGCTTTATCTTAGACCTTGGAAGAATAGGCTGAGCATTGGATTGTCACGTTCAAGCTTAGTAGCTTATATATTCTACCCATGGATTTTTAGGGGTAGACATACATATGAGTTTGGGAATTGTAGACATATATGATTTTGTAGACCTCCTCTCGAGAGCCATGAGCATATGAATAACATGAGTGATGATTGGAGTTGACCTCTATGAGATGATTCTTTTGATAATATGATGTGAAGACTAGGTAGAACAATTGGCATCTCAGAAACTGTGCTTAAGGATGAGATGATAAGCGTTCACCCGCACACTAGAACCCTTGAAACTCTTAAGCCCCACCAAACCACAACATGGTCCGATCATGACCGTGGGTCTTGACTCTAGATCAAGAAAACCTTGGACCATACTCAATCGTGACCACCACCAATACCCCCATCCTAATTTATGTACCTCATGAACAAAGTCTTCATGGAGTACTTGGACAAGTTGGTTGTCATCTTTATTTTGGTAACACACTTGTCTACCCGAAGACGGAAGAAGAATAACTGAGCTAGTCAAGGAACATTTGAAGACCGCCATGTCAAGGAGGAAGAACTACACCAACCACCATCGTCAAGAAGTAAACCTCCGCATCGAAGACCAGGCATATCTGCAAGCCATTTCTCTCAAAGGAACCAAGCATTTCTGTGTCAAAGGGAGGCTCACACCAAGATTTATCGGCCCCCTTCGAGATCACTCCAAGATTTAACAACCCCCTCTGAGATCACTACAAGACGAAGAGAAGACAGTTACCAGCTGGAGTTGCCACGTGAGTTACCTGATGTGCACAATGCTTTCCATGCATCACAACCCCGAAAGTGTTTCCAACTTCCTAACTGCCCGATCTCTACGAGGGCATTGACCACCGAGCCATCGACCCCTAGCCCAATCTAACCTATTGCGAGCTACCCATTAGCAACCTGGATCAAGAAGAGCGTCACACACGAAGCCACACCATCAAGTACTTCAAGTTCAATGGAGCACTACACGGAAGCAGATGCAACATGAGGACTTGAAGACTACCCCAGATCCAAGTTTCTGTATCCCTTTCGGCGCCTAGTTTGGGAATCTCGGGGATGAGATTCTTGTAAGGGGGGTAGGTCTGTCACACCCTGATTTTCATGCCACTACACTTAAGCTAACAATCATGATAAAATGTGGTTTGACAAAAACTTTTGAGTGTTTTGGACCTTGCCTTGATTGGTTTTGTCTGTTGTTTGCAAGTGCTCTAAAAATAAAATAAATCCTCCAACTCTTATACTCCTTCTCCTTGATCCAAAAATCTTTCCCAATGATCATGCCATGTGTATAGGACATAAAAATAATTTCTTACAAAAATAATTTGGCCAAATAGAATTTTCAAAAATTCATTTTTCAAAAACCCCTGAATTGAGGTTTGCACTGCAAGTACTTAATTAAGGGCAGTGAAAATCTTTCCAAAAATATATTTGACTCCTATTAGATATAGGATACCCAGAAACCACAAAAATATAATTTTAAAAGTTATTTTCCTATTTTATTTAAAAGCTTTTTCTTAAGGCCAGAAATGGTCTTTAATAGGGAAAAATTATTTTATTGTTTCAAAAATATTTGGTAAAACCTAGGGAAACTCAGTGGACATATATTGTCCATATATAAGAGTTTCAACACATTGTCATGTTCAAAATATTGGTTAAAACCCACAAAAACCCTTTCTGGATATTTCAAGCTTTTGAAATATATACAAAGGAAATATTATCCAAAAATTCCAAGCAAATTCTAGCATGTCACATATGACATGTTTGATGATCTTGACAAGTGTCATGTAGTGGAGCTTCATGCAGGTGGCGAGCTGTGGAGGCGGGAAACCGGGCCGTCGCTGGTTGGGGCAGCGGGTCGGTCCTGATTCCTTGCGCCCCCGATGGCTGGATTGGCTGAGCGGAGCGGCTGGGTCTCGACCCGCCCCTTTATAAAGAGGGGGGAAGGGGGAATGGAACCTCGCACTCTTCTATTATCTATCTCCTCTTGCTTCCGCTTCTTCCTTTCACTCGCCATGGAGAAAGGGAATCCTGGTCCTTCGTAGCTGGCGGCGAGGGTCGCCGCTCGACAGCGCGTCCCTCCCCCTCCTGAGCCCGCGGTGGTGGAACCGGTCGTGAGGGGAAGGCGGAGGGGGCGAGGCCGGGGCAGAGGTCGTAGTGTATAACCCCATGAAATCCTCTCAAAACCATTTCTGTCCATTTTGAAGTTTGAGCAACTTTACATTGCCAAACATGTCCAAATGTTCTCAAACCTTGTGAACATGCTCAAATGGTCTAATCATTCATCTAGACCAAATGGCACAAGTTGGAGAAAATGTTATATTGATCAAAGTGCCCCAAAACCCTCTCTGACCAGAATCAAATTTGAACAACTTTGTACTACCAACTTTCTCTCCTTGACCCCAATTTTGTGAGCATGTTCACATGGACAAATGAGGCCACTACACGAAGTGGTGCATCAAGGATAAGTGATTTTCTCAACTATATCTACACAAGTCCAACTCACATTTTTAGAGCACTTTTATTCTTGCCTTGCCGTTTTGCTTATTATGGTTGTTTTCGACGATAGTTGACAAAGTAGACGAAATGCTCGGAGTTGGACCAGAGATATTTGAAGACCTCGAAGACTTTGTTAAAACAGGCAAGCAGCCCTTTGCCGATGTCTAAGAAACCCTTTTTATGCATGTCATATGGCACTTTTATTGCTTGCATCGAAGTCATGATAAAATGGTGACCACTTGAGGTGGTTTGCCTCCGTTGCTTTTCTCGTTGACACTTGCATGATGCATGACCCTACCTTTCTATGAGGGTTATGCCAGTGGGAGTAGATAGGATGCTAATGTAGGGCTACGCAAAAAGGGCGGGAATATGCATGGTGATGGAGACAAAGTATATTCAAAAGAATTTTCGAAAACCCCATCGGGTGCCACTTATGCCCGGGGGAGATGATGAGTTGGGTAACAACTTGATGAAGAAGTGGTGTACCGAGGCAAGTGTGTGTGTTGTTTCCAAAATGGATTGGTTTAAGTTGCGACCGTTATTCCAACCTTACATGCGCAACCACTCTACCCTTATATGGGAAAGGGCATTATTGATTACCTAGGCCGATACTAGCTTGGAGCCCGCATTACTAGTGACGGGGGAGAGATGGTGCTCTATCTCGGGACGGGGTCGTTCCAGGTAGGGCGGCCATGACTGTTTTCACAGGGCACCGGATACACCGTTGTGTCCCCTCTCGGATGTTATGATCTCGAGTGAGTCTTGTATGATGTACATCATGAGGATACGGAACAACGAGTGGACTCCTTGTTAGTGTCGTCTAGGGAAAGATAGTGATCGGGTGCTTACCCCGGGTACTTGAGGTATCGCGGGTCGTAGATGACACGGAAGTTCCCCGGATCTTGTGGGTCAAGTGTGCAACCTCTGCAGAGTGTAAAACTATTCGAATAGCCGTGTCCACGGTCAAGGATAGTTGGGTAACCGCTCTTGGGCTACGTCCACATGTTTACAAACCAGTGTGTGTGTTTGGTTAAGTGGGAAGATCTACTTGGGTCAAGTCAAAGGACTTGACATGATTGAGTTGGGTTGGTGCCCACTCTATTTATGTTGATATATGTAACTTGTCCTCATGGTTACTTGAATTCTCCTGATGCATGTCTTACAATTTGTTGAACATGTCATTGCACTGAAAACTAGCTTTCTGCAAAAATTTACCTATATCATGCATTGTAGTATCTTGAACCAAAACATGGGTTGCTTGCGAGTACATTCAAAGTACTCATTGGCTTGCCACTGGTTATTTTATTGGCCAGGCATGAAAGAACAGGATATAATGAAGAGTACCTTGGTGAAGAACATGCGAGCTAGGACGCTTCTCAGTCAGAATGCCTGTAGGGTTAAGGCAGATGGCATGGGTCCAAGTCGTTATTGAAGATTTCCGCTGCGATGATACACTCAAGACTTGACCATAATGGTCCTACTTGTGTAAAATGGTATGTATGGATGTAAGACTCTTGTTATTCAGCTTCTGTGTGTTCAGTGAGCGTTGATCTCTGGGATCACCGTACACATGCATTCGGTGATCTCGACTTATGAGTCGGGGCCCCCACACACGAGATCGTAGAGGCTAAACCCTAGAAGCTAGACTATGGTATGATTGTTGTTGTCCTACGGACTAAACCCTCCGGTTTATATAGACATCGGAGGGGGCTAGGGTTACACAGAGTCGGTTACAAGGGAGGAGATCTACATATCCGTATCACCAAGCTTGCCTTCCACGCCAAGGAGAGTCCCATCCGGACAAGGGACGAAGTCTTCAATCTTCTATCTTCATAGTCCAACAGTCCGGCCAAAGGATATAGTCTGGCTGTCCGGATACCCCCTAATCCAGGACTCCCTCAGTAGCCCCTGAACCAGGCTTCAATGACGATGAGTCCGGCGCACAGATTGTCTTCGGCATTGCAAGGCGGGTTCCTCCTCTGAATACTCCATAGAAGATCTTGAACACAAGGATAGTGTTCGGCTCTGCAAAACAAGTTCCACATACGACCATAGAGAGAATAATATTTCCACCAATCTAATCTACTGACACACTTGATATCATGACATCATACCACGGGCCGACCACTATTCGAACCATTTTTCTCAACCAGCCTTGGCGCATATCGCAAGGCGGTTTCCTTGGCACGTCTTGTCGAAGCAGAGATCGTGTCCCCTTATCACGGGATTCTCATCAATACGGGCGTGGGTAACCCAACCACGCCGTCAATTACGGTGCTTGGGGAATAAGCGGGTTTACCAGGCTAGTGGGGGCGTATAGTTTCGTCCGCCTTTATAAAGGGACTAGGTAATTGCCCGTGCGTTGCAACGGGATAAATATTTTATATTTAATCATTGTGATTTATTTAGCATGGTTTTCGCATTGTGCTACAAACTGCAGTAAAAGATGCGAGCTCATAATTTGTCAAATGAGTACACAACAACTATCATTTTCCTTTTTTTTTCTAGCTATGACACAAAGCAGCGTCCAATCTTTCAATTCCTATTTCAACTATCTTGGCAATATAGCTATATTTCTAGTGGTTATAATACCAACAGTGCACTAAAGTGCACCATAGAGTCATGCCACACCAGATGCATCAATTCACAAGCAACTGATTTGAAGATGTGAAAGTAAAAAAGGAAAATCTAGTATACCTTTGGCACCCGCAAAAGAATCAGTAGAACTTTGGATGAAGAAAGTACATCGGAAGGTCTTGTTAGTTGCAACTCTAGCACAAGAGTACTCCTGCAAACCAAAATATTTTGGCAGTGTATACTTATCTATAATAGATCAAGGGCAAGCAAAAGCAATCGTTCCCAGATGCCCTGAATCTTCCCTGGCAAAGACCTTGCATTACAAGTTGTTACAACATAGAATCACCATGTATGCTGCCGCCTACACGACCCTGCAGCAGCAAATAATGCACACCGGCTCAATATAGGGAGTTGCAGAGATTAAGCGAGCTGCCGCTCCTCACAAGTTGCCGCTGTACTGACATCCAGTAATAATTATGTTCTTTTTAAGTAGAAGGGATGAAATTAATAAGATTTTTCACTTTTGTATATTGGCACCTTGAATTCCAGTAGTGCTTGCACTTATTTTTGGCCGGGCTGAACTATCATGTTCACAACGGAACACAACGCCAATACCTTTACATAAAAATCTACAGAGGAATATGAGCTGCCAACCAGCATTCATGTACACTTTGATCTGAGAACCTGCTGTAGGCAAGTGAAAACTGTTTCTGAATTTCAGAAAGGAAATGGAAAAGAGGGTATGTGTTATATACCTTCTGAATTTCAGAGTTTCTCTTCATCGAAAACCTTTCCAAGCGAACAACTATGAATTAAGAAACTGTATTTATAATGCACAAACATTCTCTTTGTAAAATCCATGCATTAACCATCGGGGAGCTCTTCCATATATATCCTTGCAAAAATAGTGTGGCAGCCTTATGTTAGCGACAACTGAAGAGCACACGGATATTTAACATAGCATCCCAGTAGCAAGGATAAATATTAAGAAACAATATGCACTATAACACAACTAATTAATCGGAGCAATTCACTTCCTGTAACTGGAGATAGGCATTCAATCACACTACAATCACAACTGCATATGCATCTTGAATGCCACAATTTGAGCATCATGCACGCCTAGCCAACAAATTAATTGTAGTTGGATAAAACTGAAGCAGGTCCCCTTGGAGTAACACCTTTGCAAGGCATGGTTTTCTGAGAAATGACCATTCAGACTACAGCCAAAGGAACATAAGTACCAAACTGTCACATATCGCATTGTGTGCTATGGGAGCTTGCCGAGGGTAGGGCTGTCCTTGTAGGAAAGGAACAATATTAAAGAAAAAGCAAACACACCTGACATTAGACCTGATGACATGGGCAGTCAAGCTGCTCCTTTAGGAAACCTTGGGCGTATAGGAGCCAGATAGGCTGTCCGCTACCCCATCTGTGGTTGCCGGTGCTGCGACCCTTCTTGCTGCAAGGGGGGATTAAGGAGTTGTCGCTGCTGCTGGAAGGTCCATGGTGGAGGACATGGGAGAAGATGGTGATATGGAGAGGAGACTCTTCCTGGCCCTGCCTCCACTGGTCTTGTTCCCTAGAGAGCAGGACAAGAGTAGGCGATGACCTATCGTTCGAGGCCTCTCTCAATTGGCTCTCGCACAGCGAGCCGCCATCGCCCCTTGTTCCCTGGTGACACCATCGCCAATGGTCGTAGAAAGGGAGAAGAGATGACTGGGCGTACATCAAGAGAGAGTTGAGAAGAGGTGCTGACCTGCAGGAGCTCGTTGTCATCTGCATCATGGATTGCCGCCGCCGCCGCCGCCCTGAGAGAGATGATGAGACGTGTTTTGGGAGGAAAATAGGGTTAGTGGAGAAAAAACTGAGGGGGTTGAGGGGAGGGGTCGAACCGGTTGAGTGGACACATTGACGAAAAAACCAGCAAAGGGTAAACGAAAAAAATCGGTGGAGGATGGACGTGCGGGAGGAGGGCAGACGAAGGACAACGACGTAAGAGGGGAAACGGAACACTCCGTTTCTTTTAGGTAGTATAGAAGTATAGATAAGAGTTCACCTTTTTACACCCACGCCTTCTTCCTCCTTGCTTATCCATTCTCGCGCACTCGAGCTCCAACACCCAAGTTCGCACCTTTCCCCTCACACCGCTCCAACCATGTCCGGAGCGGGAGGAAAGTGGATGAAATCCTCCGTCACGAAGGAGGACATCAAAAAGCTGCGGGGAGCCGGATACTTGGTCACGGATATTGCGCACCGGCTACCCGACGAGGGGCAGATCGTCCCTACCCCGAAACCTTACGAGAGGGTAGTTTTTATCACCCACTTTGTCCGTGGACTAGGGTTCCCCCTTCACCCGTTCGTCTGCGGCCTCAAGTTCTACTACGGGCTGGACTTCCATGATCTGGCCCCGATCTTCATCCTCAACATCTCCGCGTTCATCGTCGTGTGAGAGGCCTTCCTCCGCGTCCAGCCCCACTTCGGCCTGTGGCTGAAGACCTTCAATGTCAAGCCGAAGGTTGTAGGCGCCAGCAAGCGGAATGCGGAGACGCCATGGTGGGCAAAATGCCCAATGTCACATGGCTCGAGGGCTCCTATGTGGAGACCATAAAGGGGTGGCAATCGGGGTGGTTCTACATCACCGAGCCGCGCGACACCAACTGGGTGGCGGCCCCCGAGTTCCGATCCGGAATCCCCATGCGGCTTACCTCCTAGAAAGAGAAGAGCTTGTCCTGGGGTTCATCGGTGGAGCTGGCCGGACTCCAGAAATGTATCCAGAAGATGATAAGCAAGAAACTCAAGCTTGTCAACATGGTCCAGGTCATGCTCTTCCGTCGGATCCTCCCGTGTCAACAACGGGTGTTTAATTTATGGGAGTTCGACCTGGCCCAGCACCAGACTCTGTGCGACCTCTTTGACACGACGCACAAGGATGTCTGGAGGGTGCTGTTCAAGGGAGCCGAGGTCCCCCCTTCCCTTACCGAGGACCGCGGACTTAGCGCGACGCGCCCTGCGAATCCGGTAAGTTCTCTACACCTTATAGGGTATTTACTTTCCCCAGTTTAATCATGTGCGGGATCTGAGCTCACATGCCTTTAACAGGACTGGGTGGAGACAGCGGAGCAGATTGACTGCCTGGCCCCCCTGCCCGAAGATCCCGCCAACGCTCTCCTAACGGAGATGCTGACTCCGACACCTTATGAGGTGCCAGAGAAGAAGACCAAGAAGAAGAAGGCCGCGGGGACTCGAAAGAGTTCCCGGCGTCAGGTGATATTGGACTCATCATCTGATAACTCTGATACGCACTCCTCTCGCAAAGACGAGGAGGAGTAAGATGAAGGTTCTCCCCCTCCAGCCGGGAGAGACAAGAAAAGGAAGGCCGCCCCCACCGGGGAGGCCGAAGGGTCCAAGAAGGGAAGGACTCTCCTTCTGGACTGTTCCACGACCACCGCTCATAGCAAAGATGAGTGGTTGACCAGGGACAAGCCCCTGGCGAAGTCATAAGTATTCGGATACCAGAGTAATTCATGGTATGCTTTTATTGCACTGTTTCTCCTTACGCCGAATATGATTATGCAGTCTGCCTCGAGCCCGCATCGTCGTATCTTCGTCGGACGGTTCTTTGGACCCGTCGGCTATGAGTAGCGGTTCACTTCCGACCTCCTCCTCCCCTCGCCCTATGGACAATGCCGAGGTGTTGTCTCAAAGGGCACCAAGCCGAGGGGAGGTAGTCCCGAAGGCGCCTCAAGGCGACCTTCCGGACACTAGGCGCAAAGGGAGCAAGACTCCCACGGGCTCCAAGTTCGGCCCTCAGCCGAACACCGCACCGGAACCACCAGTGGTTCCGGACTCCGGCAGGCGGCCCCCTGTTAAGAGGGGCAAGCCGCCCGTGATGGTGACCTCTGTCCATCCAGAGGCACCGGACAATTTGCTGGAAGCGCTTCGCAGCGCTTCCATCGACGGAGAGCACCGCACTATCATGAGTGCGGTGATCAAGAAGGTTCAGTTCGCTAAGAGCGGACTGACTGAAGCCTGTGCCAGCCTCCAAACAGGCTTTGAGGTGAGTAATCGAAATATAGGAAATTATTACCGCATAGACAGTAGCCCCTGATGCTTTGTTCGGCGTTCGTGAAGAAAAGCCGAATAGAGGATCAAATAGTAACTGCAGGAGTCTAATCCAAATATGTCTGTATGTGTCACGAGCTTCCTTTGTTGGCAGCAGCCGCGTCTCGCGGAGGTCGCCGCACTAAAGCAGGACCTCGAGCGGTCCGAGGAAGAACTCGGCCGTGCCAAGAAGCAGCTCGAGGAGAACAAAGGTAAGCTATACCTTGTCTATATAAAAAAAGAAAAAATTTGGTTGCAAGATAATAGGATCATCACGAATGTGCCAGGGACCACGACCGAAGTGGCGACCCTGAAGAAGGCACTGTCCGCGGCTGAAAACAAAGCGGCCAAGGAGCGCATCGAGCGAGAAAAACACGAAGTCCGAGTAGGCGAGGTGCAGCAAGAGCTCCAGGCGCTCGTGAAGAAGCACGAGTCCTTGGATCTTGACTCGAAGCCGCGAGAGTCCGAGCTTGCCAAGGCCCTCGAAAGCGCAAAACATGCCAAGGCCGAAGCCCAAAAGGCCCTCCAGGTGATTGAGGCAGTGAAAAGATAGCGGCGGGTAAGGCATTCATTATGCAAAGCAAGCATGTGAAAGAAAATTTCTATTTACTTACCCGAGTTCGCAGATCTCCAGGGGCGTTCCCAGATCTGCCCCGTAGTGTGTCTGATGCCGCGGAGTTCTACCGGGCCGAGGAGGGGAGCTCGGCGGAGAAGGTGTTCTCGTCTCAGTATACTGGGACCGAACACCCGATGCCCTTGAGCGACCAGCTGAAGCAACTGGTCGAGCTCCGCAAGGCGGCCGAACAGGCCATGAAGGGCCTTATAGCCCGGATGTGGCCTGACGATGCCCTTCCCAACAGCTACTTTGGCTTGTGGATGCCTGCTGAGGGAGTTCCGGACTAGGGGGTGTCCGGATAGCCGAACTATCATTGGCCGGACTCCAAGACTATGAAGATACAAGATTGAAGACTTCGTCCCGTGTCCGGATGGGACTTTCCTTGGCGTGGAAGGCAAGCTTGGCGATACGGATATGTAGATCTCCTACCTTTGTAACCGAACCTACGTAACCCTAACCCTATCCGGTGTCTATATAAACCGGAGGGTTTTAGTCCGTGGGACGAACAACAATCATACCATAGGCTAGCTTCTAGGGTTTAGCCTCTTTGATCTCGTGGTAGATCCACTCTTGTAACACACATCATCAATATTAATCAAGCGGGGCGTAGTGTTTTACCTCCATCAAGAGGGCCCGAACCTGGGTAAAACATCGTGTCCTTTGTCTCCTGTTACCATCCGCCTAGACGCACAGTTCAGGACCCCTACCCGAGGTCCGCCGGTTTTGACACCGACATTGGTGCTTTCATTGAGAGTTCCTCTGTGTCGTCACCGATAGGCCCGATGGCTCGTTCGATCATCAACAACGACGCTGTCCAGGGTGAGACCTTTCTCCTTGGACAGATCTTCGTATTCGGCGGCTTTGCACCGCGGGCCAATTCGCTTGGCCATCTGGAGCAGATCGAAAGCTACGCCCCTGGCCATCAGGTCAGATTTGGAAGTTTGAACTATACAGCCGATATCCGCGGAGACTTGATCTTCGACGGATTCGAGCCGCGGCCAAGCGTGCCACACTGTCTCGATGGGCATGATCTAGCTCTGCCGCTGAACAGTGCCCCGGAGGCCGCACCAGTATCCGATCCGACCCTTAATCCGGAGCTGGATTCCTCGATCGAGGACGAGTGGTTGGACACCGCCTCGGGGGCTACAATCTCTACGGCAATCGAGCCGAACTCCATCCCTGTCCTTTGCGAAGACCGCGACTCCAGGGTGCTGAAGGAAATATGCCCTAGAGGCAATAATAAAGTTATTATTTATTTCCTTATATCATGATAAATGTTTATTATTCATGCTAGAATTGTATTAACCGGAAACATAATACATGTGTGAATACATAGACAAACAGATAGTCACTAGTATGCCTCTACTAGACTAGCTCATTAATCGAAGATGGTTATGTTTCCTAACCATAGACATGTGTTGTCATTTGATTAATGGGATCACATCATTAGGAGAATGATGTGATTGACATGACCCATTTCGTTAGCTTAGCACTTGATCGTTTAGTATGTTGCTTATGCTTTCTTCATGACTTATACAAAGTTCCTGCAACTATGAGATTATGCAACTCCGTTTACCGGAGGAACACTTTGTGTACTACCAAACGTCTAACGTAACTGGGTGATTATAAAGGTACTCTCAGGTGTCTCCAAAAGTATATGTTGAGTTGGCATGAATCGAGATTAGGTTTTGTCACTCCGATTGTCGGAGAGGTATCTCTGGGCCTTCTCGGTAATACACATCACATAAGCCTTGCAAGCATTGCAACTAATGAGTTAGTTGTGAGATGATGTATTACGGAACGAGTAAAGAGACTTACCGGTAACGAGATTGAACTAGGTATTGGATACCGACGATCGAATCTCGGGTAAGTAACATACCGATGACAAAGGAACAACGATATCGTTATGCGGTTTGACCGATAAAGATCTTAAGTAGAATATGTAGGAACCAATATGAGCATCCAGGTTCCGCTATTGGTTATTGACCGAGAATGGTTCTAGGTCATGTCTACATAGTTCTCGAACCCGTAGGGTCCGCACGCTTAACGTTTCGATGACAGTTCATTATGAGTTTATAAGTATTGATGTACGAAGGTTGTTCGAGTCCGGATGTGATCACGGACATGACGAGGAGTCTCGAAATGGTCGAGACATAAAGATTGATATATTGGAAGCCTATGTTTGGACTTGGAAGGTTCGGATGAAAGCAGGAAGTTACCGAACACCGAGGGTTACGGAACCCCGGGGTCTATGGGCCTTGATGGGCCATAAGAGATAAGAGGAAGGGCCGGCCAGGCAGGCGCGCCCCCTCCCCCTCTAGTCCGAATAGGACAGGAGAGAGGCGGCCCCTTCCCTCTTCCCCTCCTCCAATCCTAATCCAACTAGGAGGGGGGAGTCCTACTCGGTGGGAGTAGGACTCCTCGGCGCCGCCTCCCCTAGGGCTGGCCGCACCCCCTTGGCTCCTTTATATCTGAGGGCAGGGGCACCCCATGACACACAAGTTGATCTACGGATCGTTCCTTAGCCGTGTCGGTGCCCCTTCCACCATATTCCACTTCGGTCATATCGTCATGGAGCTTAGGCGAAGCCCTCTGCGCCGGAGAAGTCATATCGTCGCGAGCTTAGGCGAAGCCCTGCGTCGGTGGAGCATCATCATCGTCAACACGCCGTCGTCTTGACGGAACTCATCCCGACACTTTGCTGGATCGAGTCCGGGATCGTCATCGAGCTGAGCGTGTGTAGAACTTCGGAGGTGCCGTCGTTCGGTGCTTGGATCGGTCGGATCGTGAAGGCGTCGACTACATCAACAGCGTTGTTATAACGCTTCGCTTTCGGTCTCGAGGGTGCGTGGGCGGACCTCTCCCCTCTCGTTGCTATGCCATCACCATGGTCTTGCGTGTTCGTAGGAAATTTTTGAAATTACTCGTTACCCAACATGATGGCATCCGAGCCTGGTTTTATCGCGTTGATGTCATATGCACGAGTAGAACACAAGTGAGTTGTGGGCGATATAAGTCATCTGCTTACCAGCATGTCATACTTTGGTTCAGCGGTATTGTGAGATGAAGCGGCCCGGACCGACATTACGCGTGACGCTTACGCGAGACTGGTTTCACCGCTCCGAGCACTAGTTGCTTAAAGGTGACCGGCGGTGTCTGTCTCTCACTTTAGTTGAACCGAGTGTGGCTCGCCCGGTCCTTGCGAAGGTTAAAACAGCACCAACTTGACAAACTATCGTTGTGGTTTTGATGCGTAGGTAAAACGGTTCTTGCTCAGCCCGTAGCAGCCACGTAAAACTTGCAACAACAAAGTAGAGGACGTCTAACTTGTTTTTGCAGGGCATGTTGTGATGTGATGTGGTCAAGGCGTGATGCTATATTGTATGAGATGATCATGTTTTGTAACGAGTTATCGGCAATGGCGAGGAGCCATATGGTTGTCGCTTTATTGTATGAAATGCAAAAGCCATGTAATTGCTTTACTTTATCACTAAGCGATGGCGATAGTCGTAGAAGCAATAGTTGGCGAGGCGACAACGATGCTACGATGGAGATCAAGGTGTCGCGCGGTGGCGATGGTGATCATGACGGTGCTTGGAGATGGAGATCACAAGCACAAGATGATGATGACCATATCATATCACTTATATTGATTGCATGTGATGTTTATCCTTTATGCATCTTATCTTGCTTTGATTGACGGTAGCATTATAAGATGATCTCTCACTAAAATTATCAAGAAGTGTTCTCCACAGTATGCACCGTTGCTAAAAGTTTGTAGTACCCATACACCACGTGATGATCGGGTGTGATAAGTTCTCGTCCATCTACAACGGGTGCAAGCCAGATTTGCACACGCAGAATACTCGAGTTAAACTTGACGAGCCTAGCATATGCAGATATGGCCTCGGAACACGGAGACCGAAAGGTCGGCGTGAATCATATAGTAGATATGATCAACATAGTGATGTTCACCATTGAAACTACTCCATCTCACGTGATGATCGGACATGGTTTAGTTGATTTGGATCACGTAATCACTTAGATGACTAGAGAGATGTCATCTAAGTGGGAGGTTTTAATATGATTAATTAAACTTAAATTTATCATGAACTTAGTACTGATAGTATTTTTGCTTGTCTATGTTTCTTGTAGATAGATGGCTCGTCTTTGTTGTTCCGTTGAATTTTAATGCGTTCCTTGAGAAAGCAAAGTTGAAAGATGATGGTAGCAATTACGGACTGGGTCCGTAACGAGAGATTATCCTCATTGCTGCACGAAGAATTACGTCTGGAAGCACCGCTGGGTGCCAGAACTGCTGCAGAACAACGCGAAGTTGTGAGCGTCTGGCGAGCAAAGCGATGACTACTCTATAGTTCGAGTGTGCCATGCTTTACGGCTTAGAACCGGGTCTTCAACGGCGTTTTGAGCGTCATGGAGCATATGAGATGTTCCAGGAGTTGAAGTTAATATTTCAAGCAAATGCCGGATTGAGAGATATGAAGTCTCCAATAAGTTCTATAGCTGCAAGATGGAGGAGAATAGTTACATCGGTGAGCACATACTCAAAATGTGCGGGTATAATAATCACTTAATTCAGCTGGGAGTTAATCTTCCGGATGATAGTGTCATTGATGAAATTCTCCAATCACGCCACCAAGCTACAAGAGCTTCGTGATGAACTATAATATGCAAGGGATGACTAAGACAATTCTGAGCTCTTACAATGCTAAAAGCAGCGGAGGTAGAAATCAAGAAAGAGCATCAAGTGTTGATGGTCAACAAGACCACTAGTTTCAAGAAAAGGGCAAAGGGAAGAAGAAGGAAACTTCAAGAACAGCAAGAAAGTTGTTGCTCAAGAGAAGAAACCCAAGTCTGGACCTAAGCACTGGCCGAGTGTTTTACTGCAAGCGGTGGACCTTTGAAGCGGAACTGCCCCAAGTATTTGGCGGATAAGAAGGATGGCAAGGTGAACAAAGGTATATGTGATATACATGTTATTGATGTGTACCTTACTAGAGCTCGTAGTAGCACACAGGTATTTGATCTGGTTACATTGCTAATATTTGCAACTCGAAGCAGGGACTACGGAATAAGCGAGCACCGCAAAGGGCGAGGTGACGATCTTGCGTGGGAAATGGTTCCAAAGTCAATGTGATCGCGGTCGGCACGCTACCTCTACATCTACCTTGGGATTAGTTTTAGACCTAAATAATTGTTATTTGGTGCCGCGTTGAGCATGAACATTATATCTGGATCTTGTTTGATGCGAGGCGGTTATTCATTTAAATCGAGAGAATAATGGTTGTTCTATTTATATGAGTAATATCTTTTATGGTCATGCACCCTTGAAGAATGGTCTATTCTTGTTGAATCTCGACAGTAGTGATACACATATTCATAATGTCGAAGCCAAAAGATCAGAGTTGATAATGATAGTGCAACTTATTTGTGGCACTTGCCGTTTAGGTCATATCGGTGTAAAGCGCATGAAGAAACTCCATACGGATGGACTTTTGGAATCACTTGATTATGAATCACTTGGTACTTGCGAACCGTGCCTCATGGGCAAGATGACTAAAACACCGTTCTCCGGTTGTATGGAGAGAACAACAGACTTATTGGAAATCATACATACAGATGTATGTGGTCAATGAATGTTGAAGCTCGTGGCGGATATCGTTATTTTCTCACCTTCACGGATGATTTAAGCGGATACGGGTATATCTACTTAATGAAGCATAAATCTGAAACATTTGAAAAGTTCAAAGAATTTCAGAGTGAAGTTGAAAATCATCGTAACAAGAAAATAAAGTTTCTACGATCTGATCGTGGAGGAGAATATTTGAGTTCTGAGTTTGGTCTATATTTGAAGCAATGCGGAATAGTTTAGCAACTCACGCCACCGGAACACCTCAGCGTAATGGTGTGTCCGAGCGTCGTGTCGTACTTTACTAGATATGGTGCGATCTATGATGTCTATTTCGATTTACCGCTATCGTTTTGGGGTTATGCTTTAGAGGCGGCGCATTCACGTTAAATAGGACACCGTCAAAATCCGTTGAGGCGACACCTTATGAACTATGGTTTAGCAAGAAACCAAAGTTGTCGTTTCGAAAGTTTGGGGTTGCGATGCTTATGTGAAGAAACTTCAACCTGATAAGCTTGAACCCAAATCGGAAAAATGTGTCTTCATAGGATACCCAAAGGAGACAATTGGGTATACCTTCTATCACAGATCCGAAGGCAAGACATTCGTTGCTAAGAATGGATCCTTTCTAGAAGAAGTTTCTCTCGAAAAGAAGTGAGTGGGAGAAAAGTGGAACTTGATGAGGTAATAGTACCAGATCCCTTATTGGAAAGTAGTTCATCACAGAAATCAGTTTACGTAACACCTACACCAATTAGTGAGGAAGATAATGATGAAGATCATGAAACTTCAGATCAAGTTGTCCTTTGAACCAGTAGGTCAACCAGAATAAAATCCGCACGAGTGATGCGGTAATCCTATTACGGAAGTCATGCTACTAGATCATGGTGAACCTACGAACTATGAAGAAGCGATGGTGAGCCCAGATTCCACAAAATGGCTTGAAGCCATGAAATCTGAGATGGGATCCATGTATGAGAACAAAGTATGGACTTTGGTAGACTTGCCCGATGATCGGCAAGCTATTGAGAATAAATGGATCTTTAAGAAGAAGACTGACGCCGATGGTAATGTAACTGTCTACAAAGCTCGACTTGTTGCAAAAGGTTTTCGACAAGTTCAAGGGGTTGACTACGATGAGACTTTCTCTCCCGTGGCGATGCTTAAGTCTGTCCGAATCATGTTAGCAATTGCGCATTTTATGATTATGAAATTTGGCAATTGGATGTAAAAACTGCATTCTTGAATGGATTTCTAGAAGAAGAGTTGTATATGATGCAACTAGAAGGTTTTGTTGATCCAAAGGGTGCTAATAAAGTGTGCAAGCTCAACGATCAATTTATAGTGCAGTGCAAGCCTCTCGGAGTTGGAATAAGCGCTTTGATAGTGTGATCAAAGCATATGGTTTTATCTGAGACTTTTGGAGAAGCTTTGTATTTACAAGAAAGTGAGTGGGAGCTCTGTAGCATTTCGATATTATATGTGGACGACATATTGTTGATTGGAAATGATATAGAATTTCTGGATAGCATAAAGGATACTTGAATAAAAGTTTTTCAATGAAAGACCTCGGTGAAGCTGCTTACATATTGGGCATCAAGATCTATAGAGATAGATCAAGGCGCTTAATTGGACTTTCACAAAGCACATACCTTGATAAAGTTTTGAAGAAGTTCAAAATGGATCGAGCAAAGAAAGGTTTTTACCTATAGTACAAGGTGTAATATTGAGTCGGACTCAATGCCCGACCACAGCAGAAGATAGAGAAAATGAAAAATGTTCCTATGCTTCAGCCATAGGCTCTATCATGTATGCAATCTTGTGTACCAGACTGACGTATGCTTAGCTGTAAGCTTGGCGGGAAGGTACCAAAGTAATCCAGGTGGATCATTTGGACAGCGGTCAAGAACATCCTGAAATACGAAAAGGACTAAGGATATGTTTCTAGTATATGGAGGTGACAAAGAGCTAGTCGTAAATGGTTACGTCGATGCAAGCTTTGACACTGATCCGGACGATTCTAAATCGCAAACCGGATCGTATTTTTATTAAGCGGTGGGCTGTCGGTTGGTGCAGTTCTAAACAAAGCGTCGTGGCGGGATCTACATGTGAAGCGGAGTACATAGCTGCTTGGAAGCAGCAAATGAAGAATGCGGATGAAAGAGTTCATTTCCGATCTAGGTGTCATACCTAGTGCATCGGGACCAATGAAGATCTTCGTGACAATCTTGGTGCAATTGCCTTGGCAAAGGAATCCAGATTTCACAAGAGGACCAAGCATATCAAGAGGCGCTTCAATTCCATTGGGACCAAGTCCAAGTGGGAGACATAGAGATTTGCAAAATACATACGGATCTGAATGTTGCGACCGTTGACTAAGCCTCTTCCACGAGCAAAACATGATCAGCACCAAGACTCCATGGGTGTTAGAATCATTCTTGTGTAATCTAGATTATTGACTCTAGTGCAAGTGGGAGATGAAGGAAATATGCCCTAGAGGCAATAATAAAGTTATTATTTATTTCCTTATATCATGATAAATGTTTATTATTCATGCTAGAATTGTATTAACGGAAACATAATACATGTGTGAATACATAGACAAGCAGATAGTCACTAGTATGCCTCTACTAGACTAGCTCATTAATCAAGATGGTTATGTTTCCTAACCATAGACATGTGTTGTCATTTGATTAATGGGATCACATCATTAGGAGAATGATGTGATTGACATGACCCATTTCGTTAACTTAGCACTTGATCGTTTAGTATGTTGCTTATGCTTTCTTCATGACTTATACAAAGTTCCTGCAACTATGAGATTATGCAACTCCGTTTACGGAGGAACACTTTGTGTACTACCAAACGTCTAGCGTAACTGGGTGATTATAAAGGTACTCTCAGGTGTCTCCAAAAGTATATGTTGAGTTGGCATGAATCGAGATTAGGTTTTGTCACTCCGATTGTCGGAGAGGTATCTCTGGGCCTTCTCGGTAATACACATCACATAAGCCTTGCAAGCATTGCAACTAATGAGTTAGTTGTGAGATGATGTATTACGGAGCGAGTAAAGAGACTTACGATAGCGAGATTGAACTAGGTATTGGATACCGACGATCGAATCTCGGGTAAGTAACATACCGATGACAAAGGAACAACGTATATCGTTATCGCGGTTTGACCGATAAAGATCTTCGTAGAATATGTAGGAACCAATATGGGCATCCAGGTTCCGCTATTGGTTATTGACCGAGAATGGTTCTAGGTCATGTCTACATAGTTCTCGAACCGTAGGGTCCGCACGCTTAACGTTTCGATGGCAGTTCATTATGAGTTTATAAGTATTGATGTACGAAGGTTGTTGAGTCCGGATGTGATCACGGACATGACGAGGAGTCTCGAAATGGTCGAGACATAAAGATTGATATATTGGAAGCCTATGTTTGGACTTGGAAGGTTCGGATGAAAACAGGAAGTTACCGGAACACCGAGGTTACGGAACCCCGGGGTCTATGGGCCTTGATGGGCCATAAGAGATAAGAGGAAGGGCCGGCCAGGCAGGCGCGCCCCCTCCCCTCTAGTCCGAATAGGACAAGGAGAGGCGGCCCTTCCTCTTCCCCTCCTCCAATCCTAATCCAACTAGGAGAGGGGGAGTCCTACTCGGTGGGAGTAGGACTCCTCGGCAGCGCCTCCCCTAGGGCTGGCCGCACCCCCTTGGCTCCTTTATATCTGGGGCAGGGGCACCCATGACACACAAGTTGATCTACGGATCGTTCCTTAGCCTTGTGCGGTGCCCCTTCCACCATATTCCACTTCGGTCATATCGTCGCGGAGCTTAAGTGAAGCCTGCGCGGAGAAGTCATATCGTCGCGGAGCTTAGGCGAAGCCCTGCGTCGGTGGAGCATCATCATCGTCAACACGCCGTCGTCTTGTGGAACTCATCCCGACACTTTGCTGGATCGGAGTCAGGGGATCGTCATCGAGCTGAGCGTGTGTAGAACTTCGGAGGTGCCGTCGTTCGGTGCTTGGATCGGTCGGATCGTGAAGGCGTCGACTACATCAACCGCGTTGTTATAACGCTTCGCTTCGGTCTCACGAGTGCGTGGGCGGACCTCTCCCCTCTCGTTGCTATGCCATCACCATGGTCTTGCGTGTTCGTAGGAAATTTTTGAAATTACTACGTTACCCAACAGGTGCCGGACTCCTCCCCGGACTCCGAACCCTCCGCGCCCTTTCCAATCGAATCCGATTGGGCGCCCGTTATGAAGTTCACGGCCGCGGACATCTTTCAGCACTCGCCCTTTTGCGACATCCTGAATTCACCAAAGTCTCTCTCTTTATCCGGAGAACCCTGGCCGGACTACGGTCAGGAAGGTTGGGATGCGGACGATGAAGAAATTCAATGCCCACCCACCACCTACTTCATAGCCACTGTCGAAAGCTTACACGACGTGCTTGATTTCGACTCCGAAGACATCGACGGTATGGACGACGATGTAGGAGACAACAATAAACCAGCACCTACAGGATGCTGGACAACCTCATCCCATGATGTATACATGGTGGATACACCTAAAGTAAATGAAGACAAGGAACAACAGGACGCCACGAAGGATAAATCCCTCGAAAAGCAGTCAAAATGGCAACGTAAACGCCGAACAAAGTCCCGCCTCAACAAAGACCCAGCCATAGAGCAGGGCGAACCGGTGGACGACGAACAAGCTATCGAGCAATCGTCCGAACAAGACAACTTGGATAAACAATCCGTCCCCAGCGAAGACAACAGTCCGGACGATCTCACGCCGGACAAACCATTGGAGCAAAATGACCTCCAGAAAAGGCTCGTTGCCACTGCGCGTAGCCTGAAAAAGCAGAAGCGGAAGCTCAAAACAGCGGAAGATGCACTCAGATTAGATGGAGCAAAGTATTCAGCACCGCAGATAAATCTGGCGACGATCGCCCGAACAAAAACTACCGAAAATAAAGCTCTGCCCGAATTGACGAGGAGGCCTTAGAGCCCCGTAATTAAAAAGCAAGAAGGCCACCGGTCGGATGGGCGACCTCACGGCAAAAAGAGAGCGGCAAATGGTGCGCACACAAGCCAATATGCGATCCGGCAAGGATTCACATCAAAAGGATGGCCCGATTAGGTCCATCTATTGGCCAAGAAAACACGCTCGTCAAAGCAATGCAATCGCCAAAATTCCGAAGATCACGGCACACCCAAATATAAAGGCGCGCACACCTCCTATGTTTCACCGATGAGGTCTGGATCATGAATTTCAGCGGATTCAAACCCGTAAACATAGAGGCATCTGACGGAACAACAGACCACAGATGCGGATTGAGGATTACATCCTCCACATACACATGGCTAGAGGAGATGATCTCCACGCCATAAAATTTTACCCTTAAACTCAAAGGGCCAGCTCGGCATTGGCTTAAAAGCCTCCCGAAAATACCATTGGAAGCTGGGAAGAGCTCGAGGATGCATTTGGGCAAATTTCAGGGGACCTATGTCCGCCCTCCGGTAGCAGACGATCTAAGTCACATAACTCAACAGCCGGAGAGTCAGCCGGAAATTCAGAACAGGTTCCTTACTAAAAGAACCAAATAGTCGCATGTCCGGACGAAGCCTTAGCAGCTTTCAAACACAACGTCCGAGAAGAATGGCTCGCCGGACACCTCGGCCAAGAAAAGCCAAGAACAATGGCGCATTAACAAGCCTCATGACCCGCTTTTGCGCGGGGAAGACAGCTGGCTGGCTAGATGCAGCACCAGCGACCGAGTACATCAAAATCAGGATGGAAATGGGAAATCACGGCGCAGAAAAGATCAAGCGCGAAATAAGGAAAATGGCCCAAATAATGCGGCGGTCAACGCCGGATTCAAAAGCTCGGCGAACAACAAAACACTGCCCCTAAAGGATAACGGTGGCGAGCTATCTAACCTAAACAAGATTCGGATAGACTATATCAAATACATGGTACCTCAAGAAGCACGCAAACCATACCCACAGATTGTTGGGTCTTCAAGCAGTCCGGCCGACTTAACGCCAAACACAAGGGCTCGACACACCAAGTGAAAGTGGCGAAACTCAAAAGCAGCACTCTGGAAAACAAAAAACATTCCCACGGGAGGTCAAAATAGTAAACTCACTTCCGTGATCAAAAGGAAAAACAAATGGCGCCCTAAAAAGCGCGCCGCCGCACACTGTTGTCAAAACCAATCACCTTCGACCATCGGGACTATTCCGATAATAGCGGAGCATGGGATGGACTGCCTTGATATTGGATCCTATAATCGGCGGTTCCAACTTACACATGTCCTCATGGATGGCGGCGATGACATAAACCTAATATATCGGGACACAATCCATGGGATGAGGATAAACCCAACCACAATTCGCCCGTAGCAACACCTCCTTTAAAGGGTAATGCCATGTCCACATGCCCGTTGTACGGGCTCCATACTGCTAGAAGTTGTGTTCGGTTCACAACTTCCGTCGCGAAAGGTTACCCTTCCATATTGCCCGTTTAAAAGTAGCCATCAAGCACTATTGGGACACGAAGCTTTACGCCGCTTTAACATAATACCGCATTATGCATCTCTAACACTTAAAATGCCCGGTCCACGCGGCATCATCTCGTTAAAAGGAAGTATTAAGTGTTATTCGAGCACGAAAGAAGGGGAGACTGCATCGACAGCTCCACAGCTATCCGGCTCCACTAGGCAAAGAACCTGCAATTGGTCATGCAAACCCCAGACACGGCTAGACGAGTCCGGCGCCCACTAGTGGCATACCCCCATAAGAGGGGCTACATGCATGTATAACAAGAGACAACAGAGCTCAATTTTGTTATTTGAACCATACTTTGTTTATTTAATATTAAGTACATCTTTCGTACGATCCTTTTTCTTTCAAACTAAGTTCCTCTCTTTTATAGATGAACAACGTGCTACACCCGTCCGAGGATCACGGCTACTTGAGAGACACGGTAGCGGGCGTGCAATAGGGACCGTTGCAAGGATTCTTTTGATTAAGACCCTCGTAAACCTTTTTCCTTTGTCTCTTGTTGATATACATCCCCGGTTCCTTAAATATAGCCGAGGAGGAGGCTGGTGCTTTGGCATTGGCCGCACCAGAATTTTTGCGCGTACCTAGACACCAGGGGCTTAGGGCATTATTCTGCCCATTTTCATAAAGACCGAACACCTTAGGGAGTATTCGGCGTCTCGAGTTAGGCCTTATATGCATCAGCTCCGAATCATGTCTTTGGTCAAATGTTGGGTTGCCCGGCTCCTGTGTTTTGCTGCCTTACGTTCCGTTTTCACGGCTAACGGCACCGGAGAACTCTGCGATTGTGCCCGGTTGGCCGGGCGAGCACCTCGATGAAAGCGGCCCGTGTGTCATGATATAGCGAGGCTGGTCAACCACTCGATGACTCACGGGAATGTTTAAATTCCTCTGCATTGACGAAGGACCAGTTTTGGTCGAACGCGTCGCACCCAATTCGGGAGAGTGCGGTGCCCCAGAGAACTATATAGTAGCCCCACCCTCGAACTCCTATGGCTAAGTGAAAGTGATAAAGCATTATAGTCCGGTTGCCTGGTTTGCTACGCTATCACCTCCTTAACAGGACCAAGACGTTGGATTAAGTGTGAATAAGCGCTTTTCTTTTGCAAACACCCCCGCACTATGTGCGTGGGGGCTAAAGCCAAGGACTGCCATCTTTCAGGTTATATACACATATACATAAGCGGCCATACAGGGAGTAGTTTACTACTTGAGCAGCACAAGTATAAAAAGCACTTATATTACCTTTGAAACATTGTTTTCACAAATCATACATGTCATTTAAACATAATATCCTTGAGCATTGCGCCTCTATTAAGCAATGCCCGTAGGATTTCTTCAAAGTAGTGCTCGGCGGTACTCGGCCTCTGTCCGAATCACGGGATGCAACGTCGATGGCCTTCATCCCTGCCAGTATGTCTTGACACGGGCAAGAGCCATCCGCGCTCCCTCAATGCCGCGCCGATCGCTTCATTGCGTCGTCTGGCGACACCGCACCAAGCTGCTGCACTAAACCAAAATAGCTCTTGGTGGGGTCCGTCGGCCACAAGTGAGTCAAGACATGCTTCATGGCGAATCCGGACAATCGATTCAGCTCGGCCCATTCGGCCAACCGATTGGTCAGCGGCAGAGGACGCTCCGGACTATGGAATTGCGACCAATATATCTCTTCCCTACATGCCCCTTTTGACCCGGAAGTGCTCAAGCTGCGTCCTGGCGCTTCGCCGCCAAGTCGAGATAAGCATCCTCCGAACTCCACAATTTATCAAGCGAGCATACTTTGGATCTGTATATTTCCTCCGCAGGCGAAATGGTTTCCAGCCGCAATTGCCCGGCCTGCCTCAGCTCCTCCTTGGCAGCTCTCAAAGCCGATTGGGCATTCTTGGATTGAAGCGGCCTCCTTTAGGCCCTCTTGTTCCGCAGCGTTCCTTTTCAAGAACCGCGCAGCGTCGGTAGTATTCCTAACTTTTCGGCCATATCGGCCATCTCCTCTTTAACCCGGCGATGAGCAGCCGTTCAGCTTCTAGCTCTTGGCTGCCTTCTGGTGACCGCACTACTAATTCTGGCTTGCTCTTTCGCTTGGCGAGTTCTGCCCGCAGCTCCTCCATGGCAGCGGCACCATTTGCATTAAGCATACAAGCAGAAGACATGGGCGTCAAGCTCCCTTACAAGGTGTCCGCATAAAGTCGCATACCTTGTGACTCGTCAAACCGTTTATTGACCAGCGCGATGTCCGCATCCGCCTCGTCAAGTTATCGCTTTAGTTCGGCATATTCAGCAGTCCGGCTGGCCTCGGGACGCCCTCCACCTGTTCAGGGCGGCGATATGTTATAATCGAGAATTTGATCCTCGGCACATTGTCAATTTTGACAACATACCAAGTCTCGGGGCTACTATCTATCTGGCGCATTTTATGTGCATAACTGTCAGAAGGTACATTATTTTTACGTACCTCAAACCCGTCGATAAGCTTCGGCGGCTTCATGCAATCCGTTCTCGCGGATGCAATTCTTTCAATCACCGTACCCATTAGAGCATGGTGATCCTCTGAAATAACCGCTTCGCCGAGCAGATCCTTCAGCTCCTCCAACCGCCGCGCCACTTTGCGCGGACCTTCCGGCCCCGCCGGACAGGGAACCCTCGCGGCGACACCTCGGGTCGTCCGCCTCCTATGGTCACGACAGGTGGGCGTTTCGCTCTCCATCATCTCCGGAAGAAGATCCCCCGAAGACGAGCTCTGCAGAGAAGGGCTGAAGTCCGAACTACAAGGTACAATTTCGGTTATCCTCATAAATAAATACATGGATGCGTCTTATTTACAAGACCCCTTCTTTTTACTTACGGTTAGCTGGAGGGCTGATCTCCTTGGGGAAATAATGCGGCTGGGTTACTTCCCAGCGCCGGACTCTCTGCCGAAGATTCCTTCCCCCTCTTTGAGGCCTTGACCTCCGGATCTTCCGAAGCGGTCCTCTTCTCTCCTCGGAAGGTGGGACTCTTAATCCCTCCTTCCTTGACATCCTCCTTCGCAGAGGCGGTTGCTTCCCCGCTCCCCCTTCGCCTTCTTCAAAAGCGCGACCTTCAACATCTTGGTCAACATGGGATCCGGCGTGGTCTCTGGGAGGGCCGGACACCTTATTAACTTTGCCTTGGCTATCCACTCCTGTTCAAGCGGGCTCCTTTAAAGGGCATATATATATGAAATAAATGAATGAACAGCTTGTCCGGTTACATGACTACTTACTTGAGTATCTGGCGATTGCATCTTAGTCCTGCGTCCTCGGTCAAGTCTGGACACTTCCCTTGTGATCCGAAGAACAGTTTATACATCTCCACGGCGTCGTGCCCATAAAATTTTGGAGCTCGTGGTCCTCGGTTGAACTCCCACAGGCGGAGGCGGCGTTCTTGGGCTGAAGCGCGGATCACCATAACCTGCGCCACTGCAGCCAGATTGATCCCTCTTTCACGGAGATCTCGAATCGGCCCTGCAGCGAGAGCGTCCTTGGGCGGCCCCAGTCGAGCCCCTTGTTGACCCATGATGCCAGCCGCTGTGGTGGACCTGGCGGAAGGCGGGGCGCCGCCCATTTGGTGCCCACAGGGCGGTGATATAAAACCACTCCGTTGCCAACCAAGCTCCTCTTGAAAAGAGCCCTCGGGCCACGGAGCATCAACACACTTTCTTATGACCGCCCCTCCGCACTCCGCTTGCCCCTTGATCATCTTGGCTCCACCTTGAAGGTCTTGAGCCACAATCCAAAGTGGGGGTAACATGGAGGAAGGCCTCACATCGACAATGAATGGCGAGATATGGAGGATGGACTCAGTTCAAGTCATGAAAATCAAGCCCATAATAAAACATGAGCCCCCGCACAAAGGGGTCCGTCGGAAGCCTAAACCCGAAGGAAGTGGGACATGAACACCACGTTCTCCGGGCTCGGGAGTGGGAATGACCTGCCACAGGCGCAGGCAGCTGTCGAGATCTCGCCGGTTAGATACTGGCGTCTCGCAGCTTTAGCACATCTTCTTTTGTGATGGAGGAAGACATCCATCGGCCGTCTTGGTCGGGCGGACATCGTTGAAAGTCGAGCGCTGAATCTGAAGCTTTGGGTGTTGGAACTTCGAGCGTGGGCGAACTTCGATGGAGGGTGTAAAAGGAAGAGGGCCTTGGTCTCATTATAAAGAGGTTGAATACCAAGAGCCCACCCGCGGTCGATTAGGACTCGCCGATAGAGAAGGCAGGCCAGCGGGCATGGTTGGGTTACCCGTCCGTATTGATGAGAATCCCGGAATAAGGGGGCACGATCTACGCTTTGATAAGACGTGCCAAGGAAACTGCCTCGCTAAACGTGTTGAGGTGGAACAATAAAAAATGATTCATATAAAGGCCCGGCCGTGGTGTGATATCACACCGCGAATCGTCAGCAGATCGATGCAAAATTATTCTCACTACGGTGTTATGTGGAACTTGTTTTGCAGAGCCGGACACTATCCTTGTGTTCAAAACCTTCTATGAAGTATTCGGAGGAGGAACCCGCCTTGCAATGCGAAGACAATCAACGCCCGGACTCATCGTCATTGAAGCCTGGTTCGAGGCTCTTGAGGAGTTCGGACTAGGGGTGTCCGGATAGCGGACTCAAGACTATGAAGGTACAAGATTGAAGACTTCGTCCGTGTCCGGATGGGACTTTCCTTGGCGTGGAAGGCAAGCTTGGCGATCTGGATATGTAGATCTCCTACCTTTGTAACCGGCTCGTGTAACCCTAACCCTATCCGGTGTCTATATAAGCGGAGGGTTTTAGTCCGTGGGGCGAACAACAATCATACCATAGGCTAGCTTCTAGGGTTTAGCCTCTTTGATCTCGTGGTAGATCCACTCTTGTAACACACATCATCAATATTAATCAAGCAGGGCGTGGGTTTTACCTCCATCAAGAGGGCCCGAACCTGGGTAAAACATCGTGTCCCTTGTCTCCTGTTACCATCCGCCTAGACGCACAGTTCGGGACCCCCTACCCGAGATCCGCCGGTTTTGACACCGACACCTACCCACGGCTGGAAGTCATAAAGCAGTCCGTCTGCATCAAAGGTGCACGCCGGGCTTTTGCTCGTGCGAAGGTGCACTGAGCCAAGATGGACGCCGAGAAGCTGGTGAAGGAGGGGCTGCCGCAGGGCAAGGAGCATCGCCACCCCGAAATGTATTATGAGGGTGTCTTGAAGGGTGACCGTCTTGTGGCGGATGAGTGTTCCAAAGATGTAATTTTTGAATGAACTTGCTCATGTGATCCTGCATTATGAAAACTAGTTCATGTGCGCTATGCAACGCTTTTGTATTTAAAATATTACCTTACATGCGGCCGTTTATAAAATTTGAGAGTTGGCTAGTCGTAAACCGCCCCCATGAAACTAGTCTTTGGGATAAATCTGGCGCCCTTTTCCCATTTTGGGTCCTTTGAGGAGGTGCTCGGCTGTGAACTCGAGCAATCGGACTATAATGCTTTATCACTCTCACTTAGCCATAAAGTCTACAATTTTAAATTTTGGCGAAACCCATAGTATTCAGAAGGCCGAATTTGGGGCGCTATACACGCCTAAGTCGGACAAGGCCGACTCCTCGCCCGAAGCGGAAAAAGTCTTTAGGGACTTGAGACCTCTCGAATAGCGATCAGCTCTCGCCTTATCATGACATCAGTTTTAGCTTTCTCTCTTGAGGTGTTAAATCCAGGAAGAATCGGGACACAATCGCGATAGTTCTCCCAGTGCTACCTTAGCGATATAGCGGGCGTAAGGTACCAAAACATGGGAGCAGGCAAACCAACTATTGACCCAAGACATGATTGGAGCTGATGCATATAATGCCATAAGTTAAGCTGCCGCACTATCGAGAGTGTTCGGACTTCTCACGCCATATTATGGGGTATCTGGAAGCCTGGCGTCTTGGCCGTACCAGTGTCTGGGGTGCTAAGCATCATAAATGAACATATATATATATATATATATATATATATATATATATATATATATATATATATATATATATAAGAATATAGAATGCGATAATAGAGTAGTGCTATGCATTGTTTATTGAAAAATCTTATTTGAAGCATCTTGATACAAGTAGTCTTGATGGCGAAAAATAGGACTATTTGACATGTCCCATCCGAGGGCAAGCTGTGGACTGGTATCTTAAAGCAGGTATTTCGTTATCAGAGACCACCTGAGTATTCCATTGTACGACGTAGCTTCCGGCCTCCTTGGATGTTGTATCGTGTGTCCGACAATCATACTGCCGGATAGAGCTTCCAGAGAGTAAAGTCCTGGAAGAGAGAGAATGATAAAGGTCGTAAGCCCCTAGCACGGTTGAGCCGCATTGTGGGACGTGCCATGATCGTGCCCCCGCCTACACCTATGGTATTTTCAATGCGTAATTATGTACGCGCTGCACGAATTTCGCCGTTTGACTGAGTCTAAACGTGCCAGGCAATCCTGTTGCAGGTTACTCCGGACGCGCGTGACGGTGTCCGGGGGCTTTGTCGCCAAACTGGTGGATTGCCATAAAAGGCTGCTTTGTGCCTCCGCTGCAAGGGCCGTAGTGTGCTCCTCCGTACGGAGCGAGCGCTCTATGTTTCCATTGACTGTGATGACCCCCTAGGTCCCGGCATCTTGAGCTTGAGGTATCGTGGTGCGGTACCACATTGAATCTTACCGTCACGGTTCGCCCGAGCGGTCGCGTGATAACCGCTGCGGAGCAGGGCGATATCGAAGATTAACTCCTCGCTCCGGAAGTTGTCCGGAGATCCGAAGACCACTTCTAGTGTGATTGAGCCCGTACAATGGGCCTCTACACCTGGGATGACGCCTTTAAAGGTCGTTTTTGTGGGTTTGATCCTCGAGGGATCTATACCCATTTTGCGCACAATATCCTGATAGAGCAGGTTCAGGCTGCTGCCGCCATCCATAAGGACTCGAGTGAGGTGAAATTCGTCAATGATGGGGTCTAAGACCAATGCGGCAGATCCGCCATGACGGATACTAGTGGGGTGGTCCCTGCGATCGAAGGTGATTGGACAAGAGGACCATGGGTTGAACTTTGGGGTGACGGGCTCCATCGCATATACGTCCCTTAGTGCACGCTTCCTTTCCCTCTTGGGGATGTGGGTTGCGTATATCATGTTCACCGTCCTCACTTGCGGGGGGAACCTCTTCTGTCTTTCCGTGTTCGGCGGCCGTAGCTCCTCCTCGTCATCGCTATGCAGCCCCTTGTCCTTGTTTTCGGCGTTTAACTTGCCGGCCTGCTTGAACACCCAACATTCTCTGTTGGTGTGATTGGCTGGCTTATCGAGGGTGCCATGTATTTGACACGAGCGATCGAGTATGCGGTCCAAACTGGACGGGCCCGGAGTGCTTCTTTGGAATGGCTTTTTCCGCTGACCGGGTTTAGAGCCTCTGAATCCGGCAATGACTGCCGTATCATCGGCGTTATCGCTGTTGTTGCGACGCTTGTGTTTGCTGCCACGTGGCATGCCGTTATTGTCCTTGGTATCCGAAGTGCCAAGGTTCCTTGATATGTTGTTGCTGCGAGCCAGCCAGCTATCCTCTCCCGCGCAAAAGCGGGTCATGAGTGTCGTGAGGGCTGCCATAGACTTCGGCTTTTCCTGGCCGAGGTACCTGGCGAGCCACTCGTCACGGATGTTGTGCTTAAATGCCGCTAAGGCCTCTGCGTCCGGACAGTCGACAATTTGATTTTTCTTGGTTAGGAACCGCGTCCAGAATTTCTTGGCCGATTCCCCTGGTTGCTAAATTATGTGGCTCAAGTCATCGGCATCTGGTGGTCGCACATAAGTGCCCTGGAAGTTGTCGAGGAATGCGTCTTCCAGATCCTCCCAACAGCCAACGGAGTCTACAGACAAGCTATTCAGCCAATGCCGAGCTGGTCCTTTAAGTTTTAATGGGAGGTACTTGATGGCACGTAGATCATCACCGCCGGCCATGTGGATGTGGAGGAGGAAGTCCTTGATCCATACTGCGGGATCTGTTGTACCATCATATGATTTGATATTTACGGTTTTAAAACCCTCTGGGAATTCATGCTCCGTTACTTCGTCAGTAAAGCATAGGGGGTGTGCCGCGCCTCTGTGCTGGGCTATATCGCAACGCAACTCGTATGAGTCTTGCCTGTTGTATTCGGCCCGGCCGGATTTGTTTTTACTGTGATCCGTAGATCGATCTTGCGTGTTTTGCCCTGTCTTCCAATACGTCTCGCAGGTCTCACGTGTTTCCCGGTGCCTTGGTGTTTTTTTTAATGGCAGCGGGGTGCAGGCTTATTTTCAGGCTGGAATGCCTCTCTATCTCGGCCACGAGGTGGCCGATCAGCCGCATCGTACGCTGGTGATGTAGGTTTCAATGCTTCCTCCTCAAGTCGGGGTAGCAACCTGTACTTTGGGTAACCCTTGGAAGGGCGTTCGAGTTCGTATTCCTCGACCGCAAGGACTTTAGTCCATCTGTCTGCTAGCAAATCCTGATCAGCTCGAAGCTGTTGTTGCTTTTTCTTCAGGCTATTTGATATGGCTATAAGCCGGCGCATAAAGTGCTCCTGTTCGACGGGATCCTCAGGCATGACAAATTCTTCGTTGCCGAGGCTCACTTCGTCTTTGGAGAGGGGCATGTAATTGTCGTCCTCCGCCTCTCCCTCTGCCGCTGGCTCAGGAGAGTTGGCTTGTTCATCCTCCGGCCCAAAATCTTGCTGGAGGGGATTGTCATCATCTTCGGCACTGTCCGGGGTACTATTATCTCCTATTCCGGTATCACCGCTTTTGCTGTGGCGAGACTTAGAGCGGCGCTGCTCACGTTGGCGCTTGGGTTGCTTCTTGGAGGGATCATCCTCCACTGTCCTGTCGCCATTGCCTTCTTTACGTGTATCCACCATGTATATATCATATGATGAGGTGGCGGTCCTGTGCCCTGTGGGCAGGGGTTCCTGTTCGTCTCCCGCATCATTGTCCATACCATCGATGTCTTTGGAGTCGAAATCGAGCATGTCGGTTAAATCGTCGACAGTGGCTACTAACTGGGTGGTGGGTGGGGAATGAATTTCTTCGCCATCCGCATCCCATTCTAGCCGGACATAGTTCGGCCAAGGTTCTCCTGACAAGGAGAGAGACCTTAACGAGTTTAGCACATCACCGAAGGGCGAGTGCTGAAAGATATCCGCGGAGGTGAACTCCATGATCGGCGCCCAATCGGATTCGATAGGTATGGGCGCAGGCAGTTCGGAGTCCATGGCCGGAGATGAGTCCATTGGTTTGGCGTCACGGCTCTCATGAAGGGTTAGGTCAGTTTTCGGCTCTATCGCCGCTGAGAGTGCGGCCTCCAAGGTGGGGTCTATCCGCCCATCCTCGGATGGCACAATCTGCTCCGAATTGAAGGCCGGAGTAGTTACTGGTGTGATCTCCCCGGCACTGTCCGACGGCAGAGCTATGTCATGCTCGTCATGATCGTGCGACACACCTGGCGTGGGCTCGAATCCGTCAAAGATCAAGTCTTCGCGGATGTCGGAAGTGTAATTCAAGTTTCAGAACCTGACCTGATGGCCAGGGGCGTAGCTCTTGATCTGCTCCAGATGGCCAAACGAGTTGGCCCGCAGTGCGAAGCCGCCGAATACAAAGATTTGTCCGGGGAGGAAGACCTCACCATGGACTGCATCATTACCGATGATCAAAGGGGCCATCGAGCCTTATGGCGACGACACAGTGGAACTCTCAATGAAAGCACCAATGTCGGTGTCAAAACCGGCGGATCTCGGGTAGGGGGTCCCGAACTGTGCGTCTAAGGCGGATGGTAACAGAAGGCAGGAGACACGATGTTTACCCAGGTTCGGGCCCTCTCGATGGAGGTAATACCCTACTTCCTACTTGATTGATCTTGATGATATGAGTAGTACAAGAGTTGATCTACCACGAGATCGTAGAGGCTAAACCCTAGAAGTTAGCCTATGGTATGGTTCTTGTTGTCCTACGGACTAAACCCTCCGGTTTATATAGACACCGGAGGGGGCTAGGGTTACACAGAGTCGGTTACAAGGGAGGAGATCTACATATCCGTATCACCAAGCTTGCCTTCCACGCCAAGGAGAGTCCCATCCGGACACGGGACGAAGTCTTCAATCTTGTGTCTTCATAGTCCAACAGTCCGGCCAAAGGATATAGTCCGGTTGTCCGGATACCCCCTAATCCAGGACTCCCTCACTCACTGTCTTCGAGATAGTTTTCCTTACCTGTTTTATCAGCTTTGTTGGAGACCAACAAGGATGTGTCACTATCTTGAACCTTATCTGCATTACTTCCTTTACCATTGCTTAATAAGGCACTCTTCCCAAATATTCTGTCAGCATTCTAAAAGAAGAAACAAGCAGACACATAACAATTTAGCATGTACTAGTATATGAAAATCATTTCGGTGAACCAATTCATTAGTAAGATGGACATGATTAAACTACCAAGTCTTTTATTGCCAAGTACTAGTACATAATAAAAGCATCAAACAAACATATATCTATGTCCTATGGTCACTGCATTGCCTTGCCAAATCAAAATAGAAACACAGTTTAAATAATATCAGTTCAAGACAAAGCAACAGTGAAAGAATACAAAGCGTGGGAAACTACACGGCACAACAAGATTTCAGATGGGTACCACGGGTCTACATGTACAACAACACTATTGGCTCGGTTGTGATGCTAGTAATGTGCATGATATGAGAAGTCAACTGTATAAACAATTGAAATTGAAATCAACAGAGCTATTGATAAGAGCAAGCCTGTTAAAGAAACATGCATGAACATACCTGCTGTGCCATTGCAGTTTTGATTGGATCCTTCAATTTAAAAATAAGTTTGTATGAGTAAATACAGTGATACAAGAGCAAAGCAGTATGCGCGATAGCAATCATAGTTAAAATAGGCACGCCTAAGCGAGCGCATAAGCGCGCCTAGGCTCTAGGCGTTCGCAAAACGCATTGCGCATAACTATGCTTAATCTGTGCATAACTACGCATAAGCATGCGCTTTGGTCAGTAAAGCGCAAGGCGGTGGCAAAACACACAATTAACGCCTAGCGCTTTTTTGAACTATGATAGCAATGGAATCTTAAATTAGAAAAGTTGTTCTTCAGGTTTAGGCACTTGTTCTACATGAACAGAGTACAGTAAGACGCAAGAATATAGTACTTAAAAATAGAAAATGAGCTCATAGACCTTACCACATTCTTGGTTTGGGACGATCTGAAACAAGGCATTCCGGTCATCGTCCGATAAATGTGTCTCAGGAGAACCTAAGGGAATTTGATGAGTTTCTTTGCCGGTGAAGTATGTTTTCTTTAGGTAATTCCGATACTGCCACCAAGCATTCTTGAAGATAGCAGAGGTATTAACACAGGTTACCTCATCCTGAGTTTCCAAATCGGTCCTTCTCTATAGAGAAAAATGGGAAAAAATTGCTGTATTATAACCATCATGGAGGTAGGATGTATGGACAAAGCAAAGTAATTGCCATGAATAACATTACTTACACATAACTCCTGGATAAACACCTGCAACTAGCATTTTCCTTCATCTTCAGTATAATATTTCCAAGATGGGAAGATACGCACATACATTTAACAACATCAAATGCGATAGATGCTAAACTACGACTAGCTGGTTGTGCTTCCTCCATAGGAATAGGCGTACTAACTGGTGGAGTTGGGGTTCGCCGTTGTAGTACTAGCCCTTTGGGCACTGGAGCTGCCTTACTAAGTGCTCTTGTTTGGGAGCTCTATGGTGGAGATAGTCTTGTGTCAATGAGGCTGGGTTACTATCTGCTTTGGGTTGGGGTTAGATTGGGTGAAGTGGTTCTCATCCATCGCAGACAGGTACAATCTGCGAGAGTTTGGGTTATGTGTGTAGGGTTGGTTCTCGTGCATGTACAACCGGGTGCTATCTCCACCAAGAGGTAGCACTGTTTTATTTGAAGACCATGTTTTAGTCCGCTAGATCTTGGCATCACCGCTCCAATTCAAATGGCTGATAAGCAGAAACATAGTTGAATGTACAAACATTGTATGAGAGACATATGCAATAGATAGTGTGGAAAAAAGAGGGCATGAAATAGTTGACATGTATATTGTTTAACTAAAATGGATAGAATGACATAATTTCACATATATGATGTCTATCTAAACTGGATAGCATAGCATAAAATAATTCAAAGATATGATGAATAACTAAACAGGATCGCATGACATAATTCACCTACATGTTATCTAAGTAATCAGGATCGCATCATTTAATTCACATATGTGATTTATATGCTAAATAGAGGGCATTAGATATGATGTCTAAACTAAGAACATGGTGTTGAATATTGTGTATATGATGTCTAATCTATGCAATGCAAGACACCATATGCATGATATGAGCAGTATAACCGTGCCAAGATAGAGCATACACCTCGGTGGGGGAATAGGACTGGTCATCTGTCTCTGAATCCATCTCTGAGGAGCTGTCGGGACCCAACAAGAGATCTGCTTCGACAGGTAGCACTGTCTCCTCTGAAGGCCTTGTTTTCACTCCATATTTTTCAATCTCCCACCCAAATGGCTGATTCATAGGAAGAGTAGTTTAATGTAAAAACATTGTCGACAAATGGAAATGTAATGAATAAAAGGATGGGCAAGATATCATTCAAATATATGATGCCTGGTTAAACAGGATGGCATTGCACATTTCACGTATATTATGGCTGGCAAAAGACATGAGACTGCACAATTCCCATATATGATATAGAAACTAAACAGGTGGCATCACAGAAAATGTCTAAATTAAGCAGGTGACATATATGATTTCAAAAGTAGGCACTGCAAGGCAACATATGCATGATATGACTAACATCATCATGCCAAGGTAGAGCAAACAACTTGGAGGGTAAATAGGAGTGGTCAGGGGCGTATGAATCCGCCTCAGAAGAGATATCTTCCTCTAGATTACAATCTGGAGAGGGGTGAGGAGAGTTTGCCACTGAACCCACCATGGAGTGATGTCTGCATGACATTGTATTGCCGCGGAAAACTCTTCTCTTTTTCTCTACATGTTCAGCATGACTGTGTACAATATCTGACATGCATACGAAAAAAAATATGGTGAGATTATGTAAGGAGAGCATGTAGAAATTTAGAGTGATGGTAACAACCAGTGGATGGATCCAAAAATAATGATAGCAGGCTGATGATTGCTTTAATTTAATAAAAATACAGATGATGATTGCTTTACTATTTGTTTCCCACCCAAGATGAACAACATAGGCATACCCTAGGTGAACCAGATATTAGACAGAGATACTATTCATTGCTTCCTCGATATGTGCCGTAAGACGTCAAGGCTGAAGCAGCCCCAGTGAGCCGTAAGACATCAAGGCTAAAGCAGCACAAGACAGACGTCATCAATCTCAACTGGGATTCTAATAGCATCTCCAATAGATGATGTAAAATAGATGTAAAATTTACATCACCAAAAACCACCTGACTACAACAGATGAGGTAAAAACTATTGACTCTGAACTTAACTGTCGAAATTGAAATTTACTGTGGAATCTGAATGTTACTGTTGAAACTAAACGCAATGATAGCAGAGAGGCACTTGACATGTAGTTTAAGGAGGTCCTGCAGTTCATCTTCAACCTGCATTCCCCTGAGCCGCCAGCCACCACCGGCCGAACCGCCGGCCCCACCGCCGCCTCGCCGCCCCGAAACAACTCCCCACCACCGGTTCGTCGCCGCCCCGGCCAGCCCTATAGGCCCCCGCCCCCAGCCAGAACCCTAAGATAGATAGTGGGGTACCTCTCCGGCAAGCCACCGTCCCCGCTGCGGGTGGTTCTTCCTTAACTCTGGCGAGCCCCCCATCCCCTGAAAATCTACTGACCCAAAAGTCGATTCAGTCGACTGAAGTGTAGCTAAATTGGAGCAGAGCAGCAGCACGAACAAGGGGGAGAGCAGCAACAGCAGCATGAAGAAGCGGAAGCGAGCTGGGCAACAACAACAGCTGGCGGCGGCGATCGGCGAGCCGAGCAGCAGCAGCAGCGCAAGTGAGCGAGCGAGAGCCGGAGCAGCAGCAGCTGGGCGAGAAAGCTATCGAGCGAGAGCCGGAGCAGCAGCAGCAGCAGCAGCGCAAGTGAGCAAAAGCCAGGGCTGCAGCGGCAGATCCGGTTGGTATGGACGCCGCCGCCGAAGGGGCCTCGCACTGGGGGAGAGCCGCCGTCGAGATGTCGCCCGCGGCGCCGGCTTCAAGGTAGCCACTCCATGGGGGTGCAGGATGGAGCACCGTTGGCGCCGGGAGGTCGAGCTAAGGAGAAGGTGCGATGCAATGAGTGTACAACCTCTTTGGTGGTGCCGAGTAGGCCTCGGCTTCGTCCGAGGAATCGGTGAGGATGCTGCGGTTCCGGTGGAGCAAGTTAAGGCGGCGCTGTGGGGATGGACCAGCCGCGATAGATGAGGCAATCATCGGAGCATCTCCTTGAAGGTGGAGGACGGGGCGGCTGAACCGGCGGGACAATGAGATGGACGAGGATCCTCATCTTGGGAGGTGGACGAGGGACGCCAAGCTGTTGTTGTGGACGACGTCCTCGGGGAAGAGGCTCCGCCTGGGCAGCGGTGAGGTGGCGGACGGAGGAGGGTGGGGTTTCGCGGCTGGAGCGGAGAGGTTATGGCGGCCTGGGATTTCGAATGGAAAAAAGGAGGCGATGGGAGGGGGTGAACCATGACTTAGGGACACGCTTGTCCAGAATGTAGGGTGTGTTACAAAAGTACCCCGCACCGATCTGAACTAGCGGCCCTTTCGGCTCAGGGTTAGAAGGGGGATTTCGCATGTCGGGATTTGGCAGCTGGAGGGAGTTTTCGCGCGCGTTGTATTTACGGGATAGAAAGGCGTGGGTTGTGAAGGCGCCAGTTTTGGGAGCACGATATCTGAATTTTCGGGATATAACAAGGCGCGGGTTGAATTTTTGGGACAAGCCTAACGTGTAATATTGTACTTGTACGTACCAAATCAATTCGCACTTCCCTCAACCAAAAAAAACGAAAAAAATAAAACTATTCACACCACACAAAGAGAGAGTCTTGCCCTGTTTTACTATAAAAATGCTATTTAAAGCTACTCATACCAACAATTTAGTGCAATTAAATGCTATTTGGTAGTATGAATCTATGTTATGTCCGATTAAATTTTTTCGCTTGCTGTATAATGCATGTAACCTACTCATACCAACATTTTAGTGCATTCCAAATGTCTATACTACCGCTGCAATTCGAACTGAATTTGAATTCGTTTCTCTATTTCAATAACAAATCTACAATCATGATTGTTGCCAACTTCAACCATCATTCGTGTATTACCTTAATAACACACCACATGATTACTATAGAGATAGATATGAACTATGTGTACTGCATGAACTCGAATTCTATTTTTTTAATACACTTGATGTTGATTCCAAATAATAGTACATTTGATTTACTAACTATATATTCATAATCTAAACCATGTTCCATACGTGTACACCGTGTTTATAACACATAGTATAGTGCCCCACCCCCAACATTATGACAAGTATTTAGAGCTGAGCTGCAAAAGCCACACATTAGCCCAAATTATGATCAATGTTCTATATGTTATACGTAGTACTACCAAGATGCCCATGCGTTCCACAGAACATCAACATGATCAAGGGGAGGCCTAATTTGCAAATATGGAGAGGGGTGTGGGTATATTTTTTCAAAATTGCCATAGTTTCTTTCCTATCCATCAGATATAAACCGGACGGCCTATATTGCAGGATGGCACCATCATCAACAACTCCATTTTTTATAGGAGTAGAGATAAAATATATTATATGTAGTATAACATGTTCATAACCACACCATGTGTATCATCGTTATATATATTCACACATGCGTCGGTTTAAAACACTATGATAAATTCTTCAAATATCTGAATTCTCTTTTTATAATGAAGTATGATCTCTATTCGTCTTTTACACCCACACAATCCTCTTATCTGTAGCTAGCTAGCGCTAACTTTTTCTCGTGCATGCAGACGCCCGCATCCCTCTAACCCTCCCTCAGCATTCTCTAGCTCCATCGCGCAAATTCGTCTTTTCACTTTAGGTCGTTCACCCACGGTGTGTGTAGGCCCTCCAGCTCTTTCTTTACGGCATGCATCGATCGATATGCCTCTCTAGCCAGGTGTGCCTAGCACAAACACAAGCTTCCCCTCTTCTCTTATCACCGTCCATGACTCACTCCCACCACTCTTTTCATCGATCTCGTACTCGCACACTCCTTCCCCCTCGATATAGTATGACTCTCGCACCACCTCCTAGATGCATCCCTCTCTCTCTATCCTTCTCTCCCCGTGCCTCATTTGCTTCTAACACACACATGCATGTATACCGATCGATCTCCCAACATATACCTAGGTCAACTTTAACTATTCCCCCCCCCATCGATCGACGTACCTATCCTTTCTCTGACAAAGGACGATTGATCTTCCTATGTAGTTATGTCTTCTTACCACAGCCATATCGCCCCCCTTCATTATTCGTGCATGCCTCCTGACCCATCTCTCACACGCACATGCACAGATAGGCAGACATCCCCTCTTTTATTGATATTGCAGGCATGCCCTCCGGTTGTCTAGCAAGCCTGTCCCACCATTTGTTAGAAGCAACTCCACTACCACCCCCTCCAACACTCTAGCTCTGTCTCTCTCCCAACCTTATTCCTCTCCTACACATATGCATGGATGCCGATCGATCTCCCTTAATACATGAGGTAGATCGATCTCCCTTAATACATGAGGTAGGCCTATCTCCTCCTCCACACATATACCAGCCATTGTACCTCTATAGTTAATTAGGACTCTCTCCACCCCCCACCACACACCGATAGTCGAGCGCTGTAGGTAGGTATCCATGCCACAGAGACAAACCGCACATGTCCCCTCTCTCGTTCTAGTAGGCCATCCACTCTATATCTTTGACGTGGGCACACACAAATTTGATGGCACTCTTTATCGACCGCATGCGTGCACACACACACACACACACACATCATCCCTGTCTTCGATTCTATGGACACCTCAAGTCGATGATACCTCCACTCTCTTCTCGTGGATCGCCCCCTCTATATATATAATATATTTAGGACTCTATTTCACACACACTGCATATGTTACATTTTTTGATTGACCCCCCCCCCCCCAAAAAGAATCTCTCACGAACCCACACACTATATCTCTCTACGTTTGTATATCTCTCACACAACCCCACGTAACATATACAAGAAGAGAATAGGTGCACCGTGCACGTACTCACGCTTCGTGCCTAGCCACACCCGCCCGGGTACACGGTGGAGCTCATTTCTGTATGAAATGACAGCCGACGTACTAATTTGAACGCGCGTAGCAGTTGTTTACCTACGGAGGTCTTGTACCACGCGTGCATGAAACAAAGTTCGACTTGATGCATTGGCGCGTTATTTTTAAATAAAGTTATATCGCTCAGTGGCACGCACACAGAATATAAAATGTTTTTTATGGAGAAAAAGGTAGTCTGCTCCACTATATACAATGGAGCCTCCCTGACTGGTTTGTCTCTCTTCAGAGTATCTCACACAAGGCTGCGGTGGCCTCTCCTCTCCCTCTCACTGTTGTTCACTGATCTGGCCGCATCCCGTCCGCCGGCGGAAAGGGAGGATGTGCATCGTTTCCCCTTCGACGGCACTCAGGCAGCACGTCCCGATCTGCGGTACACGCCGTTCTCTCTTACCAAGCTCCGGCGCGGTAGGGCCTACGCCACCTGCTCGCTGCCGCAGTATGTGCAGATTCCGCTGCCGCCCGCTCACCTAGTTACATCCCGCGACCTCCGGTATCCCCTCGGCCTTGCTCCACCGCCCGTCTTCCCACGTCGCTGCATGTGGATCTTCCATAGTTCTTTGCACAAAACCGTGGCTCGTCCGGCGTACTTTCCATATTGCAATCTCGTCCTCACACTGTTTTAGACAAACACAACCGTGTTGTTATCTTCCCTTAGGACAAGGAATATGCTTCTTTTTTGTCGTCGCAACTGTCATCAACAATATTTGTCTTTTTACAAATTTCAAATGGGCATATTTTAGAGTGTAGATTCACTCATTTTGCTTCATATGTGTACTCCCTCCGTTCCTAAATATTTGTCTTTCAAGAGATTTCAACAAGTGACTACATACGGAGCAAAATGAGTGAATCTACACTCTAAAATATGTCTATATACATCCGTATGTAGTTGTCCATTTGAATCTCTACAAAGACAAATATTTGAGTAGTCACTCGTTGAAATCTCTAGAAAGACAAATACTCCGGAGTATATTTAAGAGCCGAGGGGGTAGTGCACAGCCGCATGGGAGACTCAGACTGGTCGTTGCGCCGCATTAATAGTGAGTAATGAGTAGTCAAATCATAAGCCCCACCTTTCCCACTGTAAGTTACTCGAAAGAAGCAACCATCAATACGCTCTTCTTTGAATCCGCTCATACTACTCCATTAAATCACTTGTTTATAGAGCGCTTGAAAAAGAAAAAATCTACGGGACCAAGGCCACTAGCGATCAGCCTGAAAAATAGCATTGGTAGTTATAGCACGGCATCTATTACTAGAGGAAATAATGCGTACACACATAATTGCAGTGCTTCCACCCCGGGTAGACACATGCATGCACTTACTCCACTCCGTAGTACTACATCGAGAGAAAATTGTGGTTACCACGCCCTAATTAATTGAGCATTAAACCAAACACGTCTAAAGTCTCTCTCGTGGTCGAAATGCATTGAGAGAAATGCATCATAATGAAGCGCACCCTGTAAACTGTGACGGAGGGAGGAGTAGTATGAAGGTGCAAAACCAAGTACGCGTATGGCCAGTCGGTCAACGCACCTCCTCTTGGCATATCACTGACATGTGGGACCAGAGTTTGAGCAAACCGATCTCAATTGAAGGCAAAATGGCCAACCCACTGTTCCTTGAGAGAGACGAGGAGAGAGAACACACAGACGGACTCGCACGGAGGCCAAGATATATTCGAGCATGGTTGATTGATATCATCATTACATGTTGGGCTGCCGTTTTACACCCTTCTCCGGAATAAATGTGTACTTTATCAAAGATTAAGAAAAATAAGAGTACAAAGGCTCCACCATGCGGTTCAAGTAGTAGTACTACTCGTACTACTAAACCTTGCGCTTGGCTCTGCGCCTCTTTGTGAAGACGAATAATGATGGTACTTCGCATGTTCGGTACTACAGTGTATGCCTCTGGCAATCTGACACCGAGTGAACTGATGCATGTCCACCGCCTGGGCAAGGGTACGTTGCATTAGTCAAAAGGCGTATGCGAGCTTCACCTTGTCCTGCAAGCTTATCCTTGTTCTGCGAGTTGACGGGACACACCAACAAGTAGTGCTAGTCCATACTCCCTCCTTTCCGGTTAATATGGCTTAATCTTTTTTGCGGTTAAATGAGAGAGCTTTATTCATATATAAGCATTCTTAGGACGATCAGCCAAGACCTTGGTCACTAGGAAGCGAGTACCCATAAAAAAAGGAGTAGGAAGCGAGGTGTTTCATCAAGCCAGCTCTCGGCCACATTCAAAGTGCAGCAAGCACGGTTCGCACAAAGATGCTCCGCAAGGTTTGCTGACCTGTTTACATGCTTAATAACAAAAAAAGAGGAAATATTACCGAGTGCTCCTATTTGTAATAGGATATGAGCCAGAATTAAGCGAGAATTGTGGCGAGTGTTCCATGCAATCAACTTCCATTATCACATGCGAGAACCCTCGAAGAGAACCAAATGTGTTGAAGATTGCTTTATCTCATTTTAAAAATATAATAAGAGTGCAGAGGCTCCTCCATCCGGTTCCTAGTACTAGTATAGTAGGAGTACCTCTATAGACTATAGTAGTAGTACTATTAAACTTTGCGCTTGGTTGTTCGCCTCTTTGGGAAGTGCAACAATAATAGTACTAGTACAGTGTATGCTTCTGGCAATCTGACACCGAATTAACTATTGCACGTCCACCGCCTGAGCGAAGGACAACTTGCATTAGTCAAAAGTTTCTCCTTGTCATGCGAGCCACCGCGCGCAAGCTTCTCCCGTCCTGCAAGCTTCTCCTTGTTCGGCAAGTTGACAGGACACATCAAAGTAGTAATGCTAGTCCATACCGCCTCCTCTCCAGTTCATATGGCTTAATTTCAAACGAGATAAATACAATGTCTGTCACTGTATATTTGTAAAAATATGGTCAATGGACTTCATAATACGCTCATTGCGCTCAATATATACATTTTCCGGTGTTTATACGGTCACTAGCTCACCCTGGCTGAGTATGTGTGTGCATGCACGTGTAAGTTGAGCACTTGAGCGTGACCGTGTGTGTTCCGTCGTGTGCTCGGACATGCATGCATTAGGGCGTCACGCGCATTTTTGCGTCCATGTGTATGTGTGACTGTTGCATACACGTAGGGGGAGTACGTGTAGGGCCACTAAAGGAGCAGTCAAATTACATTGTAAGTTAGTCGGAAGAAGCAGCCATCATTTCACTCTTCAATGACACGTACACAATATAAGATGGTTGATATGGAGAGAAAAAGAAAACCACTATATATACACTAGCAGGAGCCTAAGCTACAATCCTGCTTGCTTGGGTTGCTCTCCTCACAAGCATAGAACGATGGTGGCCACACCGCTGGTCACATATCCGGCCTGATCCCTTGGTGGGGAAGGAACAATGTTCTGCGTGAATCACGGTGCGACATCGGCGAGGGAGAAAATCCACAGTCGGTGCATCCCAATCGGGGGTCACCGTGGTATGGGCCGATGCCGTGTCCCAACCGCCCTTCTAGCTACAGCCCGACGTCCGTTTCAAAAATATTAGTGCATGTCAAAAATATTATACTAGTATCGTTGTTCCGTTTAAAAAAAAGCATATACGCTGTTACTTCTTACCCAAAGGATCTTTATATCCAATAGACACAAAATATCCATTCATTGTTCAAATTACTACCCTTGTTGACCGATGTCGAGGTAATTGCTGCATCATACCAAAACCCACCATCTCTTAAGCTAAAGTAGACCGAGCTAACCCCTATATTAGCATATTACTAAGATAAACAGAAGGCACTGTAGAATCATTTAGGATATGAGCTTGTCAATCTGAATGTGGAGGGACACCAGCTTAGCCCCGGCCAGCAGCTTGGGTGGAACTGTGAAGAAGGTCAGCTCCTGCACAGTGACATCACCGGGATCCCTGCTGCTTGTCACCTCCATTTCCACCTTGACGGCGTCGGTCCTGCCTTTGGGCTCCCCCGGCGGGCTGTTCGCCCACAGCTTGGCCACGTAGTGCGGCAGTGGGCATGGCCACGCTCTGATGCAGACGACCGACACGGCGATAGGCGCGCCAATGTTGAGCACACCGTCGACCAAGAAAAACGCGCGAATGTCCTCCTACGCGAACAGCAAGAGCCGTGGCTCTGACAGTGGCACTTCCAGCTGGAGCGCCTTGCCATACTGGATCCTGTGCACGGGCATGGGATGCACGATGCTGATGTGGTGGGAGAGCACCAGCGGCGGGCCTTCGTAGCCGCAGATGGACGCAGGGCATTTGCGAGGCGGCGGACACATGCTCTGGTGATCGGCGAGCTTGTGATAAGTGACGTAGAGCCCACAGCCTTCATGCGGGCACTCCACCCTCACCGAGGAGAGGACGACGTCCACCGCCATGTTCCGCACGTCGAAACCACCGCCGCGCTCGCACTTCTGGCACTGCCGCTGGTTCCCGGGGTGCTCGACGCGGCAGTCCGCGCAAGCCAGGTTCCCTCCCTTGCACTGCACAAATCAATCAAACAAGACATCAATCAAGAAACCTGCACCTTGCTCGATCAGCCGAACGGACAAGATGTATTTGAAACTCATACACTGAAGGCTTCAAGGGGTGGAGGCACAAGGGGCAGTGGAGCAAGGTGAGGTCCATCGAGACCATAGAGAGCTCCATCGCCGGGTCCTGTTCCGTAAGTATCAAAAGGAGAGCCACGACATGCATTCATGCGTTGTAATTAATGCATCGGTAAACACAAATTATTGAAATCTATCGAGTGGAGTGCTTTGATGTGTCGCGTCAACTCGTACAAGACCGAGAAGTTTGATTACTACAACGCCCTCTCGCCTTAACCGCACCTGCATTTGGCTGCATGACAGGTGGGCCACCGACCTGTTGGGCCCACTGTCATGGGCGCAAAGGCAGGAGCGATAAGTCAATGAAGCGCGTCCCTCCCTCGCCCATGGCGTGGTGGCTGGCAGGACTAGGAGAAGCTTTCACTTGCTACGCTCTCCCTCCCGTACGTGGTGGACATGCAGCAGTTCAATCGGTGTCAGATGGCCAGAACCATACTGTAGTACTCCTCCACTACGGTAGTACTCCATCATTTTGTTCGACTTCCCGAAGAGGCGAAGAGCCAAGCGCCGCCCGGACGCTCGTGTGGCAGTTTCATGTGTAGAGTAGTCTAGGATAGCGTGTACCGTGCCTGTAAGCTTAAAATGGTTGGGGTTGGCTCCATGCTATATTTTTTTGATTAAAATTATCTTCTGGCCCTACCTGTCATCCTAGTGATTCTAGTTTGCATGCTCATCTGGTCAAGACAGGAATATATATTTTAATTTGTGGTGGGGTAAATGTTAGAGGTTGCAGCAAATGGAGTATTGTACACTGCTGGTCTTTCAGCCAAGTTTAGAGGCAACCATGTGGGGCCAGTGCTATGATGTGTCGCGTCAACTCGTACAACGAGGAGAAGCTTGATTTTACTACTAAACGCCTTCTCCCTCGCCCATGCGCGCGGTGGCTCGCAGACGAGGATAGGCTTTTGCTTATATAGTACTACAACAAGCTATCCCTCCTGCTCGCGGTGGACGGACATGCAGAAGTGGATTCGATACTGTAGAGCAGTAGTAGTAACATCATTGTTTGTCTTCTCGAAGAGGCAAAGAGCCAGGTGCAACCCGTGGCGTGGCGAACCTTGGAGCACGCATATAGCCACCTTGGAGAACACATATAGCCCACTATTGTAGTACTCTTGCATGAGACAAAATTGCTATGTGAGCCCACTATTGTAGTAGTAAGTACTCCAGAAAGGAGTATTTGCCTTTCTAGAGATTTCAACAAGTGACTAGACTACACCTAGACGGAGTACATATGGAGCAAAATGAGTGAATCTACACCGTAAATAAGTATGTAGTTCTCTTGTTTTCCTCTCGGCCTTGGTCGCGCTGCACAATATTGAGTATACTAGTACTATCATCTTGAAATTTATGAAGTCACCATAGGCACCTCGTCGTCGACGGGAACGTCTCCTGACACGCTATAGGCGTGGCGGCGATCGCCTCCATAGGTGCTTGAATACCAAGGAGGGAGAGGTAGCGGTTCGAGGCGTTGAGCGGTCAATGATGCATCCTCAAATTACTCATGCGAGAGGAATTAATTGGAGAAGCGAGAATAGAGCCAACACGATGTGAATGCAACAGAGTTTGGATTCTCATATAAAGGCGCCCCACCACTCCAATCCATCTACTCCTTAGTCTCTGTGCAACACTTCTCACTCCAATCCAAGACCAAGTGACTAGAAGCCAGAAGCACCTATGGAGGTGATGGACGCAAGCGGCAGTCGGCTGTGCCAAATCATCCAAGTCGCCGGCCTGCGGCCCCGCACCGCGCAGCATTTTCAGATGGTGCTGGCGACCGCCAGCGTCGTAGCCCTCGCCGATGCCGGCTTCGCCTCTCGCATGGACGACATGATGGTCTACTCCATCCGCAAGTTCGCTGCCGTCAAGAAGCGCGGGCGACCTTGCCATCTTGCTCTAGCCAGCGCGCGACCAGGCTCCTCATTGCCTGCCACCCTCATCGGCCTCCATGGTGACGAACTCTTTCAAGCCCTGGTGGCCCTGCAGCTGCTAGAGGTTGCGATGAAGAATGTGCACCTCAAGGCCGCGCTCGTCGCGCAGCGCCTCGCCATGCAAGAAATCGTCGACCTGCACATCCACGTCTACGAGGAAATCGTCTACATAGGCCACTACAAGGCCAGCAAGGACGAAAAGCGTTGGCCTTCTTCCAGTGGCTGGAATCTTTGGGCGCCATTGTTGAGAATCACATCGACACAGCCCGTAAGCAGCTGCTACTTAGCCGCCGTTCGGTGGGACGGCGCCCTAAGTCGAGGAGGTGGACGTCGTTGATGGATGCATCTCTTCTTCTTGCCTCCTGTAACCAGCACTGCATCGCCTTGTGGCCTTAATGTTTTATTAGTATAGGAGTATATGACATTTTTATTCCGGTAGTAACGTTTTCACTTGTGAGGTGGGGCGCGATTGAGCAAACCGACCATCGGCAAATCCCACCCGCCCACAGGCGTCGGCTGAGTTTAGAATTAGAGGAAAGCGAAGGAGAAGAGCTAGCTATAGCACATCGCTGTTGTCGAGATGGGACTCGCGTTGATAGAATAGAATATTGAGCACTCATACCTCTTTTTTAGGGCAAAAGCGGTCGTATGTCTACTACCACTAGTTGGGTGCGTCGACCTATACCTATCATCACTTTAGGTCTCCTTTTGAACCGCAGCTTCGATTCACCGTACATATTTTTTCACGCATTTATCCTCCTATATGTACTCCTAGTCTATTTCCACGTGCTCCCTTTACGCCGACATGTGGGACATAGAGCATCTGAGTGCGTAGTGCATGCACGACTTGGAGCATATGCTTAGGGTACTTTACATTTCAGACCTCACGAATTACATGCAAACCCCCCGCAGAAGAATAAATAAATAAATGAATTACTACATGAAACCGGATTATTTTCGTTAAAACCGGAGCACGTTCATTAAATTTTGGACATAACACGTTTATAAAAAACTATTGGACCTAAACCAGTCTAAGGGCCTCTTTGATTCACGGGATCTGAAAACACGAAATGGGGAAAGTATGATGGCGATGAACCAAGGCGAGGAGAACTCTACTAACTTTCGGTTAGAGGTTAGAGTTAGATTCTAACCTGAACTAACTCTAAACCAAAGAGGTGTATGGATGGCAGGGTTAGATTGACAATAAATGTTCTTTCTCAATCACTGCATAACCTTGCTCACTCCAATCCAAGACCAAGTGACGAAGCGGAAGCACCTATGGAGGCGATGGTCGAGGCGGCGATCGGCTGTGCCAAATCATCCAAGGTCCGGCCTGCGGCCCGCACCGCAGCCTTTCGAGCGGTCTTGGCGACCGCCAGCGTCATAGCCCTCGACGACGTCGGCTTCGCCTCTCGCATGGGCGACATGATGGTCAACTCCATCCGCAAATTCTCCGCCGTCAAGAAGCGTGTAGCTCCTACTAGTCCTGCCAACCACCATGCTCCTACTAGTCCTTCATTGACTTGCTGCTCCTGCCTTTGCGTCTATGACCACGTGGGCCCAGCAGGTGGTTGGCCCACCTGTCATGCAGCCAAAGGCAGGTGCGTTAAAACACGGAGCTCGATCCGCGAGGAGAGGTGTTGTAATCAAACTTCTCGGTCTTATGCGAGTTGGCGCGACACATCAAAGCACTTTTCGATATAAGTCTTTTACACATTTCAAATGGACTACTACATACGGATGTATGTAGACATATTTTAACCGTATGTAGTCACTTGTTGCAATCTCTAAAAGACTTATATTTGGAAGCGGAGGAGTACAACGCATGCATGCATGTCGTGACTTCCCTTTTGATACTTGCATGTGTTGATTTGATGCACCTTGCCAAATTTTGACTATAAATTTAACTAACCAAATTTTCATGCATGTCACAAAAATTACGGGGCTGTTTGGATTGTGACTATGTTTGTCTTATGTTGCCACATTATTTTTCCCACACTTGCCTAACTTGCCTAACTTGAGTTGCTCAAATTGTTAGACACACTTTGGCTTGCCTAAGGGAATCTTGCCACACTTTTTGTGTCTATGACATGTGGGGTTCCTGCTAATAAAAAATTCTTGTCTTAGGTGTGCTAATAAAAAAGACTTATATTTAGGAACGGAGGGAGTAGAAATTATAAATAATAATGCATGTTGGGGCAACCCACGTTTCTGATAATTTTAGCCATGGGCTTGTTCACAATTTTTACGAGGGGGTGGTTGTTCATTTAATGGAGGGACTTGTACCAGACTTGAATGATACAAAGTGCGACCTGGAACACCGTAACACCACTTGGAACAAGCGGGTAGCTATCTCAAAAAACAATCAACAACTAAAAAAACGGCGACCTGGCACGTAGTACACAATTTTAAACAATTGTTTTGATGGAGTGAAAAAGGAAAACTACCCCACTACGTATATATAGGCCGGAGCCTCCGTGCTTGCTTGCTAGGGTTGCTCTATTCACACACTCTCATCCTCTCTAGATCTAAACAAGATAGGGGTGGTAACACTATCTTTTTCCCTTCAAAAACCACTGTCTTTCTATCCTCACCGCTGGTTACAGATCCGGACGTATCCCCCTCCGCCGGTGAAGGGGAGGAGGGGCAACGTTTAGGCCGTCGTCGATAGTGAGGGAGGAGACCCACTGCCGTCTGCACCGTTATCTCTGGCCGAGCGCCGGCGCGGGAGGTCCTCCGATCCCTTCGTCGTTGCCCTAGTGTGGGCGGATCCGGCCTCCCGCCGCCCACCTATCCACATCCCGACGACCTTCAGGTATATCTTCCTTCGAAACCGCCTTAGCTCTACTTCCCCAGCTTGCTACGTCATTGCATGTGCATCATTTTCTACCTCTCAGCCCCTCTCGATCGGATGGTACAACGTCACCTATTTTTTTCTTCTATTGTTAGAGGTAAAGCTACTTCATGGAGTCGAATCTTGTACTTGGTTCAAACAAGAAATAAAGTGGGGGTGGGGAAATTTAGTACTGTGTATGTAGCACATCGGACTTGGTACAAACAGGAAGGAAAGGGGGTGAAAGTAGTACAGGCTGGTCATCCAACCGGTCTCTTGGTCGAAAAGGGAAATATAGGGGTAACGCTATACACAGCGGTATGACCAGGACTAGATTTGCTATCCACGCATAGGAGTAGATGGCTAGAGTGAACAAAAATGGGACCAACCCAGATATGTTTCTTGGATGTTTGTTTCTCGGGGCAACAAACTATGAATCACCACTTTATGCCCTGTTTAGGTACATGGTCTTTGGACTATTGGTGCACCTTGTCCCATGCCCTTATACCAAATATTTAGCTGTTCTTAATCTAATGCCCCTGGTAAAAATGAAGCCATGCCACTGTTATAAGCCATGACAAGTTTAGCCAAATGTTTTTGCCTGTAATTGTTTGAGACTCTGACTGTTTCCTCTGTAGCTTTTTGTGCAAACAGGATATCCATTTCACACAGTTCTTGTTGTGACCTTTTGGTGCCTTTGCACAAAACTCTTCTTAAAAGAAGTGACTTTTGTGTTGTTTAAGCTGGAATGTCGAGAATGGAGCAGTTGGTTCATTTGATGGAACTGCACAAAGGGAGATCGTGTTCCAATCCTCATCATCCATATTGGCACCATAACCTTCCTTTAGGTAAGAATGATATTTAATGCATGTGTTCATCTCTATTTTGCACTGCCATGAGAAAATAATGCTATTTTTACTAGTACACTTGTACTCCCTCATGACAAAACCAATTCTGAAATAGAAGGCCAATCATGTACTTGGTTTCACCAAGCTGGTGAGGAGAATGAGAAGCGAGCATGAAGAGGAAGAAGAAGAAGAGTAAATAGTGCCAAGGCGATCTTGGTGAAGCGGAGGCCTCGGTCGAGGCCATTCAAGGGCTCCGCAATGACTACCTTACATGTGAGGCGATCCTCCGGGAGCCCTTCCACTTCTTTGTCTCACTTAATTAATTAGGAGTACTTAAGTACCACTAATTTATTGCTGCCTAATTTTCTGTCGGAGTTAAACAAATCTTTAGTAGCACCCTATCTTTGAATCATATGCGTGTGTATGTTTGTCTATGGAGGTGAATCATGTGGTGGAGCAGGGAGGGAATGCTAACTTTACCCATTAAGATAATGAGGGTGCTTCCATTTGTTAGTGTATGTTTCATCAACTAGTCCCACTATTACAGTAATCTCACTCTCTCAATAAATGTGCCAACATGGATGCTCGATTTTGGTGGAACTGCACAAAAACTTTGGGTGCTTCATTGCCTCGGCAGCTTCCTTCCTTTCCTGTTAGTCGCTAATCTCGGCTTGCATTCTTCCTTTGCTGCCAGTTGCTTGGCTTATCTCGACTTCCAGTCAAAGGAAATAGTAATTGACATGATACCTCACACAGGTTGGTACTGGTCTTTATCCTGATTATTGGTCTTGTCATATGTATTGGTAATTTGGTATTGTGCTACTGTTTGCCGATTTCATAAAGGAGTAACTTGGAGCCCAAACTCGCAGGCAAATCATTACATCGGGTGATTTCAGTAGAACTGCACAAAAAGATCAGATGGACAGGTACTTATGCTGCTGCTATGTACTCCAAAGTTCACTCAGACAAGCATCAATGTTGACAAGAAGAAGTGCCTATATTCATTCGAGTATCAACCGGCATCAACCAATTGTCAAACTCCAAGTATTAGGAGAGTGAAAGCCAAAAATATTGCTTGGCGCATAGCCCAGAAAAACGCAGTCCAGTCTTTGGTCCCAACTTGTGCCTTTTGGTTATCGACAGATATGGTAGCGAACAGTATGGCATGGAGTCTAAAGATTCCAGACAAGTTGGTTGACGCATATATTCATCTGGCACTTAATCAGTCTGCACGCTAGGGATGCTCCATTTCAGTTGAACTGCACAAAAAAATTGGGTGGTTCATTTTCTCAACCGCCTCCTTTCTCGTATGCAATGTAGAATTTTGGCGAGATACAGGACCAAGATGAGCCAGTAAACTAGTTGGATGAAAGTAGTGGCCAAGTTTCTCAAACCTCCCTCGGCACGAGGCCACTATTTGAGGATAAACCTACAAGCAAAGTTCAGATTGTCCGTGCTGCCTCTTATGTACTCGAAAGTTTACCCGTACAAGCATTAATTTTAGCAAGAAGTACCTCTGACTGAACACCATTTACCAGTCTGCAATGTAGAATTTTGGCGAGCTACAGGACCAAGATGAGCGAGTAAACTAGTTGGATGAAAGTAGTGGCCTAATTTCTCAAACCTCCCTCGGCACGAGGCCACTATTTGAGCATAGACCTACAAGCAAAGTTCAGATTGTCTCTGCTGCCTCTTATGTACTCGAAAGTTTACTTGTACAAGCATTAATTTTAGCAAGAAGTACCTGCGATTGAACACCATTTACCAGTCTGTACCCTAGGTAATTAAAGTTCGTCCATGGATCATATTGGCTGTGATCTCAATCATTTGGATGCATAAACATACTGAACATGTGTATATCTGAATCTTTTGTGAATTATCTATGAATATTGTTGTGTGATCTATCAATCATTTGGATCCATAGACATCTTGAACTTGTGTATATATGAATCTTTTGAGTTGTTGATAGTGAATGTTGGCTATGAATATGAGCGTGACACTGTGAACCTGAGTTTGATAAGAATGTTTACCTTTTACATTGTGCTTGTGTGTGAACTTGTTAGTATGCCTCTTGTGGGGTGTGTGGCGTGTGGGTGTCAACGACACACCTTCTTCCCGAGAAGAATTGCACCTGCTTTGTTAGGGTAGCAATGGCGCATCAGCTCTTTTTAATCTTTTTCTCTGTCTTGCCCCTCCCGCTCAACCCCTGCCGTAATGTTTTTGCCTCAAAACAAACATAATCTTGTGTTGTTTTGGGGCTTGATGAAAAATCGAGTGCTGGTTTACGTAGGTTGGCCCGCCCAGCAAATGGGTTGCTGGTCCACCAAGGACCGGGAGGCTAAAAATACAAGTTGTATGGTGCGAGAGGCAAGTAGCAAAAACACCATCGAGAGCCATCCTCTGAAGAAAAAAAATCGCTCTTGATGTGCTTCTTTAGTTGTGCCGCCGGCCCCCTCTATAATCCAGTTCGCTCGGGGATCTGGTATCATTTTTTTCTAGAGGGCGAACAAGTATCAGCTAGACCTAGGTTTTGTATTTTAACATCGTAGCCCACGACATCTGGTGTGATGGTTTCAACTTATTTTTTGAGGTCCATACCGGCCTATGGGCTTTTTCTTAAAGATCGGCAGCCCAATGTATTTTTTAACCACATTATATATATTTATATTATTACTATTATCGTATATTTTATAGAGACTTATATATACATTATAAAAACATCCCATGTGTTATTAACTTATAAAAGTAAATGTTTAACAGAAGTTGGCAAGGAAAATCCTGGTTGTTTTTGACTCACAGGCAAGGAAAATCCTGGTGATTGCGTACAAAAGCTTGCGAAGATTTTAAGGACCAATGTAATAATAACGCACTCATTTTTATTTTAGCAATAACTTCGCTAATTTTTTAATTATGTATATAAAAGATGTGCCTCTCCGGTTTATTTTTGATATTAATTGCTCCTTCTAACATAACATTATATATATAACAAGCCCAACTAATTCGTGTATTTGAAGGAAGTGCAAATGGGCTGGGATTTCTTAGATAATATAAATGGGCCGCATTGATGCGAAATTATTTGTTCACCCAACCCAGCAAATGGATGTACATTCTAGAAAACATGGGTTAAATATATGCCACATTTTGCAGGTGGCATGTGGGCCAATAGGTGAAGCCTCATGAGGCGTTGTCAACTTAGTCGGCATGCACCTTCAATCTCTCATCTTCTTCCTCCAGCGTCGCCGGGACCGCCTGGTCCGGCCTCCGGCGGCTAGCGGCTCTGCTTAGCACGCATCGCTGCGAAGCGCTACCCCACCGCCGGCCAGGCTATCCCTCCACCCCTCCGCACCTCCTGTTATTCTCCACCGACTGCAGCCCCACGTCGCACCAGAACCAGTTATAACCCTTCTCCTCCACTCAATCTGCGACTCCACTGCCGCGTCTTCCCATCTCCGAGTCGTTCCCGTCCGGGGCCTCGCCATCATCCACCACCTCGCTGCGCTCGGTGCGGCGTGGTCAACAAACGAGAGTCATCGGAAGAGGACTGCACGTGGAGAGCCTGACGGCTGGGACCCACGAGGTCCATGCTTGCATGCAGTGAAAGTTCCTCCTTATTAAGCTAAATAAATGCTTCCTCCGCCTGACAGCTGGGACCCACCAGCTGCATCTTCGCACGGAAGGAAGTGCCTCCTTGTTATGCAAAAAGAAATATTCCTCCCATTGACAGCTGGGACCCGTCAGATTTGGTGGCTGACTTGTGGGCCTACTAAGCGGGCGTGTACGAGGGCTTTGTCAACAATCAACAAATGATTCTAGCAGCTGGACCGTTGGATGTTAATCCAACAGCCGTGCTCCTTCTTCAACCTCTGTTCTTGCTCCTGTCTCCCGTGGGCGCCAGCATGGCTGTGCTGCCGCGCACCCGAACTAGTCAAGTTTCCCACTCCTCTCCATCTGCGACTCCACTGCCCGTCTTCCCCATCTCCGGTCGTTCCAGTCTGGGGCCTCGCCGTCGTCCACCGGCCTTTGTTGCGCTCGGCATGGTGTGGTCAACATGGTCAACAACTGAGAGTCATCGGAAGATGGTTGTCGTGAGAGGCGGCGGTGTGGGCGCACCATGCCCATGGAAGCATGCATGCAATGGAACAGGCGTGGTCAGCGTGGTCAAGCGACTTCCAGCGAAAGTGTCTTTGTCGTGGAGAGGCGACGGCTGGTCCACCGCGCAAGAAATGCCACCTTATTACGCGGAAAATAATGATTCCTCCACCTAACAGCGGGGTCCCACGACGCCACCGTATTTTGAAAAAATGTTTCCCACGACTCTTGGGACCCACGGAAAATCACCGATTCGTGAAAAAACGTTCCCCAGCTGTCGGCTCGGACCCACGGAAGTGCCTCCTTATTACGCACAAAAAAATGAATACTCCCCACGCTGGTTGGGACCCACCTTGGTGGGTGGCTGACTTAATGGGCCTACTAAGTTGATGGGGATGGAGGCTTTGTCAACTTAGTCAATATAAATGATTCTAGCTCCGATGACCGTCGATGTCCATCCAACGGCCGTAGTGCTTCTTCAACCTCTTGTCTTCTTGCTCCGGCCGCCCAAAGCAGCGCCGGTCATGCCGCATTCTCCTGCCTCCCGTGGCGGCTGTCTTTGCCGCGGAGGTCTCACCACCCCTACTAGTCCCACCGCTGGCCAGGCCCTGCGGCGAGGGCAGCCTCACACCGCAGCCGAACCAATGAACCCTCGTACTCCTCTCCACGTGGGCTTCCACTGTCGCGTCTTCACCAGCTCCGCGTCGTCCCCTTCCTAGGCCTTGCCGTTGTCCACCGCCCTGGTGCTCTCGGCGCGGCGTGGTCAACGTGGTCAAGGAACGGCTTCCATCGGACGTTATTATGCGTGGAGAGGCGATAGCTGGTCCACGGCGCAGCAATGAAGTGCCTCCTTATTAGGGCAGAATAATGATTCCTCCACCTGACAACGGGGATCCACCAGACGGGCCACCATGTTTCGCGAAAAAAAGGTTTCCCCCTCACTGCTGGGACCCACCAGCTACATCTTCGCACGCAAGGAAGTGCGTCCGGGCAAAAAAATGATTTGCCCCACGGTTGGGACCAGCCAGCTACATCTTCGCGAGCAAGGAAGTGCCTAACGGTCGGGACCCACCTGGTCGAAGCGTCGTGGCGTTGTCATTCTGGTCGCGAACATATGCGTACATCTTGGTCGATGTAGTAGTAGCGCCGCGTAGCATGTACATGTACGTACATCGGCCAGGTTGCAAGAAAATAAATACGACCACGTACATACATACGAGCGGGGTCTCGAACGCCTACTCGCGCGTACGTACAGCCAGGGCTCGTGTACATGGCTGGGTCGGAACGGAGAAACAGCGTCATTGTCGTGTTCATGGGGAACCAACCGGCTGGGTCGGAACGGAATGCGTCGTCATGTTCATAGGGAGGGCTTGGACGGAACATCCGATGGAAACGAGGCATGGCGTATCACAGAACGGAGGAAACGGCCTTGTGTTCGACCGACCACATTTCAAACGGGATCCTGTTCATCGGGAGGGGTCTAGCGTACCGCAAAACGGAGAAGCGGACCTCCTACGGTCGAAGCAGGGGTCTGTTGATCGGGAGGTGTGGCATACCACAAAGCGGAGAAGCGGACTTGTGTTGGGCGCTTCTGGTCGAAAAGGGGTCATGTTCGCCGGGAGGGTATGGCGAACATAAGCAGAGACTCCATGGGATACTATTCATCTCCACCGTCGACCCCTCTAGCCTCCACGGGCTCTTGTTCATCCACCGTCGACCTCCTCCAGCCTCCACCTGCGACTGTTCATCCACGGGCTGCTGTTCATCTAGCCTCCACTGCGCGCTACTCCACTGGCTACTGTTCAACCAGCCCTCTCCATGGGCTCCTGTTCAACCACCCCTCCATGGGCTACTATTCATCCAGCCCTCCACCGTCTACTGTTCATCATGCCCTCCACGGGGTGGTCCTGTTCATCCTGCCCTCCACGGGATCCTGTTCATCCAGCCCCAACCGGCTCGATCGATCGGGGTCATGTTCATCTACCCCAGGAAGCTGTTCATCACCACGGGCAACACTCACTTTGTTCATCCAGGCCACCAATGGGTCTATTCATCCAAACCCCCAGAAGAATCAAACCCCTAGCAATGCTCCTTTGTTCATCGGAGGCACCATCGATCCGCTTGATTAGCGGCGATGGCGAAGAATCGCTCGATCGGGTTCAACTAAAACCATCGATCGATCGCTCGGGTTCGATAACAGCGTAGCTGAAGTGCAATCGCTTGGGTTCGAACCCAAGCCTAATTCGCCTCGCCTCGCACCGCAGCGTGTGCGTGTCTGAGAAAACACGCATCGCTCGGCCCGACCACCCACCGTAACAGGAACACCCCGATATTTTCCTCGCCCTCGCTTCTACCACGGTTTTTTCTATCATGGACGGCCCAAAGAATGTCATGAAGCCGCGTGTCCGGCCCACCCAGGACGAAAAGCCCATTTTCTGTCATGATTTTTTGTCATAGAAGTAGGAGCCCACCACATCTATGATGATACTGGGTTTTGTCACAATTATCGTCATAGAAGTGTCATAAGTATGACAGAAAAAATTTCATTGGCCCAAAATGTCACGGATGTGTCTTTTTTTTGCAGTGTATTTTTTTTTAATATGCCATTGTTGGGTGTTATTCGAGTGCGCCTTCTCTCAAAATGGACACGAAAAATACCACAACATGTAGGGTGCCATTCCATGATAGCATGCCAAGTTTCATGAATTTCAGACGAGTTTTGGATTTACTAGAATTTAAAAACAAAGTATCTCAACGTTTTTCCTGCAATCAACGGTGCCTTGTTGTTTGAAATTCATTCCCATTTCTTGCTTGGGAACTAAGCATGCACCCAAGGAGACAAATTTGATTTTTCAACCAATTTATATGCACTTGAGCATGTGCATGTAGTTCAAATTGAATTATGCATATAAATGCATTGAAAACTCAGTTAATGCATAAAATGTCCAAACGAACGCCAAAAAATCACAATAATTGACACAACACTCCTCTTGTTCTATGTTGACACGAGAAATTTTTTGAAAGCAATAAGAGGCAATGGATATCATTTCGTCCCAAAAGGTGGGACGTTCCCTACCGAAACCATCATGCTTGTTGTGAGAAGCTCTAGTTTGTGCGAAGCATATACCCAAACCTGCCCCAAATGGGACAAAAAAATTACCACGACATGTTGATGCCGCTCCATGATAGCATGCCAAGTTTGATGAATTTTAGACAAGTTTTGGATTTACTAGAAATTAAAAACCAGGTATCTCAATGTTTGCGGCAGAGTGACGGTCGAAGGGTGTTTGACATTCATTCCCATTTCTTGCATGGGACCTAAGAATGCAACCAAGGACACATATTTGAATTTTCAACCAATTTATATGCATTAGAGCATGTGCATGTAGTTCAAATTTGAATTATGCACATGAATGCATTGATAACTCCGTTAATGCATAAAAATGTCCAAACGAACCCCGAAAAATCACAAAAATTGACACAACGCTCCTGTTGTTCTACATTGACACGAGAATTTTTTGAAAATAATAAGAGGCAATGGATATCGTTTCGTCCCCAAAGGTGGGACGTTCCCTACCAAAACCATTATGCTTGTTGTGAGAAGCATATACCCAAACCTGCCCCAAATGGGACAAAAATTTACCATGGCATGTTGATGCCGCTCCGTAATAGCATGCCAAGTTTCATGAATTTCAGAAAAAATTTGGATATACTAGAATTTGAAAACAAGGTATCTCAATGTTTGCGGCCGAGTGACGGTGGCAGGGTGTTTGAAATTAATTCCCACTTCTTGCATGGGACCTAAGCATGCAACCAAGGACACAGATTTGAATTTTCAACCAATTTATATGCATTAGATAATGTGCATGTCGTTCAAATTTGAATTATGCACATGAATGCATTGAAAACTCAAGTAATGCATAAAAATGTCCAAACGAACCCCAAAGAATTACAAACGTTGACACAACACTCCTGTTGCTCTAGGTTGACTTGAGAATTTTTTGAAAGCAATAAGTGGCAATGGATATCGTTTCGTCCCCAAAGGTGAAACATTCCCTACCGAAACCATCATGCTTGTTGTGAGAAGCTCTGGTTTGTGAGAAGCATATACCCAAACCTGCCCCAAATGGGACAAAAATTTACCACGGCATGTGGCTGCCGCTCCATCACAGCATGCGAAGTTTCAAGAATTTTAGATGAGTTTTCGATTTACTGGAATTTAAAAACCAGTTATCTCAATGTTTGCGGCCGAGTGACGGTGGCAGGGTGTTTGACATTTATTCCCATTTCATGCATGGGACCTAAGCATGCAACGAAGGACACAAATTTGAATTTTCAACCAATTTATATGCATTAGAGCATGTGCATGTAGTTCAAATTTGAATTATGCACGTGAATGCATTGAAAAGTCAATTAATGCATAAAAATGTCCAAAGGAACCCCGAAAAATCCCGAAAATTGACACAACACTCCTGTTGCTCTGCGTTGACACGAGAAATATTTTGAAAGCAATAAGAGGCAATAGATATTGTTTCATCCCCAAAGGTGACACGTTCCCTACTGAAACCATCAGGCTTGTTGTGAGAAGCTCTAGTTTGTGAGAAGCATATCCCCAAACCTGCCACAAATGGGACAAAAAATTTACCACGGCATGTTGATGCCGCTCCATGACAGCATGCCAAGTAGCATGAATTTCAGACAAGTTTTAGATTTACTAGAATTTAAAAACTAGGTATCTCAATGTTTTGGCCGAGTGACGGTGGCAAGCTGTTTGACATTCATTCCCATTTCTTGCATGGGACCTAAGCATACAACCAAGGACACATATTTGAATTTTCAACTAATTTATATGCATTAGAGCATGTGCCTGTAGTTCAAATTTGAATTATGCACATGAATGCATAGAAAACTCAGTTAATGTATAAAAATGTCCAAGCGAACCCCAAAAAATCCGAAAAACTGACACAACACTCGTGTTGTTCTATGTTGACAGTAGGAAAAAAATTTGAAATCGAGAAGAGGCAACGGATATCGTTTCGTCCATAAAGGTGAAATGTTCCCTACCGAAACTATCACACTTGTTGTGAGAAGCTCTTGTGTATGAGAAGCTTATATCCAAACCTTCCCCAAATGAGACAAAAAATTGACCATGGCATGTTGATGCTGCTCCATGATAGCATGCCAAGTTTCGTGAATTTTGGATGAATTTTGGATTTACTCAAATTACAAAAGCAAGTATGTCGACATTCGGCGGAGAGCCACGGTGCCATGGTGTTCGAATTTCATCCCCATTTCTTGCATGGGACATAAGCATAAACCCATGGACACATATATGATTTTACAACCCATGTTGGTGCACCGGAGCATGTGCATGTAGTTTAATTTTGAATTGTGCACCTGAAATGGCTAGAAAACCAATTTAATGTGCAAAATGTTCAAATGAACCCTGAATAATACCAATTCTTTTACGACACACATATAGTTGCATGTTCACTGCAGATAAAAGGTCTAGAAATTCAAACACCGGCCATTGCCGCTGTGACCCCATTATTTAATTCAAATCAAGATGAAAAATCAAGTAGACACCACACAGTTTATTATCACCAACCGTGTGAGATGCAGCACAAAATATCCTAGAGAACCGTTAGTGTATAGTACGCCTATGGCTTACGCGAGAAGGTGCATCACTACAGTCCACAGCTGACGTCTCAAGCAGACTAGCTCGCTCCCCAAATATCATTTCACTGTTCAGTCATCGCCGGTGAAAGATGGGCACGTGGACCCGTGTCGTGAGGGCAACTTTGATGGACCACTCCGGCGAGAGCGCGGCCACAGCCACCATGTGCGTGCTAACAAGGTGCATGTGCATGGCCGCAATTTGCGACCGGGCGGCCATGGAAGCCCAAACGGCCGTTGTTGCTTCTCAGGTGGCAGCAGCAACATCTGCCTCAGGGATAGCAACTAGCGAGAGCGGCACAATAGCTGTCCGTTCCACAGGGGCGGCCTTAGCCCTAATGGAGGCCACCAACGACCATGTCGAGGCCGCCCACGCCCAACTCGTGGCGGTCAACACACAAATCGAATGAAGCTTCTCCGACAATGGTCGGCAACCCATGGCCGAAGAGTTGGCAATCGACGAGAATGTTCGAGCAGCCGTCCGTTCCTCCGCCGCATACCTTGCGACGACGGAGCCCGTTCAAGCCCAGATCGCGGCCGCCCATGCCCAGCTCATGGTGGCCTTTTCCAAAGAGATGGCGGACGCAGATGGCGAGATCCTTGCCGAGTATGGTGCGATGGACTGCCGAGTAATGTTTAGGTCAGCTAGCTCTGTTTAATTGCTGAACTTGCTCGATTAAGAAGTGTGGGTGTGTTGTAGTCTTCTTTGTGTACCCAAATTATGCAATGACGTGGATGACCACTGTAAACAGGGAAATTCAAACCAAAACTTTTGACGTTCAAACTCATCACACACGGGTTAAGCTATCTGAATCGTTTTTGGTGTTCACATATCGTACACAATTCTGAATAAGGGACCATGTCTGATGACACTTTGCGCGCCAATTTTTTCGCTGAAGCGATTCCAAATTTTTGCCTTCCGCAAAAATATCTACCTCCCCGCAACCTCCCCTTACCAAAAGCCACATTTCCCCTGTTTCCACCTCCCTGTCCAAGTTGAAACCTTCACTCCTTGCTTGCAGCACCGCCTCCTCGCCGCTGACCCTCCTTCACGCTGCTCGGCCTCGTCTATCCAGGCAGGTAATCCACAACCGACTACCATCCTCCTCCTCCTAACACATCCCACATGCCCTGACCGCTGGCGCGACACCTTCCAACCAAATCACCGACCCCTGCACCAAATAAGTGCGGCCCTAAGCCATGGTGCGTGCAGTATAGCCAGGACCTCAAGGAGCATTTGGCAGCGGAGAAGCAAATCACGGCCGCACGCGTGGATGAGGTCGCGATGGCTTCCATTCGTGTCGACACCCAGATCTTGGTGGAGCACCTTGCCATTTTCTAGCTACGTCAGTTAAGCATGCTCGGTTTACCCATTGCATGTGCTGCTCCTGCCTTTCCTTCACAAATTCTAGTGAATTATGCTATCTAATTTTACCATGCAATCTGTTGCTCTAGTGTATATGTTCTATATGTCATGCAGTGTGGTGCTCACTTATTAACTGTTTTGTTAATTAGTTGTCGTTTTCAGTTAACTGTTTGGTTCAATTCTAAAAATTTGATGTTCAATTCTTCAGGCTGCAATTTTGTATTGTCTTCCATGTGAGAAATAAATCGAATTTATCTTTACAAAATAAATGAGAAACGAATACAATTGCTATATTACCAAGTTGTCAAGCATGCTTGGTTTGGTTATACATTGTGCAATGTGGTGCTCAGTTAATGTTTGGTTCATTTGTGTTGTGATGTTTACTTAACAGTTTGGTTCAATTATGCAGTGCGATGTTTAATAGTTGTGGTGCATTCTGTTATTGTATACCATGTGAGGAATAAATTGAATTTGGCTGTAGTAAATACATGAGAAACAAATACAATTGCTATATTTCCACGTTGTTAAGCATGCTTGGTTTGGTTAACTGTCTGATATTCTATTAGGAGTATGTTATATTGTGCAATGTGGTGCTCAGTCAATGTTTGGTTCACTTGTTGTGGTTTTTAGTTAAGTGCTTGGTTCAATTTTGCAATGCGATGTCCAATTATTGTGGGTAGAATTTTGTATTGTTGTGCATGTGAGGAATAAATTGAATTTGGCTGCACTTAATACATGAGAAACATATACTAGTGCTATATTTCCTAGTTCTTAATCATGCTTGTTTTGGATAAATGGGTTTTCCATGTGGCTTGAATTAATCTGATAAATCTGCAATGTGCTTATTTTTCGTCATCATATTTTACTGATAGCATGCGAACCCTTACTTAACCTGATGACTAACTACCTTAATGTGTTGCAGGGAAACCATGGGATGCACTGAGGTTTACAATAAAGGTTAGCACGTGCATGGTCCGTTGTCTAATAGAAAATTATTATGCAATTGCAGGAACCATTCTAATATTTAGGTTTTTAACAATTTGGTATTGCACATGTAGGTCCTGCTGTTAGAGGTTTTGACCCACTGTTCGACCCTTTTTGCATATGGGGAAATGAGTTGTTCACGAATATCAATCAGGTCAAGAAACTTAGAAAGATTGTTCGGATAAAGAAATTAGCGACAAATAACAACAAGTTCTTTGTCTGCACAATGGAGAAGACATCAATTCACTAAAAGATGGTACTAACTATTATACCTTGCCTTTTTTATTCCTTTGCCCTATTTCCAATATAGAGAAGATATTTATGCACATCGTTGTTTTCAGGCCTTTCCAAAGCAGTTCACTGAACCATCTCTATGGTCAGGAGGCGAGGAAGGTTTTCATACAACACCCACGGTTCAATATTGAAGTGTTCCTTAAGAGGACGAAGGACGGACAGTCAATCATCCACAGGCACTGGCCTAAAGTTTCAAAGACCTTGAACATGAATGAAGGCTCAATATTCGCCTTCCGCTTCTATAGTTTTCCATATGAGATGCCTCTGTCTATATACCGTCTATGATACTAATTTTGAAAGGTTCTACATATTGCATGTGAAACTTTGTGCTGGTGCAGTTGTGTAATGGGGTAACTGAGTGCTGAAGCTATATCATGTTGTACTCAGATGTATTTCAATTATGAAATCCTGCTCTCTTAATGTCGGACTACGGGTTCCAGCAAACCCTTGAGGTTCGAACACTGGGGTGCGCACAAAGATATCTCTGTCCCTAGCTCGCTCTGGCAACGATCTCAAGGCATGAGAGTTTATACTGGTTTGGGCCACCGTTGCGGTGTAATACCCTACTCCAGTGTGGTGGTGGTGGATTGCCTTAGGCTGAGGATCAACAAGTAAATGGGACGAACAACCTCCTGAGGAGAGGTGTTCTTGAGCTCGATGAGCTTGTGTGTGCGAGGATGATCTCGATGATCCGTCCCCCTACTAGGGTGGTGGCTAGTCCTATACATAGAGGCACTGGTCCTCTTCAAAAATGTTAGGCGGGAAGGGATCCCACAACGGCCAATTTTGAAGGGAGACAACTAGTACAAGCTATCCTGACAAAAGGTGGTCTTCGCCTGCCAAAGGTTCTCGTGGTGACGCTGTCGTGGGCTCCGTGGTGACCTCCGTCCTACCATCCTGCTGGTCTTGGTCTCGTTGCACCGATATGGAAACCTTTGCCTGATGCCTCGGGACTCGTCGCCTGCGCTTGCCCCTTTAAAACCAAAGAGGCAATTGGTACTCTGCACCCGTTGGTGTCGGTGCGGAACGGCACCTATGGGATCACAAGAATCCCTACTACGGTTGCTGGGGCGCAGGGTTGTGAGGAGAGCAGGGCTAGTAGAGAACACAAGGATCGTTTACCCAGGTTCGGGCCGCAAGGATGTGTAAAACCCTAGTTCTGCCTTTGGTGGGTGTATTTCTGAGATTTCTTGAGCTCTCGAACTAGTTGTGGTCAGTGCGTGGTTCGAAAGAGCCGAATCCTTCTCCAGTATGCCATGGGCCTCCTTTTATAGCAGAAAGGGGCCGCCACAGTGACACACAGGAGGTTGAAAGGCGTACAGTGCCCTGAGTTTATCGCTCCTATTACAGGACAAGACACATTTAATGCGTAGCTTAGGTGTCCCCTTGCTTTATCAGGGACGGGGGCGAGGCCCGTCCCGTCCGTCGCCGCTCCTCTTCGTTTCAACATGCGCCTCAGCCAGGGATGCGTGCGGTGCCATGTAGGCAGGCAGGCAGCTGAGTTGGCGCGGTGGAGGAGCCTTCACGAAGATCTGCATGCCGCCACGCAGGCGCTCGATGAGTTGGCTTGGGAGCTACGTGTTGCCATGCAGGTGCCCGCCCAGCTGGTTGGGCCGGCAGCTGCATGTGAATGGTGGTGGAAGCTTGGTTGACGTTGGCTTGGCGGTGGCCTCGCCGGCGTCTTTGGCGAGGGCCTTGTCATGTGGCCCGGCAAGGGTCTTGCCGTGGCGCACTGTCGTCCCCGGCAAAGGTCTTGCCGGGTGTCTGGTAGCCTTCCTCGGCAAGGATCTTGCCGAGGATCGTCGTCTTCTAATCCTCATCTAATCTTGAATATGTCTTCACAAAGATCTGCATGCCACCACAGAGGTGCCTTTCCGAGCCCTGGCCCCACACTGATGATGGCGCTGGGGGCCATGGGCTCAAGGGTGGCTCACTCTGTTGGTGTTGGGGGAGCTGTCCCGGCAAGGGTCTTGCCGGGGCCGCTGAGGCCGCCCGGCAAGGGTCTTGCCAGGTGAACCTGCTTCGTCCCTCTGCTCTTCGTGGTCTTGGCCTTGGTGTTGCTTTGATTGTCTTGGGCTTCGATCTTACCTTGGCTCACCTCCCTCGTTCTGCTTGGTGTGGCCGTGGGCGCGGCTCTGACTGGCCGTGCACAGGAAAACGGCATGACATGGGCGGCATGCGTGGGGCGGTTTTCACACGCATGCGTCACATCGCAGCAAAGAGGCGGCTCGCGCCTTCCCGTAAAGAGGGGCGTGGGCCGCAGCTCGTTTACTAAGCGGGGCGAGCACGGTCTTCAAGCGTCCACTCCCCATGATCATGGGGTGGGAGAGGTCGCCGCTGTCCCCTCGGTTCTGCCGTCCGCCACGCGTCCCCATGCACTTGGGGTAGCAGCGATGGGGCGGAAACCGGGCCGTCGCTGGTTGGGGCAGCGGGTCGGTCCGATTCCAGCGCGCCTCTGGTGGCTGGATTTGCGAGCAGGCGGCGAGCCCGACCCGCTCCTTTATAAGGAGGGGAAGGGGGATGGTGTCCCGCACTCTTCAGTCATCTATCTCCTCTTGCTTCTGCTTCTTCCTTTCACTCGCCATGGAGAAAGGGAATCCTGGTCCTTCGACGGAGGCGGCGAGGGTCGCTGCTCGACAGCGCGTCCCTCCTCCTCCTGAGCCCGCGGTGGTGGCAGCCGCGAGGGGAAGGGGGAGGGGGCGAGGCCGTGGGCGAGGCCGGGGTAGAGGTCGCAGTGCTCGGGGAAGAGAAGGACGGGTCGGCGCGCCGGCTTCGCCCCCGCCAATGATGCCATTCCCGATGGAAGGCCATGTCGGAGACCATCCCCGTGAGTTCTTCATCAAGCTGCACCAGCCTCTGCGTCAGCGTCTTCGTCTTCCCGCCCCGTTTTCTCGGGAGATGAAGCGTGACCGGCCCCAATCCCTCAGATTGTACATGAGGGGTTGCGGGAACGGGGGCACGCGGGTCGACGTTGACTTCTCGGCTCCTCGAGTCATGTAACTCCGTCGTGGGTGGAAGACGTTCGCTCGCATCCACAGCCTGACGGCGGGGCTCGTCCTCTACTTCAAATTAATGGAGGATGGCCTACTCTCCGTCAAGGTCTTCGGAGAGTTCGGGACTCGCCTTAAGTGCTGCGTGGAGAGCTCCACCGATGGAGATTCTGGCGATGGAAGCTCTTCCTCGAGCAAAAGTGATGAGGAGGACAGCAGGGCGGATAGCGGGGATGAGTCCGACTAGGCGTCGGACGCCCCGCGCCTGGGCGGGTGCGGCAGCAGCAGCATCTGCACCTGGCCGTTCCTCCGGCAAAGGTTTGTCGGGGGCGGGGCCAACTCCTTGAACTTCTCGGGGCCGTCTCCTTGGGTGGCTGGCGTGGGAGGCCGTGGAAGAGGAACAGGGCGGGCGGCAAGGCCGTCAACTCAGAGTACGCGGGCACCGATGCCTTCATCGCGTATTGCCGGTCCTGCCTCCTCGTCTTCCAGCTCCTTTCCCGGCACCGTCATCACCGGCCCGCCCGTGGGCGGCCAACGAGGTGTTCTCTTGGTGCTTTCTGCTGCTCGTAGCTCACCTAGGCGCCCCTTTTGCCCTTTCGCCTCCTTGACCTGCCTCCTGAGGAGAGGGACAAGAAAGGGATTACGGGCATCTTATCTCTTTTTTAGTTTGTAAGCATGCGGGCCTTTGTTAAATTTAAAACTTCTAATCACCTTGCTCATGTTTTTCATCTCGCACGAACTGTACCTGTATGGGATGTTTTTAATGAAAAAGGGATGCTTGCCGAGTTTTTCGTTCACGGGTAAACCTCACGACAAGGAGCGAATCCTTGTTATTGTTTAAGATAAACGTTTTTCGCCCGACAACAGGCCTTGCTGTCCCCCCACTCCACTCGACCATTCTCGCGCTCTTGGCGGAGGCAGGGATGAAGTGGGCTTCACGCTCCTCGTCCCACCTCCTTGCCGCCGCGGCTACGACCAAATCCGGACCCAGGAAATAATCCTTAGGTATAGGAAAAGGGGGAGCACGACAGCCTAGAGATAAAAACGAGGTTTCACATACCCCTGTCCGGTTCCGAAATTCATGACAGAGGATAAAAGACTTATGTGGATCTGCAACCCCTGGCAATCTCATCTTGCCGCGGTTGGATCCTTGTGATTGCAGCCCCCGGCAACTCTGGTTTGCGGGGTCGGGCGCCGGTCCATTTCCTTCTTTCTGAGTAGCTCAGCAGAAGTGCTCATGTGCCCTGCGAACCAAAGGAGGATAGAAAAGGAACAGATAGACGCGCACTCGACCTCTAGGCTAGGGTTAGTCGCCGCTAAGCACTATCAACCCTAACCAAGGAAGAGACCCGACCTAGCATGCATGCTATAACATAGGGCGCCAGCGCTTCATTTATTTATGCTTAGGGTCTGCGCCTAGCTTTGTACGAAGGGTCACATGCCTTGCCGGCAAAGCTTGTATAAAAGGTGGCTTGCCGGGAGGCCCGGCAAGCCGCGCCTTATGGGTAAAACTTGCGAAGATGCTCGATGTTCGGGAGTTACTCCTTTGGGGCGACATCTTGATCTCGAGCAGATGCGCCGGGCACGGTGACTCGTATTACCCGATAAGGGCCTTCCGCCGGCATCAACTTGTTGGAATTCTTGGCATTGAGCGGCGAAGAACAAGGTCGCCTTCCTCAAAGCTTGGGCATGAACCTTGCGGCTATGGTAGCGGCGCAAGGCTTCTTTGGTAGCGTGCCACTCTCACGGCAGCCGAAGGCGATCTTCCTCAAGGGCGTCGCGTCATCTTGGCGCCAGCGGCTCTTGCTCAAGCTCATCATAGCGAGCACTTGAGGTGACCAGTATATGAGTTCCGTGGGGAGAACTGCTTCTACCCCGTATACCAGGGCAAAAGGTGTCTGGACGGTGGCTCGATTTGGCGTCGTCCTGATCGACCAAAGAACCGCCAACAACTCATCAATCCAGCGCCTTCCACTCTTGTGCAGCTTGTCAAAGGTCTTCATTCTCATGCCTCGCAACACTTCAGCATTTGCCCTCTCCGCTTGGCCATCGCTCCGTGGATGTGGCACGAAAGCAAAACAGACCTTGCTGCCGAGGTCTTAGATGTACTGCATGAAGGTGTGGCTTGTGAACTGCGTGCCGTTGTTGGTGATGACTCTGTTTGGCACACCAAAATGGCAGACCAGTCCTTTGAAGAATTTGACGGCTAACTGAGCAGTCACCTTCCTCACTACTTCCACTTCCGGCCACTTTGTGAACTTGCCGATTGCAACATACAATTACTCAAAGCCCCCGACAGCGCGGGAAAGAGCCTTGATATATCGAGCCCCAGGACCGAGAATGGCGGAGAGAGGATTGTTTGAAGGGCTTGAGCTGGCTGATGAAGCTTCTTTGAATGGGCTGGCATGCTTCACACTTGGTTACTAGTGCCATCGCATCACGGAGGCGGTGGGCGAAGAAACCTTGGGAGCGCCTTCCCGAGAAGGGCCCTTGACCCTATGTGGGAGCCACATATGCCTCCATGTATCTCCGCCAACAGCTCAGTCCTTCCTCCCGGGATGCACTTGAGTTTCACACGTTTGGCCTCCTCCGGTGCAGGGCGTCATCGATGAACTAAATGCAGGCGGACCGACGAGCTACTTTCTCGCTTCTTCCTGCTCCTCGGGAAGCTCCCTGTTGGAGGAAGTGGGCGGTATCTGCGCCCATGCGAGCACAGGGCTCGGCAGCAGGACCAAAGGCATTTCTTGACCATTGGGCGGCTATCTCTATGGCGGGGCTTGGCATACTGTCGAACCAATGCTCTTAGGCAGGCTCGGCGTTCATGTAGCACCCTTCTTTGGCATCCCGGGGGCTCGGTAGGAAAGTACTTGCCGGGACCTGATTTCCTCCGCTTGTTCTGCCCCACTGATGGTTCGACGGATGGTTGAGTTAGCCGGAGTAAAAAGGTACCTGGTTCCACAGGTAGCTTGAATGTGGCATGCTTTGACAGGTAATCGGCGATGTCGTTCTTCGCTCGAGGGACGAGATCCGCCTAGATACCGTCAAAGCGTTCCTCCAGCTTCCTCACCTCATCTACGTAAGCTTCCATCAATGGGCTCTGATAATCCTTGTTGACCTGCCTGACAACGAGTTGCGAGTCACCCCTGACGATGAGCTTCTTAACCCCGAGGTCTGCCACGATCCTCAGACCGGCAAGCAATCCCTCATACTCAGCGGTGTTGTTGGTGGGCATCTCCCTCGGGAAGTGCATCTGGATCACGTACTTGAGGTATTCTCCGGTAGGTGCAACGAGAAGCACACCAGCACCGGTGCCTTGCAGCGAGAAAGCCCCATCAAAGTACATGATCCATTCGCGGTCTGCTTCCTTGCCGGGGAGAGTGGTCTCCTGGATTTCTTCGTCAGGCATCGAGGTCCATTCTACGATGAATTCCGCCAAGACTCTGCACTGAATTTTCGAGGTACTTTCAAACTTTAAACTGAAGCTTGACAACTCCAAGGCCCATTCCACAGTCCTTCCGGTTGCGTTCGGGTTGTGCGTTATCCGTTACAGCAGGGCGGAGTGACAGCGATGATCTCGTGGGCACGGAAGTAGTGGCGCAGCTTCCTCGAGGCCATAAGGAGGCCAAGAGCAATTTTGCACGCCGAATACCTCGACCTAGCCCACCAAGAGGGAGCTGACAAAGTAAACCGAGTGCTGCATCATCTTCTTCTTTGGCACCACTTCACTCGACTGCTCGGGCATTGCCTTGGTGGCATCAGACTCTGCCGGGGGCCGCGCCTTGTCAGCACCAGGCCCTGCCGGGGGAATTTTTGGCTTGCCATCCGCTGGTTCTGCCGCCATTCCTGCCTCCTCGTCGACCTCCCTCTGTGCGCTGATCACTTGATTCGTCGCCGCCAGATACAGTAGCAACGGCTCTTGTGGTTTAGGCGCAACCAGTATTGGCGTGGAGGAAAGGTATTTCTTCAGATCTTGCAGTGCTGCCTCAGATTCTGGGGTCCACTCTATTGGGCCTGCCATCTTCAAGATTTTGAAGAAGGGAAGGGCGCACTCGGCGGACTTGGAGATGAATCGGCTCATGGCGGCAACGCACCGGTGAGCCGACGCACATCCTTGACCCGCTTGGGCGCCTCGATCTGCTCAATAGCCTTGATCTTGTCTGGGTTTGCCTCGATCTCGCGCTGCGACACAAAGAACCCGAGAAGCTTGCCGGACGGAATGCTGAAGACGCACTTCTCAGGATTCAGCTTGAGGTTGATCTTGTGCAGGTTAGCAAATGTCTCTTCCAGATCTTGCACAAGAGTTGGCCCATCCTTGGTTTTGACCACTATGTCATCCATGTAGGCCTCCATATTTCTATGGAGCTGAGGTTCAAAACTAATTTGGACTGCTCTTGCAAACGTTGAGCCAGCACTCTTCAACCCAAAAGGCATCCGTAAAAAGCAATACATACCACATGGGGTGATGAATGATGTCTTCTCTTCATCCTCTCTTGTCATGAAGATCCGGTGGTAGCCTGAGTAGGCGTCGAGGAATGATAACAGATCACACCCGGCTATGGAGTCAACAATCTGGTCGATGCGCGGCAACGGCAAGGGGTCCTTAGGACAAGCCTTATTAATATCTGTGTAATCAATACACAGCCTCCACTTCCATTAAGCCTTGAGCACCACTACGGATTGGCCAACCACGTCGGTGGAGCACCCCGTCACCAAACCTGCGCTTCCAACTTCACGATCTCCTTTGTGATGAACTCCTGCCTTTCGGATCACGCTACGACCTTACGCTTGCCGGGCGCGCGTGGGGTAGACAGCTAGGTGGTGCTCAATCACCTCCACAGGAATACCAGGGATGTCGGACGCTGCCATGCAAACACGTCGACATTTGCCCGCAGGAAGGTGACGAGCGCCTTCCTATTTGCTATCGAGGTGGAACCTATGATGAAGGCCCCTCCATGCCATCCTCCCAGCGGGCACCTTCTTGATGCTGCGGCTCGGCTCTGGATCTATTGCTCTTGTCGGTAGAGCTCTCTGGGGGCGTCCTCAGCGGTAGCACAACATTACGAGGAGGTGCGCTTGCGGAGTGGGTGCGAGAGGTCTTGCGGGCTCCTTCTTCCCTCCGGGCCTTGAGCGGCGGGAGCAGGTGCCTTGGCGGCAGTGATGCAAGCGCTTCCCGTAGAGTTGGTGGTGCGAGATCATCGCGTCCTTCTTGTCGGAGGGGCGGAGATGATGGTCAGCGGCCGGGCATCTTTAGCATGTTGTAGGCATAGTGTGACTCCGCCATGAACTTGGCTAGTGCGGGCGGCCGAGGATCCCATTGTAGGGCAAGGGATCTCGGCCACATCAAACGATCCTCTCCGTCTGTGGTTCAACTCTCCTCCAAATGTCACGGGCGGTGTGACCTTTCCCTTGGTGGCTCCTCCCGGTTTACCCCTTGAAATGTGCCCGTTTCCTCGAGGTCTCCATCAGGGATTTGCAACTTTTTGATCACGACAGGCGAGATCAGGTTCAGGACGGCCCCGCCATCAACCAACATCTTGTTCACCCTGAGGTAGTGCGGTCAGGGTGGTCCTCAGTGTCAAAGATGAGGGGCGCGCTGGACCACTTCAGCGGCTTCTGAGCGTCGAACGATGGCTCTGCTGCTATAATCTCATGCGCCCACTGCTTGAGCTGGCAGTGTGAGGTATGCAGCGAGGCGCCGCCATCGACGCACATGGCCTCCGTAGCCTTTTGGAACCCTTTCTCACCAGACTTGTCGTCCTCGTCGTGATCGTCGTCTTCTTGTTTCTTGTCGCGGCCCCCGACGGGCCTCTCTTGCTGGTTGTCTTTGCCGGGGTGGCCTCCTTGGCCGCCATGCTTCTTGCCGGATCCCTCAGCACCGTCCTGGTCCTTCTCCTTGTCCTGCCGTTCGTACTCAGCCTTTTGCTTCTCAGCAAGCAGCTCGACTTGTCGGCATTCTGGAGGTCGTGGCACTTGGTGCGGTGGATCTTGTAGTATTGCTTGCCGGAGCTTCCTGGCTTGTCGGTAGCCGCCAGGGCTCGGCAGGCGGCGCACCTAGCAATCTCCTTGCCGGGGGCGTCAGCCTTGACCTTCTTGCTGGCACCGGTATCGTCAGATCCCTCAACGGCAAGCACGGCCTTGCCTTTGCGTTTCCTGTTGCGGTGCCGGCTCTTCTTCATCGGGGTGGCGGCGTCTTCATCGGTAGAGTCGGTTTCCGCGCCGGCGTCTTCGCCGGGGTACTTCCTTCCCTCTTCAGCCCGGGCGCACCTATCGGCTAGAACGTATAGCTCGGCCACTTCCTTAACCTTGGTCATCGCCAGCTCATCGCGCATCTTGCAATTGCGCACATTCTGGTGGAACGCGCTAATAACAGCGGCGGAATGAACGTCGGGGATGTTGTATTGCACCCGGCTAAATCTCTGGATGTACTTGCGCAGGGTCTCCCCTTCCTTCTGGGGAATGATATGCAGATCACTGGCCTGGCCATGAGCTTGGTGGCCTCCTGTGAAGGCGCCAACGAACTCATGGCACAGATCTGACCAAGAGGAAATGGAATCCACCGGCAAGTGCATCAACCAAGACATCACATTGGGCTTGAGCGCCAGTGGGAAATAGTTGGCAAGCACCTTGTCATTGAGAGCCCCAGCGGCCTGCATCGCGATGGTGTAGATGCTGAGGAACTCGGATGGATGGGTTTTGCCAGTGTACTTCTCACCGACGTCGGGCTTGAACGTGCGGTGGGACGGCCACTGGAACTGCCCCAGCTCACGGGTAAAAGTCGAGCAGCCCACGTCGTAAGGTAGGCCACCGGGGCCCCCCGGTGCCGGCTGGTCCATAGCGGGTCCAGCCCGCTTGTCCGAATGGCGGCGCATTTCGCCCCGGCGCTAGACGGTGGTTCGAGCGTCTTCGTGAGCTCGCTCCCGAAGGACCCGGCGCTGGTCGCGGAGGGTCCGCGGGTCGTACGATGCTATGGAGATGTTATCACAAGCGTCGTCGCGACTGGCCGACGCCCGCGGCGGCTGGCGAGGAGGAGGAGAGTGCACCGTGGCCGCTGCTCCCCCGGTCCTCCCAGCGCCAGCATGTGGTGGCTCGGTGGAGCACCGACCCGAGGGCCCCACCGGTTGCGGTTCGTCTTTGTTTGGGACGGCGACGAGGCTTCAGATGGTGGCCCTCCACTCGTCGAGCTTCTCCGCAGCAGGAGGGAAGTCGAGGAGCGGCTGTGAGCGCGCCAAAGCTTCCGCTGGCGTGGGCGGCGGCGACAGCAGCGTGGATCGCGGTGCGCTTCAACTTCTAACTATGTTAGAAGGAGCTCCGTCACGACCCATCGGCTGCATGCCATTTTCACCAGCGCTTCGGCGAGCGGGCTGAACCCCTTCATCTTGCCGATGACATCGGGGGCTCTTCCCGGCGGTGCCGGGGTCCCAACGTGGTGGCGCTGCTCGGCGCACACCATGGGAAGAATCTCGGTGAGTGGCGGTGTAGGCATCTGGAGGTCCCAGCGCTGCCGGAGTCGGCTGTGATGCCTGGAGGCCCCACGCCGCTGCGAGGCGGTTCTGTCTTTGGATCGGCGGCGTGTAGCGGTCGTATGCAGCAGCCTTGAACAACGCCGCTCGCTGAAGCCGACTGCTGGGTGATCTTTGGTGTTCGCGGGCGCGGCCGAGTCTGTCTGCGACCGGTCGCTGCTCGTCCGCACCAGCACGGGTCGTTCGGCTCCCAACGAGTCGACCGCCGTGGCCGTCTTCTTCTTAGGGGCCATGGTGACGAAGAACTGCTAGGCTGACTACTAGACTAGATTCTCACAATTGCGCCCCCTACCTGGCGCGCCAAAGATGTCGGTGCGGAATGACACCTATGGGATCACAAGAATCCCTACTACGGTTGCCGGGGCGCAGGGTTGCAAGGAGAGCAGGGCTAGTAGACAGCACAAGGATCATTTACCCAGGTTCGGGCCGCAAGGATGCGTAAAACCCTAGTCCTGCTTTGGTGGGTGTATTTCTGAGAGTTCTTGAGCTCTCGAACTAGCTGTGGTCAGCGCGTGGTTTGAAAGATCCAAATCCTTCTCCAGTATGCCATGGGCCTCCTTTTATAGCTGAAAGGGGCTGCCAAAGTGACACACAGGAGGTGGAAAGGCGTCTGATGCCACAGAGCTTATCGCTCGTATTACGAGACAAGGCGCATTTAATCGTAGCAAGGTGTCCTTGCTTTATCGTGGGCGGGCGAGGCCCGTCCGTCCGTCGCCGCTCCTCTTAACGCCGACCGCAGCGCCTCGGCGAGGATGCATGTGGTGCCATGTAGGCAAGCAGGCAGCTGAGTTGGCGCGGTGGTGGAGCCTTCACGAAGATTTGCATGCCGCCAAGCAGGCGCTCGATGAGTTGGCCTGGGAGCTGCGTGTTGCCAGGAAGGTGCCCGCCCAGCTGGTTGGGCTGGCAGCTGCATGTGAACTATGGTGGAAGCTTGGTTGACGTGGGCTTGGCGGTGGCCTCACCGGCGTCTTTGGCGAGGGCCTTGTCGGGTGGCACGCTGTCGTCCCCGACAAAGGTCTTGCCGGGGGTCTGGTAGCCTTCCTCGGCAAGGATCTTGCCGAGGATCGTCGTCTTCTAATCCTCATCTGATCTTGAATATGTCTTCACAAAGATCTGCATGCCACCACAGAGGTGCCTTTCCGAGCCCTGGCCCCACACTGATGATGGGACTAGGGGCCGTGGGCTCAAGGGTGGCTCGCTCTGTTGGTGCGGGGCGAGCTGTCCCGACAGGGGTCTTGCCGGGGCCGCTGAGGCCGCCCGGCAAGGGTCTTTCCTTGGCTCACCTCCCCGTTCTGCTTGGTGTGGCCGTGGGTGCGACTCCGACTGCCCGTGCACAGGAAAAGGGGTACAGAAATGTGCCCCTTTTTGTACACCGACAGCTAGCGCCCGCCTAGCTTTGGTCGTCATGGCTCACATCACGCACACCTCACGAGGTGCCCCTTGCATTGGTATCTCCGCTCCTCGGGAGCCAGCCTAGTGAGGCCGTCCCTGAGGAGGTCTTGTGTCGTCCGCCTCGCGAGGGTCTTGAGTGGTTGCTGATGAAGATGGGCCATACCAGGCCGTTGGTGGAGTCGCGCCCTTGGCCGCACGCAGGCAAGTCTAGGGACCCTCATTCCCAGGATGCCAACAATAGCCCCCAGGCCCAAGGCGCGCTCGGACTTGGCTTCAAGGTGAAGCCAAGGGGAAAGTGCGGAGCTCCGCGGGCCCCAACAGCCTGCGGCCTTTATCGACGTGTGGCGACTGACGGGACGTGGGCATCTCCACTACCCCATGCTGCCTCAATAACTGCCCAACTTGACGAGTCCCTGCTGCGTGCAGAGAAAAACCATCATTACCTGCAATCATGGAGGCCGGCAGTTGGCCTCCTTGCTATAAATGAGGAGAGGGGTGGAGCCCCCGTTCCTCATCTCTTCCTCCATTCCGCCTGCTTCTTCTTCCTCCTCGCTCCACCGTCTTGCTGCAACACCCATGGCACCGACGAGGAGGCTCTCGGCCGCGGAGAAGGGGAAGGGTCATCAAAAGGGGCCCGGCTCGCCGCCGCCTAAGAGGGGGCGCGGTCGCCCCCGCAAGCACACCGCAACCCTCGCTGTGGCCCCTCGTGGGCGCGGACGGACTTCACTGGGGTACGGCGCCCTCCCATGTAGCCGCGGTGGCGCCTCTTCATGCGGCAGGAGCCGCCCGAGATGTGGTAGTCCTGCCCACAAGGGGAGGAGCGCCATGGTTGCTCAGCCTCCTCGGTCGCGCTTCCACTCGGCGGAGGTGCTGCCAGAGTTCGTCGTGTGGTCGGAGAACCCGGTATCGGTGTCACAGCGGAAATCTCAATGAAAGCGCCAATGTCGGTGTCAAAACCGGCGGATCTCGGGTAGGGGGTCCGGAGCTGTGCGTCTAAGGTTGATGGTAATAGGAGACGGGGGACACGATGTATACCCAGGTTCGGGCCGTCTCTATGGAGGTAATACCCTACTTCCTGCTTGATTGATCTTGATGAATATGAGTATTACAAGAGTTGATCTACCTCGAGATCGTAATGGCTAAAACCGTAAAAGCCTAGCCTCTATGACTATGATTATTCTTGCCTCTATGGACTAAGCCCTCCGGTTTATATAGACACCGGAGGGGACTAGAGTTATACAAAGTCGGTTACAGAGAAAGTAATCTCCATATCCGGGTGCCAAGCTTGCCTTCCACGCCAAGGAGAGTCCCATCCGGACAGGGTGAGAGTCTTCTGTCTTGTATCTTCACAGCCCATCAGTCCGGCCCATGTCCAACAGGTCGGATGCCCGAGGACCCCTTAATCCAGGAATCCCTCAGTAGCCCCCGAACCAGGCTTTCAATGACGATGTGTCCCGCGCGCAGATTGTCTTTGGCGTTGCAAGGCGGGTTCCTCGTCCAATGACTTCAAAGGGTTGTATCCATAGCTTCAGCTTCCACGTGTCGAGTGAATACGAGAGGTTAGGGTATTTTTTGCATATAACACCCCGACCATGTAAGAAAAGCGTCTATTTAAAGGGATTAGATTTCAGATCCGTTCCACATCACGCGGAAAACCCTCAGAGCTTGCTAGGAAAAACCACTCCAATATGGCCAGCGCTCCCAGCTCTTCCTCCCGTCCCCACGGCCCAGAAAAAGGCTATTGGGAGAGATGTTCCGTATCCCACTGTCAGCTGGTGAAGCTGCAAACACGGGGATTTCTTTCCCCCATGGATCTAGTCCCCGTTCGAGTAGGATTGACTTCCTTCAACGGTGGGGCTCAGGCTGAGAATTTCCCCAATCCATCCAAGGGGGAACGAGTGTGCTTCATTCCCTACTTGCTAAGAGGCGTCGGATTTCCAATCCATCCGTTCCTCCGAGGGCTTCTGGAGTATTATGGCCTTCAACTGCACAACTTCACTCCTGCCTCCATCCAGCACATCACGGGTTATGTCGCTCTTTGCGAGCTATTCCTGGGTTGCGAGGCCCATTTTGAATTGTGGAGGAAGCTATTCTGCCTTGTGCCTTGCAACCAAGATGGATCAATATTTGAAGTGGGCGAAGCCAAGGTATGGCGTATCGCCGAGACCGGATACCTGTTCGGCACAGCTTTCGAAGAGTGGCCTTCTGAATGGTTCTATATCGAGGACGTCACCCTTCCTGACCCAGTTCGAATGGGTCTTCCCGAATTTACAAGTGTTCCGTTGAAGAAACGCCACAGCTGGTGCCCTCAGAGCTTCGAGGAGGAAGATAGTACGGAAGTCTGTCAATTGATGAGCAAGATAAATACGCTTGCCTAGTCCAGATTATCAACAGTCGAGGTAATGGGACTTCCATAGTGCGAGAGGTGCAGCCACTCCAATACAGAGGGCTTCCCATGTGGCACTATAATGGGGAAGATGACGCCTCCCGCTGCAGTCGGAAGGGTCCGGACACCCCCGCCGCTTTAGCAAAAATATTAGCCGAGCTGTTCAAAGGGGAGGAAGAGGAATTTATTCATATTAAGCGCAGAGATGGATTCTCCATGTACAATCCTCCTACCTGGGTGAGTTCCAACCCCGCTGCTCCACTCATTCTACTCCCTCAGTCACTTTTAATGAACATTAATCCGTCCATTTATAACAGAAATGGCGAAAGATCACCGAGGGCTACACACCCCCGCCCCACAGCCAGAGAACCACAACCGGGAGCTTGACCCCGGATTCGAAGAGGATCCGGACATATTCGTGGTGCTCGAGGATGGGGTGTTCTACTAGGCGAGCTATGACGGCACGCAAGTGGCCATCACCACCGACTATCCCGGTCTTCTCCCTTCCTCACACGTAAGTAATCAGGAGACATCTCCTCCAAAAGAGCCTCCTCGTTCTGCCTCACCAACCGCACTGTCTCTGCTCCAAAGGGGAGGCATTCGGCGCGCCATGTTACACCAGAGGCCACTCCAGAGAGAGCGACACCCACGCCGAGAAAGCCTTCGAAGAGGAAGGCAAACGAAGGCCTGGCCGAGCCTTCATCGAAGAGGTATGGCTTCGTAAATATGCCCCTTGGCAGTCACATCCAACTGTGACATTTTCCGTTTGTGACTTATCAGGAAAAGCGTTCGCCGGACTATGTCCGGGGGTCCTGCGGTCATACTCCCAATAGCCAGGTTCCAGACCCTGCCGTAAAGACAAGGGCAGATACGGGAGTGACGCCGGATTGTCCTTTGGCCGAGGATTCAGATGATGTATCCGTCACAAACTCGGAAGTGGAGAGCGCCATGGGTTATCGGAGCCGGAGGGCCATTCTTCACGACCCCTGTTTTACAAACGAGGCATTCGATGCCTTCAGCTCAGCGGATGCATACGTCCGAGCTGCTTGAGACGGGCTTACCAGAGCCGCAGACCAGCATTCGAACGATATGCGTGTAAGTTTATATTATACAAATATGATAATTATATACTAGTAGCCCCCGAGACTTGAAGCAGTTGATACAACTGATTTAAGGATCATTGTATAACCAGGTGATTACGGAGAAGAACAACCTGTTGTCTCAAGAATTAGAAAAGTATTAGACCCAACTAACTGCTGCTACTGCCGAACTGGAGAAATCCAAGAAGGCGTCACATGGTAATGTTCCCCTCCATTGAGAAAACATAATTATATACCAGCAATGCTAACACTGTTAATCATCTCATGGCAGGATCATCAGATCAACTGAAAGCCGCTCAAGCAGGAGAAAAAGAAGCCAAAACACAACTGGTCGCGGGCGAACGTGTGCTGACACGAGCCAGGGAGGAGAAAAACAAGCTCCGGGATTCGAACACCCAGCTGGCTGACTCTGTGATGGAAAATAAGAGGCTTCGAGGCGGCATATTTAGTATGTGGTCAAACTTACCTCTGTGTAATTCAGAGATAAAAGGGACTGACAGAGTTATGTCTGTAGGTATGCTGAGTGGCCGTCCCGAAGAGGAGATGTCCGGATTCTTGGATGATCTGCTACAAGAGCTGTCGCAAGTGCACGAGTATGATCTGCAGGCGATGCGAAGTATTGCCAAGGCTTTATGGCCATTCGCCTCCCCTCCAGGAAGGATGGAGGAGCTTATACAGCTATTCAGGGGAGCGCAGTTGTGTTTCCGATTATGGAAGATATCGGCCTGCCGGGAAGGTGCACGAGCACTACAAAAAAAATACACATCCGTGATGATACGTGTTTGTCATAGTAGGTCACATTTTTTGTCATGCATGTACATCCATGACAATTTTATGACCGAATCAAGATAGTCATACCTGTGCTGTCGTAGAAGTGTTCCATGACATTACCAAAATTATCATCACGAAAGTGTCCACTTCCATGACGATAAATCGCGCGTCACAGAAGTGCTTTCATCAAGGGTGACCGACACGTGGCATCCACCGTAACGGAACTTCGTTAAGCTATTGGGTCCAGTTTTGGATCCGATAACCCGTTAACAGCCCCGACCAATGGGGATTTTCCACGTGTAAAATCATCATTGGCTGGAGGGCACACGTGTCGGCTCGCCATTGAGACAGATGTCATCCACTCATTGGACCCAAAGCGCCTATGATAAGTCGACATTTGGCACGGCCCAACAGAGGCCCATTCCTGTGAAAAGACCGGCCCATTTGAGTTGGTTAAAAGGTGGCGGGCCGGCCCACGGCAAGCCTGTTAGCGGCTTGTTCGCATATAGCCCATTTACAGCCCGCTAACCCAGGGCTCGTTTACGGCCTATCCGAATTAGGCCCAGTAGCGTCATCTGGGCCGTCCAATATAATTCCCGCCCATTTTAACTTCCGACCAATCTATGGCCCATGACGTCTTTCGGCCCCATATGAGGCCCTTAGTAACCCTCGGCCCATTAACGGCCCGTGGTAAAACTGGCCCGTAATGAATAGTGTATCACTTTATACCCATTAACTGCCCATTATTCCATTGGGCTGTTCCAGCCCATGTTATCTTTTGTCCTTTTCAGGGCCCATTTATTCTTGAGCTCATTTCAAGCATTCATTTACTTTTGGCCCGTTACTGTCATTTTCTGCTTGTGGACAAAATTCAGCCCGTGGTTACAGTCGACCCATTTGTGGCCCGTTAATATGTTGGGCCGTTTTCATAGCGTCATCAAATACGGCTGATTAACGACGTCCCATTATGGTCGGCGCATGAACGGACGATTTCAACTCTAGCCCATTTACGGCAATAATGTGGTATGTTATTGGCCCATGTTTTGCCAACCGATCATACGACCCATAGAAGGCCCATTGATGATACGGCCCGTAGAAGGCCCATTGTGTCTACGGCCCGTATAAGGCCCATTGTTTCTACACCCCGTAGAAGGCCCATTGTTTCTATGGCCCTTAGAAGGCCCATTGTTTCTCTGACCCGTGGGGCGCCCATGTTAACTACTGATAAATATGTAGCCCATGGTTAATGTGCCTGGTTTTAAAAATAGGTTATTGCGGCCACTAGCAAACCGCGGAAAAAGAACTGCACTGATTAAAAGAAAAGAAATAAACAAGACAATAAGGAATCAAATAGGCAAGCAACTTACGCTAGGCTATCACAGCTATTACACATATTACATCCACTGGGCATCAAAGTTCGCCACGGTGCAAATATAGGGAACAAAGCAGCATATAAGCGCCCAGACAAAACAAGTCCGAACTGAAACCACTTGAAGAGCTCAAGAAATAATATCACAGGTACCCATAAAGCTGGCAAGATGCTTAGCAATCTTATTAACTTTCTCTTGTTTGGCGCTTAAATCCTCCAGCACTTGCTGTTGCACCAGAAAGTATGCATCTGAATTCTGCAGGAAGTTCCTCAGTCCTTCGACTTCCCGACGCATAACATCTGACCGATGTCTTTCAACTTGAATTTGAGACTCAAGAAGCCGAACTGATTCAGGCAGCGAGTTTGAAGAGCTGGTGCCAGCAATAGTAGCCAGTAACTCGAACACTACATCAAGACAGGACTTTGGGGTTGTCTCAGTGTCTTCAATATAGTTTTTATTAACTTTCCTGGAGACCAACAGGGATGTCTCACTATCTTGAACCTTATCTGCATTACTTCCTGTACCATTGCATAACGGGTACACTTCTCCAATATTTTATCCGCATTCTAAAAGAGAAACAAACACATCACAGGTTTACAATGTAGTATATGAACTCATTTTGGTAAACCAGTTCAGTAGTAAGGTGGACAGGATAAGAACATGAAACAAACATATATCTATGTAGTATGGTCACTGTATGGTCTATATCATTCTAGTCTATGTTGCCAAATCAAGATAGATATAGTTCGACTCATATCTATTTAAGACAAAGCATCTTAGACAGAATATAAGTGTGGGAAACTACACAGCAATAAGAACACTTGTAAGGTGCATGGCATGGGAATATAACTATTTATTCAATTTAAACTCAAATCAACATAGAGCAAGTTACAACAACAAACACGTTAAAGAAACAGGTTTAAAACATACCTGTTGCGCCATTGGAGTTTCAATTGCATCCTTCAAATTTGAAATTAGTTGGTATGAGTAAATACAATGATGCAAGAGCAAAGTAGTATGAACCATAGCTACAGAACCTGACCTAAGAACAATTCTTCTTCTGCTTTAAGCGTTGACTTGGGGTTTGGAGTGGTGGTCCTCGTGCTTTGGGCACTGCAGTTGCCTTACTAACTGCTCATGTTTGGGTGCTCTTTGGTGGAGACAATGTTGTGTCAACGGGAACTAGGTTACTATCTGCTGGGGTTGGGGTTAGAAGGGGTGTAGCCGGTTCTCTGTCCAACTGGGTAGGGGTACAATCTGCGTGAGTCTGGGTTATGTGTGGTGGGGCTGGTTCTTGGGCAAGTACAACCGTGGTTCTATCTCCATCAACAGGTAGCACGATCTTTTCTGAAGACCGTGTTTTTACTCCCACAGATACTGCCATCACCCCCTCCAATTGAAATGGCAGGTAAAAAAGAAAAGTAATTGAATGTACAGACATTGTAAGATAGACAGGTGCAATGGATAGTAGGGAAGAAAATAGGGCATGAAATAATTCACATTTATGTTGTCTAACCAAACAGAATAGCAGGACACAATTTCACATATATGATGGCTAATTAAACAGGATATCATGACACAATTTGACATGTATGATGGCTAACTAAACAGGATAGAATGACATACTTCAAAATATGATGACTATGTAAACAGGATGACATGATATAACTATATGATGTGTCTATTAAAGTGGTTGGCATGCCATAAATCACAAACATGCCATCGATGGGAACATGATGGCATGATATAATTCACGGATAGAATGACATAATTCAAAATATAATAACTATGTGAACATGATGAGATGATATAACTATATTATGTCTTTAGAAAATGGGTTGGCATGCCATAATTCAGATACATGCTGTCTATGTAAACATCATGGCATGATATAATTCAAACATATGATTTACATACTAAGGAAGTGAGCGGAGGGCAATCGCATATATGATGTGTAAACTAAGGAGATGGCATTCAATATCGTGTATATGATGTAAAAACTAAGCATTGCAATACAACATATGCATGATATGAGTAATATAACCCTGCCAAGTTTGAGCATACACCTCAGGGGGATAATAGGACTGGTAATCTACCTCTGAATCCTCCTATGAAGAGCTATCTGTAACCAGCAAGATATCTGCTTCACCAGGTAGCATGGTCTGCTCTGAAGACCTTGTTTTCACTCCAGATTTCTCCATCACCAATTCAAATGGCTGATGCACAGGAAGAGCAGTTGAATATACAAACATTGTCAACAAAAGAAATTAGAAATTCAAAAAAAGGACGACATGATATAATTCACATATATGACGCTTGGCTAAATAGCATGGCATTGCATAATTCACATATATAATGCCTTGCAACAAGATATCATTGCATAGTTCACATATATAATGTCTTGCAACAAGATGGCATTGCATAATTCACATATATGGTAATTAGACACTAAACAAGTGGCATTCACACAAAGCATGTCTAAACTAAGCAAATGACATAGCAATGCGAGATACCATACGCACGATATGAGCAACATAACCCTGCCAAGTTAGAGCATGCACCTCGGGGGGGGGGGGGATAGGACTGGTCATCTATCTCTGGATCCTCCTCTAAGGAGCTATCTATAACCAGCAAGACATGCGCTTTGTCAGATAGCATTGTCTGCTCTAAGGACCTTGTTTCACTCCAGATTTTTCCATGACCGTGCCGAATGGCTGATGCACAGGAAGAGTAATTGAATGTACTAAAATTGTTGACAAATTTAACACGTAATAAAAAATGATGTCATGATATAATTCACATATAAGATGACTGGCTAACCAGGGTGGCATTGCAAAATTCACAGATATGATGCCTGGCTAAACAAGATGGCATTGCATGATTCACATATATGATAAAGAAACTAAACAGATGGCATTGACACAAAGCATGTCTAAACTAACAGATGACATCTTTAATGTATATAGTAAGCAATGCAAGGCACCATATGCATGATATTACCAACATCAGCATGCCAAGTTAGAGCGAAGACCTCATGGGGTAAATAGGAGTGGTCTTCTGCTTCTGAATCCCCCTCAGAACAGTTATCTTCCTCTTGATTACGATCTGAAATGGGTGGAGGGGGGCTACCTTTGCGCCTACCATGGAGCGACCTCTACATGAAATTTTATTGCCACGCAAGGCTCGTCACTTTTGCTCTACATGTTCAGTTCCATTGTGTACTATAACTGACATGCATAGGAATAAAACATAGTGAGATTATGTAAGGAGTGCATGCACAAATCCAGAGCGATGGTAGCAAACTATGGATAGACCCAAAACAAATGATAGCAGGCAGATAATAGCTTTAGTTAAAGAATACAGATAATGGCTCCTTTAATGTTTGTTTGCACCCAACATGAAACACATAGTAGACACCCGAGATTAACCAGATAGTAAACATATAGTACTGATTGCTGCCCCAATATGTACCCCACAACCATTTAAAAACTCGAGTTTGAACATAAGTTTGGACCTGAGTCGGAGTCTAATAGGTGAACATGACGATAAAGTAGCATGTCATCATATTAACCGATGCATAATGTAAGCAGACACGGAAGAGTGTGACCCTTCTTGCAGACCCGTGTAGTCCTCAAGGTCATATGCACAGTTGATGATGGTAATGTAGTTGTCGTGGCTGCCGGCGGCGGGGACGAAGATATGAGGCAGCGAAACACAGTCTGGAGAGCGCATTCCTGCTGTGGTGAACCCTTCCATCGTTGGAGCAGCTGAGCTGGGGTGGAACACAACACCACAGGAGCAGGACAAACCACACAAGGTTTTCTTTGACACATATCTGTAACAGAAGTAATTGTGTAAGGGCTTGTTTGAATTTGAGGATTCTAACAATGCAGTGATAGGAAATAGACAGGAATAGGATAGGAATGCACATGCAAAACAGAGAATTTAAAAACACAGGATTTCTGTCAATCTGGGTGTTTGGTTCACAAGAATTGGAAGATCACAGGATGCACAGAAGCATGGTGAGATAAGTCAAACCACAAGAAGTGTACAACCTCTTTGGCGAAGCCATGTCGATCTCAGCATGATTGGTTTAGCCGGTGAGGATGCTCCGGCTGACTTGGCTGTCGGAGGAGGGGAAGAAGATCTTAGGCGTCTGGAGATGGAGCCCGAGGTATTGCTCCACTGTGATGGAGGGTTACGTAGTTGGAGCAGCTCCGGTGAGTTGTACGACGTCGAGGCTGAAGCCGGACAAGAGAGACAACCTTAACCTGAGTGGAATTCTAGTAGCATCTCCAATAGATGACGTAAAATACATAACCACAAAGTGCTAGATGTATACATCAGCCGCTCATCTCTGAACTAAACTATCGAAACTGAATTTAACTTCGAAACTGAACTTAAATGTCGAAACTGAATTTTGGTGTCGAAACTGAATTTTACTGTCTAAACTGAACGCACTAGAGGTGAGGCTACACGTCAGTCGACTGCCTTTTTCATCTCTAGTCAGTCGATTTTGCAGCCGTTGGATACGAAATCGAGGGCCTGTAGTTCATCTTCAACCTCCACCCCCCTGAATTCAACTTTACATTGATTATGACCTCACCGAGTCTTTTACACCCACACATTGGTCTTCTCTTTATAATTGTACCACTAACTTTCTCTCGTGCATGCATGCACACACACTACCAGTCAGCATTATCCATCGCACACATGCAATCTTTTTCTTTAGGTCGGTCTCCCATGAAGGCACACCAACACACACACATCCCCCTCTCCATCATATCGGGCATTCTTTATCTCTCACGTGCATGCGGAACGATCGATGTTCCTCTATGTGTGCGTGTGTATATAGCTAGGTCTTTCATAGTTTTCCACATAAACCGATCAATCTATATAGCTAGTGAGGTCTCACCCTCTTTCCCATGTCCACGTCGATCAATCTATACCTCTCCATATAGGATTACATATATAGCTAATACACCCACATTAATTATATATCCAACGCCCCCCTCTCATCATCCATGCCTTCCGCTTCATCTCTCAGACGCGCACAATGGCGAAGACAGGGGGCAGCAAGGGCCCTGCCCCCCTAACATCACTATATATCGAGTCTAATATGAATGTGATCATTAGACAATTGCTGGTAAAATGGTTTAAGTTGATGAATTGGCCCTCCTCGTAAAGGATTAGCAATGCTTGGCCCCCTAGCTCATGGGACATTTTTCATGGCTCCGCCACTGCGTGCAACAGCGCACATTCTCGCCCCCACTCTCTAAATATCGATCTCGCAGTTGTGCACTCCTTCATAGTCTCCCTACACTCAGCCCCTCGTACCATCTTCTAGCCCCCCACCGGATTTTGCCATGTGTACAATCTAGCAGACTCCATGGTTGAACTTAAGCATAATGCACAAATCTCAAAACAACAGTGGTTCTCCTTTGTTCTAGAATCTTCCGTATCATAACTGCCCAAACTTTTTTTCTAGTTGAATTGCCATTATTTGTTTTTAGTTTACGCTATACAATGCACAATTCCATGAAACGTAAAATAGATTAAGGGCTTCTTTGATTCAAAGGATTCTCGAAGGAATTTTGGAGGATTCTAATCCTTAGGAATTTTTACTATCTTGGTTGTTTGATTCGTAGGATTGTAAACCATAGGAATTTTTCCATATGATTCATTTGCACTAGATTTCATAGGAAACATCCCGTCCACTCAAACCTATTTGAAAGAATTCTACGTTTTTTCTATGCACAATCAAACACTCGTACCATCCTGTAGGATTCAAGACGACATTCCACTCTAATCCCATGTTCTTCCTATTCCCGCGTTTTGGAAATCCTACGAATCAAAGAGGCCCTAGGTTTTTTATAAAAACTAATTGACTTTGAATGAGATGAACTATAAGAATTAAACGAAGGTCTACATCAGGCATATATGAATCAGAGCTTACATGCTACAGTGTGGTATTTATTCATAATTTGGTTGCAAAATCTGACACGTGCAATGCGCGTGTACCATAATAGTTCTTCGAGTATGTGCAAAACACAATGGCCCGCTACACAGTGTGTCTCTTACATTTCATGAAGTGATGTGGCACATGTGGAGGCGTTGACGCGACATCCTTGTGTGGATTGATCACAATGACGTGCTGCTGGTTCCAAGAATGTACTCGTCCTCCCTGAGCCGCACTGGCGGTACATGCACGAAGCGAAGATGTGCATGCAAGCCACGCATGCACTCATTCCCTCGCACGAACACGCGTGTACACGGGCGGACGCAATTATGTACCAAGATCCACCTCATGTGATAATTTGATGCGTGTAAAGTCCTTCACTTCATTGACGGTCAATTAATATAGCGCATGCAAATTGAGTGGACGTGAGGGCGGAAGAAAGGCATCACTACTCCACTGCGCGCGAGCGAGTAGTTAAATCATGGGTTGCTAGTAGTACTTCCATTGGTCTCCTTCTTATTTTGTGCCAATTTTTGACAGTAACATAATATTTACGCATCTGAGCAGTGTAGTCTACTTGAAATTTATGTTCCACTAAACTCATCGGGAGCCGTTTCGGGCCTCGAAACCAAAAAGCATCAATTAATCTTTACCTTGTTCCCATCACATTCGAAAGTACTAGTGCTACAATTAAGTGCAAGCCTGCTCACACCTACCAGTCTGTACCAAACCTGAACGTGTTCCCACTATGCAGGTTTTAGTACTAGTGCTAGTACTTAGGTTATAAAAAGGGGAACTACCTAACCGAAAATTACTCTACCTTCTTCCTCATAAGTACTCCTCCTTCGTCCGTCCTTGCCATGGCCGCAGAGCTGTAGGTCGAGAACTACTCGTAACAAGGGAGCGGCAACCAAGGCTGCGGAAAAAAAGAGAGTGCTCGCCGCCACGCAGAGACCTCGAAAGATCTCTCATGGGCAGGCGATGGCTCCCAGGAGCGCCCTAGACACGGAGGTGAACATGCCGAGCTGGCGGCGCTGGAGTCGTTATCCCTCGACGGCATGCCCGATCGACTCAATAAGCACCTCAATAAGCAAAAGGAGTTCATCGACGGCTTGGGGGAGCTGCTGAAGGAGAGCCTCGATGACATGCCCGCTGAGCTCAATGAGCAGGGGGAGTTGAACGCCGGCTTGGTGATGCTGCTGAAGAAGAGCATTGCCTCGGAGAAGAAGGCGACCGGTGAAATCCTGCAACTTCAGGAGGACAAGGCGAAGCTCTGCCACGAGCTCGACCTGCTGAAGGAGGAGAACGCCGGCTGGAAGAAGCTACATGAGAATAGTAGTTCCTCGATGAAGATGTTGCAGGCCCTCGTCATGGAACAGAAGGAGGAGTTGGCGAAGCTCCGCATCGAGCACCCGGCTGCTGTCAAGGTACATAATGCAGCTGTGGAACAGATGATGAAGGCCAGCAAACCAGCGGCCGTGGAACAAATGATGCGGTCATGGACACAATGAAGAAGATGGCGGAGGAGACGCTTAAGGAGATGGAGGTCGTGGAGGCGATGAAGAAGTAGTTACGACTCTGCGGCCAGCAACCCTTCATGTAGTGAGAGCAGTGCCCCAAACTTGTGTGTGCGTCTTCCTTCTTTTTTTGGGGTGATAATCCTCCTTCTTCTTTTGCTCATGTGTTTCTTATATTGCTTCGGGTGTTTCGCCGCACGTGTCACCTTCTATGCGAGGCATGAATAGAACAATGCTAAAAATGAGATGACTAGCAAATTAAATCATTCTTTATCGCCAATAGAACAATGCCTCTTGCTAGTAATATATAATAAGAGCAGAGAGTAGAGGATATGGCACTAGGCTGCTGTGTTTCGTGCCCCTCCGTCGTACTCCAGTGGAAAACTTGAGTATACCGCACGGTTTTTGCTCCGCCTCAGGTCGTCGGCACATTTATACGAGCAGTCAAATGTCAGGACCCCGATCCCAAGTCACATCGACCTAGCCAGTAACACCTCATATCACTTTGCGGCCTCACGCACGGTATTCTCACGGGTGTCGCCTTACCATTACCCGGGACCGTTTGCGCCTTTTGGCTCACGTATATGATAGTGTCGCTAGCATCCACATGACAGAGAACCCGGGCCGACATGGCTAGTCGTGAACCCGAAGCGGCACTAACCCATGGGGACAGGCATACATGAATCACATCGAGCATGTCGGTCATCAACGTATGAATCTGGGCTGTAGCACTGGGCTAACAGGACTCCGGTAACCCGGGCTGTAGCAGGCTAGGCAGGACTCCGGATGTCACCGCGTGACATTTCCCCGAAGGGACAGACACAGGAACGAAGTGAAACACATGCCGACCAGTCAAGTGTCCAGAGCTGTATTGCTGGGCTAGCAGGACTCCGGTGAACCGGGCTGTAGCGGACTACTATCGCTCAGGAAGCACTAGACTACATTTCCCCATATGAGAGGCTACCAAGGATAAACAACTAGATTGTCGGATCCCACTCATACCAAGCATTTCAATCATACACACAATATGCCCGATATGAGTACATACAACATGGCATCACAACAAAACTCTACAACTTAAAGTACTTTATTTAAAAGGCTCCGAGGAGCCATACATAACATGTTCATACAGATAGGGGTCACATGACCCGACACTCAAGTCATACAAACATACAAGCACATGCGGAAGCAAACTAGTCTGAGTACAGACACTAAAAAGAAAGAAGGCTTGACGAAGCCCTTCTATCTACATTGGCCCTTCACAAGCCTTGGATCACCACCTAGGTGGCTAGTCACTCGTTGACATCAAGGTCTAGATAGAACCCATCGGAGGGGGCGGTGTTGTCGTCTGAAAACATTGATTAAGCAAACATAAGTACGGAGGTACTCAGCAAGTCTTACATCAGAATCCTACTATACATGCATATTCTCAAGAAGGTAGTGGAGTTATTGCAGCAAGCCAGCTTTGACTCTTGGCTAAGCTATCCTACGTGACACCACTTGGAAAGCATTTGTCGCACATGAGTCCACTAATCACCAATGCAATACTCCACCGTGGATCCTCTCTCGTCAACCCACGAGAGGGCCATCCGCGGTACTCACACTTATCTTGAGGCTTTTAGTAGTATCCATTTACTTGTCTATGAACTGTATAGGTGACCAAGTAGTCCTTTACATGACGCGCGCTATTCAATAGTTTCATACCCTGCGGGGTGTACTTATTCACACGCTCTCACCACTTATCGCCGCTACACGACATGTACTCGGCAACCTTCAAGCGGAAGCCCAGCGAGGGTGTCGGCCACGACCTGACTAAACACACGAGTCCCTAGTCCAGGTTTATCACCTATTCGGGTTCCATCCACAGGGAGTCCGGCCGAGGTTTCCACTAACGGCCCCGAATGATGGGCGCAGGGTTCCCGAGACACCAAACAGGCGAATCGGTACACAGGGCCACGTGCCTACCGCAACACAGCCCACCCCTAAGGTCAGCGCTGCGTGCGGCCCCCGGCATGCTACAAACATCAGAAACTACTTTGCAACCCCCGGACAGAGGACAAGAGTGGTTAATAAGTCGAGAGGGTCCATTGGTTTCGGGCCCAATGCGTGGTAGTAACTGAATCATAAATCACACACACAGATCTCAGTTCTTAAGGACGACTTCAATGAAACAAACCACCATGTACTCCTACATGGCCTCTCATCGATACCTTTACCAAAACGTGTTAAACACTTCACTCTCGTTACCGACACAACCTTTCACTCTAATTCATCATCCCGATGAGCCAGACCTGACACAACTCTAAGCATAGCAAGCATAGCATGGTAGGAACACAAACATGGCTCAAGCAACTCCTACACATACTAGTGGGTTTCATCTAGTTACTGTGGCAATGACAGGTCATGCAAAGGAAGTGGGCTCAACTACCGCAACACACAAAAGTTTGAAACGCGTTGTCTTAATGCAGTAAACAAGAGCAGAAGCGAGATCATGGGTTTGTATCGGAATGATCAATGGTTGATTGCCTGATGTAGTGGTAGTAGGGTACTGCCCTTCAGATGGATATTCGGGGTTATCCTCGGAGACAGAACCTACCACGAAAGACACACCGAACATAATCAACACATGACGATATGCAACAATATGATGCATGCTATGACATGGCAATATGAATGTGTCTTGGCCTAGTGCAAGCTAGAACAGAAAGGAATGAACTCATTTGAATCAAGGATTCAAATGTTAGCTCATTTAACATAGCCATATTAGTGCATTATCTTATTCTTCCTAAACAACAAGGTTAAATTGTTCTGTCATGCATGAAACCATTACCAATGGATAGAATGAATTTTTCTAATCAAAATTCATATATAAATCTTTGTATTTGGAGTTATAGATTAATTTCTATGAATTTTTGAAGTTTGCAACAGTTTCTGGAATTTCCTGAATACAAATAAATCCATAAATTAGTTATTGCGTCAGCAGTGCGTCAGGGTGACGTCAGTGGTCAAAGGTGACGTCCAGGTCAACCTGACCAGTGGGTCCCGCATGTCAGTAGTTAATTAAACTAGTTAAAATTAGTTAAAACTAATCTAGATAATTAGCAGAGGGGGCCCCACTTGTCATAGACTCAGGGGAGTCAACTTGGGCCCACCCTAGTCAAAGTCAAGGTCAAACACGTCGGCGTTTAGCCGCCGGCGAAGCCAGACGTGGCGCGAGAGTGCGTCTGTGCATTCCGGCGACCAAATGAGCGGCGGAGGCCATCTACGTGTAGCGGGGGACAAGCCACGGTGTTTGGTGGCGGTGGTTGAGCTCGGGGTGGCCGGAAACGTCACCGGCGACAACCGTGGCGGTCGCCGGAGTCGGGTGAAGATGGAACCGTGGCTACGGGGCACGGCGAGGCGCGTGGTGATGTGTGTTGGGCTCTACGTGACGCGGTGAGTATGTTGGACACCGTGGGGTGGCCGGTGGTTGGCCGGAGACACGTCGGCGACGAACTCGGCGGTGGCGCGTGCGGTGAAGCTCCATGGGATTGATGCAGGGCTAGTGAGCGAAAACGAGAAGGGATCTCCGGCGGTGGCGGTGTCGGGCGAGGTCGGTGCAACGGCTCCGAGGCAAGCGAGCGCTCGGGGCTTGGCCTGCTCGAAGGAGAGGAGGGTGGCGAAGCGCCTGGACACAGTGGCGCGGCGCAAGGACGACGGAGGGCGCGGGTTTCACGGTGGTGCGGGCACGACGGCATCGGCCATGGTGCGGGCGAGCGAGGGAGAGGAGCTGGGGAGGAGAGAGCGTGTCTGCGAGCTCGGGGGAGGAGTGGACGACCGACCCAGGGCGGCAGAACGGTGAGAGGAGGAGGCTGGGCGGCGAGCAGCTGCGTGGCGCGCGCTGGTGCTGCCGTCGAGCACCTGGCTGCCTGCCTGGTCAAGCCAAGTAGCTTGCTCGAGCGGTGGCTGGGCTGGGCCGGCAGGTGGGCTTGCCAGATGGGCGCCGGGTAAGCCTCTGCTTTCTGTTTTTTCCTTTTTCTATTATTCTGTAAGTTTGTGGACTTATTAAAAATAGTTAGGCACTTCTAAAAATCCTGGAAATAATCAGATGCTCTGTTTAGAAAATCTCCAAGAGCCCACACTTATTTTCAGAATTATTTGAGCATTCAAAATATTTACTAGAATTTAAATGCCCAAATGCAATTTACATATGATTTAATTCAATGACCTTCTGTTGACCTAGAAAAATGTGCACCAATTTTGCCAGAGGTTCTAACCCAAGACAAAGAGGATGAACTTTTTAGAAGGGCAATTCAGGTTCATTGAAAATATTTTCAGTAAAACCTTAGTTGAATTCAGAGAGGTTCTGGGGGTTCTGTCTTCCCCAATTCAAGTTTCTGATGAAAAGTAAACATGATGCAACACTCTAATGCATGGACTAGCTAGGATGTGACAACTCACCCCCACTCAAAAGAATCTCGTCCCGAGATTTTGGATCCGTCGGGAAGAAGGTGGGGTACTCAAGTCGAAGACGATCCTCCCTTTCCCAAGTAGCTTCTTGCTCGGAATCGTTTGACCATTGAACCTTGAGAAACTTGATATTCTGGCGTCGAGTGGTACGCTCGGCTTGATCAAGGATACGAACGGGATATTCTCGATATGTGAGATTATCTTGGAGATCAAGCGTTTAATGGGCCACTCACGGATAGGATCCGAGAAGCAACGCTGAGTTGAAAGCGTGGAAGACATCATGAACTCGGAAAGATGCGGAGGTAGTTCAATTGGTAGGCAACTTCTCCTCGTTTGGCAAGAATGCGAAAGGGTCCAATGTAACGAGGAGCCAATTTGCCTTTGATACCGAATCGATGGGTTCCCTTCAAAGGAGTAACCCGAAGGTAAGCCTTCTCGCCAACTTCATAAGACATAGGCTTATGATTGCGGTCAAATTGGCTCTTTTGACGAGATTGGGCTATTTGCAATTTCTCACGAATAACGCGAACCTGCTCTTCTGCTTCCTGGATCATATCCGGGCCAAAGAGTTGTCTTTCCCCGGTTTCTGACCAGTTAAGAGGCGTTCGACATTTCCGTCCATAGAGAACTTCGAAAGGAGCTTTGCCCAAGCTAGCTTGATAACTATTATTATAAGCGAATCCGGCGAATGGAAGGCATTTCTCCCAAGTCATGCCGAAGAGATGACAGAAGCTTGAAGCATATCCTGCAGAATTTGATTGACTCGTTCTACTTGACCACTTGATTGAGGATGGAAGGCGGTGCTAAAAGAGAGACGAGTTCCCATAGCATTTTGGAAACTTTCCCAAAATCGAGAGGTGAAGAGACTTCCACGGTCTGAGTTAATCTCCAATGGAATACCATGAAGAGACACTATTCGGGAGATGTACAAATCAGCTAGCTGGCTAGCAGTTATACTCTCACGAACAGGTAGGAATTGTGCTACTTTGGAAAGACGATCGACAACAACGAAGATAGAATTATTCCCTCTCTTGGTCCTGGGAAACCCGGTAATGAAATCCATACCGATTTTATCCCATTTCCATTCAGGAATTGCCAAAGGTTGAAGGGTGCCAGCAGGACGTTGATGCTCTGCTTTAATTCGACGACAGACGTCGCAATTAGCAATGTATTGAGCGATTTCTCTCTTCATCCTAGTCCACCAAAACCTCTGGCGTATGTCATGATACATTTTAGTACTACCAGGATGAATGGTGAGAGGGGATTCATGAGCTTCCTTAAGGATCAATCGCCTCAGGTTGCGTACCTTGGGAACCACTAGACGGTCTCCAAAGAACACGACTCCTTGTTCATCAATGGAGAAACAATCCGCGACTCCTTTCTTGACGTTTCTCTTAATACGGGAGATTCCCGGATCTACTTTCTGTGCCTTGATGATCTGATCCATAAGGGTAGGTTTCGCCACCAGGGTGGAAAGGAATCCTCGAGGAACAATGTGAAGGTTAAGCTTACAAAATTCCTCGTGGAGAAGTGGTTGACTTTGTTGTAACATCAGGTTGTTACAATAAGATTTACGACTTAGTGCATCAGCCATGACATTGGCTTTGCCTGGGGTGTAAGATATTCCTAAGTCGTAATCCGTAATCAACTCGACCCAACGTCTTTGCCTGAGATTCAAATACGGATGGGTGAAGATGTATTTCAGACTTTGGTGATCAGTGTAAATTTCGCAATGATTACCAAGGAGGTAATGTCGCCATGTTTTGAGTGCATGGACCACTGCTGCAAGCTTTAGATCATGTGTGGGATAGTTATCCTCATGTGGACGCAACTATCGAGAAGCGTAGGCAATCACATGACGATCTTGCATGAGTATGCAACCTAGTACTTGTCGCGAGGCGTCGCAATAGATAATAAAGTCCTTAGAAAAATCTGGTGGAACAAGTACGGGAGCAGATGTCAGGCATCTTTTCAGTTCCTGAAAGCTGAACTCGCACTATGGGGCCCACTCGAACTTTTTATCTTTCTTGAGGAGTTCATTTAGAGGCTTAGCAACCTTGGAGAAATTCTCGACGAAGCGGCGGCAATAGCTCGCTAAACCGAGGAAACTCCGAACTTGCTTGACCGATTCTGGTGGAGTCCAATCAGGGCGGCTTGAACTCGCTTCGGGATTGACAGCAATGCCCTTACCGAGATTACATGGCCTAGATAGGTTACTTCGCAACCAAAACTCACACTTAGAGAATTTGACATAAAGGCGATGCTCTCGAAGTTTCATCAATACTAGCCTTAGATGTTGGCATGTTCTTCCTCATTCTTGGAGTAGATGAGTATATCATCGAGGTAAACCACTACGAATTTATCCAAATACTCCATGAAGATCGAGTTCATTAACCAAGAGAAGGTGGCTGGAGCATTGGTTAAGCGAAGGACATGACGGTGTACTCGTATTGGCCATAACGAGTAACGAAGGCCGTTTTAGGAATGTCCCCGTTCTTGATTTTGATTTGATGGTAGCCCAACCTCAAATCCATCTTGGAAAAGACTGAGGATCCAGCGAGCTGATCATACAAGTCGTTGATCCTGGGGAGCGGATACTTGTTCTTGATAGTGACCAAATTGACAGGTCGGTAATCTACAACCGTCCGATCCGTTCCATCCTTCTTCTTGACGAAGAGGACGGGGCAAGCCCATGGAGAAGAACTAGGATGGATGAAACCCTTTTGCAAGGACTCATCGAGTTGTTTCTTAAGCTCGGCTAGTTCTAGGGGTGCCATCTTATAAGGTCTTCTAGAGATTGGGACAGTTCCTGGAACAAGGTCTATCACAAACTCGACATCTCTGTCAGGTGGAACACCTGGCAGTTCCTCTGGAAAGACATCCGGGAAGTCACGGACTACCGGAATATCTTCAAGATCTGGAAGGGGGTTGGCATTTAAGGAGTAGAGCTGGCGCTCAGACGCTCGGGTCAAAACATTGACTGTCTTGCCCAATGGATGGGTGAGTTGAACAGTTCTAGTAGAGCAATCAATCTTAGCATGATGGGCTGACATCCAGTCCATACCCAAGATGATGTTTATGTCCGAGGACTTGAGAGCTATTAGTGATGCAAGGAAAACTAATCTATCGACAAGGATTTCATTCCCATGACTTATTCTAGAGGTTTTCCATCTAGAACCAGGAGTCTGAATTTCCATGGAGGTGTGCATGTCACAAAATGTTGTGTTGTGCAATCGAGCATAGCTCTCAGAAATAAATGAATGAGATGCTCCAGTATCAAAGAGAATAGTTGCCGGATGGCAATTAACAAGGAGCATACCGAGAACTGTCACAGCCCTAGAGCTTGCTTGTAACTAGTAGCATTGCATCCATGCATCATGTCTAATTTTCATGAAACCTGAAATGGGGATTGCCTAAACCCCTAGCACCAAAATAATGCAAATAGGTTCAACTTCAAAATATTTTCAGTAACCCAAATGGCCTTCAAAAATGTTCACCATTTTTGGAAAAATGCTGGAAACAGTAACCAGAGATGTTGCACATTTTTCCATGACATTTGGATCTTTGAATTAAATCATAACTATTTGAATTTGGACATTTAAATTCTATAAAATATTTTAAATGTCCAAATACTCCTAAACCGAAATGTTCCATGTTAGATATATTCTATACATTGGGCATGCACAGTTTAGTGATTTTAAAAGTGCCGGATATTTTAATAAAGCCCAACAGATGCGAATAATAGAAAACAGGATTTAAATAGAAATAGGAGAGAGAGAAGCCACTTGGCGATTACAGCAGCCCACCTACAGGGCGCCCCAACCGCCCAGCCTCCCCTGCTGGCCCACCGGTGGCCCAGCCCACCACCGCCTCCCACCATCGCCTTCCTCCTCTCGCCAGAGGATGATGCGCGTGGCCGCCAGGCCAAGACGGCCACCGACGGCCACCTCCTACCTGGCTGCCTGCGTCCCGTTGCCTGGACGCCTCCATGCGTCGCCACGCAACACTCCGGACCCCCCCCCTCGCTCTCTCCCTCTCCCTCGTTCCTCCTCTGCTCTCTCACTCGCGCGCACCCGAGCGGCCCCGTCGCCACCGTCGCCGTTCGCCGCGGCCACCGGCCACCCCTCGCCCTGCCGCTGGGCTCAGGAGCTCCGCCTCGAACCCCTCTTCCACCCCACCGATCCACGGCCCTCTGGAAGCCTGCAACATCATCCCCGACCTCATCTTCAACCTCCGGCCGCCGGTGACCTCGCAGTCGATTCGCGGGCTCCAGCACTTCTCCGACCTCGCCGTCGCCTCTTCTAGTTCCCCCGTGAGCCACTCTCCATTTCCCCCCTGGAAACCCCGCTGTTCCCCTCCCCTAGCTAGCTTCCCCACCTTGGCCGAGCGCCGTCGTCCGCCATTGCCGCCATGCCACCGCTGCAGTCCTCCCCGGACCAAACCAAGCATGTGCGCGAGCTCCTGGAGTTTCCCCGATGCTCTGGTGCTACTCCTCTCGCTTGCTAGCAAGCCACAGCCTCGCGCACGACCAAACCCGAACTCCGGCCGCCGCCTTGGAGCTCGCCGCCGTCGATCCCGGCCACCCCGACCCCGGCTAACCCCACCAAGAGCTTCGGCTCCTCCCCAGCTACTCCTAGATGCCCTCCGCGGCCCATTTGGTCGCCGGAGGGCTAAAACACTTCGCCGCTGCCGCCGCGTCGCTGGCGGACTAAACGCCGCAGCCGACTTTGCCTTTGACCCAGTGGGCCATGTTTGACCTGTTGAGCCTATGATGTGGGGCCAGCCTCATTAACTAATCAGGTTTAGTTTAATTGATAATTAGCTAAACTAATCACACTGACATGCGGGACCCGCTGTCAGGTTTGACCGGACCGTGACCTGTTGACCACTGACGTCACATTAACGTCAGGCTGACGCAATAACTAGTTTTCTGGATTTATTATAATTCAGGAAATTTCAGAAAATACCCCAAACTTCAAATATTCATAACTTTTAATCTGTAACTCCAAATTAAATAATTTATATATGAAAAATGATCAGAAAAATATGAAGAATCCGTTTATGGCACTTTCATGCATGATTGAACAAGTTAACCTCACTGAATAGGATGAATCATGATTAGGGCAATTTATGAACTAGCATTTGGAGTTGGAGTTTAACCTTGTTTGAATTCCACTTCAATTAACTTGGCTAGATATTGCACTAGGTGAATTCAGTACCTTAACATGACATGTCATTCATGTGAGTGTGCATTGCATTGATTGTGTTCTCTCTTGTTTGCCGGTAATTGCCCCCTCTCAGTAGACGACGTATCGACGATGAGTTCGATGACACCGATGAACAACTATATTATCTTCAGAAGTGCCAGGCAAGCAAAACCCCCTTGTTCATTCCGATATAATCCCACTCTCTCGCTCCTGCTCTATTTTACTGCATTAGGACAACAACGACTCATGTGTTACTTGCTGCGGTAGCTGAACCCCTTTATCCTCTGCATGACTGTCATTCCACAAGAATTAGATGAAACCCACTAGCATGAGTAGGAGTTGTTTGAGCCTGTTGTGCCTACTCATTCATGCTTGTTTGTCATGCCTGCTGCTTAGAGTTGAGTCAGGTCGATTCATCGGGAATGAATTGGAATTGTTATGAACATGTCCTATTGTGTGTGAGCTAAGTGTGTGAACACGATTTGGTAAAGGTAGCGGTGAGAGGCCATGTAGGAGTACATGGTGGGTTGTCTCATTGCAGCCGTCCTCGAACTGAGTTACGTGTTTGTGATCCATGATACAGATTACTACCACGCATTGGGCCCGAAACCAATGGACCCTCTCGCTTCTTAACCACCCTTGTTCTCTGTCCGGAGTTGCAACTAGTTTCGGTGTTTGTAGGATATGTGTTGGAGGCCGTGCGTGGCGCTGACCCTAGGGGTGGGCTATGATGCGGTAGATACACCGTGGCCCGGTGTATTAATGCCCGTTTGGTATCTCGGGAACCCCGCACACATCGTTCGGGGCTGTATGGGAAACCTCGGCGGACTCCTGCGGATGGAACCCGAATAGGCGATAAACCTGGACTAGGGACTTGAGTGTTTAGGTAGGCCGTGGCCGACACCCACGTTGGGCTTCCGCTTGAAGGTTGCCGAGTACATGTCGTAAACGACGGTAAGTGGTGAGCGTGTGTGAAGAAGTACACCCTGCAGGTTTAATATGATCTATTGAATAGTCGTGTCCACGGAGAAGGACTTCGGGTTGCCTATATCAGTTCATAGACAAGTGAAAGTGGATACTCTAAAATGCGCAAGACAAGCGTGAGTGCTATGGATGGCGTTCTCGTGAGGGAGACGGGAGCGGGTCCATAGTGGTGTATTGATATGGTGAATATGTGGACTCGTGTGCGCCACCTCAAAAGAGTTACTTGCGATCGTAGTTCAGGATAGCCACCGAGTCAAAGCTGGCTTGCTGCACCAAACTCCACCACCCCTTTTGATAATGATGCATATGTAGTTAGTTACGATGTAAGTCTTGCTGAGTACAATTGTACTCACGTTTGCTTATTTTATATTTTGCGAGAGACGTCGGTCTCGCTAGTAGTTCCACGTGGACTTGACGTTTAGCTTGTTACCTCAGCTACGATCTTGTGCCCTCGGCAGATCTCGGTAGATAGTTAGGCTTCTCACCTTTTTCATTTATAGTTATGCGTACTCGGACATGTTTAGCTTCCGCTTGTGTTTTGATTTGTATGCTTCGAGTGATGGGTCATGAGACCCATGTTTGTAATATCTCGCTCTTGAGCCTAATGAATAAATAATTGAGTCGTAGAGTTATGTTGTGATGCCATGTTGTATCTACACATATTGAGCATATTGTGTGTATGTTTGAAATGCTTGGTATGTGTGGATCCGACAATCTAGTTGTTTATCCTTGGCAGCCTCTCATATGGGGAAATGTAGTCTCGTGTTTACGGCGATAGTAGTCCGCTACAGCCCGGTTCACCGAGTCCTGCTAGCCCAAACTATTGCTTGGACACTTGATCGGCGGCATGTGTTTCACTTCGTTCCTATGTCATCCTTCGGGAAATGTCACGCGGTGTTATTCGAGTCCTTCCTAGCCTGCTACAGCCGGGATACCGGAGTCCTGTTAGCCCAGTGCTACAGCCCGAATTTATACGTTGATGACCGACATGCTCGATGTGATTCATGTATGCCTGTTCCCATAAGTTAGCGCCGCTTTGGGTTCACGACTAGCCATGTCGGCCCGGGTTCTTTGTCATATGGATGCTAGCGACACTATTATATACGTGAGCCAAAAGACGCAAACGGTCCCGGGCCCTGGTAAGGCGACACCCGTGGGAATACCGTGCGTGAGGCCGCAAGGTGATATGAGGTGTTACCGGCTAGATCGATGTGACTTGGGATCGGGGTCCTGACAGCGTTGGTATCAGAGCCTGACTGCCTGTAGGATTACCAAGCCAAACTGGTCGAAGTTGTGTCTAGAAATGCTTTAGTTATGTAAGGGAATTGATTGTGGAAGGGAACGTAAGGCTCTTTTTACTCCTTATACCTCATGGCCTTCTGATCTGATTCATCCTCTTCTCTTCTACGGGGTTAAGAACTAGGCCTTCTCATCTATCTATCAGGATGATGTGTTACTAATCCCTAGACTTTTAAGATTGTTGGTTTTAAGCCTCAGTTCGGTTCCTACCATTTCTGTATGATTATTGTTGATCTCGGAACCTTGGTATTGTGATGTTGAGTGGTTATGCCACCATTTTCTGCAGGATGTCTCAAATCATTTTGAACATTTACAGCCGTTATGCTGTCCGAGTCATCCCAGGTCTCCAAATAGTCTGATGCATTTGCAAAACCCTTCTTCCCGTTTCTGATGTCCTTTTGGGCCAGATTAAGCACACCAACCGGTCAGTCGAGGTACTCCATTGCCTCGACATATATGTTGGAGTTATTATTACGACCCTAGGTGTTTAGGAAGTCACCTAGCAGTCTAGCAATGCTTTTGTATCCCCGGTGTGATGATTCTGGCCATTATTCTTGAAAGCATCCCGTGATGCCATTTAGTAGTAGATATTCTACTCCTGGGTTTCTGAACCCGAGATTCATCCTACTTCATGTTGATAGTATTTGCTAGTACCTTTAGGATATTAGTAACCTTTGTGATAATCCTCGAGGTCCGTGGTATTTCCTTCTTCCAAATGCCATGAACCATTTAAGGCAGAAGTTAGTTGAACCAAAACATCACGATAAGAGTGCTCTTGAGGAGTTCTCCATTCATAATTGTGACTCTGCCAGTTTTACCTTCTCTGCCTGGGTTATCCGGAAGAAATGTTGAGCTTTGCCCGATATACTAATCTATGCATCCACAACTCAGGAAATTATATGTTCTTTGAGTTGCTCTCTTTAGTTGTATCCCGACCATCCTCTATCAGTTGATAACCAAGGGTATGTGTGCATTCGTGTTCATCGATGCGTATTATTCTTGTGGTCTGTCAAGCCATTCTATTCTGGAATGACTAGGAGAAACAAACTCCAGTACCTCATCCATATCCAGGATTGGGTCAAAGTAGTTGTATTCCGCAGATCAAATGCCAATCCAGCTTTTGATTCTGTTCCACCTCGAGTGTTACCATCTTTATGTCAGGAATGTCATGAGAATTGCACCTCCTCTTATGCATCCTTGACGCAGTGATACTTCTCGCTATCATTATTCATTCCTCCGTTCCGTGTTGTTGCAACCGGAATGCCGACAAGTGAGTTGTGATGTGTGACATCAATACTCCGAGCAACTCGTTACTTGGTAGCTAATGGACAAATATCCTCCTTTTTAGTGTGTTGGTTATTAAATCATCATTCTAATATAGATTGTGCTACCTAGTCCTTAGTTCTGGTGCACTCTTTGATCTGTGAGTTAGGATCTTGCCAAGTCCTCACTCGTTTGATCATATCGTCTTGCCCTCAAAAGCAAGATTGTTCTCGAGTTTAGTAACATATCGGTGGTTCGGGACTTTCCAAATATCTTCTTGGAAGTGTTACCGGGATGTTTCCTGACTGTTATGTTGGGCTCGTGATCAAGTTGGTTTCTTGTGAACCACCCTTCCTCCAAGAACCTGTGTTGGATATCCCTGAGCTAGTTGGTTAAGCTAGACAACAACTTGGAGAGTTGGAAGATAAAAGCTTGCCTAACTTAGTTCGATCCAAAGGGATATTCTTGTGTAGTGTGTGTTGAAGAAAGATGATATCTTCATCGATTGGTCCTCGTGATCAGTTGCTGGACCTATTGTCTCATCAATCCTTTGACTTGAGTAGGGGCTATTGTCAAGTCAAATCAGAACCAACAATATTCGTGATGTTGTCTTACTCGTGGTTGATCCCTCGAGCATACACCATTACATCTTTGGTCTGACCAATGCTATCACCGTGTTCACATGATGGTGGAAGTCCAGTGATATGGAAATTCCGATGAGTTGCTGTTGAGCCCATCAGTAGCATTTTGTCTCCCCCATGAGTCATGTTGAACATCAACCTAGTGTTGGAAACTTGTGTAAGCATTTCTTTGTGTTTCGTTCATAAAGCTTATGCTTGGATGGAAGAAGTGACTTCCTCTAATTCACGTGCATTAGGTGCAAGTTGCCGCCATGAATTTGAGAAAGGTTTGTTTTGTTTTCCCTTGGAATCATCCCAAGTCAGTCATGCATATGTGCGAAGTATTCTGTAGCCTGGAGACTTGCAACCTTCATTCTATATGTATCCCTAGCACACCAAGCCACTGACTGATTTGTTCAAGGAAAAGGAGTTCTTTCATAAGAGCTAATCATGACTTATGTTAAGACTTCGATATCCTCGATGATGGTTCCCCCCCCCCACCTGAACTTGGTAGTGTTTTATGATAAGAGTACTACGTGGTCATGCTTGTCTAGGACAATGTGTTCACCTGTTTGTAGCAGAACCCGCTCATGTTTTGGAGCTCACTACCATAGTCCATCTCCCGAGAATCTCGCAACGTCATCTCGGTCGATTGTGTTGCAAACTTTCTTTTCAGACATGCTGAGTCTGAAGTATCCTATTATCAATCGGATCTGAATCTCGGGCAGATATGATGGTTGGAACATTCCAACAGTTGCATTTCGTTCCCAACTTGCACCGTTCTTGTGCCATTTCAATATAGGCTACCTTCTCAGTAATTGATGTCTAGGATCATCCTCAAAAGTGGACTTACCATGGGTTCCATCCATTTCCGGTGATAAGCAAAAGTCATCCATTGCGCTATCTTCAACAAGGTAGTCTACATCATCCATTCTAGTCCGGGTGTACCATTCCTTTGCACTCCGCCAAACGATCGTTGTGAATTGCCTTAGGCTGGTATGAATAGTCTCAATGATTTCTAATTCAAAAGTAATTCTTTTTGCCACTTAAGGGAATAGTTCTTTGCGTCACCTTTCTCGAGGTGCCCCGTTACGGGATCATGGTAAATATTTCCTCGCCACCTTGACACCATCCACCATCTTTCTAAGCGTGGAATTGCTGCCACCAATCAAACCCCGTCGTTTGCTCTTCCATCCCTCTCGATGTGTTTTGTGTCTCAACTCGAGATGTGTCACCATCTCAGTTCGTGATTTGATCATGTTTACTTGATCTTCGTGAAGATCGAATCATATAGGGTTTCCCCCTTCTTTCTGTTGTCGTGTCGGGTGAAGATCTCGAAGGCGTCAAGACCAAGATGATGGAATGAATCAACATCTTCGAGAAGGCAAATGGATCATGAAGATTGTGATAGTTTGCGACTCCCCTTTTCCTCTTACCTCACGTCTTGAATCTCGGGGCGAGATTCTTGTTTAGTGGGGGTGAGTTGTCACAGCCCTAGAGCTTGCCTGTAACTAGTAGCATTGCATCCATGCATCATGTCTAATTTTCATGAAACCTGAAATGGGGATTGCCTAAACCCCTAGCACCAAAATAATGCAAATAGGTTCAACTTCAAAATATTTTCAGTAACCCAAATGGCCTTAAAAAATGTTCACCATTTTTGGAAAAATGCTGAAACAAGAAACGGAGATGTTGCACATTTTTCCATGACATTTGGATCTTTGAATTAAATCATAAGTATTTGAATTTGGACATTTAAATTCTATAAAATATTTTAAATGTCCAAATACTCCTAAACCGAAATGTTCCATGTTAGATATATTCTATACATTGGGCATGCACACTTTGGTGATTTTTAAAAGTGCCTGGATATTTTTAATAAAGCCCAACAGATGCAGAATAATAGAAAACAGGATTTAAATAGAAATAGGAGAGAGAGAGAAGCCACTTGGGCTAGTTACCTGGCAGCCCACCCACAGGCGCCCAACCGCCCAGCCCCCCTGCTGGCCCAGCTGGTGGCCCAGCCCACCACCGCCTCCCACCCTGTCGCCTTCCTCCTCTGCCAGGAGGATGAGCGCGTGGCCGCCGCGCGCACGGCCACCGACGGCCACCTCCTGCCTGGCTGCCTGCGTCCCCGTTGCCTGGATGCCTCCATGCGTCGCCACGCAACACTCCGGACGCCGCCCCCCCCCCTCGCTCTCTCCCTCTCCCTCGTTCCTCCTCTGCTCTCTCACTCGCAGACCCGAAGCGGCCCTGCCGCCACTGTCGCCGTTCGCCCATGCCACTGCCACCCCTCGCCACTGGGCTCAGGAGCTCCGCCTCGAACCCCTCTTCCACCCCACCGATCCATGGCCCTCCGGAAGCCTGCAACGTCATCCCCGGCCTCATTTTCAACCTCCGGCCGCCGGTGACCTCACAGTCGATTCGCGGGCTCCAGCACTTCTCCGACCTCGCCGTCGCCTCTGCTAGTTCCCCCGTGAGCCACTCTCCATTTCCCCCCTGGAAACCCCGCCGTTCCCCTCCCCTAGCTAGCTTCCCCACCTTGGCCGAGCGCCGTCGTCCGCCATTGCCACTGCCACACTGCTGCAGTCCTCCCGGACCAAACCAAGCATGTGCGCGAGCTCTCGAGTTTCCCGATGCTCGGTGCTACTCCTCTCGCTTGCTAGCAAGCCACAGCCTCGCGCACGACCAAACCCGAACTCCGGCCGCCGCCTTGGAGCTCGCCGCCGTCGATCCCGGCCACCCCGACCCCGGCTAACCCCACCAAGAGCTCCGGCTCCTCCCCAGCTACTCCTAGATGCCCACCGCGGCCCATTTGGTCGCCGGAGTGGCCAAAACCACTCTCACCGCCGCGTCGGGATCGCCGGCGGCTAAACGCCGGCAGCCGACTTTGCCTTTGACCCCGAGTGGGCCATGTTTGACCCTGTTGAGCCTATGACAGGTGGGGCCAGCCCTGTTAACTAATTAGGTTTAGTTTAATTGATAATTAGCTAAACTAATCACATCGACATGCGGGACCCGCTGTCGTTTTTATCGACCGTGACCTGTTGACCATCGACGTCACATTAACGTCAGTGGACGCAATAACTAGTTTTCGGATTTATTATAATTCAGGAAATTTCAGAAAATACCCCAAACTTCAAATATTCATAACTTTTAATCAGAACTCCAAATTAAATAATTTATATATGAAAATGATCGTAAAAATATGAAGAATCCGTTTATGGCACTTTCATGCATGATTGAACAAGTTAACCTCACTGAATAGGATGAATCATGATTAGGGCAATTTATGAACTAGCATTTGGAGTTGGAGTTTAACCTTGTTTGAATTCCACTTCAATTAACTTGGCTAGATATTGCACTAGGTGAATTCAGTACCTTAACATGACATGTCATTCATGTGAGTGTGCATTGCATTGATTGTGTTCTCTCTTGTTTGCCGGTAATTGCCCCCTCTTAGTAGACGACGTATCGACGATGAGTTCGATGACACCGATGAACAACTATATTATCTTCGAAGTGCTGTGCAAGCAAAACCCCTTGTTCATTCCGATATAATCCCACTCTCTCGCTCCTGCTCTATTTTACTGCATTAGGACAACAACGACTCATGTGTTACTTGCTGCGGTAGCTGAACCCCTTTATCCTCTGCATGACTGTCATTCCACAAGAATTAGATGAAACCCACTAGCATGAGTAGGAGTTGTTTGAGCCTGTTGTGCCTACTCATTCATGCTTGTTTGTCATGCCTGCTACTGCTTAGAGTTGAGTCAGTCGATTCATCGGGAATGAATTGGAATTGTTATGAACATGTCCTATTGTGTGTGAGCTAAGTGTGTGAACACGATTTGGTAAAGGTAGCGGTGAGAGGCCATGCAGGAGTACATGGTGGGTTGTCTCATTGCAGCCGTCCTCGTGAACTGAGTTCGTGTTTGTGATCCATGATACAGATTACTACCACGCATTGGGCCCAAACCAATGGACCCTCTCGCTTCTTAACCACCCTTGTTCTCTGTCCGGGAGTTGCAACTAGTTTCGGTGTTTGTAGGATATGTGTTGGAGGCCGTGCGTGGCGCTGACCCTAGGGGTGGGCTATGATGCGGTAGATACACGTGGCCGGTGTACCAATGCCCGTTTGGTATCTCGGGAACCCTGCACACATCGTTCGGGGCTGTATGGGAAACCTCGGCGGACTCCTGCGGATGGAACCGAATAGGCGATAAACCCGGACTAGGGACTTGAGTGTTTAGGTAGGCCGTGGCCGACACCCACGTTGGGCTTCCGCTGAAGGTTGCCGAGTACATGTCGTGTAAACGCGGCGGTAAGTGGTGAGCGTGTGTGAAGAAGTACACCCTGCAGGTTTAATATGATCTATTCAATAGCCGTGTCCACGGAGAAGGACTTCGGGTTGCCTATATCAGTTCATAGACAAGTGAAAGTGGATACTCTAAAATGCGCAAGATAAGCGTGAGTGCTATGGATGGCGTTCTCGTAGGGAGGCGGAGCGGGTCCATAGTGGTGTATTGATATGGTGAATATGTGGACTCGTGTGCGCCACCTCAAAAGAGTTACTTGCGATCGTAGTTCAGGATAGCTACCGAGTCAAAGCTGGCTTGCTGCGGTCAAACTCCACCACCCCTTTTTGATAATGATGCATATGTAGTTAGTTACGATGTAAGTCTTGCTGAGTACAATTTTACTCACGCTTGCTTATTTTATGTTTTGCGAGAGACGTCGGTCTCGCTAGTAGTTCCACGTGGACTTGACGTTTAGCTTGTTACCTCACCTACGATCTTGTGCCCTCGGCAGATCTCGGTAGATAGTCGCTTCTCAGCCTTTTTCATTTATAGTTGTCTCGTACTCGCACATGTTTAGCTTCCGCTTGTGTTTTGATTTGTATGTTTCGAGTGATGGGTCATGAGACCCATGTTTGTAATATCTCGCTCTTCGAGCCTAATGAATAAATAATTGAGTCGTAGAGTTATGTTGTGATGCCATGTTGTATCTACACATATTGAGCATATTGTGTGTATGTTTGAAATGCTTGGTATGTGTGGGATCCGACAATCTAGTTGTTTATCCTTGGCAGCCTCTCATATGGGGAAATGTAGTCTCGTGTTTCTGAGCGATAGTAGTCCGCTACAGCCCGGTTCACGAGTCCTGCTAGCCCAAACTACCGCTTGGACACTTGATGGCGGCATGTGTTTCACTTCGCCTATGTCTGTCCCTTCGGGAAATGTCACGCGGTGTTATTCGAGTCCTTCCTAGCCTGCTACAGCCGGGATACCGGAGTCCTGTAGCCAGTGCTACAGCCCGAATTTATACGTTGATGACCGACATGCTCGATGTGATTCATGTATGCCTGTTCCCATAAGTTAGCGCCGCTTTGGGTTCACGACTAGCCATGTCGGCCCGGTTCTTTGTCATATGGATGCTAGCGACACTATCATATCGTGAGCCAAAAGACATAAACGGTCCGGGCCCCGTAAGGCGACACCCGTGGGAATACCGTGCGTGAGGCCGCAAGGTGATATGAGGTGTTACCGGCTAGATCGATGTGACTTGGGATCGGGGTCCTGACAAGAACGACGTTGGGATCCTCATGGGTCTCCTCAGCTGAAACGTAGTTGACATGGCCACGAGCAGTGGTGGCTGGTTTGGCGTGGAGCACCTTTCCTGCTGGCTTACCACGGCAAACATACTTTCCGATCTGGCTGGGGTTGTTCTAGGGACACTCACGGATGTAGTGACCCGTCTCCCCACACTTGAAACAAGTTATCACATTGGGACGTGGAGCAGCATTAGCAGCGGGGCCACCATAGGCCTTGGGCGGTGCATATTGCTGGTTGGGGCGAGGTGCTTCAAAGGATGGCCTCGGAGTGAATCTGGGTGGCAGAGCGGTGCTTGGAATCCACACCCGGCGCTTCTGAGATCCAGAGCGGATGAAGAACCAATGTCACGGAGTGCTTATGAAGCTTCAAAGTCGACTGTCTGTCTCAAAGACCGATAGCCTTGTTGACTAACTTCGGAAGGAGGTGCACTCGTGCGACGAAGATCACGGCGGCTTCGGGGCTAAGTCCCTTGCGGAACCTTGCCTGCTTCTTGGCGTCGGTGGATACTTATTCAGGAGAATAACGTGCTAGATTTCCAAACTCACGACTGTATGCATCCACAGGCAGTCTACCCTGGGTGAAATGGCAGAACTATTCCCTCTTATGATCCATGAGACCTTCCTGGATGTGATGCTCACGGAAAGCCGCACTGAACTCAGCCCAGGTAGTGATTTGGCCGTCCGGGCGCATAGCCTCAAAATTTTCCCACCAAAGGCTAGCAGGGCCTTCGAGGTGATAGGCAGCGAAGGTAACTTTATCAGCTTCGGCTACGTTGGCAGAACGTAGATTGTGGGTGATGCTGCGAAGCTAGTCATCCGCATTGAGAGGCTCGACGGAGTGTTTAAACTTCGGTGGATATAGCTTGACAAAGTCATTGATTGACACCAGGTCATTCCTTGGCTGGCGTGCAGTATTCTGCTCAATCCGCTCTAGCAAGTGATTGGTCTCACGCTTGTTTCGTTCTGCCTCCATCATAACTTCGGCTAGAGAAGGCGGTTGAGGCAGATTAACATTCCTATCTGCGCTGGCTTCACCCTGCTCTGGAGCAGCAGGGTTGTTGCGGGTGTTGACCATCCTAGGAAACAAGACAACGGTTTAGACAAGGATGGCAAAATTTTGGCAAGGAAGTGCGGAATGTAATGGATAACACGGAATGCAGAGATGTTCATCTGTATGACATCGTAATGTAGAAACTGCCATATATATACCAACGGTCATACACACCATTCATAGTTTAATACAAGCCAGGCTAGAGTACAACTACGGTGAAAGACGTTACATCTCATGGGAAGCATTCCAAGCTCCTATACATTATTTTTCTACACTTCCGGAATTGATACACACTAAGTCATATTCCACAGGTCTCGCAGGACGGTGGAAATACAACTATTACAATACCAGTGATACTACTACTAACTCAGACAGCTCCGTAGTAGTCCTCATAGAAGTCACCTCCATAGCCTGGAAGCTCAACGTGATTATCCGGAAACAGACGGTCCTGAGGAGCTTGTGGACCATAGGGGCTAGGGTGAGGTCTTGGACAAACAAACGGTGGCCTGCGAGGACCACGGGGTGGGGTGATGCCTCCCACATCACGCCAATCCACCATGTCTGGCAGAGCAGATCTCACAGGATACATATCCCTTGTATCCATACATCCAGCTTGCACAGCCGGTGCAAACCGAGTCAAAGTGGCCCAATGATCGGCACGCGTGTTGAAAAGCTCCAGTCTCAAGGCCCGATTCTCTCGGTCCTTATCCTCGAGCATCTCAAAGAAGCAGCGGGTTAGTGAGTCCTCTGAGTGGAATCAGCATAGATAGCTGAAGATACCATTGCGCCCCCGGGAGTGAAGCTGGCATATAACGGAAGTCGGTGTTCCCAAGCAGGCCAGTCCTGACTCGCATGATGGTCATCATAGAGTATACAGCATCCTGCACAACCATCTCAATAGTGACCCCGAGTCCATAGGAATAGTGAAGGGGCTCAGTCGATCCAGGATAAGAAGGAAATATCCTGACAGTGCAGAGGTATTGGCTTTGATTAAAGTCTTGGAATTGCTCTTCGACGGTGTATTCGGGATACCAACGGTAACCCGTCTCAATCATTACCCAGACTAACATAGCCGTATGACCGGGCACATTGAGGCACCTGGTCAGGCGAACCACTTGGTTTTGAGCACAAGTGGCTATCTGAAAGCATAACCATAATGCAAAGGCATTAGAATTTCTAGGGAAAATCGGACAGCATAACAGTTGTAAATGCTCAAGAACAGATTTGAGACATTCAAAATCAGATTGCAAAACCACTCAACAACATCATATCAAGGTTCTGGTTCAATTGAGAACATACTAAAAGTAGTAGAAACTGAACTGAGGCTGGTAACCAACAATCCTATAAGTTACTACGGATTAGTAACACGTGAACCTGATAGAGAGAAGAGAGCCTAGTCCTTAACCCACGTAGAATGAGAAGAGAATGATACAGATCAGAGGGCATAAGGTAAAGGAGTAAAAAGAGCCTTACGTCCCTCCCACAATCAATTCCCCTACATATAACTAAAGCATTTCTAGACTCTACATTGACCAGTTTGGCTTAGCGAACCTATAGGCAGTCCGGCTCTGATGCCAACGCTGTCAGGACCCCGATCCCAAGTCACATCGACCTAGCCGGTAACACCTCATATCACTTTGCGGCCTCATGCACGGTATTCCCACGGGTGTCGCCTTACCATGGCCCGGGACCGTTTGAGCCTTTTGGCTTACGTATATGATAGTGTCGCTAGCATCCACATGACGGAGAACCTGGGCCTACATGGCTAGTCGTGAACCCAAAGCGGCACTAACCCATGGGGAAAGACATACATGAATCACATCGAGCATGTCGGTCATCAACGCATTTAATCCGGGCTGTAGCACTGGCTAACAGGACTCCGTAACCCGGGCTGTAGCAGGCTAGGCAGGACTCGGATGTCACCGCATGACATTTCCCGAAGGACGAAACATGAACGAAGTGAAACACATGCCAACCAGTCAAGTGTCTAGAGCAAGAGTGCTGGTCTAGCAGACTCCGTGAACTGGCTGTAGCGGACTACTATCGCTCAGGAAGCACTAGACTACATTTCCCCATATGAGAGGTTGCCAAGGATAAACAACTAGATTGTCGGATCCCACTCATACCAAGCATTACAATCATACACACAATATGCCCGATATGTGTACATACAACATGGCATCACAAAAAAACTCTACAACTTAAAGTACTTTATTTAAAAGGCTCCCAGGAGCCATACATAACATGTTCATATAGATAGGGGTCACATGACCCGAAACTCAAGTCATACAAACATACAAGCACATGCGGAAGCAAACTAGTCTGAGTACTAACACTAAATAGAAAGAAGGCTTGACGAAGCCCTTCTATCTACATTGGCCCTTCACAAGCCTTGGATCACCACCTGGGTGGCTAGTCACTCGTCGACGTCAAGGTCTAGATAGAACCCATCGGAGGGGGCGGTGTTGTCGTCTGAAAACATTGATTAAGCAAACATGAGTACGGAGGTACTCAGGAAGTCTTACAATAGAATCCTACTATACATGCACATTCTCAAGAAGGTAGTGGAGTTATTGCAGCAAGCCAGCTTTGACTCTTGGCTAAGCTATCCTACATGACACCACTTGGAAAGCATTTGTCGCACACGAGTCCACTAATCACCAATGCAATACTCCACCGTGGATCCTCTCTCGTCAACCCACTAGAGGGCCATCCGCGGTACTCACACTTATCTTGAGGCTTTTAGTAGTATCCATTTACTTGTCTATGAACTGTATAGGTGACCAAGTAGTCCTTATCATGACGCGGCTATTCGAATAGTTTCTGCACCTGCAGGTGTACTTCTTCACACACGCTCTCACCACTCATCGCCGCTACACGACATGTACTCGGCAACCTTCAAGCGGAAGCCCAGCGAGGGTGTCGGCCATGACCTGACTAAACACACGAGTCCCTAGTCCAGGTTTATCGCCTATTCGGGTTCCATCCGCAGGGAGTCCGGCCGAGGTTTCCACTAACGGCCCCGAATGATGTGTGCAGGGTTCCCGAGACACCAAACGGGCGAATCGGTACACCGGGCCACATGCCTACCGCAACACAGCCCACCCCTAAGGTCAGCGCTGCGTGCGGCCCCCAACATGCTACAAACACCAGAAACTACTTTGCAACTCCCAGACAGAGGACAAGAGTGGTTAATAAGTCGAGAGGGTCCATTGGTTTTAGGCCCAATGCGTGGTAGTAACTGAATCTTAAATCACACACATAGATCTCAGTTCTTAAGGACGGCTTCAATGAAACAACCCACCATGTACTCCTACATGGCCTCTCATCGATACCTTTACCAAAACGTGTTCAACACTTCACTCTCGTTACCGACACAACCTTTCACTCTAGTTCATCATCCCGATGAGCCAGACCTGACACAACTCTAAGCATAGCAAGCATAGCATGGTAGGAACACAAACATGGCTCAAGCAACTCCTACACATACTAGTGGGTTTCATCTAGTTACTGTGGCAATGACAGGTCATGCAAAGGAAGTGGGTTCAACTACCGCAACACACAGCAGTTTGAAACGCGTTGTCTTAATGCAGTAAACAAGAGCAGAAGCGAGATCATGGGTTTGTATCGGAATGATAAATGGTTGCTCGCCTGATGTACTGGTAGTAGGGTACTGCCCTTCAGATGGATATTCGGGGTTATCCTCGGAGACAGAACCTACCACGAAAGACACACCGAACATAATCAACACATGACGATATGCAACAATATGATGCATGCTACGACATGGCAATATGAATGTGTCTTGGCCTAGTGCAAGCTAGAACAGAAAGGAATGAACTCATTTGAATCAAGGATTCAAATGTTAGCTCATTTAACATAGCCATATTAGTGCATTATCTTATTCTTCTTAAACAGCAAGGTTAACTTGTTCTGTCATGCATGAAACCATTACCAATGGATAGATTGTATTTTTCCGATCAAAATTCATATATAAATCTTTGCATTTGGAGTTACAGATTAATTTCTATGAATTTTTGAAGTTTGCAACAATTTCTGGAATTTCCTGAATACAAATAAATCCAGAAATTAGTTATTGCGTCAGCAGTGTGTCAGGGTGACGTCAGTGGTCAAAGGGGACGTCCAGGTCAACCTGACCAGTGGGTCCCGCATGTCAGTAGTTAATTAAACTAGTTAACATTAGTTAAAACTAATCTGGATAATTAGCAGAGGGGGCCCCACTTGTCATAGACTTAGGGGAGTCAACTTGGGCCCACCCTAGTAAAAGTCAAGGTCAAACACGTCGGCGTTTAGCCGCCGGAAAAGCCAGACGGGGCGGTGAGAGTGCGTTTGTGCATTCTGGCGACCAAATGAGCGGCGGAGGCCATCTACGTGTAGCCGGGGACAAGCCGCGGCCTTTGGTGGCGGTGGTTGAGCTCGGGGTGGCCGGAAACGTCGCCGGCGACAACCGTGGCGGTCGCCGGAGTCGGGTGAAGATGGACCCGTGGCTACGGGGCACGGCGAGGCGCGTGGTGATGTGTGTTGGGCTCTATGCAACGCGGTGAGTATGTTGGACACAGTGGGGTGGCCGGTGGTTGGCCGGAGACACGTCGGCGACGAGCTCGGTGGTGGCGCGTGCGGTGAAGCTCCATGGGGTTGATGCAGGGCTCACGAGTGAAAATGAGAAGGGGAGGAGGTAGCTGAGCTCACGGCGGTCACGATGGAGTAGTCGACGCGGTCGGGGACGAGCTGGTGCGGCGGTGACGGCAAAAGGGATCTCCGGCGGTGGCGCTGTCGGGCGAGGTCGGTGCAGCGGCTCCGAGGCAAGTGAGCACTCGGGGCTCGGCCTGCTCGAAGGAGAGGAGGGTGGCGAAGCGCCTGGACACGGTGGCACGGCGCAAGGACGACGGAGGGCGCGGGTTTCATGGTGGCGCGGGCGCGACGGCGTCGGCAATGGTGCGGGCGAGCGAGGGAGAGGAGCTGGGGAGGAGAGAGCGTGTCATGAGCTCGGGGAGGAGGACGACCACCCAGGCAGCAGAACGGTGAGAGGAGGAGGCGGCGGCGAGCAGCTGCGTGGCGCGCACAGGTGCCGCCGTCGAGCACTGGTTGCCTGCCTGGCCAAGCCAAGCAGCTCGCTGGAGCGGTGGCTGGGCTGGGCCGGCAGGTGGGCTTGCCAGATGGGCGCCAGGTAAGCCTCTGCTTTCTGGTTTTTCCTTTTTCTCTTATTCTGTAAGTTTGTGGACTTATTAAAAATAGTTAGGCACTTCTAAAAATCCTGGAAATAGTCAGAGGCTCTGTTTAGAAAATCTCCAATAGCCCGCACGTATTTTCAGAATTATTTGAGCATTCAAAATATTTACTAGCATTTAAATGCCCAAATGCAATTTACATATGATTTAATTCAATGACCTTCTGTTGACCTAGAAAAATGTGCACCAATTTTGCCAGAGTTTCTAACCCAATACAAAGAGGATGAACTTTTTAGAAGGGCAATTCAGGTTCATTGAAAATATTTTCAGTAAAACTTTAGTTGAATTCAGAGGGGTTCTGGGGGTTCTGTCATCCCCAATTCAAGTTTCTGATGAAAAGTAAACATGATGCAACACTCTAATGCATGGACTAGCTAGGATGTGACATCAAATCACAAGGCCCCGCCTTCCAGCAGTAATGAGCCGTCAAATCACAAAGGCCCTCGCCTCTCGTGAAAAGGACCAAGCTAGACCGCGCCGCCCTCTAGCCTTTTAAAAAATGCATACATTTGTTCAGTAGTAGTATCGATGGATTGCGCCATGGAGCAAAACTAACAAGATGTAATTAAATAAAAAAGGTGGTACATGTAGAGAGCGCTCGTTGCCAAATTATGCATATACTATATGACACTACCCACTATGAAGGTACTAGTAACATAGACTAGTAACTAGTCTATGTTACTCTCCACTATGACCAGCCAAAGTTGAGGCGCGGATACCAACGAGGGCGTGGTTGTGTCTATACTTGGACAACTCACCCGAATGCATGCGCACCAGGCAGACAAAGCTTGTGTCATGTTGCTGTCGTGTGCGGCCCGCACATTAACCAAAACCTCGCGCCTCCATCTTAGCCTCCGCGTTTTAAACTTCTCAATCTCAAGGCCATGGAGCAACGTCAAACCTATGATAGAGCCAATCGAATGGTTGAGAACACTACAATTCGTAGCTACAGATGCGTGTGCGAGAGAGGACGAGTGCGTGCGTGCACCTCTTCTTAGAGTACAACTATATGTGGGTTGCATCGACCTAGGGAGCAGTGATGGTGCGTGCGAGAAGTCCCAAGAGATAGGTGTAATGCGTCTGAAAAAAAGACTAGTCTATAGCTCGCCACGAGGCTATTCCTGTCGAACGCCAACCGTAAGATATGTATCCGACGGTGCCAGTTTTTGCACGTACACAGCAGTAGAAAAGGAACTAGTACCATGGCATATGCTACCCCACGGCCGAGAAAACGCGCCGATGTTACGCCATCTTGGAATAGTGCCGCACTTCGAAACTAGAACCGTCAATAAATTTTGAGCGTGTCTCGTCACATTCCAAATTACTACTACTACCATGCAATATTTAATTGCAAACCTGTTCACACCGATCACAACCTAAACGGTTTCCCACTTAGGAGTATATTAGTAGTACTCGGTTATAAATACTACTAGATGACTGCACACTTCTCCTCAACTCCTCATCCACAAAAAACAATCAAGTCAATCAAGCCATAGTCAGCGTGAGTTCTGGGTCGAGAGATTTCCACCAGGGAGAGGTGAGCATGGAAGAGGAAGCACGAGAGATGTCCCGCCTCGCAGCAAAAATAGCCGACATGTCCAGCCGCGCAGCACTAGCAGCACAGAGGTCCTGCCGCGTAGCTGAAGCAGCACGGAGGTCCCTCCGCGTCGTCGATGTAGCAGACTGGTCCGGCCATGCCGCGGAAGCAGCAGAGATGTCCCGTCAGACCGCCGAAGCAGCAGGGAGGTCCCGCCGCGCTGCAGCAGCCTGGGAAAATTTCTCGCGGGCAGGCGAGGACTCTTACAGGCACATGCATGCGATAGTCCCTAGCCAGATGGATCAGATCTCCGGCTGGGCGAGGATGCAGGACGAGGCTACCAGCGTCATCCTGCAACTAAGGGAGGGCCATGTGAAGCTCCGGGGCGAGCGCAACCTGCCGAGGGCGAAGATCGCCGGAAGGGTGAAGTAGGAGGAGGAGACCGCTGCCTTGTTGCAGAGGACGGGCGTCATCAAGAAACTTATGGACGAGAATGACATGCTCCGCATCGAGCGCAACAGGCTGGTGGAGGAATCCATGGATTCTGCCAAGCAGCGTATTAAGGACATGAAACTGATGAAAGAGATCATCGCTCGCCGCGAGAACTAGTCTCCGCGACCTGCAGCGCATAAAGAAGGTAGAGATCCGTGAGCCAGATCTTTGTATGCGTCTTCCTTCTTCTTTTGCCCTTGTGTATTTCGGGCGTAGCCGCATGTGGCTTTTTTAATTATCTTCCTAATTATGTAAGAAAGTTATTATACACTCTCGTCGTCCTTATATATATTCATCAGTCTTGCTATAAGTCGCAGTAGATGATATATAGGTCCGTCGGATCTTACATCAAGACCCGTGCAAAATTTTCTTTTCATATTTTCTTTTTTCTCTCTTAAATCTCACTCGAGTGAGACATTGCCACGCCATTAAATAGAGGCTCGAGCGCCATTAATGGAGACCTTGGGAGAGAGGTGGACGGCAGATGGAGGTCAAAGGGCTCTCCTCCCGATAAGCACGCGCAGGGGTCTGATCGAATGCCTCCCGTACTCAAATAGCTACCCTGCACGGCGCCTCCTAGCTAATAAAAAAAGGGGACGCGTGGCGGCACGTAAATGGTAAATAGAACGCCCACGGTTTCAATAATACCTGTGTTTCTGATGGTAACGTGACAACACTTGTTCCAAAATGACTTTGTCTATTGTTAATGTGTGCGCCTTCGCAAATCGGACAGCAAAATTACCATAGCAAGTTGGTGCCATGTCATGACACCAAGCCATGTTTCATGATTTTCATGTGTGTTTCGGATTTACAAGAATTAAAAAACCAAGTTTCTCAATGTTTCCAGCCGAGCCATGACGCCCAGATGTTTGAATTTCCTTCCGATTTCTGGCACGGGACCTAGAAATTTACCCAAGGACACACATGTGATTTTTCAACCAGCTTTGGTGCACTAGAGCATGTGCTTGTATTTAAAATTTGAATTATGCACACAAAGTTGACACGTTCCCTCTCAGAACCACGAGCCTTCTTGAGAGAAGCTCCGGTTTGCAAGAAACTTATACCAAAACTTGTTCCTATTCTGCAATTTTTTTTACCACAACATGGTAGTACCATGACATGACACCATGCCAAGTTTCATGATTTTCAGGCATGTTTTGGATTTACAAGAATTTTAAAACCAAGCTTCTCAATGTTCTCGGCCGAACCACGATGCCAGATGTTTGAATTTCATTCCCATTTCTTGCATGGGACCTAGAAATTCACCCAAGGACACACATGTGATTTTTCAGTCAACTTTGGTGCGCAGGAGCATGTGGTTGTAGTTCAAATTTTAATTATGCACATTAAATGACCAGAAACTCAATTAATGTATAAAAAGGCCAAACGAATCCGGAATAATTCCAAAATTTAATAGGGCACTCATATAGTTCTATGTTGCCTCTGTAAAGAAAATCTGGGGGGAGGCAGCGTATATTGTTTCGCACACAAAGGTATAAAGAAATAAAGAAAAAAGAAATTAGCATACCTATTTAATTCTTGGGTTCTTATTATTTATGCCACTAGTTGTGTATCACTACTCAGTTTCGCCATTAGAAGTTACAACTACTCAAAAAATGCCATCGATCCGTGAGATGCCTGCTCAAAAATGCAATTAGATATCTAAAAAATGCCATCGTTAAGTTAGATGTTTGCTCAGAAATGCCATTAGACATTGTTATTTTCACGTCAAACCCGCTGACCATGTTACATGCCAAAAATAAGCCGATTCTCACAATGATAAGTTAATGGTGTCCAGCACAACACACCCCTCAAATAAAACTAAGCACCACGAATTCTTTGACAAAACTAAGCACCCTAAAATTCTTTGACAACTAAACTGCTGGCTATATGATGTTGGCCATATATATTGTACGTATATAATGTCAAGAAACGAGTTGTAGTACTATACGAACTAAAAGATAAAATGTACGAAATATAACGAGAAGAAACATAACATAGTTCTGCTGGGGGCTCAGCACAACACACCCCTCGAATAAAACTAAGCACACCAGAAATTAAACTAAGCAACTAATCCGGTAGGTACTGCATTAGAACCACCATGAGCAACGACACTGCCACCTTACTCGGAGTCTTCGTCCACGTTCTCGACTTCTTCCTTGTTCCTCTTCCTCTTGGCCGATACTTCTTTGCTTGAACTATACACTTGGCTCTTGCTCTTCATCCAACCCTTGTAGATATTGAAACAAAGGTAGACATCCATTGCAGCGTAATGGATGTGGTCTATATCTAGTATAGTCCACTGCCATGCACGATGAAACGTGTGCGGAGGTTTCTTCAGTTCATCCTACGAAGGATGAACCATGGCTCCTGCCAGGGTCAGCATTGAAGGTTAATCAAGGGAGGGCACCAACCCTTCCTTTTGGAGGTCGAAGGCGTCGCCTACAATGAGGCCTATCTAACCCAGGATTTCCTTGTTGTTCCTAAAGTCTACAGTAACGAATTTGACTCGGCCGCCCTTGAGGAACTTCTTAAATTCCTCGCACTCAACGTCGGCATGGCATATGTGGTAGACCAAGCATAAGTCATGCACACAAACCTGGATCACAGCGGGCTTCTTCTTCTCTGCCTCCGTTAGTTTCTTCTCGCTTCCCAGGACTGTGGTGTACTCAACATCTAGCCCAGCGACCCACTCATCATTTGAGTTTTCGAACATGTGTTTGAAGCGAGCAAGGCATTCTTTCACCGTTGCGGAGGAACGGGTGTAGATGACGTCGAACTCATCGCCGGTGATGGTTCTAACCTTGTACTCACCGCAGATCATGGAAATTTGGGACGCCATGGATTTGGGAGGAGGGTTAGGATTAGTGGAACTGCCGTAATGTGAAAGGACGGGACGACTGGAGCGGTTTATCAATTGTAAAAATGTCGAGTGGGGGGCGCGTGCGAATGGCAGGTTAGTGGCTTGCCCGTTGGATAAATTGATTCATGCATAGTACTATGGGGGCCCAATTAGATGTCATGTCTACCCAGCGGCTAATTAAATGGCTTTCGATGTCATGTCAATCGTCGGGAAAATTACACGTGATACAAAGCTTTCCATTCTCCCGTGATACGGGCTTCCGAGAGCCCTTGGATCTAAGATCAAACGGTTGCATGGCGTGATTCTAGACCTATGGCTGAATATCCTATCCTGGAGGGTTATTCTGCAAATTTTCAGCAATTTAGCATGCGACCGTTCGATCTCAGATCCAAGGGCTGCCAGCAGCCCGTATCATGGTCGCGCCTACAAGTAGCGTTGCCTCGCTCGTGCGGTCGTGCCCTTGGAGACTTAACACGGTGCGTTAGGCTATCTAATGTTCGCATGTCATACATAGTCATCACTTAGTCACTCATACAACAAGGTTAGCTATAAGGTTGGCTATAAGAGTATTTTTTGTTTACTTCTCTCTATCTCTTTCTTTGTAGTATTTATTGCATTTGCCAAGGAGTGACCTCTTCCAATGAAATGGTGCTTAGATGAGGTGCTATGGGCATTAAATGGCTTAGCAACTCACGTCCCCAATGCATAGGTGCTTAGTTTTTTGTTGCTAAGTTTGCTTCATCTAGGTACACGCGCGTATCATCGTTTCTTCCTGGGGTCACCAAACTATACTCTCTCTTCTTAATTAACTTGCCACATCAGACTTTATGCCTATGTGGTAGGCTTAGCACCTGTAGGATCAAGTACAATAGTGGGCTATAAGCCCGCTTTACATGGCATTTTTGCATATGTGGGGGAAAGAGGCAAGGAAAAAGTGGAGGAGTGGGCTCTGAAGCAAGAGCCAGCCTGTACATGATGGAGCATCGGGAGAGGCACCTGTATGGAGGTGGTCAGGAATCAGGAGACTCAAGCCGGTCGTAGCGCCGCAGTTAAAATGATAATGGCAAGTCAAAGCACCGGGCCCCACCAGTCAAGTAGTAACTCACTGTAAAATCATACAGCCCTATGTTTGCAGCAGCCTACTCCCTCATCTTCTCGCGTCTCTGTCGAACCGACTAGGCGGAACTGCCCCACCTACTGCGCGGGAAAAGCCCCGCCCTCGACTTTTAAATAGTACAATATACAAATTTTGTATCCATGGATTGCGCCATGGAGCAAAGCCTCAAGAAAACGGTGGTACACATGTACGGAGTATACAACACGCCCGTCGCGTTCGCGTCGCACCCCAGACGGTCGGTCGGTCTGGCACTGTCAGGTGTTGGGTGCAACATATGCCATTGGATGGCTTATCATGGTTGGAGCGAGTAGAACGTCGCCGATGCCTGGAAGCGGGATGAGGAGTAGACACAAACGCCGGCGCACTTTACCCAGGTTCGGGGCTCTCCTAGGAGATAACACCCCTAGTCCTGCTCTGCGGGGTCTCCGCATGATCATTAAGGCACTAGTGAGTACAATGGTGCTCCTCGAGCTGTATGCTAGAGGTGGAAGAAGGCAGGGCTCACCCTCTCCTCTCTCTATGTGTGAGTCTAGTTCTAACTGGTTGGGAACCCTTTGCATGGGTGCCCTGGGGGGTTTATATAGGCCTACCCCCTAGGGGTACAATAGTAATCTGGCCGGGCGTAGTACCTGGCTGTCAGTGTCTCTGGTTGCCGGCTTCTCCGCCAGCTGCTGGGGCCCGCCGCCTGGTAGGCCCCGCAGACTGGTCTGGTACGGAGCCGTCAGGCTGCTCCTGCTGCTCGCGGGTCTTGCCAGCTGCTGGTTACTGTAGTTGTGATGCTAATGACATGTACTTGGTCAGGGAGGCGTGGCTACAGTCCCACCGACCGGTAGGAGATCACTGTAGCCACTCCTTGTCTCATCTGGTTAATGGCGCATGGACCCCGAGGGAGGAGAGGGCCGCCTGCTAGAGGCCGGCCTCCCCCGGGTTCGACTGGTCAGGCCTTTGCCACCCTCTGGGCTCTCGCTGCCCGGTAGGGCACGCCACCTGCAGGCCGTACTGACAGGTCATCGTGGGAACAGGGCTCCGCCTGCTAGCAGTGACGTCAGGGGTGGAGTGGCAACAGTGCCGCGCCGGGAGGAGATCTCTGCCTGTACGGAGCACTATGGCCACGCCCGGCCCTGGATACGGGGGTGATGGGCTACACTGTAGCCTCACCCTGTCTTGTCTTCTTAATGGGGGTGCAGACTCTGAGGGCGCCGTGGGCCGCCTTCTAGGAGCCGGCCTCTCTGGAGGCCGCCTGCAAGGAGTCGGCCCATCTTGGTGCCACCTTCTGGACCTTAGACGCCTTCTGGCAGCCGACCGCTTGGGCCAGCCGGCCATCAGAAGGCGGCGCTTCATCTTGATGTCCTGAGGGGCGCAGCCGGCCCCGATGTCTTGAAAGGTTCAGGGACTCGGGTTAGGCTACCCGTGGCCCATTACTCCGACAGTAGTCCCCAAAGCTGGTGAGGCGCCGCGGCTGAGGAGCCGAGGAGCCTAAACAGTTTCCTTCTCCGGGTGCTCTGGACGGAAGCTTCATCTGACTCCTGGCAAGCCGCCTGGAGGGAGTCGGCCACGTCCAGACGGATTTGTCCGAAACTTTGAATGCAAGAGCGGGACCTAGGTGGCGTGCTGGGTAAGCCTCTAGGCCTGCCGCCTGCCGTGGGCGCGCCATGTGGCATCAGCCAGCCAGGCAAACAAGCGAGCCCACGCGCGTAATGGGACGCGACAGCAGGCTGGGCCCGCCACTACCGGGCCTCGGCACGCGAGCGGATCCGCTGCGGTCAAGGTGGCCGGTTGAGCTTGTTCGCGGAGTTACTGCGTGCAGTAATTCACGTGATGAACGTGGGGATGTGGGGTCATGGACACAGTTAATCCCACGATCCCACGCCCGCCTCCTCGGCTTCATAGCCTACCGACTATATGTAGGGGGAAGAGGGGAAGCCGCGGACCACGCTTGCCCTCTTGCCCCATTCTCGTCTGCTTCTTCCGCCTCTCGCCGCCGCGCCCCCGAGCCACGCCGGAGTGCCACTGCTGCTCGTCTCCGTTGAGCTCTTCCACCCCGAGCCCTCTTGGCCCCGCACCAGTTCTCAGCTCCCCCGCCGTGCCATTTGCCTCGTCGAGCTCTTCATGGCGTGCGAGCGGATGGAGGAGATTGGGACGGTTCGAACGTCAATGAATACCACATCGCCTTCCTCCGTGACACGCGGTGCCTTCCTGGCGCTGGTTACGTGAAGGCGCGTCTGCCTCCTGCGGTGGAGATTTTGCCGGCGCCAGGGGAGGGCGAGCGGGTCGTCTTCCGCCCGCACTTCATCCGCGGCTTTGGCCTGCCGGCGAGCCGCTTTCTCCGCTCGTTCCTCGAGTTCTACCATCTCCAACCTCATCACATCACGCCCAACACCGTGATGTTGCTGTCCGCCATCGTCACGATGTGCGAAGGCTACCTCGGCATCCTCCCCACCATCGAGTTGTGGGGAGCGTTCTTTTACACCAAACTAGGCACCTCCGCCAGGGAGAAGGCGGCCCAGTGTGGTGCCTTCGTCGCGATGCGCCGGACGTCGCCGAAGAATGTCTTCCCCGCCATCAAGCTGCCAGAGTCGGTCAAGATGTGGCAGCAATCTTACTTCTACGTGAAGAATGTCGACCCAGCCGTCGACTTGATCAACTTGCCGGCCTACGAAGCCGGCCCACCGGCAGAGCCTCGGGCCAACTAGGGCTACAAGCCGAAGCCTATGTCAGCAGACGGCGCCACCGCCATCAACCGACTCCGGGTGCTGACCGAAGCCGAAGGCCTCAAGGCGTCTGACTTGCTGGTCGCCTTCGTCACACGCCGGTTTCTCCCGCTCCAAGGCCGGCCTCACTTGATCAGCCGGATGTGCGGGCACCGCGACCCGTGCCGGCTGAGTACCAAGGAGATGCCGGCTGCCGAGGTAGCAAACTTGGTGAACGAGATCTCCGACCTCAAGCTGGAGGGGTCCTGGTGGTTCGGCAAGCAGCCGTACTCCCGCGTAGACCCGCTGCCTGCCATAAGCTCTTCAGTCTTTTTCCCTGTTCAGTACCTCATCTTGATTCCGCCTTGTTGTATCGACCAGTCGGCCTCTTACTTTTTGAAACAGATCTACATGTCTGCGGCGACGGCCACCATCGTGGGGGCGGGTGGAAACTACCAGCCGGGCCGGGAGGTGAGCGACGTGGACGACCCCGACCTGGGGGCAGCCGCCTAGGAGGACGACGCCACAGGCGGCGTCTACGGAGCCGTCGGCTGCGAGGAAGGGGGCAGCGTCGAGACATGGCCGCACGACTTCAAGGAGGAGGAGGACGCGCCGCGCCCTTCACGGGGCACCAGGAAGGCGGACGCGGGCCCCTCCGCTGAGCCGACTGCTCGTGGCGGCACGCGAAAGCGTAAACAGGGCGCCGCCCTGTTCGGCAGCGCGCCGAAGAAGGCCAAGAACCCGACCGCTGCGCCCAGGCGGAAGGAGGCCGCCGTGAAGGCGGCCAAATTTCAGAAGCTCCCGAAGGCGCCTCCCATGGTGTCGGCGTAGTATCTTTTTCTCGTGCTTTCCTTTCTTGTTGATTCCATCTGAGCTTCCTCTCCTCGTCTTCTTGACTTAGGGCTCCGCTCTCACTTGAGAAGTCGGCCGCCGCCTCCGTTATCGGGTCGGCGGAGACCTCCACCACTAGCCGGCGAATCGATCCTACGGCCAACCTCTGGGAGGCGTAGGAACGAAACGCGCGTGAGGCGCGCGAGGAGCAGGAGGCCGCCCGCCTGGAGAAGGCGGAGGCAGACAAGGCGGAGGCTGAGGCCTATGCTGCCGGGAAGAAGCGGCTTGAAGAAGCCGCGCGCCGCCAGGAGCCGCTATTCGTCGTTCCTTTGAATTCCGCACCGCCTCAACCAGAGTTCACAGCTCCGACTGGAGAGGGAGGGCGGCGACGTCGTTATGCCGGACGTAGTTGTGCCTCCGCCACCGCCGTCCGAAGGAGCATGGGACAAGCAGCCGACTGACCCGCCGGTGCCACCAGCCGGAGACGAGATGGTGACGGGACCGATGCCTGGGGCCCTCACACCAACGCGCCGTCGCTTTGCAAAGGCATCCTCAGCGCCACGGCTGCTGGAAGCCAGCGCCGCGAGCTCATCAATCACCGATGCTGAAGCGACCAGCGCCGCGCCCGCTGACTGGGTGCGAGGAGGCACGACGGGCCCATTGAATCAGGCGATCCTGGACGTCCAAGGCAAACTCCGAGCCAAGGCCGACGCTCTGAAGCGGTGCAATAGGGCCTTCTTGGAATCGCGTGCAGCCATCCGGTATGCTTCTCACTTCTTCATCTTTGATTTTTGTACTTCTCTGTGGGGGCGCGCCAGCGCACCCACTGGGTGTAGCCCCCGAGTTTTGGGCCGGCTGCTAACATTTTCTGATATTTTCATTATAAGACTATCATAACCGCCGCGCGGTCGCCTTCAACTCTAATGTCCGAGAACTGGACAAATGGACCGCCGACCTGTCGTAGAGCCACAGTAAGTCCTTGTTTTCTTTCTTCTGGGCGCTAAGCTCACCATGGCTGTAGTCCCCGAGATTCGGGCCGATCATGGCGGTCGGGCCGGATCTCCCGCGATTCTTCTTCTTTGTTGATATTGATAACTTTTTCTTCATGCGGGCGCTACTGGCGCACTACTGGCTGTAGTCCCCGAGATTCGGGCCGATTGCTGAGCAGTCGGGCCAGATCTCCCCGGCGACTGTACTTCTTCTTTGTTGGTTGCTGACGCCTTTTTCTTTCTCCCTTCTAGCAGAGGCCAACGCTGCCCTGCAGCAGCAGCTGGGTGAAGCCAACACCACCTTGCACGCCAAGGAGGTGGAGCGCAACGAGCTGGCCCAAGAGCGTGACCGGCTGACCACGCAACTGGCAGAGCAGGTGGAGCTTCTCAAGAAAGCCCAGCAGGAGGCGGAGGCGAAGGAGTCCAATCTCCTTGGTGAGTTCGAGACCGAACGCTCCACCTGGACCGATAAGGAGGCATTGCTGACTGCCGGCTTTGGCGAGATTGAAGACATGGTTGGCGGTAAGCTTCCTTCTTTATTCTTTCTTCAACCCGCTGGTTGTTGATCGAGCTGGCTTCTTGTCTCTAACTTTGGCTCTTTTGCTTTCGGTTTGGGAAGTTTTCTTCCATGGTCACTCTGGTGCCACCAATCAGGCCATCGAGGCTGATCGCGAAGGGCGGAGGGCGGAAGGTGCGCAGATTGCTGCCAACGCCCCCCGGACCCTTAGCGAATAGCTTCTCAGCATGCAGGCCCGTCTTCGTCCGGCTCATCGGATGCTGCGCCGTCTTCAGCGTGTCGGCGCCCAGGCGATCCCCTCCCTATGGCAAGACATGCCGACTGGCTGGAGGTAGCGGCCGGCCGTCTTGAGGCTTGGAAGGGTTCCTCGACCCGGGCTGGAGCGCGCCGGGCCTTGGAGTTCATCAAGGCGTGGTACCCTGGGCTAAATCTAGCCCAGTTGACCACGTTTCGACAGGAGGCCCAGGAGGAGCTAATGGCGGTGGAGCGTGATCTTATCAAGAGGGCGGCGGCAGTCGGCGAGTACACCAACACCAGCATCTTCGTCCCGGAGCTGGCTGAGAATGGTGCCGAGGCGCATCTAGAGTGGTTCGGGCTGAACCCGGAGGATGGCGAGGACTCGGCCAAAGTGATCAACTCCAGCAACGAGGGAGAAGACGAGGAGGACGAGGAAGGTGAAGAGGAAGCGCCAGAGGTTGAAGCGGACGGCCAGCCTCAGCTCGACCGCGCCTCCAGCAATGAGCCACGCCCGAGCGAGCCGACTGCTGCTGAAGGCGACCAAGCAGAGACTGACTAGCCGCCCGCCCCACCAACCGGCACCACGGACTCCACTGTTCCGTCGAACCCGTCTGCTGCTCCCTAGGATGCCAATTTATCTTTTGTTTTTTCCTGCTTATCACTCTCGACAAACTTTGTTAACTTTGCACAATTCCACCCGCGGGATGTATTTCAAACTTCTGTTGAATGTTGGCCAAGGGCATCTTGATATGTAAATATGCTTGCCGAGTTCTATATTTCCTTGCTTTCTGCTCCTTGGCTTTTTTTCCTTTGCGCCTCCCCTGGCTGCTGCCGTCTGCTAGCCAAACAGCTCATGGATCAAGGGCCGGGTCCAAAGATTTGGCTGCTTTGGGAGGGTAAGTACTTAGCTGCTTAGAGCATTTAGCAATTTAAGTAGAAACTGGCCGGCCGGTTGCTCAGGAGCCGGTCGGCGAGGTGGGAAGCCGGCTTGAATTATGTACGTGCTTTTGGGTCCTTAGCCATTTTCATGTGGACACCCTTTCTGCCTTCGACTCCTACCTACCGGACAGCCGCTCTACGAGCTGTGGCTTTGGTAGGAGAGGACTTGGGTGCCAACACATTACTTGTCCGGCTGCCGGAAGCACTACATAGTACAAGGCGGCGAGCCCCCTGGCCGACTGGTCGAACCCGGTGCTAGGTGGAATAATGAAATAACACACTGATAGGCATAATACTTGTCATGTAGATAAAAGAGGGTAGTCCCTGAGCTCTTCTCGGGGGACCCGGAGTCTTCATACTTAATACAAAAGTTGGCATGGTACATACTACATCAACTATAAAACCTTCGGAGGAGGTTTGCATTCCATGGCCGCTCCGTCTCCTTGCCGGAGTCGTCTCTTTTGCATGCTCGAGGCTTCTGAGCATCGATCAGGTAGTAGGAGTCATTGCCCAACACCTTGCTGATGATGAAGGGGCCTTCCCAAGGTGCCGAGTGCTTGTGCTGGCCAGCTGTTTGCTAGATCAGCCGGAGCACAAGGTCTCCCTCTTGGAAGGATCTTGGCTTGACCTTCCGATTGTAGTATCAGCGTAGGCTCTGCTGGTAGATGGTGGACCGACTGAGTGCCAACAGCCGTCCCTCTTCCAGCAGATCGACGCCGTCTTCTCGTGCTTCTTGTGCCTCCTTCTCGGTGTACATGGTGACTCGGTGGGAGTCGAATTCTATGTCCATCGGGATGATGGCTTCGGCACCGTAGACGAGGAAGAAAGGCGTGAAGCCGGTTGATTTGTTCGGAGTTGTGTGCAGACTCCAAAGGACGGCCGACAGCTCATCGAGCCAACAGTCGGCCGAACGCTCCAGAGGCTCGACCAGTCGGGGCTTGATGCCGGACAAAATGAGGCCATTTGCTCGCTCCACTTGGCGTTTGACTGCGGATGGGCAACGGACGCTAAGTCCAGTCGGATGCCCTGCATCACGCAGAAACGAGCCAAGGCGCCTTTGGCAAAGTTTGTGCCGTTGTCGGTGATGATGCTGTGTGGTATGCCATACCGGATGGTGATGTCGGTGATGAAAGTCACAGCAGTCGGACCATTCAACTTCTTAATTGGCTTTGCTTCTATCCACTTGGTGAACTTCTCCACCGCGACAAGCGTGATGAGTCATGTCACTGCGGTTGTCTTGAATGGTCCCACCATATCCAGCCCCAGACATGCGAAGGGCTGTGCATTGGGGATGGTCTTGAGTGCAGAAGCAGGCTGATGCGGCTTCGAGCGGAACTTCCGCACCCTTTGCATTTCGACCAAGTCTTTGGCGCCTTCTAGAGCAATCGGCCGTAAAAACCCATGGCGAAAGCTTTGGCCACAGGTGTTTTGAAGCCGCGTGGTGTCCACACTCGCTTTGGTGGATATCTTTGAGGATTGCCTGCCTTGTTCCGCTCCACGCAGCCGGTACACGCCAAAGGACACTGCTACCACAAGTTCTCTGTTGACAATGGTGTATGCTACCGCCCGACGTTGCACTTGCCGGGCCGAGATCTCATCAGTCGGTAGTTCTTTGTTCACCAGAAAGTTGAGGATGGGTTGTGCCCATGAAGGTGCTGCTATTTCTTCGACTACTAGGACTGCTACTTGCACGAGGGCGGTTGGGCCGGGAGGCGGCGGGTTGGAGTCGACGGATGCCTGCTGAGTCGAAAAAGTCCCCGGGCCGACTGCTGCAGTCCCTGGGTCGGGTTCTCAAGTCCCCGGGCCGAGTGCAACTGTTGCAGTCCCCGAGCCGCCTGCCGAAGTTCGTGTCGGCTGCTTGGGTCCTCAAGTCGGATCCGACTGCTTCAGGAGGAGCCAGCACGAAGATGGAGTCTGATTCTGGTGACGGCTTGAAAGACGGCTTGAGGAGGTGTTGCAGGGCGACGCCAGCTGGTATTGCTTGCCCGGTGGAACCGATCCGTGCCAAGGCATCTGCTTGCTCATTGTCATTTCTTGGCACAGGGAGGAACTCGCACCCCTCGAAGTATCCACTAAGTTGCTGGACGAGGAAGCGGTAGCTTGCCATATTTGCATCCTTGGCGTCCCAGTCGCCTGACGACTGCTGGACCACCAAGTCGGAATCACCATAGCACACGATCCGGCGAATGCCGAGTTCCTTGGCAAGCCGGAGCCCGTGTATGAGTGCTTCATATTCGGCTACGTTGTTGGAGGCGGCAAAGTGAATATGCAACACATATCTGAGCTTGTCGCCTTTAGGAGAGGTGAGGATGATGCTGGCTCCCAAACCGGTACGCATCTTGGAACCATCAAAGTGCATCCGCCAATGGGTGGATTCTGGCGCTTCCAGCGCTTGTGACTTGATGGCGGTGCAAGGCTGGTAGTAGATGGTGTAGGGGCCAAATCTATGGCCCATTTGGCCACTCGGCCTAAAGCATCTCGGCTTCCAATGATCTCGGCAAGTGGAGCAGTGCAGACCATAGTGATTGGGTGCTCTTGAAAGTATGGCTTCAGCTTCTTGGCGGCAAAATGCACGCCGTAGCACATCTTCTGATAGCGAGGGTAGTTCTGTTTGGAGGCGGACAACACTTCACTCAGGTAATAAACCGGCCTCTGGACTAGTTTTGCTTTGCCTTCTTCCTTGCGCTCCACAACTATGACTGTGCTGACCACCCGGCTGGTGGCGGCGATGTAGAGAAGCATGGGCTCCTTAGCGGTCGAAGCCGCCAGGACAGGCGGAGTGGTCAACATCCTTTTGAGCTGGAGAAAAGCTTCATCCGCCTTGTCATTCCTCTCAAAAAAGGTGGTCTTCTTCATGAGCTGGTACAGGGGAAGAGCCTTCTCGCCCAGCCGACTGATGAAACGGCTGATGGATGCCAAGCATCCTGTAAATTTTTGCACGTCCAGGAGTCGGGTGGGTACCTTCATCCTCTCGATGACCTTGATCTTCACAGGGTTGCACCCTATGCCGCGCTCTGAGACCAGGAAGCCAAGAAGCTGGCCGGCTGGTACTCCAAAAACACATTTCTCCGGGTTGAGCTTGATCTAAAAGCGGCGCAAGTTTTCAAAGGTCTCCTTGAGGTCTTCTAGCAGCATTCCACGCTTCTCGTTCTTCACCACAACATCGTCCACATAGACGTGGGCGTTTCTGCCGAGTTGCTTGAGCAAACACTTCTGCATGCAATGCTGAAACGTGGCGCCGGCATTTCTCAAGCTGAACGTGATGGTCAGGTAGCAGAAGGCACCGAATGGCGTGATGAAGGCGGTCTTCAGCCTGTCGGCCAGGTTCAACTTGATCTGATGATACCCTGAGTATGCATCCAAAAAGCTCAACAGCTCGCATCCGGCTGTGGAGTCTATCACTTGGTCGATTCTTGGCAAGGCAAATGGATCTTTGAGGCAAGCTTTGTTGAGGCTGGTATAATCAATACACATGCACCACTGCTTGTTTTTCTTCGGTACAAGGACTGGGTTGGCTAACCATTCCGGAAAGAACACTTCCATGATGAAGCCGGCTGCTAGAAGCCGGGCTATCTCTTCTCCATCAACTCTTCTCTTCTCTTCCGACAAGCGGTGCATGGGCTGCCTGACCGGCTTGGCATCAGGTCGGACATGTAGCTTGTGCTCGGCGAAATCCGTCGGAACACCCGGCATGTCTTTGGGAGACCACACAAAGATGTCTTGATTCTCACGGAGGAAATCAATGAGCTCGCTTTCCTATTTGCTGTCAAGGTTCGCACCTATGGCAGCGTGCCTCTCCGGGTGCTCCGGGTCCATGGGTATCTTCTTTGTTTCTTTGGCCGGCTTGAACGAGCCCTCAGCTTCCATCTCCTTTGGGTTGGGTGACATTTCCGGCTGCTTGCCTGCCATTGCCACAACCCGGTCTAGGAGCCGCTTCTCAGCCGCGATCACGAGGGACTCGGCTAGCTGGCTGCTGTCTACTGCACAAGCGGACGACTTCTTGTAGTCCCTAGTTATGGTTAGGATTCCCTTGGTGCTTGGCATCTTCATCTTGAGGTAGGCATAGTGGGGGACCGCTATGAACTTGGCCAGAGCAGGCCGGCCTAGCAGTGCATGATAAGGGCTCTCAAGGTCCACTACCTCTAACCAGACTGGCTCTCGGCGAAAGTGTTCTTTGTCTCCGAAGAGGACATCAATTTGAGTCTTGCCGATTGGTGAGTAGGAAAGGCCAAGAACTATGCCATGGAATATAGTCCGACCGGGCTGAAGCTGCCTCTGCTTGATTCCTAACTTCTCCATAGTGTCTCGGTAGAGGATGTTGATGTTGCTGCCGCCATCTATTAGGACTCGGGAGAAGCGAGCTGCCCGCCTCTCTGTGGCGAAAGTGGCATCCAAAACCAGGGCATAAGAACCGGGATTGGGTATCACCTCCGGTGGTCAGCTCTGCTCCAGCTGATGGGCTTCTGAGACCAATGCATGAACTCGGGGGTCTCTGATGCTACTGCATTTACTTCTTGTTGTCACTGCCATCTGTTGTGCCTATCGTCGGCCACGCTGGTGAACACGACATAAGCTCCACACTCTTCAGGGTATTCATCTTGTACTGCGTCGACTGGCTGAGCTGCTGGCTGCTGGGGAGGTGGAGGCGGCGGGCCGGCAGGCGGAGGAGGCAGGAGTCCATCACCCTTGGCGATCCTGGTGAGCCAGTGGCACTTCCGAGTGGTGTGGTTGGACGGCTTTGCGCCGCTGTGAAACTTGCAGGGTGCACCAAGAGTCTGCTCGTACGAGAAGGCAGGCAACCAGTTGGGCTTGCCACCCTTCTCACGCTTGGGAAGAGGCTGCCCCTCCGGCTGCTGGTCTTTGACTATCACCACCTGCCGGTTTGTGGAAACCGGCTGCGTGGCCTTGCGCTTGTTGTCGTTCAGTTGCTGATGCCGACTGGTGTCGCTAGCCGGACTCTGAGGAGCTTGGGGTGCCATCTTGCCGGATGCATCAACTTGGATCTCCGCCTTCATGGAGGAGTCGGCCGTGGCGTACTTGTCTGCTATGATCAGCAGTTCATCGAGGGTCACCGACTCGTCGCAGAGTAGCCGGTGCTTGAGGAGGGTGCCTTTTCGGCATTCGACAGTAAAGTACTCGATGGATTACACCTCATGCACGCCCTCGCAAGAGATACACAGCTTGGCCCAGCATGTGAGGTAGTCGCGAGTTGACTCGTTGGGGCCTTGGACGCACAAGGAGAGCTGGTGAGGCTTGGGTGGCCGCTTGTACGTGCTGGTGAAGTTGAGGATGAAGGCTTCGGTGAAATCAACCCAGCTTTTGATGTTGTGGGGCTTCAGGCTGTTCAGCCATGTCCGGAACATGCCCTGGAGCATGAGTGGAACGTACTTCACGGCAACGCGCTTGTTGCCATTGGCGATGCTGACGGCTGTGGAGTAGTCGATCAGCCAGTCCTCCGGCTTCACGGAGCCGGTGTACTTGGGCGTATCTCTCGGGAGTGTGAACCCTTTCGGGAAGGGCTCATCTCGAATGCGGGGGCCAAAACAAGGTGGACCCAGCTCGTCTTCTTCTTCTAGTGCCAGGGATCGGTTGAGGCGGTCGATCAGGTGGCGGGCATCGTTCTCTCCGACTCCTTCTCAGCGACAAAGGCGGTCGCTGAGCGTCGGATGGTCAACAGGAGGCGGTGAAATGCACCTCTCCCTGCGGGGAGGGGTAGGCGGACAGTCGTCTCGTCGCTTCACTGCTCTTGGGCGGCCGTCTTGGTCGCGCTCGATGGTGATGCGATTCCGGCTGCGGCTGGCATCCATCTCCTTGTCTCTTCTATCACGGACGCCACCAGTCGGCGTCCGGGATGTCGCGCCTTGGTCTCGGTGAAAGCACAAGTGCTCCCTGGGTGATTTTGGTGATTAATGTCAACATATCTCTTGTTGGACTAATGCTTCTACCTAGTATGTTTCAGATAAGTTCAACAATGGAGTGGCATGGACTAGAGCATGTGGAACCCCTTCAAAATTCTGAGGACAAAGGATTGGCTCAAGCTCAAAGCCCAGGACTCTACATTTTCTATTTTAGTGATCCAAGATCACATTGAGTCCATAGGAAAGCCAATACTGTTAAGAGGGGATGAGGTGTTGCTTAATGGCTTGCTTGCTCAAAGTGCTTAGTGATATGCTCCAAAGCCCTCAACCACTTTCTCACATCCACATATGTCCCAAACCGAAAGTCAAACTCGGCCCCACCAAATCTTTCTATCCGGCGCCACCGAGTTCTCTTGACATAGCCACTGCCAGAAACCCTAATCAATTCGCTTTCACCGATGGGATCTCGGTCTCACCGAGATGGGCTTGCAAACTCTCTGTTGCCTATTGCAATAACTTCGGTCCCACCGAGGTATGCAATCGGTTCCACCGAGTTTGCTTGGCCAACTCTCTGTTTTGCTTATTACACAAATCAGTCCCAATGAGTTTGTGTAATCGGTCAAACCGAGATGAGGTTTTACCCTAACCCTAGAACATCGGTCCACCGGTTGATTATATTGGTCCCACCGAAATGCCTAACGTTCACATTATGAACTAAATCGGTCTGACCGAGTTCTCTGAATCGGTCTCACCGAGTTTGGTGATTTGTGTGTAATAGTTAGATTTTGTGTGGAGGCTATATATACCCTCCCACCCACTCTTCATTTGTGGATAGAGCCATCAGAACATGCCTACACTTCCAACATACATTTTCTGAGAGTTACCTACACTTGTGTTGAGGTCAAGATATTCCATTCCAACCACATAAATCTTGATCTCTAGCCTTCCCCAAGTTGCTTTCCACTCAAATCTTCTTTCCACCAAATCCAAATCTTGTGTGAGAGAGTTGAGTGTTTGGGAGACTATCATTTGAAGCACAAGAGCAAGGAGTTCATCATCAACACGCCATTTTTTACCTCGTGGAGAGTGGTGTCTCCTAGAATGGCTAGGTGTCACTTGGGAGCCTCCATCAAGATTGTGGAGTTGAACCAAGGAGTTTGTAAGGGCAAGGACATCGCCTACTTCGTGAAGATCTACCCGAGTAAGGCAAGTCCTTCGTGGGCGACGACCATGGTGGGATAGACAAGGTTGCTTCTTCGTGGACCCTTCGTGGGTGGAGACCTCCGTGGACTCGCGCAACTGTTACC